>CM026278.1:13572572-14194115 GCA_014851415.1 Cnaphalocrocis medinalis
CCCCTGGTGTTTTATGATGGGCGCACTCCAAGCAAGATGCCACATATTTTTTTACAAAGCGGCGCATCTTTGTAAACCAATAGTGTTTTTTTATTCGATCAAGAGTTTTATCGAAACCACAATGGCCTACGTCATCGTGGTTCTTTTTAACTATCTGCCAGCGTGCGCCTTTAGGTACCATCCATTTAAGATCCTCTCCTACGATTTTGTATACATTACCATTTTTTAACTTGTAGTTAGTACAGTAGTCAGCTATCTGATCAGACTCTGGATTAGACAGTATCTCTTTTATGCGTTTGACTTCTTCGTCCGCGCATTGCACTGTACTTATCCAATCCTGACCAAGATTTTCCACAGCTAAGGAGTCAATTACGTGTGGTTCTGATCGTGCATCTTCTACTGGATTGCGGCTGAGCGCATCAACATGTGCCATTCGTGCACCGGGTCTATATTCCACCGAACAATCGAATTCCTGGAGCTGTACCCACCAACGTGCGACCCGTGGTATTATGTCTCGCTTTGTTAGTGTGTACCTCAAAGCATTACAATCAGTAAAGACCTTAAAAGGAATACCGATCAAATAAACCCGGAAGCGATTCAGGGATGCAATTACGGCTAGAGTTTCCAGCTCGTATGAATGTAGTTTACGTTCATCTGACGTAGTCTTTCGACTGAAATATGATACGGGCTGGAACACCCCCTCACCATTTGATTGCAGTAGAATACCCGCGAGGCCCTCTTTACTGGCATCAGTATGCAACTGGGTCTCCGCGGTTGGATTGTACAACGAAAGCAAAGGACGTCCCGTCAGTATACGTTTGATCTCTGCAAAAGCCTGTTTTTGGTCCCCTTCCCACTTCCACGGAACATCTTTTTTCAAGAGGTTCGTCAAAGGTGACGCTATTACAGCGTAACCTTTGATGAATCTTCTGAAAAATCCGGATAAGCCTAAAAATTGTCTCAGTTCATGTTGATTATGCGGCTCTCGAAACTTAGTAACTGCGTCTGTTTTCCTAGATCCTGGTCGGATTCCCTCCGTACTGACCTCAAATCCGAGAAAATCGATAGTAGTCTGAAAGAAGCTACATTTGCTCATTTTTAAGGTCAGGCCCCCCTTTTCGAGTAATTGGAGTACTTCTTCTAGCCTTTGTAGCCCCTCTGAGAAATCTTTAGACGGAATCAAAATATCATCCATGTACACTATCGCATATTTAATTTTTGCTTCCTTCAATATTTTGTTGATGGTTCTTTGAAAAACGGACGGAGCGTTAACTAACCCAAAAGGCATACAGTTATATTCGAACTGACCGTCGGGAGTTACAAAGGCAGTCTTGGGCCGCGATTCTTCAGACATAGGTATCTGGTAATATCCCGACGCTAAATCCAGAGATGTAAAAAATTTATTGCCAGACAATTGATCCAATTGATCTTCTACTAGGGGTAAAGGGTAATGGTCCTTTTTGGTTTTTCGGTTTAATGCTCTGTAGTCAACACATAGACGTTTTTCCCCAGTTTTCTTTTGGACTAAAACTATAGGGCTAGCATAAGGGGAAGACGACTCCCTGACTATCCCGCTATCTATCATTTCTTGGACCATGTCTCTTACTAGCGCCCTTTCCGAAAATGACAACCTATAAGGGCGATAAACGATTGGTTGCGAGTCCTCAAGTTCTATTACCATCTCTGTCGCATTAGTGCGCCCTAAGTCCTTCAGATCTTGAGAAAATCGATTTTTATATTTCGAGATGAGATTTTGGAGTTTCAGGCGCTCTTCTTTATTAAGGTTCTCCCCACATTTAATGTGTTCATCATTTTCATCGACTCTAATTTGAAGGCTATAAGACTCCAAATGTTCAGAGTCGCTTGAAGCCTCCTTAAATATTGCTCGGGTCATGAGAAAATTTTCTTTAATATTGATGATATCAGGTGAAACGTTAAATATCAAGAGTGCACTCCTACCATTCTTTATTTCATATTCTCCCGGATATAAATAGTATTCTCTGCCCTCGGAACCCCGCAAACCTCCAGTTACTAGTAAAGATCCATTTGAAAACGACTCTGACCTAACTGTGATTGACATTGTGTCGTGACTAGGAACGTTCACTGACTTTGTGACTGTTAAAGAAACTTTGTTGTTTGAAATTCGTTTTGACGGAGTCTTTGTTATGATGAGGTCGGGTTTTTCTGTGAAAGAGTGACCCAATAGCGTAGGTTGATTAATGACGTAATCGTCAACGACATACAATGGGATAGTTTCCTTGATATTTTGGACTTCTACTATATTAGTTGTCACTCCTACTGGTATGACGAGGTTAGACCCTATACCTCTTAATACCGGTAGGTCACTAGGGGTCAAGATTTCAAGCCCCAGTTCCTTGGCCTTACTTAGTTTGATAAGCGAGCATTGACTGCCCAAGTCGACGTGACAGCCCACAACCTTATCGTTAATTTTGATGTCTAATATATATTTGTCCCGAGTATCATTAACGCTTAGTTTGGCGACCTGTTTTTCGTTTTTATCCTTGTCACTCTGATCTTTTCCCTGATTCTTACTAAATTTATACTTGAAGCAATGTTCTAGACTGTGGCCTAATCTTTCACAAAATGTACATTTTACCGGTGGTTTGTCGCATTTTGAACTACGGTGACCCATCTCGTTGCAATTATAGCACTTTATATTGTTGGTCGCCATAGAATTAGTCGGTTTAGTACCTAGAGATGGTTGACGGTCGTTACGTGGACGAAAAGATGAGTTTAATGCCCTGTCCCTGGACTGACCCACTTTTACAGTCCTAAAATATTTCAGAACTTGTTCAGGTTCGGTAAATTGGGCGGCCTGTGCCCCTACTTTTATTGCCCTATCATCTACACCGTAAAGAATGCAGTCAATGGCTTGTTTACCATATATCTTACACCTGTTTAAGAGATTTACTTTGGCATAATAATACTGCTCCAAAGATTCTCCATATCGAACCCTTTTAGCTAACATCTCAGTTAGAAGCTCAGCATAATCCTCTCGGTAGGGAAATGACTCTAGCAACTTTTTTTTCCACTCAGGCCAAGTAAACAATAGGGTTGGCAGCCCCTGATACCAGGTTTTTGCAACTCCGGATAATTTTGGTAACGCATAATGGATGGTTTCTTTATCATCCCACCCGTAAATTTCCGCGCATTCTTCAACTTTGGTTAACCATGTTAATACAGTTTGTTCTTTTGACATAGGGTCGAATTCGGGAATAACATTTGTATTAAACGAAAGCCTGGGTTTATCTGAGCTTCTAACTTGATTTAAGATTGTTAAGAACTTATCTAATATAGCCATATCCTTACTGTTAGATCTTGATGACCGACGTCGTCGTTTTGTAGGGCCATGACGTTGATTATCAGAGTCTTCAGATGTTGAACTGTAGCGCCTCCTACGTCTGCTTATTTTCTGAGAAGGGAGAACGAGGGAGGGAGCTCTCTCGTTGGATGCATCACGAGCAGCGCCAAAAGGCCTGGAACTACCAACACCATCGTGGCCCCGGCCTTGTAACCTAGGCGCTCCTGGGCTTACTACCAAATTTGGACCTCGACCCTGATAACAGGGTACTCCTAGGTCACGACCTTGATCTCCATACCGAGATACTCCTAGGTCACGACCTTGATCTCCATACCGAGATACTCCTAGGTCACGACCTTGATCTCCATACCGAGATACTCCTAGGTCACGACCTTGATCTCCATACCGAGATACTCCTAGGTCACGACCTTGATCTCCATACCGAGATACTCCTAGGTCATTCATGGTAATAGGACCTCGGTCCCTAGAGTGGGACTCTCCTAGGTCATTAACATTTGAAGGACCTCGACCCTCTTCGTAGGGTACTCCTAGGTCATTATCATTATCAGGTCTTTCCTCTGTGTTTGACCTTCGATTGTATTCGTTCATATCTGAAACTGACATTGTCTTGGTTAGTATGTGTAACAACTGAACTGTTGATGTTTTAGACTTGTACTCGAATAAATTAAAATAATATAGGCGTATATCTAATAACTATATTTTACTGCTATTACACAATATTCCCAGTTCAGCCATGGTAATTCATTTAGTAATTCATCAAACTCGATCACTGTATGCAAAGCTCGATAACTATTATAAAGCTAAAATAATGTATGTAACTATCAATCAATATATACACATCTCCAGCCCTGACTGGATATAAATAGGAATTCAACTAGAGTCGCCTGTCTACAATACTACAACGTTATAGCAGGTAAGCATATGCACCTTCAGGGAGTAGCCCTGACTTGATACATATAACTTGTCAATGTAATAACATACATCCCCAGAGTGTAGCCCTGGCTGGATCTATGTAATTCCACTAGATTCACCTGTCTACAATACTACAACGTTAGAGCAGGTAAGCATATGCACCTTCAGGGAGTAGCCCTGACTTGATACATATAACTTGTCAATGTAATAACATACATCCCCAGAGTGTAGCCCTGGCTGGATCTATGAAATTCCACTAGATTTACCTGTCTATAATACTACAATTTTAGAAAAGGTAATCATATGAACCTTCTGGGAGTGACTCTATGTGGAACTATGTAGCTACACCCCCAATATTTTCTAGTAAATAGCACCATGTAGTTAATATGTTGTATGTAAAATAAAAGGGGTTTTCATAAAATTTTATTGATGATAAGTCTTATTACAAAGATAGGCCTAATATTGTTTAAGAAGAAAAAAAATAACATTACATAATAGGTAATGTGTTAGGACTCAAAATATAATAGCCTATTTTCTAGAGTGCTCGCAATTATAAAAAAAAACATGTTTAACGCTTTATATTGACAATTTTGATTTTAATTATTAAATTCGTTTAGTTAAAGCCTTATTTATTCAATAACCAGAGTGTTCAAGGCTCCAAAGTGTTTTTATAATGTTAAGAGCACTTAACTAAATCTTATTTTACCAGAAACCATAGGGAGAGATGCTAAAAAAATAAATATTTAATTATGTGTGTATGTATAAAACAATAATCATAAAAGTTACTTACGTTTTTTTTAATGTTTGTGTGAGCGTAACGAGAATGTTTTATTCTCGCTTCGTCCCTCTTCTGAAGTTATCGGAAGGCGTTCAGAAAGAAAACTGCAGATAACTTATTTTCAGTTTAATCACTTTTACAATACACTTCACATATAAACACTTTCACTGGCAGCGTAACGACGTGACTTAGTATCGACCGCTCTCGGCGGAGTCTACCAACAGAATGCCCGAGCGTCGGCTCTAACTGTCGAGGCAGGCCCCACTTCGAGGCGGAGTGGGGCAAGGCCGAGTGAGTAACTCGGACAGTCAACTGACTGTCCGTATTTACGCGTTTCCGTAATAATTACTTAAATAAATACGTAAAATATAATTATTTTACGTTGTAAAAATCGGAGAGTTAGGTAATAATTATTAAATTGTTTACATTATCGATATTAGCCTATCACAGAGAACAACACTAGGGTGCACTGAGAAAATCTTCTTTGGTTCGTCTTCCAATAGAGAAATCTATCGCATACAATGATTGAACGAATGTTTGCTTTAAAGATTCTCAGAGGAATCGAGTGAGACCACATTTGTTTCCATATGGAGTCCCGGGCAATTGAGAAGGGAGTCATTATGGTCCATATATAAATATTGCGAAATAAACTTAATGTTTGTTTTGGATTTCAACTAGAACGATGAATGGCTGTTACTTACGCCGTGTGCAATCTGCTTTGAATTCTTCAAAGTGAGGAATCGTGATTTGCCTTATTTTTAACATTCAAGACAAAATATATTGGTCCTGCCAGGCTTGAGAAAAAACCAGAGGTAGAAATTAAAAAGAACTCAAAAGATTTTTTTTGAGTGCTTCTTCCGTTGTAACCAGTAGCGCTACCATGAGTTTACAGTGACCGAACTCGCTAGCGTCTGCGTAAAAAAATCTATGAAGAAGTGTACAGCGCCTCTAGCGGTCACTTGAGAAACTAAAATATAGTATGAGTTGTCAAATAGACACCTATCGAATTTTTTTCGCTAGCGAGTAACGTTTTCCGTAGCACTACGAATTAGGCTACGAGTTGACATTGAAAACTGACAACGTAAACTATTGCTCTGTCTCTTTCCAATGCATCACAATGAAAGAGACAAAGTGATAGTTTTCGATAGCGAGGATGGTATTTCAAACTCTATGGAAATACCACGAGTCACAAATTTGACGGTAGGTATCGAAAAATTACGTACGTGTTCAATCGAAATCTATTCGACGCCCGTTTACTCGCTATCGAATGTAGTAACGTTATGTTACTTTTCGATGCCAACTCATGGTAGCGCTACTGATAGCCTCATTTGAAGTGAGCGATACGAGTCGACCGAATCGGAGTTTCCCTCCCTTTTACATACGCTGTGCTTGCTTTTGTTTGTATGAGACAGGTATATTCTCATTCGTTAAGGGGCGACTTCGTTATAAGTCACATGTGAAACGTAAGGGTGGCAAAACGAAGAAGGTTGGTGCGTACAATGAATGCTGTCGCCTTAACTATGAAGCCAGAAAGCTAAGAGTGAATCAGTAGGTAGAAGAAGTACATTTAAAATTTATATAATGTACAAAAGTACACAGAAAGTTCAACAGTACTTCAGCTAACACTAAAGCCAGTATTCTCCGTAACATCTATCATAATTTTACCAACAGTCCACTACAGCCATAACAAAAGAGTCCAAACTGGCAACAACAGTAGCCCTTATAACCCGCAAAACATACAGACCCTTTATCCAACAGAATTATAAATAAAGCACAAGCTATGTATGATATTTGCGAAATACAATTTGCAAACAAGCCTACAGTTCATGAAAGTTGATTGTTATAATTGTGAGAGGCAAATTACGTAAGTCGACAAACATAACATTGTAATTAAGAAACTCATATGCTCGTTCGCGAGCCTCGTGTGAATAAAGACGAAAAGTTTATAATTGACTCAAATATATTTCGCCCGACTGAAGAGTTAAGTTTGTCACGGGAATTGTTCAAAGTATGGGGAACTCGGTAAGGAGTGACAAGATTTCACAACGCATGACATTTGGCCGCCGCAAAGCCTTATCTTCCTTGTTTGTTTAATTTCTTAAGTAATTATATCAGTTTAATAACTTGTTGTAAACGAAAGTTCGAGAGTGGTAAATTAATTGGCTTTAAGGAAGGAAAGCGTTAACTGATGTCGACAATGAAATTAAACACTTTTGGCTTCTGTGTCACAGCTCTGCCGTGTTACGCACAACTCTGCTATCTCAAAAAACATAGTTTTGAGAAAAATGGCTTTGAAGTTTTAAACAAACATTTACTTGTAGCGTATTAAGAAAACATGCTATATAATTGAAACTGACGTGTGTGTGTGTGACTGATTAGGTGTGTAAATGCTTCTAGAACATATTGACATTATATTTTTTTTTATATCTATAAAACTTAATTTTTAAATTGAGATAAACGAGTTTCGCATAACCAGAACTTCATACAAATGTGGTTACGCGTCGTGTGATAACTTAAGTTAGAAGAGTTGGGTGCAACCTAAAAAGTCAAAAAAAAAGAAAGCCTATCTATGTTATCTACTTAGTTGTATTAGATGCGTTTGACTAAAAGGCCCTGTTTTCTGACTAGTGGTTAACCAATTGTCAAAAAACCTTAACAAATTGTTAAATATCGCTGAATTGTATTTTTTGACCAATAGTTAGCTGAACCAATAAAGCGATTGCTAATCAACGAAAGAGGCCCTGGCGAACCACCCACCAACCCGCACTGGTCCAGCGTGGTGGGTTATGGTATAATCCTCCTAATGAAGAAGACAATCTTGCCTCGGCCCCCAGTTCCCGGCAGCCCTGCTATTCTGGTTTTGTTAACGACAAGCAGACAGGCAGGGGGTGCTAAGAATCTCCGGGATAAGGAAGGCCGCCATACCACACTGACCGAAGAACTCGACCAAGTGGTGAAAATCCTTCGGGACGAGGGTGCAAAATTCTGTGGGTTGCGACGTACGGGCAAGTGGTCTAAACTTTCGAAAGAGACTCTGGGCCTAATGGACAAGAGGCGGAACGATCCATCAGTCACTTCGGCAGAACAACGGGCTCTGAATAAATCCATCTCCAAGCTGTTAAGACGTGACCTCCGAAGCTTCAATGCACTCTCAATACAGAGAGCAATTGAGCAGAACCAGGGGCCCAAAGTCTTCGTACAACAGCTTGGAAGAAGCCACCTGTCGAAGTTGACCATAACAAATGGAGAAGTCACCACGTCAAAGCCAGAGATTCTTTCGGAAGTTTACACCTTCTATAGCCAGTTATAAAGTCAAAGTCAAAGCCTCGGGAGAAGACGGAGTCACAACTGAGCTTCTGAAAGCCGGTGCTGGAGGAACTTTTCTCCGGAAGAACTCTTAGGGCGTGGCAGCGGAGCTTGGTCGTATTGTTCTTCAAGAAAGGCGATAAACCTTACTGAAGAACTATCGACCAATTTCACTCTTATGTCACGTCTATAAGTTGTTCTCAAGAGTCATTTCGAATCACCTTACACGAAGACTTGACGAAGCTTAACCTGCAGAGCAGACTGGGTTCCGACGGAGTTATAGCATCATATACCATATTCACACAGTGAGACAGGTTATACAGATGACCAAAGAATATAACCAGCCCCTGTGCATGGCGTTTGTGGACTAAGAAAAAGCTTTGACTCCGTCGAGAACTTCTCGAGGCCTTACAGAGGTGCAAAGTCGATTGGCGATATATCGAGGTGTTAAGGTGTCTGTATGACGCCGCTTATATGTCCTTAGTAATCCAAAATGGCCAAACCGAGCCTGTCCCGCTGCGACGTGGTGTGAGACAAGGAGATGTTATATCTCCGAAACTCTTCTCCGCTGCGCTGCAGGACATGTTCGAAACGCTTAACTGGAAAGAGCGCGAAATCAATATTAATGGCGATGTCACACCTGCGATTCGCAGACCACATCGTCATCTTGGCAGAACCTTACATGACCTACAGGAGATGGTGAGCAGCCTGGCTGAATCTTCCAAACACATCGGTCTTCGGATGAACTTGGATAAAACCAAGGTCATGTTCAACGAGCTCGTTGATCCGGGACTGGTCACAGTTAATGGAGTACCTCTCGAAGTTGTTCAGGAATATGTCTGTCTAGGACAAACGTCCAATGACAAACGACAAATGTCCAATTAGGCAGAAACAACTTCGAGAGAGAAGCTAATAGAAGAATTCACCTAGGCTGGGCAGTATTTGGTAGGCTTCGTCAAGTCTTCTCATCGCCCATCCCTCAAAATCTTAAGTCGAAAGTCTTCAACTAGTGCGTCCTCCCGGTCAGGACTTTCGATGCCGAGACGTGGACACTCACGGCTGGAGTAGTCCACTTGTTTAAAGTCGCTCAAAGAGCTATGAAAAGGGCTATTCCTAGAGTATCTCTGAAGGACCGCATCAGAAATGATGTAATCCGACAGAAAACCAGAGTCCAGAGTCACAGACATAGCCCACCGAATTAGAAAACTGAAGTTGCAATAGGCTGGTCACATTAGCCGCAGAATTGACAACCATTGGAGCCGTAAAAGTCCTTGAGTGGAGATCGCGACTCGGTGAGCCAAGTGTTGGACGCCCTGCGACAAAATGGGATGATGACATTGGAAGGCTGGCTGGTGTGGGCTGGATGAGAATGGCCGAAAATCTGGAGCAATGATGTGTATTAGGTGAGACCTATGTCCAGCAGTAGACGAGTGTGGGTTGCTGATGATGAATGACATGAATTGTAAAGAAATAAATGGCCGCAAGGTGCACGCCGCCCACTGTTCCGCGCGCATCGAGTGACCACGCGTAACTATTTCAACTTCAAGTTAACAGATTTAGATTAAGTAGCAGAATTTATTGGTATATGATGCCTATCTCTGTTAACTTAAAATTGAATGAGTTAGGCATGGCTGCAACGATAAAAAATTAAGTTAAACGAATTTGTCATATGAGTTTCTGGCTCATTGATAATTTTTTTTTTTAAACTGTCTTTAGTGCCATATAGATCACACTTTTTAAGAGTATTTCGCACTGGTTACGCGTAACTCGTATAATTTAAAATAGCATACTTGTGCGTAACAGGGCAGAGCTTAGCTTTACTAACAGTGATAGCAACATAGTAGATAGTAGAACTGGATTATCTAGGTTTGAATCCAAGCACGCTTCTTTGGCTTTTACGACCACTTGCTCAGTCATGAAGCAAAAAATTGTAAGGGAAACTACACGTTTCAGATACCTAGTTTTTAAAGTTAAATTTCTGTTCTGTTCTTTTGCATTTGCTAGATTGCATAAATATGAAAAAAGTGACACAGTAAGTTCACTAAAAGATTTGCAAAATGGCCGACGTTTTAAACTACGCATTCCTCAGGGTTACCAAAAAAAAAATGAAGCAAGGACAAAAAATAATTTATAGCGACTACGTCCTTCTCGACGAAAAATTACTCGTAGGTTAAAATATTACGTCTTTAGTCGATCTACGGTTATTTGGCATCCGGCGAAAGTCCCTGTATCCTTTTGTGTCACTGTTTGCGATGTATTATATGGATGATAGTGGTTTTGACGAAATATCGTCGATAAAATGCTGTACAACGCTCCCCTGACAATGTCACAGGGAGGCCTTATCGTAGTCGCACTGTAACAAACGATGCTCATTTCTAGCGTAAACGTCAATTTTCCAATGGGATTCGATTCCAAAACAACGGTAAGTGAAAGCTTAACCGTTCGAGTGGCAAAGGACGTGACTTAGACCGGGTCGCGAGGAATAATAGCGCCTCCCAAATTAGATTGCATTGCAGACTGGCAATCAGGGCTGCCGAGCGCCAAAGATTTTTACACTACCAACTATAATTACCCCAAAAAACTTATTTTTTTCTAAGTTTCTATTGTGCCTATCTAAGCTTAAGCTATCACTTTTATGCCATCTTTCTTATTCATTCCTCTCGTACTTTTATTTTATTATTATCTTTATTATCTCTTACGGGTGGGTGATAACTAATAAGTTTTTGTCTTAATATTGCTTTCGGGATAAATTTTGCGCAATTAAAAAAAATTACATTTTTCTAACTTTCCTTTTATCTTAGGGTACTATGTATAAAGCACATAACTCATTGGAGTAACCCAACACAAAATTGTCAACATATTGTATTATTATTGAAAGTAGTAAAACAATTGTATCAATAAGAAAATAATGTTAAAGCTATTTACTTCGGGCCTAGATTTTTTTTATTTGTAGGGATGTCTATATTGTGTGAATTGTTTTTCAGCCTATCTGGCAGCCCTGGCGATCGCTTTCAGGGTACTCCGAGTATTTGCCTTTTATTTTGTCACGTAGTGCTGTCCTCTGCTTTGGCGGCTACATTTCCACATATTTTACATTAAAACAGCTTTTCTGTCGTTTTTCGATTTCGATAGAACGATCTGGAAATAAACCACATTGATTATGTATTATTTTTACTTGGTCACCTTGTTGGTAATTAAACCTGATGAAAGATGATGATAATGGCGCAAAACCTATAGCAATATTTCATACGCTTACTTACACGTAAATATCATAGTTAGCTATTATGCATGCACACACACTTGGATATTCAGCAGAACATATTTCAAAAATGATGATGATGTATGTGCATCAATCAAATGTTAAATTAATGTTGATTTATCAAGTTAATTTGATAGGTAGGTACTTAATGTTGTAGTATCAACATAGGTACTTGATAGGAGTTCGATTTCCAGGTTAGGCTAGATTCCTCTGGTGTTGCAGGTGTCCATGGCGGCGGTAATCACTAACCATAAGATGATTTATCTTAGAAAATATATATTAGTGACTTTAATCCTTCTGGGATGATATTGGTCGCCGTAGCCTATATTTCGACACATTGTATTCATCATCTGTTTTTAGTTTGCACTTGTTGTTTCCAAGCCAAATAACAAAAAGCAATCGAGGCAAGATAATTGCGCGCGTCCAAATCACGTTCAACCAGACGGCAATTATACTCATGGGAAAATAAAGGCGTTAGAAACTAAAATGGCAAATAGAATTAGCTGAATTCGCGGCACGAAGCAGACTCGCTGCAGAAATTCAATTATACTGATTAGTTCACCCTGCAACTGTTTTGTAGTAAAAGTATCTAGGTGATCCTCCCGACTACAATACACTCTATTACCCTCAAAATAGGGTCGGTTTTAGCTGCAAAAATTAGAGATTGATGGTAATGCCAATCACGTGTAAGTTAACTTCGGGCTCCCATCTGAATTAGGGGGTAATGTTAGTGGGGAATTAGACCGTTCGATTGGTATGTGTTTGTGGAATAATGCCGCATCAATAAGTTATGTTAGTGCGAATTAATAACAAACACAATTTGGTACCTATTAAATGAATATATAACTCGTTTTTCGCAAGGTTGAGGTCGTGGAAGTTCCTTGGATGCAGGTTGCACAGGACCGATCCGTGTGGAGAATTTTGGTGGACTGTCTATTGGTTGAAATGATGAAAGATGATGATGTTTTACAAACGACGACGAAAGCTCTCGTTGCAGTTTGCTAATAATGTAAACTACATGCCTAAAATTCGGCTATGGCGGCCAATCTTAACGATCAGTCACGTACGCAGGATATAATATTATAGTGCTTAAGTGTGTGCGCAAGCACAGGTGTGCTCTATTCCCTTACCGTCTTAACTCTATGGGACACCAGTGTGACACGACCGAAGAAAGATCGGGCGTAGGACCCAACATCTTGACATGCTTTTCGAGGTACGGGGATGCAAGACTGCCAACTTCCAGACTTCGGGCTGACACTCAAAATTTTTAAACAGAACAATAGGTATAGCAAAAAAAGTGATGAGATATTTACAGAGGGTTGTCTGCCCCGCAATTCAGCGTGCCCAAAATGCTGGCGGCGTTACCCCTTTGAATGGCCAAACCGATGCGTTCTGTACCTAATAATTATTGTAATTATTGTTTTAATAAACTATATAGTAGTAGTGGTCAACTTCATAGGATAAACTGTCGCAAATTATGTATAATCATTATTTACAATACATTACAATACAATATACCCCTAAATTTTTAAACAGAAAAACTTAGGTAACAAATTTTTGGCCCGTTCCGGGGATTGAACTCACAGCGTCGCTTACCGTTGTCCAAAACGCCTTTTAATAGGCGAAAAACAATTGATTTTCTATAGTGTCTCCTGTCTAGGCCTTATATCGAGTAGATACATGCAAAGGCATACCAGAACCAAGTCAATTTTAAAGTAACCTTTAGAAAAGCGAAAGTATACTTTAACTTAAATTACCAACATGAGCTCCCGTAAATCCTCTCAGCTCGTAATACCATCGAGATTGTTGTTGATATTAATTTTGGACGTGTTTTAATATCTTCTCCAGGGAAAGGCTTACTCATAAACCTATTTAGAGATATTATAAAGTAAAATGAATACTTGAAGCACATTACATAATGTAGACGGGGATTCTATTGAGCACAGGTTCTAAAACTTGTAGGATGACTAAATTTGTTGGTTTATTTGTGTTGTGAAATTTTTATATATGTAATGGTATATGAATGAGTTTAAAGACAGTGGGCACAAAATTTAAAGGACACAGAAAGGAGACTCAGCCATAATTTTGAATTTAGAAGAGTTCGTTTACATAATGCTAGGGTTGTTGCCCGGCATGAGTACATAAGCGCGCGGCCTCTACCACAGACCTCGACAGTTCGACAATCTTATGTCATAAGTTAGGATTAATGTGGTTGAAAAGGCGTATTTGCCCGTCAGTGCGCATGCGTGAGTACATGACATGTTTTTAGCTCTTAGTGGGCAATCTACTTTCTGTGTCCTTTATATTTTGTGCAGTGGGGCTATAAAACCGAATTCGCAATCGTATTTTTATTCCTGTCCCTTTTGCATACTCTGTGCACTGTGCGTTTCTTTCATCGGAAAGAAACGGGGTTAGAGTTTTGTTCATTATTTTGTATTCAGAGTACCTAGGCTTTGTTGGTTTTACAAGTTAATAAAGCGTCTAAACTGTGTGTCTGTGTGTGTGTGGCCTAGAGTGGGTTTTAGTCTTGAGACAAATTCATAAAGAATCAAAATAGGAATTGTACCTAGATTTAAATGCGTTTCTCGTTTAATGTTTTGTCATACTTGGAAACCTAATATCTGGCCAGGCTGCAGTTTAAGAAGCATTGCCCGCAGTGAATGTTCAGCGACTAAACTTGCCTTATCGTGCCACTGTCTTTATATTGGATTATAGCCATTTTTATTAAAGTTTTCTATCGATTTCATATTAAGTCTAGACGGCAAGCAATTTTTTATTATCCATAATCTCGTATAAGCTATTTCAAATGCTATATTTGCTAATAGTCCGTAAAACGAACAAGCACAGAGTTCCTACTGATTAGGTACCTATTGAGTGATATAGTGATGCTTAAAAGCTCAGGTTGAATTAAACCACCAGTCAAACGGCTAGTGTATACACTAGCCATTAAACTATAGTTCCGTGGTCGTCAAACTGCGGCCCGCTTAGGACGTTAGTCGTGCGGCACGCGGTAAAATAGATTCCTTTAATTAATAGTAACTACACATCCGTACTTCACATATAATGCGGCCCGGACCTTAGTGCTCACATTGTTATGTGTGGCTCTTGAGCAGTAAAACGTGACGACCGCTGCTATAGTTTATAGATTAACTTATCATAGAAAAAATAAAACGCACAAACATGAGCACTTTCGATATCGAGCGTACATGCTGCTGATCGTCAAGATTGGCTGTCATAACCGATTGGAGTATATTTTACATGTTGAATCCCTTGTCTGTCTACACCAAAATAAAAAAAACATTTTTAAAATATTCTTGTATTGATTTGACCTGAATATAAACAGATAGAACAAAAACCGTTCCACCATCATCGAGCGTATAACAAACACCAACGATCTTTACCCATATATGACAGATTGCTGGCCCCCTTCGCGTTTCCTATACTATCCAGAATAAATACATTAACCTTGTTTATCTACGACTAAGTCGCGAGGCGAACCCCTAATAAATCAACGACTGGACTGAAAACAATCTCACCGAGTGGTTCCATCGGATTGAAAATTACGTAAAAAGTTTGAATAATCTTCATATCCATTAATTCGTGGCGAGACACAGATATTCTGGATGGTAGCCCAGACTAAAACATTCATCTTACTGCTATAACTGACAACGACAACTTATTTCACGCGGATCAATAATACCCATTTTGGATAAGGCTTTTTTACGTAGACTGATCACCTGATGGTAAACAAGCTGGGGAGATGGGAGGTGCAAAGATGTCCTTGAATGGAGACCAAGAGAAAGAAAGAGGAGTGTTGGCGGACAAACTACCAGATAGTCAGACGACATTAAGGCTCAAGCTGAGGCTGATATTGGAGAGACATATTGCATAAGACAACCGCAACGCCAGGGGAGGCACAAAGCCACTGCGAACCTTTTCGCTTCCCCCCCCCCCCCTCCGATACACTCACTTATTTGGCGAGTCCATTTGCGTAGGCTTTGCTTCATGGAGGAGGACCCCCTTGCAAGTGCGCGCAGAAGGGCAAGGAGAGGTAGAACACGCTGACTAGATACGCGTCTCCCTTTTCTCTGAGGAAGAGGCCAGTCAGTACGCGGTGCCAGGGTACCGCCACTAGCATTGCACAGCCCTCCTTCTCAGTTTGGTCGGACGGCTCGGCGCTCCCGGCTGTCCCTATCTCCTCTCTCCAGGATTTTAATCGATAAAAAAATGCTGAACAAAGCCCGTGTCTCAAACATTTTTAGAACCTCTATAATAGACAACTAGTAATCCGCCCTTACTTCATTTCAGCATAGAAGTTCCATGGTCTGCCAATAGATGGCGCTGGGCATTGATTGCATCGCGCTAGTGTTTCACCTTTTCGGTTTACATAAACGGTTGCCCAATCTCTTTATAAATAGTATAGATGATAAAATTTGACTGTATACTATACTACTATTATAGTATTAAGATTTGCAAGATTTTGTGCAAGAAGGAGTATCCCTACTCGTATATCAACCGCATCCACCTAAGAAGACTCATTCACACATCTCGGCCGGGAAACATCTATAAATCCGGCAACCGGCAACGACGGAGTAAGACATCCAATTTTCTCTAAAGCTAGAGTCCACTAGAGATCTTTGTCATGATGAATAGAACGCTCAAGAAACAAATCTCTTTTCTGAGTTATTCCGCGCATCCGTCGTAAAAGACGCCCTTTTATAGTTACTTAGGTACCCCTCAGTAAATATGCTAATAAAAATGAGGTGATAAAATATTCTGAACTATTTGTTCGTCTTTTCTTTTTGAACCAACAAACTTTGTTCTTGCATACGACAGCTCGATACAAGCAAGTTTAATAGCCGAAAGTTTCCCATTCAATACCAATGCGTATCGCAAAATGATATCTAAAAAGCGGGTAAAGCAGAAAGTGGAATAGGCTTTGGGTTCTAAACAATTATTTTGTTTTAATACTTAAGGTTTAACATAACAAAACTTTAACACTTGATCTTGTAGCGACTGCAAAAATAATGCCAATTTTTTAATTTTTGAACTCTCCTAGATGCAGGATCTAGTATATTTAAAATCAGATTGTACGTACATTTATAATGTCGATATCTACATGGGTACCTACAATATGATTGACGATTACATCCTTTTAAACTCTTTTCTTGTTATTTCGAAATTGTTAAAAAATGCTTTTTCGGTTTAAAATTATGCAACGAAATAGGCGGCTTCGTGACTTTTGACTGTTTTCACTAAATGGTGATAAATAATAAACGTTTTGCGTGATAAACATTTTTATGATCGAATTGGTTTCATAAACATATAGATGGAGATATCTACATGTTATTACTTTCTCGTTGAAGGCACTGAACCCTAAAATACTCAGCGAATCCTGTAAACGTATTCTGACGCCAACATGACAGCCCAGAAAGCGTCCGCTGTACAATGGCGCACGAAATTCACCGCGAAAATGCTGTATGAGCACCTTTAAAAGTTAAAAGCTTTTGTCGAAAAAAGTGCAGGCATAAAATAAAAAGTGCTCTAAAAGCGACTACTACGGATGCGAGGGCGGGTGCTACGCTGAAGGCCGCAAACGCCGAAGTATAAGCGAAGTGTGGCGGTAGAACTAGAACAGAGAGTAGCGGATTATGTCCCTTACAGTTTTTTTCTCTCTAATACGGACTGTACCGTCTACTTGTTTTTTTTGTGACAGGTAGCAAACGGATCAGCTGATGGTAAGCAATTACCGCCGCCCACGGACACCTGAAACGCCAGTAGAGTCAGAAGTGTTCTGCAAACCTTTAGCTCCCTTTCCCCACAATTGGGCCTCCAATACCCTCAGTAACTTGACGAAACAGGCGTAAAGCAGCGCAGGCCCATTCATGCCAATGAGTGGCTCTCTCACGGGCAAATCTTACGTGAACTTAATTTGCGCTATGTACAATTATAGGTACATATCTAGTTAGTAAATGCAATATATGTATGTGAAGTATTTATTATTAAAATTTGCGAGCACGGCGCCGACCCAAACCATGGCCTATCTCCTCCTTCTTCAGCAATTTGGAGCTTCGTATCACGAATGTATAGGTATACAAGTATAACACTCAAAAGGATATTCCAAAGTCGGAAATTACTATTAACAAAGTCGGAAATTACTATTAAATTTGTCGTTTTTGAAAGCAAGAATATCTTTTCTTTTCCATTTTATTTGCACATCCCGCTATCACTGCGACCCCGTCAGTTCCTGTATTCGAACAGTTGTCTCATCCCTCGAGACCTGGACATATTTGGGGTTGCCAGTTCACGGCGTAATGTGAACGTTGACTTTTTCGCATGCCAGTGCTCCTAATAGTCTTTTGTGCAGTTGCCAGCAGTGGTTTACGGGATGCAGTTGAATTGTTTTACACACATTGTTATGCGAGACAAGACTTTTAGAGACTCTTTTGCAGTAACTCTCTGATTCGGACAGTAAAATTTGGAATGAACTCCGGTATTTCTAGACAGACGCTACCTTCAACAAAAAAAAAGTTAAACGACAGTCACCCGACGACGCAAAAGTGTCTACTGAAAAAGTGGAAATAAGTTTTAATGGATGGTTCGTTTAAAATTGTTTTAAATTAAATTATTAAAAATATTAATATTAAGATTCTGATTATTTGGTTTAACTCGAACCAAAAATCGGCAGTAGGATATGCTGATTTCTCAAAATTTTGCTTAGTGAAAGAATTTTTAACTTTTTTAAGATCATTTTTGTACAAGTTGTAATTAACTTGACAATCTTGTTCAATATTTTGTATCAAATACATAACGACGTAATTTATCCAAAAACGTCCCTTAGATACCTAGCATGAAGACTGTGGTGAGTTTACACTTACTTCTTTCTACTTCGAGTTAACTTTGTGGTCAATGTACAAAAACCCAAGACTAACTTGAAATCTATACTATTTATAAAGAGATAACTTCTATAGACAACGACAATGCTTATAGGTAAACCGAAAACACGAAACGCTTGCGCGTTGTAATTTAGCACAGCGCCATCTATTGGTTCATTTCTGAATTACGGTCCCGAAGCGAAGTGAGGGCGGGCCACTTGTCTACAAATAAAGTGACATGTGGAAAGCAAAAAATGTGCATAACTTGTAAAGTAGGTTTTTACTACTGCCTTGATATTTCAAAGTAGGGGGGGTTTGAACCCCTAAACTACCCCCTGGCTATGCTTATGCTAGGTACTCCTAATATGTGCCCTGTGGCTAGGGGCGTTAAGAATACTGCCAAGGTATTCCCGGCCTGTCGTAAGAGGCGACTAAACGGGCTTCGGAGTACGTGAGCATGCCACTACTGGGGAGTGGCTTGCTCAGGATCACGACACCGCGAGGGAAAAAATCCTACTGGGTGTTCTGGTAGGTCGCGCATTTGGGAAGGGCTGCATTGCGCCAAACATTTTGGCTCAAAGTGGCGAGCGCGATTTGCGGTACGGTCCAGTCCCGGCTGTGGGGTATCCGACCGCGATTGCGCTAAAATGGAGACCCCAGGGGTTTTGGTTAGGGTTAGAGTCCCACACACCACCTTGTTCCCCACATGTGGCAAGGTGAAGGCCATGATGGTTTCCCCTGGGAAAAAAAAAAGAAAGGTACTCCTAATATTACTATAAATCTACTATCTTCTTTACTTATTAAACGTTTGAATGCCTGGAGCTATCTTAATAAGGGGGGTATCCCTTGTAGGAACTACAAGCTCTACGAATTAATCTATTAATCGGATTAAATTGTTTATTCAACCCGATGTATTTGCCCGTCGCCCGGGAGCGGATATTATCCGTAATTGTAGCCAAAAACAATAGGAGTTGTACGTCAAGTTAACGTCACGCGGACGAGCTCGCGCCAACTTGACCTGCGATCTTCTACCGTGTGGAAGAAGTTATGATCGGCAAGTGATTTGTTACAAATTAATATAAAAAACATACAAACATTACAATTAAACTTTGCTCGCGCCCCCCACTTCCCTAAAATGGGGGGTTAAAAAGGCAAAAAGTGGCCTATGTTACTCTCCATATCTTCAAGTGTTTCCACTTAAAAAACACGTTAATTCGTTGCTCCGTTTTTCCGTGAAAAAAAGACAAACATACAGACAGACACATACACTTTCCCATCCCATAATATTAGTATGGATAGAAAAACTATAAAAACCCCGAAAACCTTCTAAGCTACTTTCACTAGATTGTCGGGCCACCTTTTGGGGGGCCTGCCCCGGCTGCAACTTCCTATAAGCGGCCTCCACTCAAGGACCTTTCCGCCCCAAACTTTCTTTTTAGCATGCGTACATAATACTACTGCTAATATGCTCTTACAAAGCCGCTTTAGCTTGGTGAGGTCTCGATGACTGTGGTTTCCTACTGGATCATTTCGTTTCAGATTCGATCCCTTAAAGAAACACCGAGAATAGCTTTTTTGATAGACCGCTGAACGGTCTTAAACTTACCTTAGCTGTGCCGTATGTTTATGTTTCAGATCCATAATGTACGACAAGTCAGTGCCATGATTATAGATTCATCATTGGATATGGTGGAATCGACTACAAGAAGACTTAACGCAGTTTTCAATAGTATAACATTTCCGACATCATCGGCGATACTGCGACCAAAATCGTCTAGAGAAAAGGCATTTGCAAGCAAGACCGGTTTGCAGATGCCCGATTGGCTGTCCTATGTATCGCTGGAAAGATTTCGTCGAAGCTGATCTAAGTGAGCTTTAGCTTAATTACTGAGGCAAGTAGTGCAGAGTTCTAAGACGCTAAGAGTGCAATGACTCAGCTCGGGCTGTGCCAGTAGGGTGAGTATACACGCTGTCTCCCATACCTTAAGCAGTCCTTAGGCCTATTTCACATAACGCGCGCGATATCATAACATCACAATTATCGCGCTGTCACAATGCCCGACCCTCATCACACGCATCTGTGGTCGGATTAATCACGGATTAACTTGATCTCAACCGAACAAATCAGCTTTGTTCTACGAAATCACTTGTGACATTTTTATTTTACGTTTTGAACGTATGTCCGGTCCGATTGACGTTTGAGTGTCGTTAAGCCAGTGTTTTGTCCGGGTTTCAATTATAATGGGGTGATGGATTGAAATTTGTTTGTTTTTGTGGGGCCTTTAGATGTTTAGTTGAAAGAAAAACGTAGTTATTTATTTTTTGCGTTATTTATTTATTTCAACAAATATGATAATAAGAACTTACAGTTGCCCAAAGCGCTCTTATTATAATTCAATATGAAGTACATAAATACACTAAGACACTATGACACAGATATGAAACTTAACAAATGGGACAAAACAAGTTGATCTTGCGGTCTCAGTTAAAAACACAAACATTTTTTGGGAATCATAGGTATAATAACAGTAGAGTTATAATTAAATTATCTATACAATTTTAAACTTTCATGTTGCATTATACTTCCAAAGTTTTTGGCCAAATATACATTTGTCTCACGAATGTTATGCCAGCTTTAAAATTTACTAACAGATTTTTAAGTCATCAGTTCTTCAAAAGTGTTACATATAAAATTTTATTTATCATTAATTGGTAGAAATCTATCGATTTGATATTCAATTGATTCGATTCGTAGATTTTCGACTTAGCGTGTCCCATCTCTAATTCAACCTCATCTCTAAATCATGGAGCTGCCATGGCTAAAAAATATTTTGATGAGGATGGATGACAGATGGGAAATTAATGTTTTGTAATTCAATTTGTTAACCCAAATTTGTTTTAAATACAAATTTGTATTTCTATAATTTTTCCCCTTTTAAATAACCTTCTTCGTAATTAATTCCCTTTATAGTCCATTTCAGCTAAGAAGAGCCCTGTGACACTTCATCGCGTTCTGAACTACGCATTTTATGTTTGACAATGAAAAATATTTTTATTGTTTATCTTTTTCATTTAATTGCGGCATCATTCCAAAAAATATTCCAATAAAACATCTCAAAGTTATAAAACAAAAACAGTATCATTTACTTTAATTTAATGGAATAGAAAATAACAAATTTTTTTAAAACAATCCTATGCACATCGTATTACTTGTAACGGAACGTGAAAAAAACATAGAGCTGCGACATGTCATAATCGGCGGCCATGTTGCGATTACTCGATAATCGGATTAGTACGAGTGCATCAGCCTTGTATGCGAGTTGTATTTTCGTTGTATTTGCGTGGTGTTCGGTTATTGTTACTTTTTGTTGTTGTGTTTGTTATTGTTGACTTTTATTGCTGTTGTTTGTTGCTGTTTTTGTTAATTTTTGGCAAAATGTGTGTTGCTGTTAGTATAAAAAAATCGATTCCATTTCCTTAGGAAGTATTATCGATTACCAGAAACAATCGCAATCATTTCATTATAGACATCTCTAAAAGTGTCAAAAATCGAAGTGTCATAGGGCTCTTCTTAGCTGAAATGGACTATAATTATTCATTTCATTCTTGAACGTCATTGCATTTTTTCGAGCGGTTAACACCGCGGCCTGACATTGAGCATGACGGAGCAATTAGCTTTCTTTTTCGGAACTCGAGCCCGACCAAGTACTTGGTCTCGGCAACGGAGTAAAAGCACTCGTAAGCCCTTTCAATGGCTTTTTGGTAAGTCTACCAGTGCAGTGTTGAGTTGTGATATTCGTGTCAGTGTCAAGTGAGGTTATTTTTACAATCGTCCCGATTTTCTCCAGGCTCATTCCTTGATGTCCGGTTGAGAGACCTCCGTGGGGTTGGCAGTTAGAGACGGACCTCATGCAGCCCTAAATTTCCCCCATCGGTGAGTATTCCGTTCAGGTTGCTTCTATCTAACGTCCCTTGTGGTTAGGGCGGCTGCACGCATGTTGGTTTCATGTATTTTTCCACATTTTGGCACATAATTCGCTCCCCCTCGCCACGTGGAACCACCACGCGTGCTGTCGCGCAGACGTAGTTTCCCTCTGTCTTCTACGGAGACACCCTTCTAGGTTAGGTTCTCTAAGAAGAATCCTTTTCTCCTGATTTGCAGGAGGTCTTTGATTTTCCCGCCACCACGCAGTATGCAAAGGCGTTAGAGAGGTCGTGCAGCCGGGTGACTACCCGGGGATTGGACCGTCCCTCCACTCCACACTGAATTATGTCCGCGGACTTGCCCGGACCTGTCAAGTACCTTTTTTTTTTAATTTACGGCGCCCAACATAATTAATTATTTAAAAAGAGGAAAACAAACTTCCGTTCCCAATTCGCCCAACTCCCTGAGATTGTAAAATGCTAGCCGGCACTGTATAATGGTAATTTTAAATTTAAAATCATAGGATGCTTGCATAATTCTAAAATTAATTAACAGTAATAAAACATCTTTTTGTCAAAATAATCTTGTATTTATTTCAGTACCCATTCACCTGTAGATCATCTCTTCTTTTAATTTTTCTAAAATTTTTAAGATGTAACAAAAGGATCAGGCAAAACATTGTGTAAGTCAAACATTCATGGATCAAATACTTTAACGTCACTATGTTGGCTTTACTATGGTACCTAATTACTAATTTCGTGCGCTTGTTGTCACCAGGGACAGGAGGGTATATTCGCTTGATATCGCTTTGAACAAGCCACTTGCATCAAATAAACTTGGCAAACACCAATTAGTTCGGTTAGCATTACTGCTAATAGGTTGTACCGTTCAGTATCCGTCCATAGTTGTGTTGCAATATACAATTAGTTGGATCGATCTGCCAACGTTTTGTTGTATATAAAATCACTCAGAATTTCATATACTTTAAAACAATATGATCCTTGTGAATGGACAGAGCACATTGCTAAGCAAACAGATGGCCGTTAGGGTGGAGACCCGTGACACGTGAAGCGATTGAGATCAAGAAACACCAGACTTTCAATCGGGAGGACGGGTTCAAATTATCATCGGCGTGGAATCCAGTGATAAATAAATGTAAACCGCGCAATTTTCCAATACAAAACAACCAACCCGGATACTGTTAGTGTAGTGTGTCGGAGTATAATGCAACGCGAAAGTTTAAAAACATATGGACCAATGATAGATAGATACTCTTTATTGCACAAAATATTACCGAACTTGATAATATGGTAATTTGCAAATATAAATGATCTGGTGAAGTGCACGGAAATTCCTTGGATACAAGTGGAACAGGACCTATCTGTGTGGAAATCTGTGCGGGACGCCTATGTTCAGCAGTGGGCGTCAATTGGCTGAAATAATAATGATAGAATATTTTTTATTGCGCAGAAATAGAATACATGAGTTAAACAACAACAGTATACAGTACAATAAGGAAAATATAATAGTAAATGAGGAAAAGTACAATAATGATGATGAGTTATGGCTGTCATAACCAAGAAATAGTTTATTTATTTATTGAGTACAGCCACATGACACATATTAATACAAACACGGTTCTTAATAATTAAACTTATCAGTTCTGATATGCACCACAATAACGGCGTACATAACACTTACAATAATACGTGCTAATATTTAATATTATACATACATAACAAACAACTTTATGTGGAAATAAGAGCTGAGAAAGTCTATCAGGCTAGATGCCTGATAGATATTCTGCAACCAGCAATTTAAATTTGGAAAAACTATTGCCAAAAATGTCCAAGTCAGGGCTTGAAGCGCTGATGCTATTGTACCTCGAGCAAATTCGCGCCAATGGAGACTGACTACCCAGATTGGTTCTGGCAAAGGGTATAGCGAATAACTTGGCAACTCGCTGTCTGGGATACCTATGAGGGACTGCAAGAGACAATCGCAATAGTTGATACAAATCGGACATATAATCAGAATGGACAAAAGTTGCCTGACCAGGCGAGTCCTGGGATGGAGATCTGGCGTGGATGAAAAAGAGGGAAGAGGTATATATCTAAGATTGGGTTACAAAATAACTACTGTTGATGAACCTTGTACTATTGTTTTTTCCTTTGTAGGACAGGAAAAAATTATGAAATGCAAAATGGTAATCTTAGATTACCGCGGTAGAGATATGCTTCGACTATGACTGGGCTGGCTCGACCAGGAGTTATACCACTCGGCGTGATGCAGCACTTGGTACACCAGAGGATTTCTTCGCTGGTGTTGCGCATAGACACCTGGCTATGGTCGGCGGTATTCGCTTACCTAACATTAGGTTATCCGACTGCTCACGCGCTACCCACATAAAAATATTTGCTTTAAAACGGTTATTTCCTACAAACTCAGAAAACGCTAATTAGTTCACTTAGTATCCGTCCATAGTAGAAACACATCAGCTGCAATCACCATGAGCCCTAAGCACCGAGTCACGACCGCAACCTGATTACCCATCGACGTAGGTTGAGGATAGCTTAGAAGTTCGCGAACTAACGTTATTGAACTAGGCCAAACGTAGAAGGCGGCGGATTGTAACTTCTGGCAAACAGCTTACTGGGAGTGGCGTTTAGGAATAGTGAATAGAACACTGGGACTAGAGTTGTGAGGTTGTGTTCTATGTTCAAATTGCATGTCTGGCTTATAAGATTAGGAAATACGTGAGACAGTGGGCCTTATTCAAGGACGTGACTTACTTAGGGCCGGTTTTTTGATCCGTAGTTAAATTAATCTAAAGGTTGTTGTGGCGTCCAGAGTAATAAATGTTTACTTTTTTTCCTGGACTCAAACATTGACCTAAATCAGTATTATGTAGCTTAAGTACTTGTGTTTCGGATATTCGACAACGGAGGATTTATAAGTATAATCCTTAAATTCATTATTATACCTGTTACACCTATACACTGAACAAACACTAATCTATCACACAAATGTAATTAGTGTGACCATGAAAAATATCAAAAACAATGTTTTTTGAACAATTAATAATAGTCATTTATAACCAATAAACTGTCACCTGACTATTGGTTCTAACCACTTTTGACTTTAGTCAAATTAACCAAAAAGTCATATTAATTAATAGAACAGACATTAATTAATAGTTAACAAAAATCAATAATAAGTATACCTAGTCTATAGATCATATTGCCACGTGTGAAAGTATCAATTTACAGGAAAATTTTAGCAATACTATATGATACGCCAATCTGACAGAATTATGCGAAAACAATATTTAGATAGTTTTACACTCTCAATTATCAACTATAATTCTAACGCGCGTTGCGTTGCGTACCTATTATAATCATTATTCTAATAATGATAACACGCAACATAATCCCTATGATTAGATATGTCCTAGAAGATATAATATTATATACTTATGCTGGATTTCTTTCGCCAACTTGTCTTATCAATAGCAGCAGTGAAAGCGCATACTGTATTTTTAGCGAAGTGTTGCTTTAGTTTGATGTATTGGGCTTCTACGTCAAACTTGCATAGAACAATCTATACTATTTATAAAGAGATAACTTCTATAGACAACGACAAGGTTTATAGGTAAACCGAAAACACGAAACGCTTGCGCGATGTCATTTAGCACAGCGCCATCTATTGGTTCATTTCTGAATTACGGTCCCGAAGCGAAGTGAGGGCGGGCCACTAGTTATTACTAAAGTGCTTCGTAAAGCGTAAAGAAAATTCCGTTACCTGCCATCACAGTAATATCACAACACACACTAACCATGACAACCACTGTAGACATTATACTACAGACACTACAATTACAAGGCCAAACCACAAAAGAGAAACCATAGATTATTCCATATTATAAAATCTATTAAAGAAAGCATTTTTGCATGTCATCGAAATAAAACCCCCAAGCGATTTCCATCTGAAAATTCATAACGACGCGTAGAATCGGACAGTTGAACCGGCCATTCTGACGGAACCACAAAAAACTACAAAGAAAACAGCTGTATTCAAAGAGAACATGCCGCAATAATACCTCTCCTCAAAATGTACGCCGAGCCAGAACACTCGCTTAGTTGAATAATTCAAAAATTCACATCCGACAGTCGCGAAAACAAGTAAAGTAGACGCAGGCGGTGTGCAGCAAAAAACTCAGTAGTGAGGCGACGCAATTTATGCAACACAAACTAGCAGTGTCTTGCTCTTTCGTCGGTCCCGCTTATCCGCTCGCTTGCTTACTTACTAGTTAACTTACGAGTGAAGTAGTAAATTTTGGCAACGATTGTTTCCAAAAGCGACCGACGGTTAACTATGTAGATACCTATAATCCCATGACTTTAATTTGTTTTGATTTCCTTGAATAAAAAAATATTGCGGCAATTGCTTACCATCAGGTGATAGAATTGCGTGGCTGAAGCGGCAATAGGCAGGGCACATTGCGAGGAGAACAGACGGCCGTTGGGGTGGAAAGGTCCTTGAGTGGAGGCCACGCGCAGGAGGCCGCAGCCGTGGCAGGCCTCCCACCTCGATCGACGATCTGGTGAAGGTCGCGGGAGTCCATTGGATGCGGGTGGCACAGGACCGATCTGTGTGAACTTTGGAGGAGGCCTATGTCCAGCAGTGGACATCTATTGGCTGAAATGATGATGATGATGATGATGAGGTGATCCGCCTGCTCGTCTGCTACCTATAACATAAAAAAATATAGGGGTTAGACTTGTAGTTTTTTTTTCATTATTCCAAATACTTCCCGGAAAAATATTTCAATTTCTATATTTTATATCGGTATTACCACTAGAGCGGGTACCGCGCTGACGAGTACTTTTGTCATAGATACGAGCAGCACGTGACGCGCTTCTACTGGTTATTCCCTAATTTTTCCATAATGATATTTCCGATGTTTCGAAATAACTCAGAATTGTTCTTAATGCACCGAACCATCCCAGTCCTACATTGGTAGTTGAGCGTACAAAGCCAGCAATGGTGTTCCTACACCAGAGGTTGGTAGGTCACCACCCAGGTGGTGTTACTCCCAGGAGTAAGAGGTGACGGCGCCTAGCTGATTGTCGTCTCCTCCCAGTCTGACGTTTTTGGAGCAGGTTAGTGAGGGGATCAGCCTCCCGCAAGTACCCCGCCGCCTCTGGCAGGTAACTTTTTCGTAGAAAAAGGCGGTTTCCGCCCTAGGTAGAGATTCTCGCGCACTCGTCATTGAAGTCGAATTAGAAAAATCATCATCATCATCATCATCAGCCTGTTGCAGTGCACTGCTGGACATAGGCCTCTCCAAATGCTCGCCACTTTGATCGATCTTCGGCTACTCGCATTCAGCATCATCACTCCATCTGGCCTGAGGTCGTCCTACACTACATTACGGTAATAAAAGTAACAACACTAATCTAACGCACAAGTAGGCTAAAAAGTTGTCGAGCGGCCGTAGTTAAAATACTGTTTATATAACTCATAAAAATGTAGTTATACTCTTATTAACAAAATAAATGTGGGTCGCACAACCTAAACTACATTTTGGTAACTTGCGTATTATCATCATAATCGTATTTGATGCCGTTTTCTACTCGTGCACATGTTCGACCTACGGTTAATATTAAAACTAATGCTATCTTCTTAGAAAAAGCCATATTAGTAGGGGAGCCCAGGATGCTAAATCGGGATTTACTCGAGCGTCAAAGAGACATATTGGATTGCGAAGCTTACATGATAAGAAAAAAAAAATGTCATATAATATCCATACTTCCATCGGTGGGGGAAGTCGCTGTAAATTTTCAAAAATGTAAAAAAAAACAGTTGCATGGACATACTCGAGCGCGTCAGATATTAATAGCATCCATGTCTTACGTATTTTTGAAAACATACATATTTTAATCTGACTGTTTCCATGGTGGAGGTGGTCGTACGTAAGGGTAAAAAACGGAAAAAAAAAAATTTTTATCGAGCGCGTCAGATTTTCAAAGGGGTGTTAAGTGAACCTAAAAAAGGTTCTTATATAATAATCTGACGATTTAGATGTGACCCAAACTCGCGGCCATTATTTGAATGAGCAAAAAAAATCGCCATTTTGAAATAGTCGAGCGCGTCAGATTAAGATATATATGGTTCATCTATGTACCCTTAACGTGTTGTCTCATAATCTGACAATTATCTGGAGGGATTGGCCTAATCTGACAATAGAAAAATTTTTTTTTTATTTTTTCAAATCTTTTAACTTAACGAATTGAAAAACTGAAAAAATAGCATGCAAATAAACCAGTATATATTTTTTGAAGTACAAAACTTTTATTTATAAGAAAATAAATATGAAAAATATATTTTTTTTTTTAATCGTCATCTTCGTCGGTAGAATTATCTTCAGACAGAGTGAGAGAGACATAGATAGAGAAAGAGTGAGAGAGGAATAGAAACTCGGAGAGGGGAATACCGGCACCACGTAGCTGCACGCTTTAAACTTTATCGATTATTTTTCCTTCCTTCGGCTTATGGAAATCGTCAGATTATATATTTTTTCGTGAACGTTGAATTATTCCCTAAAAATAAAAAAAATTTAGCCACGCTCGAGAAAGTCAAGATGACGTTTTTTTTTTACAAGTTTGTAACCCACTAACTTCTTATCGTCAATCGAAAATGTGATCAGATTAGTGGAATCTACACTTTTTAGCATATAACCTAACTATCCTACTCGTAATCTGACCGCGCTCCGAGAATTTTAGATGATCAAATTTTTTTTTACTAACTTGATCCTTTATCCTTGACGCACGGACACATATACAGGACTCATCACTCAGTGGAGGTATTTAATGGGGTACAAGGTACCTGCTGTATAGTAATCCCTCCGCCCGCTTGAGTAAATCCCACAAAATCCCCTCTTGGGCTCCCCTCCTATATATAGTTCAACGGATTTTGAACAAAACTTTTACAAGGTGCATCTGTGAAAATTAACCACGTCTTCTGCCAAGCAAGTAGACATTTTGTACTATGACTTTTGGAAATGGCATAGATGGTATTATTATAATATATGTATAACAAAACAGCAATAGTGGTTTTTAGATTTTTGCGTTGCATTATAACTATAAAATATTAAAACTGAAATTAACGTTCCCGCTTTAATATTTTATAGGAATCGTGGTGAACACGAATCATAATGGATGGTTAATACTTTTGTTCTCTAGGGTAAATATGAGGAAGATACAACTATTTGTTTGTTCAACAGCACCTTAAAGTGAAAAGGATAATGAGGTTGGAAGCGAACATATTGAAGTGTTTATACTTACGGTTGCTCCTACGCATACGCCTATTTAGTGTAAAAATCAAATCTAAGATTGATATTTTTTCTTCATGTAGGTACGTACATAACATGCCAGAAAGTACTAAACAAAATCCCGAATTTTCGATAGAGGAATAACAAGAAACCACAAATTTCTCTCTTTTTCATTCGTTCATTTGCAAAAGCAAATACAACTTCTGAGTTTCTCTCTCACACATTCCTGTCGTCCTCTTGATGCAGTTACGCAGAGCGTGTAATAAGAGGCGTGAGATGTAAAATTGCTCTTTGTTGTATAACAAAGTTTGCATTGAAGACAATGTTAAGTCGTAAATCGCGAGAGGCGCTTATCGCGCGGCCGTCGCGGACGGCGCCTACGACGAGCCTTGTCAAGAACAAGACAAGCGAGATGTTTTAAGATTTTGCATAAAGAACAAAAGCTGTGGAGAAACGACTAGGTCTGAATATATTCGTAAAGTCATAAATGTCATCCACATTTTTTTTTTTATGAGATAGGGGGCAGACGAACAGACGGTTCACCTGATGGTAAGTGATTACCGCCGCCCATGGACAGGTGTCAACACCAGAGGAGTCGCAAATGCGCTGCCGGCCTTTTAAGAAGGAATACGCTCGCTTTTTGAAGGTTTGTGGGTCGTATCGGTTCGGAAATACCGCTGGTGACAGTTCATTCCATAGTTTTGTAGTTCGAGGCAGAAAGTTTCTTGAGAAACGCACAGTTGAAGATTGCCAAGCATCTAAATGATGTGGGTGGAACTGTTGTCGAGTGGAACGGTGGCGAAATGAAGCGGCAGGAATCAATCCGAACAATTCCTCAGAGCATTCCCATGGTATATTCGGTAGAATACACATAGCGAAGCTACATCTCTACGCAGCGCCAAGGGATCGAGCCTACTGCAAATATCTTGGCAGTCAACGATTCGAGTCGCTCTCTGTTGAATCCGGACATCATTTGGATGGATTTATTTCCACCACAGTTCGTTTTGCACGTCACTTTTTACCTCGCAAAGTAAAACTGTGGAACCAGTTGCCAATGATGGTTCCGAGCAGATACGACCTAGTGATCTTCAAGAAAAGAGCTTATTTCTTCCTTAAGAGTCGGCAACACATTTGTGATGGGAGTAGTGACAACTCGCCCGGAAAAAACTTGAAATTCTCGTCATGTTTTGGAAAATCCATACTCGGTATATATTTTTATAAATTATAGCCTATGTATTATATTGGTGTATGAGTTATATTATAGTACCTAAAGTTTCATTAAAATCCATTCAGTAGTTTTTGCGTGAAAGAGAAGCAAACATCCATCCATACTTACAAAATATGCATGGATAGATGGATGTCTGCTTCTTTTGCAGTTTCAATATTAGTGGGATGTTTGTTTTATGTCCGACACACCGTAAGCCATACGTTCGAATTTGAAGCGGAGCGGACCAAGGTCGTAGTACGGCCCGCATCAGTTGCAGACATCTGGGAGCACTTGTAGTGACGGCACAGAGCGATGGTACCTTAGTGGATAAGTGCTCCTTCTAAATGAAAGAAGAATGTAGGTTTCAATCGAGGTATTTTTTACAATGACCTTATTAAATGGAAAAGTCACCGTCGCACTGACCTTAATACCTACAGTGCCAACAGTCTTTTAAAGTCTTTCCGTTTTTGGACATGGCGTTTATGTTTATGCACTAGCGTATTTTCACCTCTGTACAGGTTTCGCACTCTTTTATGATCAGGGTGGGGTGACTTTGTTTTAGGGAAGCTTTTTGCTATTCTAAACATGACCAATAGATGGCGCTGGATGTTGTACGTTGCACATGTGTTTCGTTTTTTACTATCTGTTTGCAAATTGTATAGAAGACTATAGGACGTCCGCAGATCCGCTCGCGTAGAGTTCATGAAAAAGAAGTGTCATAATAACATGTACAATGTACATTATCTAATATTGAATAAATAAACATACAAACAACTCCTTCTCATACAAAATGACATACAAAGTTGCGAGGAAGGTCGATTTTTTTTTTTGTCTGGCGCATTATTGACCATGAATATTTTGTATGCAATTACGCGATCTGGCGGCCCTGGGTCAATGTCCTAATAATAGGTATAATACGTGCACCGCGTGATAACCACTATCGATCTCATATCAATACAAGATATTTATAATGTTGCCAGTGATGATAACGCATTGATAATTGTGCTAAAATTATTTGAGTTTATTTATACAGTTAATTTTTCACTTCTGCTTAAAATATGCTTAAATTTCTTCTAATAACTCACTTAGTCTAACCTTGTTAGTATTGCAAATATCTACTAAGCATATTATATACAAAAAAAAAAAATAATAAGAGAACGCAGCAAGAGAATCAGCTTCGTGTGTTAGTATTATAAATTATGAACGCAGCCATTTCTCCCTCCCTTTACCTACCGCCCCTCCTGCAGGTATTTAAGGTTCCTCGCAGAAACAGCTGCTCTATCGGGGATATGCGCAAACGCAAGTCACGGTCAGAAATTAATCCAAAAAAGCAAATGCTGTAACTTATACTCTGTTAAATAAGTCGCGAAATTTATTCTTGAGGAACTATTACCGAGGTACATCGGATTAGCAAGAGGTGGCTGAGAATAGAGCGGACAGGCGAATTCTAGTGTCGGAGGTCAAGATCCACATTGGGTGCTGAGCCAGTAAGTAGCCAGTAGTAGGAGTAAGTAAATTACCGAGTTCCATAGTATTAAAAGCAACGGGGCTACTATTTTATGACGTAAGTGGCAGTGTAATAAATAAAATTCATGACTTTCTTGATTTATAAAAGCCTGAGTGAGCATCGAGTCCTGCGTCCAAATATTTGTGAGTCTTTGATATGTTTGTAAAAGCAGTACTGTTGTTTTAAAATAATACCAAAATTTTTTTTGATAGACCTAAACAATGAAAATATAATAAAGAAAACGGTTACTTTTTTTTAAAGTAAGTTATACAAATATAAGGTTAATTAAGGCGACGGGAAGGACACATTAGCAACACCAATTGTTTAAACTGTAAGCTGCTAAATCAAAGTTTTTGTTAAAATTTTGATATTTTTATTGGATAATTATTATACCATCAATTTTCCATTCGAAATTTGTAATTCGAATATAAACGCCAAAAGTGTCCGTAGTAATTAAAATTAATTTTGTCGCTAGTGCGCCCTATCCACCGTCTGAATAGCGCCATCTAGCCAGCGGCCTATGATCCAATCATTGATATTTTAAAGAAGATTCGGTTCGATTGGAGTGATACCACGGCCTCAGAGACGACCACCGTGAAGTAGCGCCTGCGCTGTATTTCGTCGAGTGAGTGAGGGTGCCGGAGGCCCAGTCGGGAGATAGGGGGTTAACGGATGACAGTGCACTGTGACTCTACTGGAGTTGCGTGTCTTTGAGCGGTGACAATCGCTCACCATCTACATGTCACATAAAAAACTTGAATATTAACGTACGTAGATGGTGCGGACCAAACCGAAAAACTACAAGAAAAGTCCTTTTCAAAAAGATGGCGTTCCAATTGCACCCCGCCGCTGATATGGCAACATTAATTGCATCATATTTTAACTGCTTGCTTACGGTCAGTCAGTGAGTCAGAGTGCGATAATGAGTGTGCCCGCTTCCTACGTTGACACATTTGTACATGTTAATTGTTTGACTACAACATAACTAATTATTTAAATACTTCGTATTCATAAGAACAAGTAGGTAAAGCGATCCTGGATCAAAAGGTAAGTCAGTTTATGTAATTTTTAATCGATTTACGTCGTTGTATTAAGCGCGAACACATTGTCAATTTTTGGCGGCAAAAGAATTGCACATTGAGTGAGCAAGGCGAACCGCCTTTGCCCATCATAAATTGACCGCAGCATTGTATGACATCTCATACAAACGAGATATCAAGTTCTATAGGTGGTTTATTTTTGGAAATAAAAACGAATGCAGAACTTGTTTTACTTTGTACGATTCTCGATCTCCTTTCTTTTAGTTTATTTTAGATCCCACTCGCTCCATACTTAACGTGACCATACGTCCCGTTTTGAGCCCATTTTGAGAAAATCATCCTGAGCCGCTGGGGACCCCCTTCCCCCCCATCCCCCCGTCGTTTGTCTGTATTTTTTTTTATGTGATAGGTAGCAGACGAGCAGGCGGATCACCTGATGATAAGCAATTGCCGCCGCCCATGAACACATGCAACAAGTGCGCCGCCGGTTTTCTGTGAGGCAGTGGTATCACTCCGGTCGAGCCGGACCACTCATGTCGAAGGTTGGCTCTCCCACAATTTGTGTCTCAGTGCTTCGTATTATTATTGTCTGTTTTGTGGTGTATCTTGTATTTATACAAATAAATAATTCTTACTCGACGCTTCATGCATGAATCAAGTCCTGAAATTAATTGAGGCCGCTTGCGTCATAGAGTATTTCTGAATATTATGTTTATTTAGCTAATAACACGATTAGATATTAAATAAAATGAAAATGAATTTATTATAGCTCAACTTATACTTAAAACTAGGGTATACAAAATAAATAAATAAAAGCGATAAAAGTACATAATATTACAACTGAGTTTCCAGGGGTACCCAAACTAAGCTAAGCTTGTATCTTGGGATACCAATTTCCAAATAAAAACAGAGTTCCTTAGATCTTACTTAAACATAAATTAAGTGAATTCTAGCATTTCTGCTGTGTAAATAGTTAAACGACAAAAATAAAAATAAAAGTCAAAAAACAAATGAGGTTTGTAGGTGTGATTGTGGCCGTGTGAGTGTGTGTATGTGTGCGTATGTGTGTGTATGGTAGCTCTATTGGTTATAATACTATGGAGCTCTGTATAATAGGCTTGTTTCCAAGGTTAGAGATTGGAAGATTTTCTGTATAAAATGGAGAAATAACGGTAAAAAAAAACTAAATACAAGAATTTAGTTTGATATTTTTTGTCATCAGTCAATTAAAGTTAGATCTAAATTTGATACGTAACTTGATTTTAAAAGTATTACATTTACTAAATAATTATATACAATTAGATAATTCATGCAAATTTAAGCAACTTTTCTTTTGAAACCATTTTCATAAACGCATTATCGAACAAAGGTCTCCCGTGATGAACACAAACTAGCACGCTGTGACGTCACAGCGTGGCAGGGCCGTTGTATGGAGCGTTTTGACAAGGTTTATTTTATGTGATCTTTGAATGGTGATATCTCGGAGAATATTCATGCTAACAGAGTAATCTTTTGCCGATGTTTCTACTTTGGAGAGCTTCTTTGATTACTAATCAGAAAAAAAAATTGAAAACAGGCCTATTCTTCAAGAATAAATTTTACGACTTTATTGACAGAGTGTAATCACAAAATAATGGAATAAAACATGATTTTGTGGTATAATGTTTATATTAGATTTCCCAGTCGCGACCTCCTTCCTTTTTTCGCTCCGCAGCATGTTTTTATTAGTGGTTATTTCTGTGCTTAGGTGGTAGGCGAGCGGACGGATCACCTGATGGTAAGCGATTGCCGTCGACCGTAGACCAGCAACACCAGTGGACTCACAAGTGTACTTAGCCACATTTAACCCCCTTTGCTTCCGATTGTACCACTAAATTTAATTTACTTTCATTAAACTACTACTCACTAAACAAGTTAATAATTGGGGAAAGAGCCTTTCGATCATTTGCTGGTTATCCCATAATAAGCCAACAGGGAAATAGATCCCACCTGATTTTTAACCTTACCTATGATTACTTAAAAGCGAAAACCAATGTTTTTCGTTTACTTACTTATGCCCTAAGGGTTTTAGAATATATGGCAATAAGTTATTTTTACTACAGTGCCCTCTAGGGGACTTAGGGAACTAAAATTATAAAAATAGAACAAATAATAGCTTTGTCAATAATACGAAAATTTTATGAGTTGTTGTGCACGACTTTGCTGGCAATCATCTGATAATTGCAAGAATTTAAAATAATCCCTACTAACTAGTTAAGTATTTACCTCAACCAGTATATTAGGTCTGCTCTGTATAATTATTCAAATTAGTCAAATAAAAATAAAGTTAAAAAACAACTGCTAATAACGTTTTCTGATTCCAAAAGTGTTCCGTTTTTTGCCATTTGGCCACGGAACCCAAAAAAGCGAAATAAAATTAATGTTTGGAATATTATGTAGTATACTATGTCGTTTGGAAAGTCATGTTTTCCGTAGATTACAAGAAGATATTTCACAATAAAATGTTTTCATTGCAAGTAGAAATTGGTATTCAAATTAACCGATTGAAATTATTATTTTTTTATTTCAGGTGCTGCACAAGACATTATAATGGGCGATTGTATCAATCCCAGCTCAAGCGGTATAAAGCGCCGATCAACCAATAACGAGGATAACGACAATCTCTCCTCAAAAAATATCTAAGGATTTATCTCATCCAGGTGTTAGTAATCATAATCTAGAGCTAAGTAGAAAAGAATCTGTTAATGAAGAAAATGCAAACAAAACGAGTATTCCTAAAGATGATGACTATAAAAAAAATGGTCACTCGGCAAAAGAAAAACTTGCCCTTGATATAGTTGATCAACAAATTGGAAATAATCGTATAACGTATGACATCAAAATAAAAAATGAAAGTGCATTTGAAGGGAGTACTTTAACATTTATGATTACAGTAGAGCCGTCCGAAGGCGTGATATCAGACTCTGAAATATTCTTTACTAGTGCACAACAGCATATTTGTAATAGTTTAAATACAGCTATTACTAATTTAGGTGCTATTAAAGCGGTATTTAGCATTCATGGTTCATTTGTTGAAAACGAATATAAAATTTTTGATATAAATGATACTGTTACTATCAATAATCGAGATAACCTAGAGTCATGTTTTGAATCAGCTCGTAGAACAATCTCATCTAAATTAGATATGCTAAAAACAGAAACTAATGAGGAGCCGCAACTTTTGTATCTCGATTTACATATGCATAAGAATATTGTAGAAACTAATTCATATTTACCCGCACCATTCGCAATGAAAAGGCACATAGTAAATATTGACAGTTCGGATCAATTAAGTTTTAAATGGGCTGTATTGGCTGCTTTACATCCTAAAATATATAATCCAAAACCGCACATTCTCGACAAATTTTCCAATGAGTTGAATCTTGATATGATTGAGCACCCAGTAAAGTTAAATGACATACCAGAAATAGAAAGAAGAAACAACATGAGCTTCAATATCTTTGTTTTAAAATATAATTTTTCGAAAAAAGAAAACGATATTGAGGGCCCGGTGTATCACACAAAGTTACGTAGGCCCACTCATGTAAACTTATTGTTACTTCAAGATGAAAGTAGAATTCATTACTGCTATATTAGACAATTGAATCAGATAGTGGACTCCGTAAATAAAGGACAAATTTGTGATGGTTGCTTATGTTTTTTTGAAAATGTCGAGCTCTTGACACGTCATCAACAATATGATTGCTTACGAGTAAAAACAGTAATGCCTGTGAAAGCTGAAAAAATAATTAAGTTTGTTGATGACAACCAGAATCAAAAGTTGCCTATAGTTGTTTACGCAGACTTTGAAGCATTATTAATACCTATTGTAAATGAAACATCACAAACAAAAAACGAAAATAATCAACAGGCATTTAAAAGGAACGTAAGTAAACATAAGCCGTATAGTTTCGCTTATTACGTGAAATGCAACGATGAATCAATTTCTGTAGGGCCTATAACAAATAATGATCAAGAATGTGAAACAAAATTTGTAGAAATGTTAAAATCTACATTGGACGATATTGTTACATCCTTACCGAATTTGGAGATTGACTTTGTTCCTGTATTTTTTCACAATTTCACGGGATATGATGCTCATTTTCTTATTAAAGGCATAAGCTCTATTTCCGGCGATGTAAATGGTTTAGGTGATAAGCATAATTTTATAAGTATAATGAAAAAAATAACGTTACGTAATAATCGAGAGATTACATTACGTTTTCTTGACTCAATGAATTTTTAAAAGGGTCTATTAAAACATTAGCTAACAACCTAAGTCGTGAAGAGTTTCGTGAGTCTCGTCGTTACTGGAAGAATGTAGACGAAGAAACATTTAGCATTTTGATTAAAAAAGGCGCGTTTCCATACAATTATATTACTTCCATGGAACGTCTGTATGAGGCTTCACTTCCTTCTAAAGAAAATTTTTATGATGACTTAAAAGACTGTCACGTTTCAGACGATGACTATAAACAAGCTCTTAAAATATGGGACATTTTTCAATGCCGTAATATATTGGAATATTCAATGGTTTATTTAAAGACTGATGTGCTTTTGCTAGCGGACCTTTTTGAAAATCTGAGACGTACTTGCTTGAATGCCTACAAATTGGATCCTGCCCGATATTATTCAATGTCTGCGGTCAGTTGGGATGCCATGCTGAAACTAACTCAAGTAGAACTAGAACTACTTACCGATGTAACTATGCAAGCTTTTTTTAAAAAAGGAATGAGAGGTGGCTATGCCCATTGTTGTCAAAGATATGCAAAAGCCAACAATAGATTTCTTGATTCATATGATTCGAACGAAAAGGACAACTACATTATGTATTATGACGCAAATAATTTATATGGGTGGGCTATGTCTCAGCCGTTACCTTACGGGGGTTTTGAGTGGACTGATGTCAGCGAAGATTTTAAAATACCTGCTGATTCTAAGGTCGGCTATTATCTTGAAGTAGATCTCGAATACCCTAATAGCAAAATAATTCATGATGATCATGCAGACTTTCCATTTTGTCCGGAAAAAAAAATCTGTGCCACTGGCGATGAAAGACTAATTACCGATTTAACATCAAAGAAAAATTATGTAGTTCACTATTCCTATCTAAATGAGTGTCTGGAAAATGGCCTCTTGTTACGAAAGGTTCACCGAGTTTTGAAGTTTAAACAAAAACCATGGCTCAAACCCTATGTGGATTTTAACACTGAGCAGCGGGCAGTAGCTACTAGTACTACGGAAAAAGATTTTTATAAGCTAATGAATAATAGTATTTATGGAAAAGCAATCACCAACGTTGAGAACTATTCAGATGTGAAAATATTCCAACATTGGTTCATGAAAGGATACAAAAGAGGTGGTTTCCATGCCACAGCAAGACCCGAATACCACAGCCATGCGATCACGTCAGATAACTCAATCACTGTACAGTTAAACAAAACAAAACATGTTTTCAAATTTCCGGTGTACGTTGGATATAGTACATTAGACCTAGCTAAAACCCATATGTACAAATTTCATTATAAATTCATGAAAAATAAGTTCGGTGAAAACTTGAAACTTCTTTACACAGACACGGATTCATTTGTGTACCAAATATTTACAAAAGACTATTACAGCGAGATAAAAGACCACTTGAAAGACTACTTTGATACATCAAATTATGAGGTGGGTAATCAGTTTGAATATGCGCAATTTAATAAAATGAGAGTAGGTTATTTTAAAGATGAATTTAAGGGTAGTGTCGTAAAAGAATTTGTGGCTTTGCGACCTAAAGTGTACATGATCGATGCGGAAGGTGATAGTGTGAAGAGAGCTTCATCAGCACCTCATGTAGTCAGAGACCAGTTTGAGATAGAAGACTATAAAAAATGCTTGTTTGAACAAGAGAAGCTGTACAAAGAGATGCATATCATCAAAGCAGTTGGTCACGACCTATACACGCAACATGTGCGCAAAGCTGTTCTGAGTCCAAACGCGGATTCAAAGCGTCACTGGCTAGAGAATAAGATAGATTCGCTACCATTTGGTCATTATAAGATATTTAACTTCTTTTGTAAACAGTCATAGATAAGACTCCATATAGCCTCAACAGGTAATTAGTTAGTTCTTTTGTGCCTGTCAACCTCATATTTGGATCTCAGGGCTGCTTACCATCAGGCAGATTGAGGTCATCTTGATTGTCCTCACTATAAAAAAAACTTGTAAGTGAAAGGTGGCAGATATATTATATCTTTAGATAATTTGATTGTAACATATTCTAATGAGTGTATTATTTACGAAAGAGTTTGTCACTAATATGACATTTACATATTTTATCAGCTTCAAGTTTATTAGCTTATAATCTTAGCAATACCTATTTTAAGCACATTTTGTTTATTGGTTTTATTTAAGCACTTGACTTATTTTTGTAGTTTTGATAATAAAAGTTTATATAATCGATTGTACCAAATTATTTGTATTTTAACACCAAGTAAACTGGGAACCTTCTTCTGGACTTGTCGATTTCAATATAGACTTCTGTAAAGTTTAGGCCTACTTAAGGCCTAATTAAGGCCTACCTAATTATTAAGGTTAGCAATTAAACAGTCCTTGTTGTGTTCATTTAAACTGTTATGTTATTAGTTATGGAAAAAAGTATTAAAGATATAAAAACCGGCCAAGAGCGTTATTTCCATACATTACCATTTAGTTAGGGCAACTACACGTCATAAGTTGGTCGAGCTGTATTAAAAAAACGGGATGGGGGCTGAAAAATAATTATTTTTCGATAAATCTAAATACTTATTCTTGGATTATCAGTATACATCTCTCCACCAAATTTCGTGCCTATATAGTATGGATTATTATTGGGCAACTACAATAATATTTACGCATGTCCTTCCTTTGTTTACGCAGAAGCGGAACTAAAGGATTACTCGGGATTAGGCGACACAGCTTTCCCTAAGTGTGCGGCCACAGTGATTGCGGAAGCGAAAGTGAGCGCGGAAAAACATCATAGTTACAGTTACATTATATCATATTGTGTCATTCTTGTTGCGTCCACACGTTTAGTGCGATTTTTAGTAACGAGATGCCCTTTTTCATTTCTACTCATCTCATTCTACTCACTCAATTATAAAGAACAAGCAAGAGGGCGGAATGGATTGTCACCTCCAGATGTTGCCAGGTAGTGGCACGCTTCGGCATGAACAGGCCGGCTCGACTAGAGTGAGACCTGTAGCGCTACCATTAGTTGACATCTAAAACTGACATAACGTAAACTATTGCTCTGTCTCTTTCTAATGCAACACAATGAAAGAGACAAAGCGATAGTTTTCGATAGCGAGGATAGTATTTCAAACTCATGGTAAGGCTACAGAACGCAGCGCTGGCTGAGTTTCGTCGAGTGAGTGAGGGTACCAGAGGCCCATTGTGGGGAAAGGGGTTAAAAGTTGGCAACGCACTGTGACTACTGGTGTTGCAGGTTGGTGTTATAGGCCAATCCGTCTCGACATGAAAAAAACGACTGGTCCCAAGAACAACATCATATCTGCTGATTCTTTTTTTATATTGAGGACAATCAAGATGACACCCACTCCGCCTGATGGTAAGCGGCCGTGAGATCCAAATATGAGATTGACAGGTACAAAAGAACAGACAAAGTTCTTCTTAGTAGATACGATTTTGTTATTGGAACCAGTCGAAATATTTTTATTCTTACAGCTGTTCTCAGTCTGATTCCCCCGCTTTCACTCATACACTATATACACTAACGTTTGTGATAACCTTCGCAAGGAAAAATGTTCTCCCCTTAATATCGTTGTTTGTCCTGCTCACTGGACTATCGATCTAGGAAAGTTTGACATATTGATATACTTTTGATCATATTAGTTTGGCCGATCAAGTTATATTTTGGTCGACGTCTGTGGTTAGACCTTGAACTTACAAGATCCAATAACTTATTCTTGTATAAACAAGGCAAAAAAAATATTATCCATCTGATGGTTTACAGATATATAACAAAGTTTTGAAGGTTTATATTTTTTATGCTCGTACTTTTTCTTACTATTTTTTCAGTAAAGATATTTGGGAAAAACATTTTAAATAATATCTTGCGATTGTATCTATTATTTTTTCATTTTCTTTCTACTTTAAAAAAAAAAATAAACTAACTTCTAACTTGCGTAGGTATTAATTTGTAGGTACTCATTGATTTACTATTATGGATGCAAAATAGCTTTTTGTCCTCCAACGCACCGTGTTTGTGGCAGACACTGTGGATCTTCCAACATGGTAAGCGCAGGTTTGTGATTACCAATACGCATTATATTAGGTAAGTGTGTGTTGTGTGTGAACAAGGCAAATAATAATCGCAATATGATAAAATCAATATTGCGTACATTTCAGAACCATTTGTACAATGTATGATGGATTTCGTAGTATTGTACAGTGAGTGTCTAATGTTGTAGCCCTTGAAAATTATAAATAACGCCGTTAACCATCCTAGACATTGATATTTTTGATGGTAAACGTTGATTTTGAAAGAAATAAATTATATTTATTACGACAAAACAAAATACAAGTATGAAAAACAGAATAAAAGACATAAAATTATGTAGGTACACTTTATGTCATCTGTTTTTCATACCATTTCATACAATGAAATATAAATATACGGAAACATTTTAGACAATAAAGATAGTACAAGAGAAGAATGTGGCCAATCAGGTCTTGACCTCAACCCCTGCTGCTTCGGCATCTATCTACTACAATGCCGCAGGAGAGCGATGGTATTCTGGTAATACCAATTGATAGTGACGTCACTGACGTCATATCTGTGTAATAAAATAATTAAACAAAAAGATTAGGATAGACCTCAGGCCTTTGCTCGGGAAAGCAAATATATAATACTTACGCCACCTAACGGTGAAAATAGTCACCGATATATGGAATTGTTTTTATATTATTTAAGGGTTATATATAATCAACATAATGACGAGATAGAATTTTCACGCTGTTTCCCGATACAGTGTTTACTGTTTACTTTGGCTGTAACGGTTTCCTACCAAAAATAGTAATCTCATTGTGTTGTTGTCGGCCGTTCGTGTTGTGCCGGGGGGTTTCTAAATTCAATTTCATTTCTCGCCGAAAAATAAATGTAGATATTCTGGGTTTTGATTTTGATACCCGCCCGCGATTTCGGAATAATCTTTGGCTTATAGCGACGATAATTTTTAAGCATCACTGTAGTTTATGTAACTCATTTTATGGTCCACGATTGTTAAGTTTCTATAAAAAATATATGTTTAATCTGTGACGGGTAAGAAAGTGAGAAATAGTGCTAGAATTGAACTAGAAAAAGGGTCTCTTAAAAATTTTTGAAATTTGGCAAATGATACCTGGAGTAAAGAACAAATCTCATAAATTGACTTGACGCCAAACTAAGTGGCTTAAGCACTTGTGTTACAGAGGTCAGACAACAGAGGAAGCACAAAATATAATACTTAAATACATTTATAATAACACACAGACACTGAACAAACACAAGTGTTCATCACACGAATGTATAAGAAAGAGGTAGATAGATAGATAGATAGATATTCTTTATTGCACAGAAATAGAATACATGAGTGAAGCAACAGCTATAGACAGTACAATAAGGCGGTCTTATCGCTTGTAGCGCTTGTTGTGTGTAGGTTTTAAAAGATATTAAGAGCGTTCTCGGCTAGTGCGAAATGTCATGTTTCGGTTTTGATTTGCAAAATTTCACTCACACATAAGCATGTGTTACTGTTTGCATAGAGTTGCCGCGTACGTTTTCTTTACAGTTAGACTGACAAATTTTGATCCTTTCGCTTTATAGCAAAGTAAATTACTGTATTGTTGTAAAATTAAATTGCAAGTTAAATCCAACGTTGATTTATTGTTATTCTTTTGATTTTTTGATTTAAGAAAAATAATAAAATAGGTATATCATTTAGATACCTACCTACCTTTTTTACTCAGGACGGGTAAGCAATTAAATACTTAAAGATATCATGTTTTGTTTAATAAATCATTTAATATAAAAGAACATTATAAATTATAAAACAGTTGTATTTATACATTATAAAACAGTTGCAAACCCTCAATTTGGTGGGCTCTTTCTGGGATCAATTCTTTAAGAAACAGTCCCAGAGGAAATGGACGTGGCAGAGCCCAGATACTATGACTATAAATGAGATCGACTTCATAATATATATCGGACATTAAGCGAATATTCAGAGATGTCTCAGTGATCAATAGGTTTAAAACCGGAAGTGATCACCGACTTCTCAGAGGCACTCTGAATATCAATTTTAAGCTTGAACGTTCTCGGTTGATGAAGTCCACGCTCCGGTCAAATCTGCTCCAATCACTCGCTGGTTCCGATGCCTTCCAACTGAAATTGGAAAATCGATTCACTGCCTTGGAAACCACAATTGACGTATATATCGACGAAGAATTCGACCAAGTGGTGGAAATCCTTCGGGACGAGGGCACAAAGTTCTGTGAGTAGCAAGCGGTCTATACTCTGGATTTAATGGACAAGAGGCGGAAAGATCCATCAGTCACTTCGGCAGAACAACGGGCTCTAAATAAGTACATCTCCAAGCTGTTAAGACGTGACCTCCGAAGCTCCAATACCCTCTCAATACAGAGAGCAATTGAGCAGAACCAGGGGGGTCCAAAGTCTTCGTACAACAGCTTGACAGGAGCCACCTGTCGAAGTTGACCGAAACAAATCGAGGAGTCGTCACATCAAAGCCAGAAATTCTTTCAGAAGTTTACACCTTCTATAGCCAGTTATACGCGTCGCACTTACCCCACCCTACGCCAGATGAGAAGGATTCAAGAGCCACATTAACCCGCCATGCGACGGAGGATCTACCCGACATCAGCTTAGAGGAGATCGAGGCTTCTCTTGGACAACTTAAAAATGGAAAAGCCCCGGGAAAAGACGGAGTCACACCGAGCTTCTGAAATCTGCCGGCAAGCCGGTGTTGAAGGAACTTTGGCGTATATTTAACTCGGTTATTTTTCGAATCGCCTTACACGAAGACTTGACGAAGCTCAACCTGCAGAGCAAGCCGGGTTCCGACGGAGTTTAAGCACCATAGACCATATTCACACAGTGAGACAGGTTATACAGAAGATCAAAGAATATAACCAGGCCCTGTGCATGGCATTTGTGGACTATGAAAAAGCTTTTAACTCCGTCGAGACCTGCCGGGCTAAGATGCGCACCACGAGATAATTTTGTCGACACTCGTATTGCGTCAGCGCTAGTTGCTTCTCGCTCACCTGACAGGGTGAGGAGCGGGATAGAAAGATACGCTCTCGCGAACGAGAGTCGACAAAATTTTGTCGCGGTGCGCATCTTAGCCTGGCAGGTTTTTTCTCGAGGCCTTACAGAGGTGCCAAGTCGATTGGCGATATATCGAGGTGTTGAGGTGTCTGTATAACGTCGCTAATATGTCCGTAGTAATCCAAAATGACCAAACCGAGCCTGTCCTGCTGCGACGTGGTGTGAGACAAGGAGATGTTATATCTCCGAAACTCTTCTCCGCTGCGCTGCAGGACTGGTTCAAAATGCTAAACTGGAAAGAGCGCGGAATCAATATCAATGGCGGGTACATGTCACACCTACGATTCGCAGACGACATCGTCATCTTGACGGAAACCTTACATGGCCTACAGGTGAGTAGCCTGGCTGAATCTTCCAATCACATCGGTCTTCGGATGAACTTGGATAAAACCAAGGTCATTTTCAACGAGCTCGTTGATCCGGGACCGGTCGCTGTTAATGGAGTACCTCTCGAAATTGTCCAGGAATATGTCTATCTAAGTTAAACGCTCCAATTAGGCAGAAACTACTTCGAGAGAGAAGCCAATAGAAGAATTCAGCTAGGCTGGGCATTTGGTAGGCTTCGTCCAATCTTCTCGTCACCCATCCCTAATAGTCTTAAGTCGAAAGTCTTCGACCAATGCGTCCTCCCGGTCATGACTTACGGTGCCGAGACGTGAACACTCACGGCTGGACTAATCCACCGGTTCAAAGTCGCTCAAAGAGCTATGTGAAAGAGCTAATCTCGGAGTATCTCTGAAGGACCGCATCAGAAATGATGTAATCCGACAGAGAACCTGAGAAACCGACATAGCCCACCGAATTAGCAAACTGAAGTGGCAGTGGGCTGGTCACATTAGCCGCAGAACTGACAACCGTTGGAGCCGTAAAGTCCTTGAGTGGAGACCGCGACTCGGCAAAGCGTTGGACGCCCTGCGACAAGATGGGATGATGACATTCGAAGGCTGGCTGGTGTGGGCTGGATGAGAGTGGCTGAAAATCGGGAGCGGTGGCATTAGAGGAGACCTATGTCCAGCAGTGGACGAGTGTGGGTTGCTCATGATGATGAAATTATACTTTAAAATCATAGTCATGTTTCTGTAGTTTGCGATTCAACTATTTCCAGTTCTTCGGTGGTATTCTCATGTGTTTGACCTTCTCTTTTCTGCCTTTAGCAATAAACCGCTTATTAAAATCATCGTAAAAGAAAAATGTGAATAGATTATGACCAGCTATTTCATTAAAAGTGGATTCGCGGTAACTTACGTTTTAGCTTCATTAGCTTTGGCCAAATTACCATAACTTTTCCCTTTCTTTCCTGAATAGCACCTTTTATATATCACATTTTATATTATTACTAGTGGCCGCCCGCAACTTCGTTTGCGTGAACTTTACGACTCCTGACTTAAAGGTGATTATTTAAATAATAGATTGGGCCAAGGAATCACGTAGTCCCATCACCTAACTTGGAACCCCCTTTAAGTTCGAAATATCCTTCCTTATCGGATCTCATCCAAAAATGCTCATCACATTTGACAATTTTGCATTCCATTTCATTCCATATTTGTTATGGTGTAGCTGGGCTCTTAGAGTTCTTCACCAGGTGTTCCATGATCTTTGATTTTTTCATGGCATCATAAAATGCTCATCAATTTAAACAACTTTTGTTAAGGTGCCATTGACCTACCTCTTATAGTTCAGCTGGGCTGTTGTGGTTCTACATCAAGGAGCCTGGTCTTCAAAATAAAATATATCCTATAAGTTGCCCTGATGTTACAGCTATACAATAAAAAAAGTTTCATTCGAATCGGTTCAGTAGTTTCCGAGATTAGCGCGAACAAACAGACAAACAGACATACAGACAAACAGACAGACAAAAATTTTAAAAATCATTGATTCATGTTCTGTTACTATTTTTTAGTCGTCCTAAGTTATTTTGAGATAAATATCTTTAATGTACAGACACAGCTTTTTTACATTTTTATTATATGTATATAGATGTAAAATGTAAAGAATATAAATATTAATTTATTGAAGTTACTAGAATAACACACATCATTTAGATGCTTGGCAATCTTCAACTGTGCGTTTCTTAAGAAACTTTCTGCCTCGAACTATGTACAAAACTATGGAATGAACTGTCACCAGCGGTACCTGTTTCCGAACCGATACGACCTTCAAACCTTCAAAAAGCGAGCGTATTCCTTCTCAAAAGGAGGTCGGCAGCGCATTTGTGACTCGTCTGGTGTTGCGGTTGTCCATGGGCGGCGGTAATCACTTACCATCAGGTAATCCGTCTGTTCGTCTGCCCCCTATCTCTTAAAATAAAATTGCATTTCTTTAATATACGTACTCACCAAAATTTTGTTTCGTTTTTTTTTTTTATGTGATAGGTAGCAGGCGAGCAGGCGGATCACCTGATGGTAAGCAATTGCCGCCGCCCATGGACACTTGCAACACCAGTGGAATCACAAGTGCGCTGCCAACCTTTTGTCCCCTTCCCCCCCGAGAGGGCCTCCGGTACCCTCACTCGCTCGGCGAAACACAGCACAGGGGCTGCTTCACGCCGGTTTTCTGTGAGGCAGTGGTATCACTCCGGTCGAGCCGGCCCATTCATGCCGAAGCGTGGCTCTTCCACAAAACAAATTAATATTATTAAAACAAAAAGTATCAATCCGTCTCAGTCGCGTCAAAAAATCTCCAATTTCAAATAAAATTTTACGTAGCACGCGGTGACCGGGAGCGACATAGGTCCTACCTCGGAAAGGCCTCGGCCGGCACTGAGCGCTGGTGCGATTCTGCGCCGATTATATAGTAGTACTAAATGATTCATAATAAAATAAAAAAACAAGTTATTAAAGTTAAAAAAATACCACGTTTTAAAGCGTAAATTTCTTCATTTATTAGGTTTAAAAAAAATCAAGAATACCTTTTATTTCATCCTAAACTAATACGTGTAATAACTCGAAAAATTACTAACAATGATACTTTTGAGTACACTTTTCTTGTATGAAAACTTACAGTAATCACTATTGTTTTGTAGCCATGCCCTAATATATGTTATTGTTCTTTTAATAGAAATATTGTCATAAGTTTGTCGTTTATAGTTTTACTATTATCGAGCATTTGCGTAGACCTTCGACCACAAGTTTCAAAAAGGGATTGTATTAAAACTGTTCTAACGAGAAAACTAAATGATCATTTGAAAATATTTTGTAATTATGCATTAGATTATGAAATCTGCAATAATTTGACATCAATATCTTATCTACAAATCGTATAGATTATCGTTTTATTGTCCATCGGCAATCAACGATTTTGACTGAAGACTGAATTTTACGGATAAACGCTCTTAATCATAACCTATGTTTTTTCATTCATGTTAATTCCTTTAACCTCATGTATCAGGGGGGATTGATTGCAAACATTTGATAAAATAAGTTCCATAAACTTAGCTTAAAATTAAAGTCGCGTCAATCCCAGTCTATAATAATAATAGAAAGAACGTCATCATCAAGGTTTTTCATTCATGTTGTTTAAGATTTATGAAAATGGAGTAAAAAGCCTCAGTGGACGTAGACGAACGACGTTGACGAGAGGCACTCAAGACAATCTGCATAAGCCTTTCAAGTAAATGCCCAAAGCCTGTAATCCGGTTAATGTCTCAACATTCATCATTAATGCGAAACTAAACAAATTGACTCGGCAAAAGCTGGGACGGTTATTTGAATGATAAACAATCGCAACTGGAAATGGCCATCCGCATTGGGCCTCCGGTACCCTTCACGCACTCGACTATACGCAGCTCAGGCGCTGCTTTGCTTTGGTCCTCTGAGAGACCGTGGTATCACTCTGGTCGAGCCGGCCCATTCATGCATAAGCGTGGCTCTCCCACTAATAAATCATCATCATCATGTCAGCCCACATCCACCCACTGCTGAGTATAGGCCTCTTCTTTATTACGCCACTCCCTACGGTCACCAGCCAGCCTCATCCAATGTTTCCCCACCACCCTTACAATATCGTCGGACCAACGGGCAGGTGGTCTAACCACAAGACGTCGCCCCAATCTTGGCTGCCATTCGGTAAGCTTTATAGTCCACCTTTCATCCTTGCACCTTGCCAGACTACTACATACATACATACTACATACAGACATGTGTACAGACTAATAATTAAATAAAATAAATTCAAAAGCATCATAAATATTTTTTCTATTCATATTACAGTTACAGTAGCTGATTTTGAAGGGTCTCGTTAAGATTTTGATGTGTTATTTAATAAGACGTCGGACAACATTTTCGGGAGTAAATTGAAATCTATTAATAGTTTATTGAAAACATAAATTGAGAATTCTATTTATTCTTCGTCGACTAGCCGGAAAAAAGACGTACAGATAGAAACAAGTCGAGAAAATCTGTCAAATATTCTGATTTAATAATGTAGGTATAGTATAGTGAATTCTTCGACGTGCATCATTAGATGAGAATTTGGGATTCTAAAGTTTTAAAGAAACGAGACTCGGAATGCGTAGTGTAGGACGGCCTCCGGCTAGATAGAGTGACGATCTCCGAAAAGCCGTTGGTTCAAAGACTGCCGTTGGTATATAGGTGCGTCTAGCCGAAGACAGGGTGAGCCACGCTTCGGCATGAATGGGCCGGCTCGACCGGAGTGATACCACTGCCTCAGAGAAAACCGGCGTGAAGCAACCCTTGTGCTGTGTTTCGCTGAGTGAGTGAGGGTACCGGAGGCCCACCCGGGGGGAAGGGGATAAAAGGTTGGCAGCGCACTTGTAACTCCACTGGTGTTGCAAGTGTCCATGGGCGGCGGCAATTGCTTACCATCAGGTGATCCGCCTGCTCGTCTGCTACCTATCACATAAAAAAAAATGGCGAACATTCGGGAAGGCCTTTGTCCAGCAGACGACTGAGACAAGTTGATGATGATGAGTCCTAATAAACGTCTTTTTCTCCCAATTTCAATCTCACTCCGTCATCTATTCACTCCTTTCATTCCGTCGCCTCCTTACTCACCCTCATCGATCCTTGCATTCATTCGTTCACAATAATCCCACGTCATGTTTTAAAATTTAACTATTGCAACTCAACTCAACCTTACATCAAAGCTAGCTGTAATAATAGCAGCATCAAGCACAAAGCAATACCTAGGTAGTAAGTTGTGCTAACACGTTAGCAACACGAGAGATGACAGTCCACGGTAGTGTTACCAGAACTATACTGCTGCCGTATTATATCTAAAAAGCCGTTAATTTGCACTTGGTTGATTTTGTATTTTCAATCTTATAGGTATATAATGAATACTCCAAATCAACCAACTGCAGTAAACGCTCTTTTAAAAGTAACACAGGACAGGACACCTGGAAAGGCACAAAGATGATAGGGGGTCTAAATCTTACCGAATGGCAGCCAAGATTGGAACGACGTCCTGTGGGTAGACCATTGGTCCGACGATATTGTAATGGTAGTGGGAAAACAATGGATGAGGCTGGCAGGGGACCAGTGGCGTGATAGAGAAGAGGCCAATACTCAGCAGTGAGTGGATGTGGTTTGATTCTAGCCATCAATTCTGGTGCTTGTGATTTTTATTAAAAAATACATATTATTATATGTTTTGCCGTTGTTGTTGTTTTTTTAGTGGAGTCCGCGACTCGGTAAACGTAGTGTTGGACGCCCTGCTACAAGATGGGATGACGACATTCGAAGGCTGGCTGGAGTGAGCTGGATGAGAGTAGCCGAAAATCGGGAGGGGTGGCGTGCATTGAGGGAGACCTATGTCCAGCAGTGGACGAGCGTGGGTTGCTGATGATGATGATATGTTTTTTGTAAGTTTTTTTCACAAACACATAGTTTTTTGTAAATTTTTCATGAGATATTCTGCCATGTTTTTTATATAGAAAATGACGAGAATTGTGACCCTGGTAACACAGGAATAGTTTCAGTCGGAAGTTGAGCCGCACTTCGGTAGCTGTAATAGGTTAACTTAGACCAACACCAACATTCGCCCGCTGTCGGCATCCCAACAAATAAGGAGGTACGACAAAGTATCTTAAACTGCCTTTGGAAAAAAGTTTTAAACAAGCAGTGTTTTCAAGAATCTTTTTCTATAGTTAGGCTCGGTGGCGCATTCGTTAGTGACCCCGTCTCATACGTCAAAGGCCGTAGTTATCCTTGCCCTAGTTATGTGTATGGGTTTGATAAGTATTATATTTGTAAAACCTCGGTTGTGTATTAGTCAATCCGTGGTATTCTTGTATTTATTTCAATCCACGGTGTCCACGGCCAGAATGAAATATCATCTTACACAAGTATTCATCACATAAATATTTGTAACAGTAGGAATCGAACCCAGGACATTTGGTGTAAGAGGCAGGGTCACTACTAAGTGCGCCATCGAGCCGATTATTGGTTAAACAAAATTCAAAATTTCATTGCTATCTATTTGATAAATAAACTAAAACATTTTTTGTCAGTCGTTTGTATTAACGTTCTCATAAATCCAGGCTTTGATCTAACAAAAGTAAGATTAAAGCTGTCGTGGGAATAATCTAAAAATAAGTCCGAATCACGCTACAACAATTCCGAACTTAATAAAATATTGGCAATCGAATGAACCCGTCCAGGTGAAATAATCCGGCTTACACTGCACTAAGGTCGAAGCCAAATTCAATACAATTGTTATTTCTTACGTGTGAACTCTGAAAATGTATCAAAGGCTTAAATATTGGGATAAAGTCAACATTTTTATTTTAAACTAGTGACTCTCCCTCACTTCTTCTTAATGACCTGCCTTCACTTTAAATTTGACCAATAGATGGCGCTTATGGCGCGTCGTTTGCATCGCGCAAGTGTTTCGTCTTTTCGGATTTCATAAAATCCTGACTGTTGTCTATAGAATTTACCACTTTATACACAGTGTAAATATAGAAGTATTTTAATTATTGTTTGAATCGCTCCTGCTGATACCTAATTGTCTAGAACTAATTAATTATTTCAAATTGTATTTTTGTGATATTGGAAATAGCTATTATATATAATTAGTAATTAGGTACTTATGTTTAGCTACATCTTTACAGGGTATCACATTGCAACATACTATTATTAATAAATTAACCCTTAAGCAGAAAATGAGGTAGTGATTTTTTGTTCATTGGTTTTCAACCTTATCTTTACTGCATAAAGTTCAAAATCTAGTGGTCCCAAATGGTAGTTATAAAGGCTGGTTAAACGTTAAGACCTGTAACCACATTTGATATGCAATAAAAATAGGAATATGACCTAAAAATATATGTATTAATTAGTACGAGTGAGAGCACTTTTACTTTACGTCCTAGTCCCGAATCGCTCAATGTTACACTCGATAACACTGACGTCACAACTCTGTAAGAATCGTACTGGTGACGTCACTCCTAGTACGTGTATCGCGCCTAATGAGGAAGACGTGATTCAATCAGCTGATGCGCTCACACGTAAACAAAAGACAATCTCGTTCTGTGGAACTGGGGGATCTACAGGGGACGAACACCAACTTTCGAGAATCAAGTAACTTTGTAAGCGGATTGCAAACAATTTGTTATGAGAATTTTGAATTCCGAACAATATTGGAATGTTTATTCATGATTGTATTGCAAGCTGTGAGAGAGGTGCGAGTAAACAAGCAACCTTATTTCGAATAAAAAAAACTGGCCAAGATCGTGTCGGACACGCATTTATCAACCAGTAGCAAATTTAAGTCCCGAAACGAAGTGAGGTTGGGCTACTATAATATATTTAAGCAATCATGCAATCACATTCGATTTAAAAGCGAAAGAGGAGCAATCAATTCGAATACGTATAATATTCATATTCATTAGGCAGCGGATTAAGTGATGCGCTTCACCTGGCTGACGCCTCGCTTGCACCATTTATAGTCTAGGGGTCTATTGGATTGTCGAGCGATTAATTCGTGTGACGTCAGAATTTAACCCGAAAGAGTGGAAAAAAGAGAAAGAGAGAGGGAGAGAGAGAAGAAGACGGAGAGGGAGAGAGGGGGGGGGGGAGAGGAAGAGGAGACGCGGGATTACGGAAACCCGCAACCACAAGATCACGGACTTATATACCACTAGATCTAACGTTACCAAATGGCGGACCGTGCGGTCCGTAGGTACCGCCGATCTCACTTGTCCGTGTCCACACCGCCAGATACATCTACTTGCACTACCTATATCGATACCTTAAATCTCAAAGGGCGTAATCACCATTTTGGCCAAAATGACTTTTGAATGCTATCTTACTCCATTTTTTTTTCTCTATCGATCTGTATTATCAAAGTTTTAAAATTCGCAAAAAAGTGGTGATTACAGCCCACGTGTTTACCGTCGATAATGCAAGAATTTTAGTCGTAAATACCTTTAAAAATTCATTATTAAGGTTTCGGTCGATACACCAGTTAAAATTATAATGATGTGAAAAATACTGACTATCGAATGAGGCGTATAGGACAGATATGTGTAACAGTGGCGTTTACGACTCGAGTTACTTTAAGAATTTAAACAAAATAAATAAAGTAAGTGGTAGTAATACTGCATAATGAATATCGCGTTTAGTCCGGTTTCTATACATTCTAAAATAAAAACGCTCAGAAATGCAATTAGCAAGTACTTTTACTACCCATACGTAAGAAGAATTACTCTAGTGTCAGTATCCTAGACGAAAATGAGGAAATACGAAAATGAGCAGAATATACCACTGATTTCCCCTCGTCGAACCGAATTGTATCGATGTCTGTGATTAAATTCTTGTTAATATAATGAAGTTGACGTCTTTTATTTCTTTTGCCCAACAGTACTCCTATTAAAGATTGTTAATAGCACGCAAAACCTGAAACATAAACAAAGTGGCGGGAGTTTTGCTAGCGCTTAAATCTTATGTAGATCAATCCTAGCTTTAACATTTTTAAAAATAAACGTTTGTTTTACTTCTTTGCACAGTACTGGTAGAAGACTTATTAAAATTTAAGCTCTAAGTAAAAGTCCTGTCGATGCAGATATTGTTTATACTAATTTAAAAACAAAACAAAATTATAGAAATCAATAACTTTCGTTTGAATTTCAAACTAAAATGATTGCGTTTGTATAATTGAAATAATAAAATCGTTTTCATTTCTGTACTTGCTATAAATTTTGTAATAATGAAACTACCCGTATTTGTCTCTTAATTTGTATCTTCCTCGAAGTGTTTTTTACTTATAAAAAACCGAAAATAGCCTTTTAAAATGCATTTTCTATAAGTTAACTAGGCTGTTACACCATAGCATAGAGCAGAATAGCCTTTTTTTTCAAGTCGTAAACGCCATTATACCATAACTTATTGCAGAACAGCCTTTTTTTTAGGTCGTATATGCCAAGTTGTCAATATTTTTTTGGCGTAATCACAAATCAGTTTGGCAAACATTGGTTGTATTTTGAATACCATATAACTGTGTTATAAAGCTCTCGATACTCGATAATTACATCCAAATTTCATTTATATGGCATTATTAGTTTAAAAGTTATGAATTTAATTCTTAATTTTTTTTTGGTTTTGGCTCTCCTGAAAAGTGATGATTTGGTGATTACGCCCTTTGAGATTTAAGGTATCGATATTTACAAAGAGATTCGTTTGTTATTATTCGTTTGTTAAATCTTTGTGCGGGTCACGATGGTCATTTCATTCTTAAAGCAAACTCCGAGTGAAGCTAATTCAACCAATAATCCAATTGACATCTTATTGTCTTTTTGTTATATTATAGAAACCAGACAGAAAAATTCCAGATTGAAAAATAATTTTAAACAAATGCATCTACACCCAGTCACTCAAAAGACAAATGCTAAAACACAGCCGATACTATCACTCGACTGAAACGTAAAACCATAAAAATAGAATACTCCTCACAATTCATATTCCAGCTATGCCTCAATAGCTCCCTTCGACGATTCAACGAAATGGGCGGGAGATATTCGCGGGCGTTCCTCACTAATTGCTCTGAGTCGCTCAATATGCGAGAGCACGCGAAAAAAGACAAATTAATAAAAAGTATGAATATTGATGGCGAAGCGTCTGAGCATTCATTGAGTCGCTACATTTTGCAACATTTTGTGTGCACGGTTATACCACCTGTACCAAACAAAACAAACACAGGAAACGAACCAATAGGTAGGCAATTGACAATTATGTAGACAATTTTTTCTTCTGTTACTCTTCTGGCTTCTTGTTATCCGCGGCAATAAACACTACGAACAGCATGAATGGGCCAGCTGAACTGGAGTATACCATTGCCTCACAGAAGACTAGCATGAAGCAGCGCCTCCGATGTAGTTCATCAAGTGGGGTACTGGAGGCCCAATCGGGAGAAAGAGGGGTTAAAAGGTTGTTAGCGCAATTGTGAGGCTACTGGGGCAGCGCAGCGGCAATCGCGTAGCATCAGGTGATCTATTTTCTCGTCTACCACCTATCACAGAAAAAAGCCTTCATAATTAGTGGCAAATGATAAAACCGTAGCCCGGTTACTAAGTCGCCATTATTCTTCGATCACATAATCTCTAGATACACAACTTCATACTTACCTATTGAGAGCATTTGAAAACATATATTATTTTGAGTATCGATAATGCCGTCGAGTTCAAAAACAAAATGTAGTACCTATTTTATTTTCGACCCTTATTGGTTTTATATTCCAAAAATACGGTTGTCAGTTCTTCGACAGATATGGCATTGTAGCCATCAATATGTATATTTTAGCCAAAAATAAATATTTATGAGTTTTACCACAAACATTGTTTCTTGTTTTTTGTGTCGCTGGCTAAAAACGACATATAATACATAATTCGCGTCTCAAATAAGGCAAATGGTTTGATGACGCCGACTGCATATTTAACACTTTATCATAAATACGCTTATTGTAGTCGGTATTACGCCTACATTTTCGCGATACATTTTTTATGTCACCGTGCTAGTCCCGTTTCGGCCGCGTTCGTTCGTTTCGTTAAATTTAGATGATGTTTGCGCCACTTTCCCTTCGCCCACTAGTGTTTGAATGGCGGCTAAAAATATTGTGTTTTTGTTCAAAAATTCATGGGATTTATGTTTTACTAGTGACCCACCCTAACTTTGCTTTAGGATTCAGTTTCGGTAATAAATAAATTTGCCAATACAAGGCGTTAGTGTTTAGCATTTGATGATCCTTGCATTGGAGCCTTGTAATGTCAATAGAAGTTATCTTCTATAGTATTTATAAAGAGATAACTTCTATAGACAACGACTAGCCTTATAGGTAAACCGAAAACACGAAACGCTTGCGCGATGTAATTGGACACAGCGCCATCTATTTGTTCATTTCTGAATAACGATCCCGAAGCGAAGTGAGGGCGGGCCACTAGTAGGTATCTTTATAAATGGCATAGATTTATGTTACCAGCATCTTGTATAATCAGGCATCATATACAATGGCAAGATTATGTAGGTACTTGTTGATTACCTAAAACGTGAAAGAAAATCCGTTATTGCGTAAATAGATTGTCGGGAGCTTTATGTGTGAGTAGATTTTTTTTGTCAAGTAATATTCAAGTAGGTAATCAAATATGATTGACCAATGGTTTGCCCATCGCGGCGCTGGGAATTTTATATATTGCCTAGGCATTTATAATTCCTTAGATATACACATTTCCGGTAACTTATACACTATTTGGTTAAGTAATTAAGGTTTTGATATTTTCATCATCATCATCATGTCAGCCCACATCCACCCACTGCTGAGTATAGGCCTCTTCTTTATTACGCCACTCCCTACGGTCACCAGCTAGCCTCATCCACTGTTTCCCCACCACCCTTACAATATCGTCGGACCAACGGGCAGGTGGTCTACCCACAAGACGTCGCCCCAATCTTGGCTGCCATTCGGTAAGCTTTATAGTCCACCTATCATCCTTGCACCTTGCCAGGTGCCCTGCCCATCTCCACTTCAGCTCACACACTCGCGTACCAACATCGACGACCCTAGTTTTCTTTCGGATTTCGTCGTTGGGCACGCGATCGCGTAATGACAGACCGAGCATAAAAAAATGTAATCAGCACATTGACCTGATTCCGTAGCAGTATATTCACTTACTCGGAAAGTGTAGTGTGGGATGGCCTCCGGGTAGATGGAGTAATGGTCTGCGAAAATGGCGAACATTGGGGGAGGAGCCAGTCTCAGTCCACTGTCCAGCAGTGGACTGAGACTGGCTGATGATGATGATATTCACTTATCTCAGATTGTAATTTCCATAGAAAAAATAAACAAATGTTTCAACAACGTAAATATCTGGAGCGATTCCCAAACATAATTCCATTTGAAAAACAAAGTCAACGACAAACTCAGAAGCCGTTAAGTAGGCAGAAGCATACTCGACAAAGCGGTGCGACTGTACACCTCCAGGAATATTTAATTAAAGACTTCGTGTTCGAGTCTTATGAATCAAAGAGTCCGATATTTTAGGGTAACGGTGTCTGGTTCTAGACACGAGAATAAATATTGTCATTTTATTTTCCTACTAGTGGCCCGCCCTCACTATCGCTTCGGGACCGTAATTCAGAAATGAACCGATAGATGGCGCTGTGTCCAATTACATCGCGCAAGCGTTTCGTGTTTTCGGTTTACCTATAAGCCTTGTCGTTGTCCATAGAAGTTATCTCTTTATAAATAGTATAGAATAAAAGATAATTGGAAATATTTTTTTATTAAGAGTGTTACTATCTCTAGGACCCAATTCAAGGTAATTCGACCCAATTTTTGAATTTTAATTATGTTGTTTATATAGAGACAACTTAACCTCTAGACAACCAAGGCTTTATGTAACCCAAAAATACGAAACATTTGCGACACCCGACTGCCATCTATTGTTAAGAATTGGAATTACTCGTAATAGCAAACTTATTTAGACCATAGGAAGGGACGTTACATAGAAATATTACATTTTAATCAGCCATTTTAGGTTAAGAGATTGATTAATAATCTTAATCTTTAACATCTTAGAATATTAGTAAACTTCAATAGACTTTCAACTTTGTTTAATTTTTTTACTTTTTTAACTTCCTTTTGAGCCTGTCAACCCATTTGGATCTCACGGCCGCTAACCATCAGGCGGAGTGAGGTCATCTTGACTGTCCTCAATATAAAAAAACATAGGTCGATACTTTGGTACGTTTACCCTAGTACTTAAAGAGGCGAGGGTACCGTCCTAGAGACTCCGTATTTTCTTTATAACAGTACTGTAATGAAGGCGACACAATCAGTCCGTTGTTTCTTTGCCTTGTAATTTTAAAAAGCTAGTTGGTCCAATTAAACAGGTTAAAATTACCGTTGTTAGAACCTTTTTTCTAGACTCGATTTGTTAAAGACATTTTTTTTTAATAAATATGGTTAGGGCGCGTTCACGCGTGCTACGAATGGACATACACATAATCCCAAGCTATGCTTGTAGAGTTCATGTCTGGACTAAACCAATGGCATATGCCAATCGTAGGTTCGATCTCCGCCCTTGATAAATATGTGTGTGATTGAAACACTTGTGTTTGTCCAAGATAGAGATGTATCTTTAGACCAGATCTTAGTGTCTGGGTCTTTTTTTATGTGATAGGTAGCAGACGAGCAGGCGGATCACCTGATGGTAAGCAATTGCCGCCGCCCATGAACACATGCAACAAGTGCGCTGCTAACCTTTTATCTCCTTCCCCCCCGATAGGCCTCCGGTACCCTCACTCACTCGGCGAAACATCAGCACAGGAGCTGCTTCCCGTTATAAAATAGGGTATTTAGTGCGACCCCAGAAAAACCTTTTTCCCTCGCAAAATAAAAAAATACGGAAAATTGAGCCAGTAAAATATGGTTGTCGAGTTTATTAAAGCTGATTATACCATAAACAGTGAAGCAATAACTCAGTTTGGTCTATTGGCACAAAATCCATTAAACTCGACGCGACGTTCATTATGGCTGTTTTAAATTGTGCGTAAACATAATGACGATTGTAATGGTATGGCCATGGGAAGAGTGGATTATGGCCATGGGAAAAAAACTGGACGAATAGAGGAAAACATTTGGGGGTCGTAGGTACGTAAGTACTAGTTTTGGTACAGCTCTTTACCACATTCTGATTCTGGTCTTATTTATTGCTTGCACTTTCAGTTCTGTTCACTGGCTAGCGTGCTGCTCGCGTAAAGATGCGCACGATTGCGCGATCCTGTATTACGCGTAATTGGGAGCACTGTAGCACAAAATAATTACACACAGAAAGTAGGCTGCCCACTAAGAGCTAAAAACGTGTCATGTACTCACGCATGCGCACTAACGGGGAAATCCGCCTTTTAACCACATTAATCCTAGCCTATGACATAAGATTGTCGAACTGTCGAGGTCTGTGGTAGAGGCCGCGCGCTTATGTAGGTACTCATGCCGGGCAACAACCTTAGCATATGTCAACGAACTCTTCTAAATTCAAAATCAGGCTGAGTAATTATTCTTCTGTGTGTAATTATTTTGTGACTGTAGTGTCCACGCGTACATAGGATATGCGTACAGTTCCTGTACGGACCAGCGCCGTGATGTACGCGAGGTCAATCGATCCAGAGCGCTCCGCGAACCCCAGACATTCGCCATAACTCCGACAAAACTCGAAGAACACGCATGTTTATTTATTTTGCCGGCCAAATATATAGTAGCCGACCGCGTGCGCCCTTTTTGATGCGCGAACAAAAACCGACTGATGATGGCTCGCGTTGCGAGTTGGCTCGTGCGGTACGCGTAGGGCCAAGACTGAACGCGTAACTGCAGGTTTGGACTAGGCGATGTGAAGTAAGGTTCTTCAACCCGTCCTCATGTCTCCTCCCCACTCTGGCGATAAGGGAGCTTCGCTGGGGTTTAGTCGGTATGCCTCCGGTCCCACCCGGAGGAGAGCCCGACATAACCCGCCTGCCCCCCGGTAGGAGGGTATGCATAAGGAGTCGCAAGACCACGTTGGCCCACTTTGGGTCAGCGGCATTCCCCAGCGTCAACAAAAAAAAAAGGTATGGAAAGTAGTTTCGGCGTTCCGGGTACGTGTAAACTAAATATGCGTACCAGGGTAGCGCAATCCGTACGCACATCTAAGCGCGTAGCTTACGCGTAAACATTTCATGGGCGGGAGGCACAGAGGTAGTTCATGGACATAAACGCACGCGCATAGCGCGCGGGCGGCTCGTGAGCGAGCGAACTACACATTCACGGCACGTTCGCCAGATGTAGCCACACCCTTATACAAAAACTCTACGTTTGTCCGCTCTGCTTATAAACAAACACGGTTCCATGGCTCCAACACCCAGCCTCGTTTTGCGAACCCGTGGTGAGTGTACATTTAATTCAGCCATTTTCCTGTCTTTTTTTCTCAGTAGCAAACCACATAATGGCGGGTGGAAGTTTCTATTTTGTTGTTTATTTCATTGGTATACAAATTACTACGTTTCTATCCAAAAACTGCTAAAACAAAGCAGTATATAACGCAAACCCAACATTTTGCTGATTCAACGGAAGGCTAGTATTGAAATAACAAACTAGGAGTTCTGTGAATTAAACAATAAACATAATACTACAGTACTTAATTGCTGTCTGGGGCTGATGAAATAAAATAAACATAATGATATTGTATGTGCTTTTCAATATTCAAGCTGAAGTTTTCCAAATGTAGTTCCCAGCTGAATGTATGTATGCTTTATATTGTTATATAGAACCTACAACGTTTCCGATTTAATTAAAAGATAGATAGTATTTATCGCACGCGATCCAAAACAGCTTATAATGCTACTGGCAATGTGCATTATTCAGGCATTATACACAATGCCCAGGCAAGTAAAATATACCCGGCGAGTTCAGGCAATGTATGAATGAAAACATTTGTTTCAACCAACACGGATCACAAAGTATACAATAAAATAAAAGTTAAATTTAAACCACCAACCAGTCCATCACATACTTTGCCTAGTCAATGTATTCAATGCCAAAGGATTGTGTGGAATTCCTGCGGATCCACTGGCTATCTGTAAAATAGACTCTTATATTTAGTGTTTATAAATTAACTTTATATATTAACTCTAGTTAGTAGAAGTAAATAACTGGCAAGCGAGCCGTGTTCGGACCAAATAAAGATTTTTTGTAACATAAGATCGTAAGACCCAAAAGCATTTTAACATGTGAAATCAATTGATTTTCTATTGTGCCTGCTGTCTGAGCCTTACGACGTTAAATTAACGACAACACCAAAAAAAAAATTAGGTCCAGTTAAACTGGTTTCTTTTGGCCATTTTGAATCTGGATAGGTTTAGGTTATCTTTATGTGTAAATTGGTAGTAGGTTAGGTTAGAACTGGTGACTTCACAGCGCGCAAGCAGAGCGAGCAAAATGAGAAAAGCAAAGAACTGGTGGATAAATATTTAAAAACAAAGTAAGGTTAGGTTAAGTCATGATACAACAAAGTCGTGGCTCAAAAATGGGTTTGCTGAAGCAGTTACTTATGACCCTGCCTCATAAGCCGAAGGTCGTGGGTTCAATTCCCACCCTGGACAAACATTCGTAAGATTAATACTTGTATTTTTTCAGTGTCTAGGTATAAATGTGTATTTATGTATTATATTAGTGTTTCCTCTGTTGTCTGATATCTGTAACGCAAGTGCATAAGCTACTTAGTACCAAGTCAGGTCAATGTATGAGATGTTGTTTAAATACATACATACAACATAAATCATAATTTATATATTGCCTTTACGTCTCAGGTATTTTAAACATTGCCTAGGCATTGTATACAATGTCAGATTATACAGTTTGCCGGTAACATATACATTGAATAGACGAATACATTTTATCAATCGCATTCATTTGGTTTAGGGGAAATACAATTTGAGTTCAATTTCGATATAATCTTTATAGCGTTAAATAACCCTTCGCCGCCTCCTTTATAAATCCCGTTTCTCAAAATACTAATACAAAAGGCGTTGTAAAAACAAGCGTAGCATTATTTCTTACCCGCCCCACGCTATCCCGGTCCCTTGAGAGTGTTAAATCAAAACTCGCCGTCAGACTTCGAAGATCTCGCTGCAATCTTTAGCGTGGTATCTAATGTTTAGAAAATGGATGTTGAAAATAGTGGTTTATCAGCTTAATTGGTATTGATAATGTGGGAACGAGATCACCATTGTTATCTAAATTTGTTAATTTTATCTCAGCTTGTAATATAAATCTTGATTTCTCTTAAAAACTATAAGTTTAGACATAAGACTGTTTGAAAGAGATCGTCTTAAAGCTGAGGTTTTGTCTTTGTTTCGGAGCTTTTTTAAGTTCCAAACCTTAAGATGGCGCTAGATGTCGATTAAATCCTGTAAGTGTTATGTCTTTTAAGTCTTGGTCATTCTCTATAAAATTAACCTCCTTATAAATAGTATATAGGTAAGAGATGACGATAGCGGTCAGTTCTGTAATTTTGCAATTTGTTTTTTTTTTATTAATGAGTATTTATTAGTGTTGCTGAACGGTCGATATTGAAACTGACCTCTATTCAGTCGCAAACTATTAAGGATATCGATAGTGCTGTGGATAGTGTTGATAAGTGCAATATCTAGTACCGATACTATCCATAGTTTCGATAGGGATCTTGCCGCAATAATATAACGATGAATTGAGTTGGAGTACCGGAGGCCCAATCGGGGGAAGGGAGGTTAAAAGGTTGGCTGCGCACTTATGACTTAGCTGGTGTTGCGAGTACTTATAGGAAGCCGCAATCGCTTACCATCAGGTAATCCGTCTGCTCTTCTGCTGCCTATCACATAGACTAAAAATTAGGTATACGTAATTTATTTTCCTTAACCTGACTTTCCGAATCAGCGGTAGATTATAAAATTTGACATTCATAAATGTTCTGGTAAGGACTTAAATTGAATAAAGATATTTTCATTTGATCATGTCCAAATAGCTTTATGTAGGTACAATGAGGAGGATGTATGCTTTTTTTTTAAGCGGGCGGCTATGCAGGTCTTATTCAGACCAGTATCACTGCGACCAGTTTGATCTATTGTGATCGCCGCTATGCTACATTTCAGTCTCAAATCCTGCACTTTTAAGAAAGTGAATTAATTGTTTGGGACTGAGATCCTTAGCTTCATTGGGGATTAGAATGTGCTTTCCCAGGATGTATGTTACCGCATACACTATTCCATTGCAATAAGTACTTCTTCTTGCAGATTGAAACGCCCGCCTAATAGTACATTTGCGTCAAACGCCTGGCACTGTTGGCAGTCGTATCACGCGCGATCCCACTTATCGGGAGTTACTCCCCTAAAATAAAATAAATTGCGGACAAGAGGCGTCAGGGATACCTCGCTATTACACGGCGAGCCTATTGATTACCTTCGTCAAATTTCGGCGGCACTCTTATGATTTTGCTCTTTTAATATTTGGGGTTCAAGGTTAAATTCATGGGTGATTTACCACGGAGATAGTTAACCAATAGCATGATCTTTCATACCCAGTTAAGTCCAAAGCTGGCGCATCGGAGTCAAGAGTATTTTTGGGCTATGTATGAATGAATAAATATACTTTTTACTGCACACAAATCATAGGTAGGTATAAAAACTAATTATTACAGAAGTAATGTACAACAAAGGCGGTCGCGGCGCTATGAGCGATCTCTTCCAGGCAACCTTTGGGTAAAGGACACTTGATCAACAAGTCTACAGGATGTATGATACAGGCAAAGGCTGGTAATTATAGTGAATCAATCAACTGACGTTTGATGTTTCCAATCCTCTAAGACAGTGGTTTCTTATCCTTTAAGTCATGAAGGACCATTCTACCAAAATTCTGTCGTATCAGGGACCACACAATTCGGACATGCGTCGCGGCGCCGTTTGCGTTGTGTTGACTCGACTTATCACGTCACGTCACTTGTTTGTTACGATGTCTTCGCGGACCACTTGGAATGCCTCCAGGGACCACCATTGGTCCGTGGACAACCGGTTAAGAACCACTGCTCTAAGCGCTAAGAGTTGTTGAAAACGTAGCGGGCTCTATTCATATATTTTTCAGATTAATTTTGTGTAGGTATATGAGTTCTATGTAAAAAGAAAAGCATAGCAATTTTTGTTAAAAGTGAAAATAATAATTCTGGAATCTTTCTTCAGGTTCCAGTAACTATTCACCTATTTTAAAACAAAATCATAAGCACAGTCTAAGTAGTCCAAAGTGAAAATGCACAAACACCACTGAGCCGCCTGCCGAGAGAGTTCTGCGTTCAACTTTCTTATTAAAAATTCGGTTTCAAAACTTTTCACAGTTAATGGAATTTTAACCACCGCAATGATTAAGTTGCTGGACTGCCTTATTCGTGCCTTCATAGTTTAAAAAGTTCCAGGAATCTGAACAAAAAGGGAAATTATGAATCTAGTTGAAATTTTTCGGACGCAAATGACTCGGGGAGCGAGTTAATTTTGGTATAAGTAATTAAGTATAACTTTCTACCTGTATGTTAATTTATTTATTTTCACCGTAGTTATTTATTATAATATTAATGATACTTCCTTTACTATATTTAATTAAGGGCCGTTAAACTGCCCCTTATGTCCAAAAAGTCTGTAAGATTGGTCAGATGGCGCATTTGGTAGTGACCCTGCGATACGCCACAAGTCATGGGTTTGATCTCCACTCAGTTCAAACATTCGTGAGATGAACACTTTTGTTTGTTCAGTGTCTGTGTGTTTTTGTGATCCTCTGTTGTCTGATATTTGTATTTGTAACACAAGTGATTAAGCTACTTAGTACGGAGTTAGGTTAATGTAAGTATGAGATATTGTGTCAATATGTTGTGTCAAAATAAAAAGCCTACTTCTTAGGACCGGTGGTAGTGCTATATAGTGTACCTAAGGACCGGTGGTCGTGCTATATAGTGTACCTATCTATACCATACACAGAATGGTTCAGAAAACAGTGACAAACATCTGCATCTAATAATGTTAAATAAATAAGAGACACATTTACCCAGTGGATATCTTATTGCCGTCTTCCCGAAATAGCTAAACACAAAGCAATTCCGTCGTCTCCTTTAATTTAGTCTCAAGCCTTACTTGGTAGAGATGGACGTTGTAACGAAAAGCAGATAATAAGCATGTCTATTAAAATAAGCATTCAAAGTTTATAGCTTCAAAATATTAGTAATGTAGGCGGTTATTTGTTTATTACCGCAATGTGCATATAATTAAAATACGTAAACCAAAGATAAATCAATTGTAAACATCAACTGTTTACAGAATTAATAAGCTGCATGTAATGCAATTGTTTAATATGTTGGCATCGATGTTTAGTTATCAACATTCAACGTGTGAATTTAAACGATTTATTTTAAATGGTACCTACTCAATGTATCAAATTTCATCTTCAAAAATGGTATAACTTCAAAACTAAAAGCATCTTCGCGCTTTATAAACTGGCTTTTTATTTAAACATGCTTAATTAACACTTATTAATACTTTCAAATTACAGTGATTGATGGTTCAGTGATGATTTATTTATAGTTGGTCTTATTTCCTTTAGGTCCGGCTAAGGTCATTAATTGCTAAATCATTGAATGTAAGAACCCTTGACTGTATCTATCGTAATATCAGTATTTTTTAAGTCACATATTTTTCTTGATTTTTAGAAACAGCAATTCGTTTCAAAATTATGCTCACTAAGTAGCTCCAAAACTTATTTTAAAGGCATGTACCTGTTTGTATTTCTAAAATAGTTTTTATCTATGAAGTATTATGGGTTACGTCGTTCTCAATCTATATCTGCAAAAAAAAACGTTGTAACTCAACTTGCGATTTTTTTGTACGAATAGCGCGTTATGTTGCTTTTCCAAGTCGCATCCCTATTGCTTGGGCCTCGCCCGTCTGAAAAACAACGTATGGTGATTTAGTCAGCATTCCAGCGACGAGCATTCCTTGCGTGCCGGACGACACTCGCTCTATTTAGTTCAACCACTTAATGTATTCTGTTGGGATTTGGGCTGCGACGCTTGTTTTTGATAGGTTTATTTTCAGTTGTTTTTAAATTTCGGCATTGCAGTATTTTTGGGCTAGGTCGATGATGTATTTGTGGTGTATTGTTGATTGAGATTGTAATGACCTAATGAGTAATCTTTAGGTTACATAACCACAGTAGGAATTGGTATACAAATATTTGGTATGAGGTGGTATATTGGAATTGTGCACATAATTTCATATCAAATGATGGCATTATTCTGGCACAATTAACTATTAATTACAGAATGAAAAATTGAATGAAAATGAAAGATTTATTTCAAATTTACTGTCTCAACTGTCATTGTGCCAAAAATATGAAGAAATCTGGATAAAAAGTTGGCAGCGCACTTGTAACTCCACTGGTGTTGCAAGTGTCCATAAGCGGCGGCAGCTCGTCTGCTATCTATCACATAAAAAAAAAAAACTTAATTTAAACAATCATACCTAATAACTCATAAAATTACCTTTTTCTAAAAGATTCAAAAAATGCATTAACATAATAGAAACAGTTTTGTATTATTAATATTAGGCAGGTAGGCAGTGGAAAAAATATTTAATTATTAATTGTTTGATAACATCGAGATTGGTAGAAGACAGGGAAAGACACAGGGTGTCATAATTTAAAATTTTAGTTATATACTTTTTATAAGTGGCCAGGGTGTAAACATTAACAAAGAAACTAAGGAGTTTCAATACCTCCCCGTAATGATTACATCCTGTATATAGGCACATCATATAAAAAAAAACTAATATCAAAACTCTTCACATTATATACAACACACACTGACACTCAAGCACTTAAAAAATATTAAATAAAATAACATCAACCTGTATATACAAGTAAACACATCTTAACAGAACTATAAAAACAAAAGCAACTATACAATACACTAACCTAATGATGAGCAGACTATGTACACATTTAACCTAAGCCTAACGAATGAGCGAATTTGGTATGCTTAATTTTGGTTAATGGCTTGGTGAAGATGTCTGCAGTCATTTCAGTGGTCGGTAAGTATTGTAGGATGAAGTCGCGCTGTGATAGTTCTCGTATGAAATGGTGTCTGACGTCTATGTGCTTGGTGCGTGAATGATATGTGCTGTTGCGTGTTAATTTTAATGAGCTTTGATTATCCGAATAAATGGTAATGGGCTGGATGACACCGAAAACTTCATGAATGAGTGTGCGTAAGTATATAGCCTCCTTGCAGGCTTCTGCTAGAGCCATATATTCAGCTTCAGTCGTCGAAAGCGCTAACGTGCGTTGTTTTCGAGCTTGCCACGTGATGGCAGAGCCACTCATAATGAAAGTGTAGCCTGTAAAAGAATGTCTATCCACAGTATTATTACCATAGTCAGCATCCGCATGGCCAACTGGATACGACTGTTCGGTTTTCTTAAATGTTAAATTGGAATTTTTTGTAGCTTTTAAGTACCGGAGTACTCTTTTAGCAGCTCTCCAATGCCCCTCCACGCTGCTGACTAGCTTCTGTCGCTTCAGTCGACGAAGGAGTCCACTATTTGCATAGCTGTCACGTAGTTCTTCCCAAGTGTCTGCAGCTGTCTTGCAGTTCTGCACTACGGGGTAAATATGCGTTTTGACAGAAAGACAAATTTTGGCTCTTGCCTTAGAGTCAAGCCTCTTGAATTCTCTTTCCTCCATAGCCGTCCGCAAGTCATTTGGAGACTCGACGAAGGTCCATAGGTCCATGTCTATGAGCAGCATCTTCATTGAAAATGCCCAGCTCCCATAGTTGGCTGCGCCTTCCAGTTTGTCTACTGATGGGTGCGTTGCTGTGCTCGACGTGACTTGGTACCTGTTGGTGGTAGCAGCTGGTCCAAGAGCTGCCTGTGGACTTCCGTTCTGGCTCATGGTTTCTTCTTCTGCACGAATATTTTATCTCGATATTACGCTAATTTATATTTATTAGCGTGTGGCCATAACCTATTAATATTAGGCAGGTAGGCAGTGGAAAAAATATTTAATTATTAATTGTTTGATAACATCGAGATTGGTAGAAGACAGGGAAAGACACAGGGTGTCATAATTTAAAATTTTAGTTATATACTTTTTATAAGTGGCCAGGGTGTAAACATTCACAAAGAAACTAAGGAGTTTCAATATGTATCAACCAGCTTTTTAATCTCCTCTTGAACATTCTCACCAGTAATGACTTCATCTCATCGCTCAATCTATTGAATATTTTTACTGACTTGATAACTATTATTACAATTATATTATATACTATTATATTCTTCAAGTGGGTAGTTATTGTGTTTAGCATTAGCTTGTTGGGGTATCTTGTTCTTGATTTATGCGTTTCGTTTCGCGTTTTGTATAAATTCGGATTATTTTTCACAAGACGCATATTTTGTAGATATACCATGGATTTAGTATGTGGGAAGGATAGATACATGATAAGCAAAAACGTGCCAGGCCAGAAAGAGATAGATAAGGCCCAAGAAAAGATAACCATGATATCGGTTCATATACGGACATTGTTCATATAGATAATTTTCCATATTATTTATTATCAAGTACTTATTTGTTATCAAGTAGGAAAGAGTCCACTCTAAACCGTAAAGTCCCCATTGACCCTGGACTACCTCTTGAACAAATGAATTGCGACTTAGATAATAATATGTCCATGAGATATACAAGTAGTACCCTGTTAAGAGATAATATTAGTATGGATGAATTGCCACACAACAGGATCCCATATCTCAACGCACTTCTCACATATCCGTGATATGCCTGAATAGCCAATTTCCTAGTACTGATTTTTATTGTTACGTTTCCATAGCGCATATACAAAAGAGTTCACCTTATTACAGACTTTCTCCACATGATTTAACCACGAACATCTATCATCCAAAAAAATACCTAAAAATAGATGATACTTATTCAATTTAGCTCCATACAAAAACTATGTACCCTTAAAAGTGTCCATAACTCGGGAACTTAGTTACGAGGAACAGATTAGAAAGAGAGATAATATAGTAAAAACGATATTTATCTTAGAAACTGACCATCTTACCTCTGATTGTGTGGAAATATAAATTTTGCTAACACTAAATGCGGCAGCCATATTTATCTACGCCGGACAATATCCGCTAACAGGCAGAAGGGAGGAAAAATTCCTCTTTTATTTTATCTTATGTTTTATGAATGTGGGGACTGCTATATTTTGTCTCTTCTGACAGTTTCTTATGGAGAAGACATTCCTGCAAGTAAATTATTTTGTGTATGACTGTACCTTCTCTTTCTTTTCCGACAAGGAGTCTTAATTTTTATTTAATTTAATAATGATACGTGTTAAAAGAGCGTTTTCCAAAACATATTTTAGGTTGGAGAAGGCACCTATTGGGCCGGGATACACTAGTAACTTCTTGGTGCCAATAAAAATGGGTTATTTTGGCAAAATCAATCATATTTTTATATTCCTAAACAAGTCCACAAGCAATGAAGGCACCATGCAAAAAAAAATCAAAACAATAATAAATCAATATCATATAAAACATAAACACACCAAAATGTTGCTGGTCCAGCCGTTGATCTTCAACAGTAGGTACATTTGAAATGGGGTAATAAGGTATAGTAACGTTTTTTTTTATATTGAGAACAGTCAAGAAGTTCTTACTCCGGCTGTGCGCCTGTGTTTTCCAGTAGAGCTCCTGGTATAATTGTGTTCGTGACCTTAACCTAAAAGTCACCTTCTGACCTTTCAAGGTCATGAGGGCTGCTAACCAGCGTAGCGTTAGGTGTCCCCGGTGCAACAGCGGCTGATGACAGTGCGTTGACCAGTCTACTTCAGCAGGTTAGAGGGGTTAAAATGAACCGGGCATTACGACCGAATACTACTTACTTACTGCGATGGCTCAACGATCCAAAATGAGTCTTGGCCTCCGATACGAGATGTCGCCATTTGTCTCGGTCTTGTGCAGCTTGTCACCAATCTCCTGCTTGCAATTCCTGCAGGTCCCGCGTCCACTCTTCCACGACCGAATGGTTTGTAGTTTCCTTCCTATTCATAAGTGGTTTGTGACACCTTTGTTTGGATCATCATCAGCAACCCACATTCGTCCACTGCTGGATATGGGTCTCCCCTAATGCACGCCACTGCTCCCGATGTTCGGCCACTCTGATCTAGCTCACACCAGCTAGCCAGAATGTCATCATCCCATCTTGTCACAGGGCGTCCAATACTGCCAGTCTTAAAACCTACGGCTTTGTTAAAAATAGTCTCCACAGAATCCTTAGCAGAGATGTGAAAAATAATTTAGTAAAGTATTTAAATACAAAATGCAATGCATAGTTGCTAGCACTATTTCAATAGAAATACAAAATTTTGAATAAAGTATTTAAATACAAAATGCAAAATACGTATTTTTAAAATAGGTTTTGAAAATAAATACATTGTTAAGCATGACCTTTTATTTATTGAACTGATTTTAAAACTAGTATTTGTTCAAAGAGTTCATCTTTCATGTTTCGCCTATGGGGCCTCATAATCATTCCACCAAATGAAAATAGTCGTTCTACAGGGGCAGAACTCGGTAAGCAGGTATTATATTTAAGGAAGAGTTTTTTTACAGTAGGATACCTGTTCAAGGATTCTAAGGTATTGTCTTCATCTTTTAAATATTGTAGTGTTTCTGGAAACACTACAATATTTAAAAGATGAAGATCTGGATCTATTGTGGTTGTATTAACATTATCACTGGCTGCTGAAGAATCAGAGTACTCAACAAACATATAATGTTGGCATTATTCTTTGATCAATGAAGCACAATGTACTTTTTTAATCTGAGGCATTATGTATTGTTCTAGTTGACAAATTAATGACAATGACAACACTACGATCACGGTCAGTGCGTTCATAAATAAGGAAATCATGGATTTAAGAATGAAAAATTGTAAAAATGCAACGAAACTATTTTGTATTTTATAAATACTAAATATTCACATAGAGTATTTCAAATAAAATACAAAATACATTCAGAAAAAAAGTATTTCAAATAATAAATAAAATGGGTATTTTGCATTTTTGTATTTGGCATTTGAAATATTTGTATTTCAAATAATTCCACATCTCTGATCCTTAGGACATTAAAAACGCTTAACACCGGCGTTTTATTGAGTGACTTTGACTTCGACTGACTTCGACTGTTGTCTACACTTATCAACTACACTTGACATTGGCAAAATTAAATGTGTCACCAAGTCGCGGTCTCCACTCAAGTTTTGTTTGAATGCGACAGGTATATTTTCATTCGTTACGGGACGGCATCGTCATAATAAGACACCATCTGATCCGGGGCACTTAAACCTGCCGAGTGTATTAAGGTCCGGACTCAAGAAGTGGAGAGCTCACGCAAGGGATAGCGCTGTAGTACACAGGATACGATATAGCAGACGGCCGTTGGGGTGGAAAAGGTCCTTGAGTGGAGGCCACGTGCAGGAGGCCGCAGCCGTGGCACGCCTCCCACCAGGTGGACGGACGATCTGGTGAAGGTCGCGGGAGTCCCTTGGATGCGGGTGGCACAGGACCGATCTGTGTGGAGAACTTTGGGGGAGTCCTATGTCCACCAGACGTCTATTGGCTGAAATGATGATGATGTTGATGACACAGGATACGGGCTTGGCAGCAAGATCTGAAATCATCGTAACTTTAATAACCGTATCAGTCTGCATATTGAAACATATTGTATCGATTGTGAAAATGGCTCAGGTCAATGACCCCGGGTCTTCGTGGCCGAGTGAAACCGTTACGAAGAGTTTAAAATTTGAAACCCGCACACCTTTCGCGCTAAGTATGCAAAGTGAATATTTAACAAGGGCTGCAGCCTCAGGTTGCAGCTGGGGGCCGTGATAAAACTCCACCAGATGCTCGTAATCCTAATACTTAAGTGTTCCCACTTCGGAATAAGAATAGCTGTTTGCAGAACACGCTGAGACCACTCGCGGAGTTGATCCTGAGAAGTTGCTGCTAAACAGCTCTCCCAACATTTTATTGGTAAACAAAATTTTGATTAACTTTTAGTGGGTTGCAGAAAGCGTCGTTTTTAAATAAAGATAGTCCTTTTATGCTGGCTGGAGTGAGCTGGATGAGAGTGGCCGAAAATCGGGAGCGGTTGCGTGCATTGGGGGAGACCTATGTCCAGCAGTGGACGAGCGTGGGTTGCTAATGATGATGATGACCACTTTTATGTCTTACCTTTTTTGTGTGACAGGTGGCAGACGAGCAGACGGATCACCTGATGGTGACATAGACACCTGCTACATCAGTAGAACAACAAGTGCGCTGTGAACTTTTATCCCCCTTTCCCCCCAATTTGGCCTCCGGTACCCTTATTCACTCGAAGAAACACAGCGCAATCGCCGCTTCACGCCGGTTTTCTGTGAGGTTGTGGTATCACTCCGGTCGAGCCGGCACATTCATGCCGAATCGTGGCTCTCCCAAGATAAAACTAGTGACCCGCCCTCACTTCGTTTCTGGAGTTTAGGTTCAACTTAGATACAAGATACCATCTGTAACACCATGTCAATATGTATTTTAGAAAAAAAAACCTCACTTACATCTACAGCAATTGCTTTGACGATGAATAGAGAGAGCATTTGTGTTTGCGCTCACACTTGTGCAATACATTCCCATTGTAAACCATACACCCACATACATATTAAATGCCGTAGCTTAAATATTACCCAGAGTATATAATTAATTATGTACACAATGTTCTAACAAAGAATGGACACAAAATTTACCATGTACGTCTAAAACACCAACACAACATATAACGTAAATATTTTTCCCAGGGCTTAACCGAAGTTTACAAAGTACGGGGTAAATACGTCCCAAGAAGTCGATAAATCATTGTTCCGAAGGGCCTGGGGACGGTATAAGCCCGGCTTAAAATAATGTTGTCAGGATATAAGCAAGTTTAATAAAGGAACAAGAGTGGAGATGTGCCTAGGAAAACCTTTAACAAAGTGCGTAAATTGAAAATATAACTAGCTAAGCGGCTAATAAGTAAAATGAAGGCCAATCTGGGAAAAGGGGGTTAATATGTTGGCAGTGAACTTGTGACTATGGTCAGCGGCGATCACTTACCATCAAATGGTGCCTTAGAGAATGCCTACAACACGGTGGCTAATTGTTGAAAGTTTACGCGTAAGTCGAAAATAATATCTAAAATTATTTAACCATCATTCATAAACATAACTAACTAGCCTGGCACAGTGAAGAAAAGTGAGCCTTGGCTTCCGAAAATAAGAGCCTGCATCTAGAACAGTCCTGCACCACCTCCTGCCAGTAATCAGTCTGGAGTCCACGCAAATCTTTATCAACTATTTATCCATAGACATACCTAAATAAAAACCTAAACAACTTGGTACCGGTATTTGAAAGTACACGGCAATGACGCCAACAATTTTGATATCAATATCAGGTGTCCTCTCGCAGCCTACAAAGTCAATTAGGCCGATGAAAATTCCCAAGTACAATCGATCAGAAAACCTAATCGGCCGATAGTCCCACAAGTGCTGCTCAAACACATCATTCAAACGCCTCGTTCATAACGCACGTGAAATATTCCCGTGAAATATTACAAAGCGTCTAAGATACAAAATGTTTTCTACGCCTACGTGTCCGCTTGAGACCGGCGATAATTTATTGAGACCTTGGAATACATTACGGGGCTAAAACTTTGGGAACTTACCTAGAGATAAACAGATATCCGAGTATTGTTTTACTAGATAGGGAATTTTGGCGACGGTTATGACGGGAACAAATAGCGGAACTGGAAAGTTGGGACGGCGTATGAGTGAAGGCACTTACAAAGACATGTGGATCAATGTTGTACGTATGTAGGTACGTGTCTTTTTTTCCTTTTTCGGTCCGATGAAATGTCTCAGACTATTCTTTGGTGTATTTTCATTGAGAACTAGTGGCTGGTTTTCACTTCGTTTCTGGACTTGGTTTTGGTATTAGTTCCAAAACTAGCAATATATTACATCGCTTAAGTGTTCATCTATTCAGATAACGCTTCGGCTTCTGGGCTCGACCGAGTGATACCACGGCCTCACAGAAGACCGGTGTGAAGCAGCCATCGCTGTGTTTCGCCTAATTCTGATCACACTGGGAATCGAACCCGGGACTCCAAAATCATGGACCTTTAGAACAACAGAGCGACTCAAAACGTACTAATAATAATTATTACGGTCATTAAATATTAATGTCCCGTTAATCTCAATTTTAATTCATAATAGTCATAAAGGACTACTAATAGTGCAGGAAATATCTTACTTTAAGACTGATAGTCCGAAGAATTAATACTATATACTAGGCTAAGACTCGCATGGCCTTAATTACAATAACAACCAATCTAATGAATAATTTTTATTTTTGGTATAGCAATTCTTTGGAATTTATTCTTAAGTAAATCAATATACCTAATGAATGTGATGTCTTAACTTTTATATGAGTAGGTAAACTTGCGATTTTACTACGATATTATGTAATACGTCTTGTTCTATCAGTGGATTGCATCAAGTTGACGATGAAAATGATGATTTTGGCGCACTGACGCAGTTTGATTAATAAAAAACTCTTTAGTAGTAAAAATCGCAAAATAATGGTAAAAGTAAAATAATTTATTTTTGAGAAGAAAACAAAGGTTGGCCCATTAAAATTTTTGGTACAGCAAATCCAAAAAGTGACATTCGAAATCAGTCTAGGCTTTGTGGCAAATTAAAATAAACACGGACAATTTTTATTTTCAAAGCTCTTAACCAACAACACTAAATTGGACTCCATTGAACGGGAGCGCTTGCATTGTTTATCTTTTCTCTCAGAAATTTGAGATTTAATTCAATTTATAATTCAAATTCGCCGAGTGCTAAATCCGAAAATCTATATAGCCTCTGGGAGGCTTTTAGAGAAACTTATGAATACTGAAGACAAAAACGTCCATTACTTCCCCCGGCTCTTAATGACGTCATTATCCGTAGGGGTTCGTCGCACGGTCATGTCTTTCGAAGCTGTGATTTGTTGGCAGCGGAGCAAAAATAAAGCGGGGTTTAGACCGGTTAGTGTACTACAATACTAGTATGTATAGCAAGGCAATTTAGAAAAAGTAGGCTTTTGTTTATTAGCTAAAGCCAATAGACAGTTACTAGGCTCGACGTTGATTCGAAATTGTGTCTAAGTTATGTCAAGGATAACCCTGCTTACTTACCACCATATCTACTTACTTTTACTATAAAATAAACCGGTATGGCGAAGACTTGTGTCGGCGACCAAGATCCACTTCGAGTCGCTAAGCCAATGTAGTAAGTAAGTTAGCGAGTCTATATTCTATTTTGGGCAACTGTATAATTTCCTGGGGCTATTGCATGTAAAAAATCTGCTGGATGGTGTACTGTAAAGGAGGTCCATCTACACGGTTATTGGACATTTTTGATGTGAGACGTTAAAATGCAACTAACAACCAATGATGTTGAAGTTGGACATCAGTGTAACTGTAACTGTATGCCATTTAACGGATTTTTCACACGCGATAGCCCCCATTAGGACCTTAAAGCACTGAACGTGCATGATTATTAAAAATATGTCATGTACTCACGCATGCGCACTAACGGGCAAAAGCGCCTTTTCGACCACATTAATCCTAACTTATGACATAAGATTGACAAACTGTCGAGGTCTATGGTAGAAGCCGCGCGCTTATGTACTCATGCCGGGCAACAACCCTAGCATATGTCAACGAACTCTTCTAAATTCAAAAATCAGGTGAAAGTCTAACTTCTGTGTGTAATTATTTTGTGAAAATGGCGAACTTTGACGTCGGAGGCCGAGAACAACCTTGAATCAGTGAGCTAGCGAAGTAAGTAAGATAGCTCTCATTAGGGACTTTTCGTTCATTCTTCCGCTGAGAGTTGGACCCCAGCTCTAGCTGTCTGATGGTGAAGTATCACTGACGCACCGTGATGACAAATGACGCTGTTCAGCACTCTTCGCCGTTAAAATAAAGACATTATAGGGTTATTACGTGATGATTCAACATTATTGTGCCGATTAAATTTTCCTAAACAAACTTTTTAACGGATCCTCAAAAACAGATGAAGACGTAACAAGATTTACTCTGTACTCTAAAGATCTATATTAATTTTTAATGCAAATCAAATAGCAAAAAAAGTTCGATATGTAATATTGTTAATAGTTTTTGCTCTTGAATATAAGTTCTTTTGAGTCATTTGGGTGTTAAATTTCTGACAAGACATTTTTCTTTTAAACAAACATTTTTTAACTAAACCAGATGTGCTTGATATGATGAATACTAAATCTATTATTACATTTTTCTACAATAATTCCCGTTTATGAATTTTAAATGAATTCTCGAGATTTTGACAGCAAAATAAGCTAACACTGTTAGTCAAATGCACTATGAAATTACATTTTAAACTTACTTAATGTCACCTTTCCAAACTCAATTTAAAAAGGTCGCGCAAATGTTTTTACAAATAACAGCCCAACAAATAATGTTGACCTTTATAAAGGTTTTTATAAAGGTGCTATGACAAACGATACGTCGCCGTAAGGGGCTTACATTTGCTAAAGAGTTATGGCTGAGGCTTTGATATGTGACGTGTGAAAAATGCGTACCCGAACAAATCACTGTGAGAACGGTTCAACTGAAAAAATGTCCATCATGGAGGTGCAAAATATGCATATTTACTGCGAGGGACTCGCGGTGAGCCGGAAGTAAGCCGAAGCCGGCTTATGAGGAACCTGCGGTGAATGTACCGAAAACATCAATACAGGGTGTATCTGGGAACATTTAGATAGATGGATAACTACTTTTGTTGCACCCAGAAACTTAATGCTATCGAATTAGCAAACTGAATATTGTGGGAGAGCCATGCTTCGGCATGAATGGGCCGGCTCGACTGGAGTGACACCACTGCCTCACAGAAAACCGGCGTGAAGCAGCCCCTGTGCTGTGTTTCGCCGAGTGAGTGAGGGTACCGGAGGCCCACTGGGGAAGTAGGGTAGAAAAGGTTAGCAGCGCACTTGTGTCTCCACTGGTGTTGCAGGCGTCCATGGGCGGCGGCAACTGCTTACCATCAGGTGATCCGACTGCTCGTCTGCTACCTATCACATAAAATAAAAATAAAAAACTGAAGTGGCAGTGGACAGTGGCCTTACCATGAGTTTGAAATACTACCCTCGCTATCCGAAACTATTGCTCTGTGTCTTTCAAATGCATCATAATGAAAGAGACAAAGCGATAGATTTCGATAGCGAGGATAGTATTTCAAACTCATGGTTAGGCTACTGTAGCGCTACCATGAGTTGACATCTAAAACTGACATAACGTAAACTATTGCTCTGTCTCTTTCAAATGTATCACAATGAAAGAGACAAAGCGATAGATTACCATAGCGAGGATAGTATTTCAAACTCATGGTAAGGCTAGATCATATTAGCCGCATAACTGACAACCGTTGGAGACGTAAAATCCTTGAAGCTACTAAGTACGGAGTCAGGTCAATGTTGGATGTTGTGTGAATTGATTTATATTTTATAACTTTTCATACAAAATAGGTCACGTGCCTTGATAATTTTGAATGCAGAGTTGAAAAACCGATGTTCCTTTTTTTCTGCATGTTAGGCTTGTAGATATCTTTATTTTGCCAAATGAATGATTACTTACTTACTTATAAAATTCTGACGAATTTGGGGAAGTCATAGGACAAACGTTGTTCAGTATGACTGGTTGAAGGCAAGAAATGTTCATAGATACAGCCTGTATAGAGGCGGAGTTTACAGAATATTCGAAACTTCGTCGGGTCACTTTGATCTTTATGGACAGTTTTTGATCTTAGAGGGAACTCGGGAGCTCTAATCACGAGTTTGTTTGCTTTCTCTGAGCTTGTTTATCTAGTAGGGATTAAGCGTCGGGCCACCGAAAGAGTAGACTACTAGGTCGTATATAAGTAAGAAAAGGGGGATGGTAGCGACTTTTAGTCATTAATAGACTTTTAGAGGTTCAGACATATTTTATACCACTATATACTAAACAAACACAAACGTTCATCACATGAATGTTTGTCTAGAGTAGGGATTGAACCCACGAACCATTAGCGCATGAGGTTACTACCAAATGCGTCATTCGGCCAGTCAATCATAGACAATCATAAAAGATAAAAATCATCGAAATTAAGTTACGGGTTTAGGCTTTACGTCGTAAGACCCAAAAGCCTTTTATATGTATGGGTAACGACCGGTTTGGCGCAATGGTTTGAGCCTGTTGAGACGCAAGGGTCGCGGGTTCGATTCCCGCACCAACACAAATGGATGCTGATGAAACAGATATTTGTGTTGGGTCTGGGTGTTATTGGTTCCTTCGTTGTGTTTGGTTTCCATAGTACAAGGAAAAACCTTAGTTTGACCAGGGACCAGAACAATGTATGTGATGTTGTCTCAATTTATTATTATTTATTTAATAGGCATAAAACAATTGATTTCCTATTGTGTCTGCTGACTTACGACGTTTCACCACGCTTCTTGAGTGATTAAATTACTAATGAAAATCCAGCAACATCACTAAGGTAATTTATTGTCTGATCAACTGTTTTGGTCATCAGTCAAAGCCGTGAATCCGAACTGTGCCTCAGATTTACAGCGAGTTATTAATGTCAGATTAAAACTGCCGCTGGCTGGCGCGCTGCCCGTGCCGTCGTCCATCATCTGACACTCACAAAGCACTCTGCCTGATGCTGCGCAGAGATTAGGAAGCGAACTTGAAGAATTGACGGCTTCGATGGCACAGTGGCTAAGGTGTTCGCCCGAAGCGTGGGGTCCCGGGTTCAATTTCCGGTCAAGTCAATTTTAGAATCTACATTTTCTAAGTTTTCGTGGTGTTCTGGGTTGACGTGACGCCCCCAGTTAATTAATGTCATCTGGTACTCAAATTACGGTTTTTGCCTTAGTATTCGCCAGACAATCACATCAATCAACCTGGTCTCAAACCAGGTCTGGCTGGCGAATTTATTTATATATTTATTGCTACCTGTCTTTGCTGATGAAAAAAATTACAGTATTGTTTTTGGAATATTTCTTGATACCGTTTGACTAAGAACGGTTTCAGATTAGAGTAATGTTTCCGCGCATATACTCGTATGATCATATTTGGGTGTGTTACATGTGAACCGCTAAATACCTAATTGCCATGATGTTTCCATATCAATTTTTTACTGTTTACTATACAAAACTTAGAAACTTACAACTTTCGTACCAAAACTGCCAAAACGCGCTTCAAAAAAACACACGTTTAAAGCACTAGTGTGGGACCGCACTAACCAATTGATCGATTTAATCAGTCGATGTCGATCAATAGGTCTTGTTGCTAAAAATTATCGATGGATACCGTTCGTTTGGTAAAATATTTATGTAGGTACTGACATCGGCTCATCCACTTCACTATCTATTGATGTCATCGTTAGTCACTCAATTGATAGGTTGGGTAAATGCCATCAATTGAATTAGACTCATTCGATCGACAAGTGGTGATTAATTCCATACACAGTCGATAATATTACCCAATACAATTTTCTATGAAACTAACTTTACAAACTTGATTAAGGCTTTCAAACTTACCACCTTTACTAAACAGTACGAAAAAATCTCACGTACTAAGTACTCAAACAATAAACGTAAATGACAAGAGTAGGTAAAACGTCTTATTTTCTCTTTGTTTGAGAAATCGTAATATTTGCGAGGATACGAAAAAATGGGTTTAGTCCGTTGGGAGGCCTAACTTATAGAATTTGTCTCACTCAGCCTCCGCCAGATGGGGCTTTATGTCTACACCTGACTAGTGTTGATTTGATTTATAACGTCATAAGTGAAACAATATAATAGGACAAAATGTGTATTCGTTTTTGTGGAAATTTCGGAATGTGCGGCTGAAAATGAGGCTTTATGTTTAAATACCTACCTACTCAAGAACAAAGTTTGGGTGGACTACTCAGGATACCTAAAGAAAATACTCTGTACGACTCGCTTTTTGCTGAAAAGGAAGTAATGAAAAACTTAGTTCAGTTATCTTGTTAAAGTTTATGAATAAAAATAATTAATTAGCGTATACCTAATATTTATTTTTAACACTACTATATGACATGTACATGTATTATGTGACATGTGTGAAGAACTTTGGGGGAGGCTTAAGTCCAGCAGTGGACGTCTATTGGCTGAAATGATGATGATGATGATATGACATGTGCAAATAAATAAAGAATTAACAGTAGTACAAGATGACCCGTTTGCCAAAAAATGTTTTACCCGATTTGTTAATACTTCGAAACCTTCACATTTTCAGCAGTTATCGAGTGGCGGTATTATGTACGCGTTTTTGTACCTATGTACAAAATGGCCTTGCGTTTATCTCGCTTCATTCCACCCGTAGTAGGTAAATACGATTTCTTTTAAATCCACCAAAAAGCATCTACAATTCAGTTCGCATCTAAGTTCTCCAATATAAAAGATTCATGAAATTACAGCGGTAATTTTCGTTCCTTAACTCGTTGCATCAAACATGAAATCGGGTAATGTAAGTTGGGAGAAGTTGGAGCTCCTTAATTAAACCAACATTTATTTCATCTAATTGTTCTTTGGAATTTTGAACAGTGCTATTCTTAGGTAGATAGTAGCATTAGTATCGATAGTACCAAATCTCAAACGCAAACTAATCTTTATTTGCATTGTCTTGTAATAGCACTTATTATAAATCGTCATTTGAAATTTTCACAAAAACGTCACTTTCCGATTTCTGCCCGTTGCACGCTCTTAAATAAATAAATAAATTGAGACAACATCATATACATTGTCCTGGTCCTAAACTAAAGTTTTTTTTTGTGTTGATACCATAAGATATACCTGCTAAAAAGGTAAAAAGACCAAGTTACAATTAGAGTAATGAGCAGTTAATTATGTAACTGATATAGAAATGTCAGCAATAAAAACTATACACTACAAGTCAATGACCAGCAAAACAATTATGTACGAGTATAATATTATGAAGATTATTTAAATATTTTGTGAAAACAATGTTTTTTTTCGGTAATTAGCGTCAAAAGTTTTGTTTTGTGCATTGTCACGTTATAGCTTTTACATTAATGACGCCTAACCACGCGACGCCTTTGTTTCCAAAAAGTGTGTTAAATTTAATTATATAGTTGTTATGGGAAAATTCACTTTTCCCAAACGGGTTTCACACACAGTTATTATTACTGTTGCGCTCCGGAACACACAATAGTTAATTCTGGATGGTTAATGTTGCCAGGATACGAATGGTTACTTCGAATACCTACTATTAGAGGCTAAACTATTAAGAAACACTGCGCTGTATTTCGTCGAGTGAGTGGGAGAACCAGAGACCCATTGGGGGGGAAAGGGCGTTAAAAGTTGGCAACGCACTTGTATAGAGTCACAAATGTTATAATAGTTTTATGTTTTATAGGCTCATAATTTTAACCTAAAATATTATTACATCTGATTCTTATCTATATTATACCATTTATAAAGCTCAGAGATAACTTCTGTCAACAAGGCTTATATTATGTAACCCAATAAACCAAAACACGTGCGCGATATAATTAACACCCAGCGCCATCCATTGGCAAACATTAAAAACTCATAGCGAAACTAAGTCTCGAAAAAAAGTGAGAGAGTGAAAATAATAACGATACTCGTATGTATATTTCAAGATCTGTAGTTAATCTTGGCGAAAACGAAATTGACATTATAATCAAACCAAGTTTAATTTAATGTCATTAACAATGAGGTATGACAACGATTAATTCAGATACAGATTGTGTTGAGTGAAGCAAAATATTTTCAAAACTGTATAGGAGTTTATACTTGGCAACACAGATCCGCGTGCCCAATCATCCGCAATAACAAACGTCGACTGTTCAATTCCCATAGAAACGGAAAATCGAAATCGGAACATTAATTTGATCCCACAATAGCCACTAGAATAAAAGGTAACGTTGAATGCCAGAAGGAATACGAATAATATTTACTAACTCGTTTTCACGTAACCTGATGGTATAGATGTATTTATTTGAAACTATTGGACGCCCGGGCTTTCTCATCAAGATGTCAATACCAGGATGGCAATTCTCGTGTAATCGACATTGATGTCGAATGAGAAATTTGTATGGACGAATGTATGCAGTCTCTAAATTCAACATCAATGTAGAGTGCACGAAAATTGCCCTTCAGGGGACAAAATTTATTGATTCGTATTCAGAACTTTAGGCCTCATTTATGTGAAACGTAATCATTTTTTTGATTCAGATGTATTTTTTTATGTATCACATATGAGATGTGGTGGCAGATGAGCAGACGGCTCATCTGTAGGTAAGCGACGGCCGCCGCGCATAGACATCTGCAACACCAGTAGAGTGACAAGTGCGCTGTCAACCTTAAGCCCCTTTCCTCCCAATTGGGCCTCCAGTACCCTCACTCACTCAGCGATACACAGCACTGGCGCTGCTTCACGCTGGTCTTCTGTGAAGCCGTGGCCGAATCGATCTAGCGTATTCATGCCGAAGCGTTGCTCTCGCACGGTCAGAATTTCTATTTACTATTCAAGGGTTATATAACTGGATGTACCTTAAATCCAGCCCTATTTATCATAGTGAAGATTGCGGGAATCTCTTGGATGCGGGTGACACAGGTCCGTACTGTGTGGAGAACATTGGAGGAGGACTATGTCCAGCAGTGGATTTCTATTCACTGAAATGATGATCCACTCTTGGTTTCCACATAAGGAAGGTTTGAATATTTAGTTCATTATTGCATGTATTAAGTACATACATACATATTTCAATATTATGTCCTTGGTGGGCGTGTTCTAGAGGTATACAACCTCATTGGTTCAAATAAAGAACACGACTTTTTTATCTAAGAATTTTGATTGTCACTTGTTAATTTTCACCACTTCTTGTCAAATTGTATCTGTGTAGTTAATAACACAAGGGAAAATAAATTTATTTTGTTTTCAATCAAATTTTGTATGATTTGACCAAAGAAAAACAGAAACCAGTAATACAGTCCATTGGAAATCAGAAGGGCATTTTGTACAACCTCATTTTGTTTACTCTTTGGCAACCCTAAAAGGAGCTCCTACCATGTTGTTCGTCGGTTACAAAATCACGAATTATATTACGAAGGAATGCCTACGCGGTTTTTGAACTTTTCGAACGTTGTTTTGTGGTTCAGCGTTTCAGTGTTCTCTGAATTACTTTTCAGTTTCAGTTTCGACCGCAGAAAGGAGAGGGTAGATAAAATTCTGACCACAACGTTAACTTAGGTTATGAATTGATAAAATGTCGGCTACCCGAGTGGTTTCTGATATAAACTTTAGTAGGGATTGAAAGTAAAATAGCGATAATAGCTACCCCGGATTCGCGGTTAAAATTAATGAAAATTAAACCTTTGTTCAACATGGAAACTTTTTCCCTCAGACATTTTGATTTGGAAACTTGACGATTTGGTAAACAATTGAGCGGTCTATTGGCTTCAGTTGTTTACGGGGATTAAAGGTTACGTAGGTACAACATTATTCACTCAAATGCAATACATAATCTGGATTAATACCGATTAAAATTAAAGGAAATAACAGATTTCAATATTCTTTTTATCATTAATGTATACCGACTCTTTATAAAGACGTAACTTTTAAAGCCCCCACCAGTGGCAGGCACGCCTCCCACCAGGTGGACCGACGATCTAGTAAAGGTCGCGGGAGTCCCTTGGATGCGGGAAGCACAGGACCGGTTTATGTGAAGAACATTGGGGAAGGCCTATGTCCAGCAGTGGCCATCTATTGACCGAAATGATGATGATGATGAACTTCTAAACGAGGATTATATGTAAAACCAACTGCGCGATGTAATTCTCTCTAGTTAACATTGAAAAAGAGTTCGTTATAGTTAGTTATAGTAATGAATTGTATCATAGACCGTAGCTCCCCCGCACGTTTATATTCGTCATTTACGTCGAAACACGGCGAGATCACTGTAAAAGCTCATGAATGTGTGCGTGGAATATTTCGCTTACGATATAGGGATCTATCTTTCTAAAAATAATAATTTGTGATAACACATAAGAGTAATGGTTTTTGGGTGTTTTAACTACGAAAGCGAAATCAAACCCCTAAAACTACTCTACGTCTGTATCCAAAAAATGAAACTAGGTCAAACCTTTTACGTTTATGTAGACCCCAAAATATATAGTTTTCTTTAAGCGAAGCTAAAAAGGTAAATTGTGGCCTAGATAAAATCTCTCACTGGACTATCCCTGCAATAAAAAAGAAACACATGTGGCGTCCGTACATAAAGTAGTCGACAAAGTTTATACTTGTTTTTATGTGATAGGCAGACGGGCAGATGGATCACCTGATGGTAAGCGATAGCCGCCGCCAATGGACATCCGCAACAACGTGGCGTCACAAGTGCCTAGCTAACCTTTTAACCCCAGATTGGACCTCCGTTACCCTAACTCACTACGCCAAACACAGTGCAGGCAGTACAGGCTCCGATTGTCGGCGAGGCCGTGGTATTACTCCGGTCGAGCCAGCCCATTCATGCAGAAACGTGGCTCTCCCACGGTCTACTATATTATGAAAGTATTTATTATTATCAACACATGTTTCTGCCAGCAAATTAACCTTTATCTAAATAAATACGCGGTGCTAGAATGATCATATCTTATAAGCAGTTATAACACCAACGAATGCTTAAGTACCTACTTATCTTAGAAAAATTGTCCTAAAAATGTAATTTAGGTATCGGCCGATATACTGTCTCACTGCATCGTACAGTCAGCCACACATCAGGTTACCACAACCTGTCAAATTTCCTCAATTGATTTTCAACCCAATGTGTATGAAAGGAAGATAATATTCGATTGAAGAAATTTGACAGTTTGGTATACTTTGATGTGTGGCTCTACGTACAAATCAAGTCATCACTACTCTACTATCATAGGAAAATGTTCAGCTACATAATACTGGGTGTATCTGTGAACATTTATATCCCTTTAACTACGTGTTCTACCAACCATTCTGAACAACATTTGTTCTAAGACCTTCGAAAATTCGCTTAAAAAATTTTCACCTTCCCATACAAAGTCAGACGCGTGACTTAGGCATTTTGTAAGGGGAGTCGAAAAAATATTCGATGAATTTCGAAAAGTTGTTGAACAATGTTGTTCAGAATAGTTGATAGAACACGTGGTTATAAGGATGTAAATGTTCACAGATACACCCTGTATATTACCAGCACATGTTTCAGCCAGCAAGTGAATCTTTATCTAAATAGATACACGCTATCAGCGTAATCCTTTTAAGCAGTATTAACACCGGCGAATGCTTAATTATTTTCCTTGGAAAAGCAGTCTTGTTTACCGTACACCTACGCGCGTCCAAAAATAAGCATTTACCATTATTCCTCAGCAAAGTCCTGTCCGCTCGGCTGCATAATGTTGTTACCAACACATGTTCCTGCCAGCAAGTGAATCTGTATCCAAATAGATACGCAGGTGTTAGCGTAACCCTTATAAGCAGTATTAACACTGACGAATGCTTAATTATTTTCCTTGGAAAAGCAGTCAGTTACTTATTTACAGTATCTGTACACCTACGCGCGTCCAAAAATAAGCATTTACCATTATTCCTCAGCAAAATGTGGCAAAGTCGTGTCCGCTCGGCTGCATAATGTTCCAACATGTTGAAAGTCTTTCATCTTGTAAGTCCTCGCAAGGCCGATGATCTCAAGGCTAATTTGATTGCCGTACCCGTTGTCAGTTTGTCACGTACTCAATTTGCTGGAGATGTGCGCAGTCTCTTACAACGTATGATCGACTTCCCTTAATATTCGTAATGGTGACGAAAATATGGAGCGGGAAAAAATACGCTGCTTAAAAGGAGAAAGAACTAAATGAGAATGGATGTGTGTTTTTGCACAGTCGCTGTAGTGTGGTTCCTACTCGGAAAATGCCAGTTGAGTTAAGAAATCAAACCATTTATTTTTTTTAGGTTCGAGTTCCTTAATTGACGCCATATATTTCACAAAAAAATAATTATTTTACTGGTCATACAGTCTACTGATATCAGTTAAATGCTTAGTTAAATTATGGATATTTCTGGGATCAAATTTTATTTTGATGACTGATTAGTACTAAAATGTTCATAATAATATGCATCTGAGCGATGATAAATGATCGATGACATTTTATTATATTTGCCAACTAGTACCTACTCGTTTATTACAATTGGTCAATGCATTTCGTAACTATTTTTGAGGCCGTAGCTGACTCGTAGCATTGTAAGCTGATATTGTAGCTACGTAGCGTCTCGTAGTACATGTGAATCGCTGCTACGATTTCAATCTCCGCGTATTGAAATCGTAGCAGCGATTCAGATGTACTACGAGATTCCGTATCAATAACTTTATCCTTTGTAAAATCGATTGTAAACTGGCAATATTTTCACAAAAAACAACCATAAATTTAAATTACCATGCACTATACTGCAGGGCAAATGCCTCTATCATAGATATCAAATCATCGCTACTATAATGGAATCTTGCTTATTATGGATTGATGATCACAAACCCGAGCTATGTTCGAAATGAGGCTATAAATGATTTGATTGATTGATTAAAAAATTCGAAACATACTTTTTGGTCTTCCCGGAAATCAAACCCATAACCCCAATTCTTAAACCACCCGACTGGGCGTTCAACATGACAGCTGGTCTCATAAATGTCATTGCCCTCTACATTAATACGCCGAGTGCTGAACTTGTTCTTCATTATATTAAACGTGTAGCGATGCGATATGTCTGGGCCTTCGGGCTATTTACGGAATGTCTTCTAATTTGAGCCACCTTCTAGAACCATATTTCTGAGTTCTGGTCATTGCCATTAATACCGATAGAAATGAACAAGAACACTGTACAGTCAATTCCAAAAATATGTTTACACTTTAGGACCTTGTCACAGCAGGTACATATGTATATGAACGACTTCTACTTTCTTATTCTTAAGCATTGTGACAAGGTCCTAAAGTGTATACATATTTTTGAACTTGACTATACAAGAACAATGTAGGTATGACATGTTGTCTCAACAACATCACATACATTGTTTTGGTCCCAAAGATGGACAAACCAAGGTTCATCTTTGTATTTTGAAGACCAGACAACGAAGTAGATAAATTCTTGTCTTGTATAGTCGGCGTGACATTTATGTATGAATTTAATTACATGTAGATGGCCAAATTACAGCTTTCTAGTACTAAAATAGTCTGTGGACAAAAAGACGGACGGATATGAAGAAATTATGAAAATTCCTAGTAGACTACGGAACCCTAGATATGACAGAGTAAAATTATAATTTTATACTGATAACTTCTTGTTTTTTGCTTTGTCAGAGGTATCACGATGACTGTATTTAGCTCAGTTGTTAGATCGCTGCTTGATACACAAGTGCTTGTTGATGGAACAAATATTTGTCTAGTTTGGGTGTTTGAACCTTCGTTGCTCCTAATATCTAAATCACAAGGGAAAACTTAGTTTAAGACCAGTACAACATATGTTGTGTCAATTTATTCATCTCGTCTCGTTTAAAAAACTCACTAACTATATCAAAACAAGGTCAAACTTCTCCGACAACCTCAATATTTATATTTACCAACTTCAAAAACCATTTACAACTTTCTAATATTTACCAAGAAAACCTGTCCCCCTCGCAGGGCTTCAGCGCTGTCGATGGCCACTTAAAATGATTAATTATTCGTGAGCCTTGCGAACAGTCTCTTTACATTGTCCTTTGTAGGGAACTGTCAAGTTTGCGAAAGTTCATAATGTTTGTGACAGGGGGAAATATTCTATTAGAAAGTTTTTTTCCTGAGCACGCTCACTTAGCTCTTGCATAGTTTTTTGTTTGGTATTTGCTGTTTTTTTGTATCTCTACTTCTAAGTCGGTATCACTCTTGACAGAGTGGTCGTGGTCATCACTTCAGGCATTGGTGGCAAGCTTTACAACACGCCGCCACTCTTCTCTCTTCTTTTTTTTGTATACAATTATATTTTTGCATTAGCATTTGAACACGAACTTAACATGTTAAGAAATAAACGAATCTATATCTATATTATTCATCATTAATAAAGAGGTCAATATCATAGTCAACTTCATGGCTTGCATATTGGCACTTGCGCGATGTAATAGACTCCCAGCGTCATTTGTTTGTACGTCTAAGTTAAGTGCAGAAACCAATTGAGGGCGGGCCATTAGTCATACATAACGTAAAGGCATCATAAAAAATGTTTATATGACGCCTTTCACTGATATTTTAGCGCGGTAGGTACAGTAAGCAACACGTCAAATTACTCTCCCACAATGCAAATTAGCACTAGTGCCTCCGACATAAGGACTGTTCAAAGTCCAAAGGGCTATTCCACATGTCGCCGTGTACGCATGAACTCAAGGTCAAATATTTATTTACCTAGTTTTTGGTCATTAAATATCTTAAATGTAAATAACACTCAGTCTCACTAAAAATATTAAATTCTTTAGCATTCAAACTTTAAATTACATAGGCATAATAATAGGCCAAAGACAAAATTTGGTAACATTTAATGTGGCCTTTCGAACCAGCCCTACAGAGTTCTCTAACAGAATACAGAATTTTCTTTATGTAATGGCCACATGTTTTCTATATTTAAAAAGATAAATAATTCGAACATCAAACATGTTTTGGTTACCTAAGACTTTCATTTTGTTTTCTACAAGACATCGCTTTTAGTGGGCAAATTGCCCAAGATTCTTTGTTAGTTTGCAATTTCTTTTAATGGTCTCTACTTTGATTTGTTTAATCTAACTTTGACTATAATGCGATTTAACATTAAGCTCTCTTTTATTAGTTAAGTTATTTTTTTATCTATAATTTTCTATGAGTTGTTTTGAAATAAGACTCTTCGTATCTCAAAAATACTTACTAGTTGCATCGATTAACTGATCGCTTTTGTATGAGATGGTTAGTTTTTTTTTCGCACCTGATGGAATGTGACGATGAGGTCTAGGATGACACGCGTTTGCCTAGGACATGATAATAGATGATGAAAGATGATTTTGAAAGATTTTTTGAAAGGTCTAAGCAATATGTTATGTCTGAGTAGAGTAGAGATGGTTTAAAGCACAGTGTATACAAATTACATAATCTCCAAACTTCTAAGCGTTAGCCTTCCACCGGTTGTTAACCTCAGAACATATTGTTAATTAACAAATTGCGTGTTAGTCCGCGGGACAATTGCTAAGTTAAACAATGATGACAATCCCTATCTGTTTGGAGCCGCCCCGTCCAGGGTAATTTGAAACGTTTACTTGGAACTAGTTCTAAGTCAATACTGCTGCTATTATACCTAGCTATTTTGTCCTTTGATTTCAAAGTACCTATAGACACGTGAACTAAACTTTTATAAATAAATCCAAATTATTATTTTTGATTGAATTCTAATCGCAATATTAAAGAAATCCGCCGTTTACATAAGCAGCATGGTCTAGGCTTCTCGTTCAAAAACATACGTTTTGTTAGGTCAATTTCCATGTGCGGAACGTGACAAGTGATACTCTGAAATCACTCTTGAGAGTAAGAAAATATGAATTGCACACAACACATTTCACGTAGACAAAAAATACAAAAAAAAGAAACACAGAAGTTGCGGCCAACATGGCCTGCAGCATGATGCTGCAGCCGCCACAAACATCTACTGCAGCGCTGTTTGGACCTTGGGTGACGCCCTTGCTTGTTACAATAACTATACTAAAGACATACAGCTTAAAATAACAGATACAAAAAACTTAAAAACAAAATGGATGAAAGTACTGCTGCAACAAAAATAAAATTATACAAAATGGATATTTAAAAAAAAAACATACTGCTGCAGTGCTGGCAGTGATTTACCTCATTCATTCCCAAAATAAACATGTGCCCACTTGTTTTGCTTCAATTCACAAAGACGTAACCGTTTACATTAAACTTCCATTATCCGAAGGTAGTTTGTTGAATAAACCCGGAGTTGGAAAGTAAAATTTAAACATTCATCCCCGTTCGCATTGTTCGTCCACTTCAGAGTCCTGGTTACGGTTGCAGATTTGGAAGTCCCGCCATTCAACGGGATGTAAGACATGGCGGGACAAAGTACCAAGATTTCCCGAGAATTCGAGCCAAATTTTTTTTTATGCGAGAGGTGACAAACGAGCAAGCGGGTCTGATGGCTAGTAATCAATGCCGATCACGAACATCTATTGAACCCACAACTTTTAGCGTATGTGGCAGAGTCACTAGCAAATGCGCCATCCGGCCAGTCAAGATAAGTACGCTCAATTCTTGAAGGTCATAACTGCCAGGAAACCAGATATGATCAGGAAATTTTCAAGTTTTCCGAAAAATTCGGAATATTTCATATTTTATGAAATATTCCGAATTTTTCGGATGTTTTAAAAAAAACATAGGTATCGTGGTTTTGCTGAAAACAGCCGTTTCATTGGCAACTATCAGCATATTTACAGCTTGCCCTATCAAGCACCTTCAAGTTCATGCATGATATTCACTTATTTCTTGTTCGAGGGAAGAATGAAGGCTGCTCACCGACAAGAGCCACGCAATATTACATCAATAGTAGTCTTAAGACTAAAGACGGAAAACCAAATTCAAGAAACTTCGATATTTGGTCATCTTGAGAGGCAGTCCCTAGCAACGCTCAAGTTTAACTACGAGGATGCGCCTTAATGTGATCCTTTATGGGCGGCCATCTCGACTGATTCCTCTTTATCTACTGATGAAACTTGCTTCCGGGTCTTATCTCCATTTGTTATGGTATTACCCGTTAAAGTACTTAGATAACACAGTCCAATCTTGCTCTCGACTCTTCGATGTTTGAGTTTTAATATTAAGTAGGTAGGCTTTGTTTATAAATAAACTAATGAAACAAAACAATCTTAGACTTTGACAAATAAAAAAATAAATGTTTTTTTCATTTTAATTATACCTTGGACTATTAATAGTTAACTACTGTTGCAGGCAGGGAGGTGGGTAATATTCTAATATATGTATTGAGCATGTCGTCTCTGCGTCTAATAACTTTTACTAAAAGGTAGGAAAGCAGTTACATAATAGTTACGTCAGAGTATAAGATACATTATTACATAACCAATAATGTAAGTAGATAGGGTGTAAACAATGCAATATTGGGCCCTGCAATGTAAGGGCATAATACAAATTTATATTTTTTTATGTTGAGGAAAATCAAGATGACCTCACTCCGCCTTATTACTAGTATTTATTTAATCTTCGATAACATATTCAAAGGTATACATCATGTTATTACAATAATTTCTATTTCAGTGGTTCAACTAAGGAAGTCCAGTTAAAAACTCATCGTTTTATCCGTTAATTACTCGTTGTAGCTTGACCCGAGCCCGTAGTAACTCTAAAGTCGGGATACATTTGCCTAATCTGCGCGCAGCCGGCTAAACTCTCCCCTCACGTTCCTCCTCATTAGGCGACAAGTTTAACAGCAATTATCTGAAGCGGCACACTCAAGGGTCATATTTTCAAGAGCGTAAATTCATTTTGTATGCATAAAGTTGCATGAGTTTGCTAGCAGCTAGCTTGTAAGACAGGTCGCGCGGGTGTTTTTAAGCACCACGTACGTGCTTAGTGCGGGAATTTATTATTTATCTTAATGCAGCTCTTAGCTTATAGCGAACAGGTGCGATGCGGCTGTTGCAAGATGCTGTACGCAAATGTTTGACCAGGAGATTAGCTGTCGTTATTAAAATACAGCCTTTATGTGACCAATTACTGCAGTCACTGGTGTTACATATTAATACGTATGCAAAGTTCGCATACGTGGCAGTCTGTATATCTGTGGCGTAGCAGAGATCAGTAGCCTCACCATGAGTTTAAAATACTATCCTCGCTATCGAAAACTATCGCTTTGTCTCTTTCATTGTGATGCATTTGAAAGAGACAGAGCAATAGTTTACGTTATGTCAGTTTTAAATGTCAACTCATGGTAGCGCTACAGGAAAGTCAATTAGATACCTGGTGTGGCCTCCTATAGAACCTAACTTAGACAGTATGGCTACGTGGGGTAACACATGTCTGGACATGCCACTATCCCTACGCCTCGGTAAAATGATGACCCAAAAAGACTTGGCTTTACGTAAGGAAAGAAATGCATGCTGCATAAAGCAGTATGTATATCTATTGAAGCTAAAGATCGTGCAAAATGAAGTAGGTAGGAGATTCGGAGAAACCAAAATTATTAATATGCGTGTACATTGAGGGAGTAAACTAAAGTATCAGCCTATATACTGTCCTACTGCAGGGCAAAAGCCTAGCAACGTTTGTTATTTTTCGAAAGATGAACTGGAACTGGAACTAACAAATCAGACTATTTTGTGGTGAAATATACATACGTAGTAACACTACAATAATAAATTATAAAGTTTCCACTAATATCCTTAGAGAACGAAACGACCAAATACTCCAATATAATAGAACAAACAACCTCAGACTTAACATGTTCAATAATCATAACCGAAGGGCAACCGCAACTAAGACATAATAATTCAAAACAACTAGTTTTGCCTAGCATAACCTAGAAAAATTATGGAATGATTCCACCACGTCCTAGTTTCGTAAAATTTCCGCCAACATTTCCAGCGTATTTTCATGTGGCGTATATTTCGCATTTAATTTGTCACTGAGTGACGTCCGTGTTATGAGTGTTAAAATAGTTTTGAATGCAATATTAAAATATGTTTTTTCATGCGTTAGTTTTTCGATACGAGAATGTTACGTTTTTTAATTGAAAATGTAATTGGATATGGGGTTTAGGAGATTTAGAATTGAGTAAATTTTTGCCAGTTTTATAATTATTCAAATACTTACTCATAATATGTCAGTAAAGTCGAAAAACAATTGACGGCCACACAGCTATTCATATCATAGGTTATAGATAATCCTATTAGTTTGGCATGGTATGGGAACTCGGTTTTTCCTCAAACATTAATCGCCACGTCTTTTTTGACATATCACTCTTAAAGCTACAATGATTATAGTTTTTATGTTTGCAGTGCTGAGAGTTTCATCTAGTACTTATATATGCAAATAATCCTAGTTTGAGGTTAGTTCATTGCGTGAATTTCTCGGAAATCCATCGGAAAATGCAAACAATGCCTACATTGCTATGTAACAACCAACACAGATAAATAACAATACAAACATTTTTATGCTCGCCCTAATTTATTTACTTTTTCGATTGTAAAAAAATACAATTTCTATTCTGAAGACTTATTTGCCATTGCCTGAGGAAAGGATATTTCCGTCTTCCTTCTTAAACAAACGTGTAGGTGTTCCTAAATATAACAAAACCACAAAAGACATCGCCCACCTAACGAACAGCAAATTACACTATGTCATTACCGCCTCAGTACTAACATAATGACCACATGCGGTTGATCGTTACACAATAGATCGCTAATGAGGCAAGTCCACGCTGCATAGAGAGGTGATAACGCGCTAAGTAACACGTTATGGCTACAACAACGTTATCAAATGGCAGGGAGTATGTTATCGGCTCACTTCCTTCGACCGTCAACTGCTTTTCTGGTGGACATACGGGTATTAAAAATTGCCAGCCCTATGATAAATATGTCTCTTTATTTGCTTTTGTATCCTTGAAGCTAACATGCTATCAGCGCTAACATACACGTTGTCTCTCTTTCTCTCTCTCTCTCTTACTAAAACACACAAATACAACACACACACAGAGATACACAAAGAGACAAGAGAGGGAGAGAGATATAGAAAAGAGACATCTCTCCCTCTCTTCTCGCCATCCATCTATCTCTTTCTTCTCACTCAGTGTATCTGTGTTTAAGCGCGTGCTCAGCTTAAGCGAGTCCGCACACATGCGTCTTCCGAATTAGATTTGCGAATTCGGATACCGCATTCGGGCATCCGAATGCATGAATTAAATATTTTTTCCGAACGTAAAAAAAACGTACATACACATTCGGAAATCGAATTCGGAAAACGTATATGTGCGGCCAGGCTAATAATAAAGCTAAGTCCCATCATAGTAGCGATGACTTGATTTCTATGGAAGTCTTTATCATTTAGTGGGACAGTTAAACATAAGCTGATACCTACTTCATTGTGAAAACAAATCTTTTTTCTGCTGATTCCGTACTCCGGTCCCACTAGCAGAGTGTATCAAATGTTAACGCGTCACATAACGACGTGATTCGCCGGCCACCCCCGCGCCGCACGCTAAACACTTCCTGTGAACAATAAACAAGAGATGTCCCGCCTTATCTAACTCTATAAATAGTTACACCGCATGTACTTAAACTAAATATATTCAAATGCGCAACTTGAACTTTGCGCTGCAATCTGAATTATTTTTTGTCTTACACCTTGACCGCGGTGGCGTGTAAGTTATACAACTTTTACGTAGCTACTTTATGCATAAAGTAAAGCAGGTGATACTCACCAACAAACCGCTTGGGAAAATATTTGCAATAATTGGGTTTTAATTTTTATTTTTTGGTACAGCAATTCTTTGCAATTTATTCATTTAGCAGTTTCATCTTAACTGGTGGTTAAATATTTGCAATAATGTTTCCATTGGATATTGTAAATGTAAACCTACAATATTGATGAGCTATCGTCAGCTCATGGCGAGTTAAGCACTTACGAAATTCGTCGGCTTAATAATGGGTTCGGATAGTATAAAATGGTAGTACATCCGCCTAGTCTGTGGATGGTTGTGGGTTCGAGTCCTACCTGAAAACTTCGATGAAATTTTTAAGTGCAATATTTACTTAATCGGGTTATAGCTTGCCACCATCAATGTGCCAGAAAATCTTTTCAAATTGCCTCGCTTCAGCCAAAAGCCAAGCAGCCAAACAGCTCTTCGAGAATAGTCTTAATTGACGGCGATATTTTAACGCGTTCGCGCTCTATCAAAGGTTTCTATTATCAAAAATTCTAATATTTAGCCTTATTGTACTGTTTACTGCTGTTGTTTCACTCATATATTATATTTCTGAGCAATAAAGAATATCTATCTATCTATCGTTGTAGAAAACACATGAAGTGTATTTTCCTATTTTGGATAAGAATTTATCATTTTATTCCACCATTTGGAGCCAATACACCAAATAAACGGTTACTTCTTTTTATAGATATTATCAATACTCAATGTAAACATCATCGTACTGTACTGTGTAGTCGTTTGATTTTCCCTAAGCTTATAGAATCCGAATTGATGTAACGTTACATTTCTCCATAAGTGTTAAATATAATAACAAAATATGAGGAAAGTTAGTTTTCCCTGTTGCTCCACAAATACTAAAAAAATAAAAGAGTATTTTTTCGTACCTAACAAACAAAAAGACAGAATTAAACATTGCTATAAAAAACCTCCAAGAAGATGTCAACCCAAAAACAAATGAGTTGAAAATAGAACAGAAATTTCTGTTTTCTTAGAAGAAAAATAAAAGAATACTTACCTACTAAAAACGAATCGGAGTTAGTAGTAAAAAATTGTGAAAGGTACAATAAGAAAAACAAAGAAAAAGGTCTTTTTGGCTGTTACGATGATAATACCAACCTTATGTCTCCAAAAGCGTATAAATTCAAATTAATTCACAGATAGACGGCGGCAATGGCGAAGTGATACAACTTTTACGAGGCAGAAAATCAAGTCATTAGCGGATATTCTAAGCCCTTGAGTACTTACTCTCAGATAAGAGTCCTTGGCTTGATGACAATTCTGTTTAGTCGATAGTAGTGTTGCTGAACTATCGATAATTTACTATCGATTGTTGACCTCGAAAATTATTCAGGATAACTAAAGTATTGTAAATTGCAATAGTATCAATATCAACTATAGTATCAATAGGGACATAACATTAGCAATACTATTGATGACGCCAATACTATTTTATACTATTGATAGTTTCGATAAAATTACAATTTATTTATTAATTTATTAAGGATAACAACAGCTGTTTTACAATTTCCTAAAAAAATATCATGATACATATAATTTTGTAAGCCAATTACAGTTATCCACTGGTTGTTATAACAATGTTTTGAAAGAACTTATAAATGAATAAACAGAGATATTTGCTTCATACAAATTAAATTAACTTAGGTATATTAATAGTTTTAAAGTAACACTTTGCATACTTCATGTAATGCTATCGGTACCTAGCCGACTATCGATAGTGTAAAACTCTCGATACTATCGAAAATATCGATTATTTTTTCCTCCATTCTGTCAGAAATCACAATACTTTCGACAAATACATCGACAGTATCGGATGTAAAACTATCGATAATATCGGCGATATCAATAGTTTTGCTTAAATTTATCTATCGATACTAATAAATAAATAAATAAATTGAGACAACATCACATACATTGTCCTGGTCCCAAACTAAGGTTTTCCCTTGTACTATGGAAACCAGAAACAACGAAGGAACTACAAACACCCAGACCCAACACAAATATCTGTTTTATCAACAAACATTTGTGTTGGTGCGGGAATCGAACCCGCGACCCTTGCCAAATGGGTCGTCTAAATCTACTATCCGTAGTATCGACACTATTGACACATCGACACACTATCGATGGACTATCGATCCTATAATATTATTTTTTCTTTTACTCTAGCTTATCGATAGTAGACTAACGACAGGCAACACTAGTCGATAGTGGATATCCTTGGAAGCGGTGGCTGCTAAGACATTATACAAAGGGGATGGCAATTTGATTTCATTAACCAGTGTTTTTGGGAAACAGTTTCTTAGTTCTGATGAGGTTTGAATTCATCCCTCTTATTACAAAAACCAACTCTAGTGCCAGCTTTAAATGAACTAGTAAGTTCATTTATACTTATTACGGTATTTACATGTGTCCTTTAGGGCCTCGTTCACCACCTCTGAGTAAAGTGTCAAGTAATTTACTCTTCAACTAAAGTGGGTTCAGAGAAAATTGGCCCCTGGTCCGCGACCTAGTTTAATTTAAATATTTTTTTCAATATAAATACCGGGGGCCAATTTTCTCCGAATTCACTTTAATTGACTAGTAAATTACTTGAGACTTTACTCAGAGGTGGCAAACGAGGCCCTTAATCTTATTAAAATCCTTAATCCGTCATATAATCCTTAATCCGTCATATGAGAAAAAACTTTCAATATATGTATTTGATCCCGTGTCCACCGATCTGATTGATGTGCCTATTTCCTCTGTTGTCTGATATTACAGATATCACAAATGCTTTGTAATACGGAGTCAGGTAAATGTATGAGATCGTGTGTGAATTTATTTATTTATTTATCCACTGAGCTACCAACATTCTAAAAACTTTTATATTATTTCATCAAGACCCATTAATCTCGAGCTCATTGCACGAAAAATTGCAACGTTGGATTTAAGCGGGAAGATAAAATTTTGCCCCAAAACTGTGAACTTCTAAACTTCCTCATTTTTTCATACTAACCCACCTCAATCTATCACCCTTTGCAATTCAGCGATTTCCACGTAAACTTATCGCCGTTCCCAATACTCAATCTTTCCATGGTTTTATTTACGAGTATCTCTATTTCTCGTTTTCTATTTCTGTACGAAAATCTTAACACGGTTTACAATATACATCTACTTACCCAGTTTCAAAAATAAAGTTTCGGAAAAAATACCTACCTAGCTCTTACCTAGCTGTAACTTACGGACGGACAAACAGACAGATATGACTAATCTATACGGGTTTCACTTTTTGCAGGATCGAATCGCGCAATAACACAAATGTTTGTTGATGAAAAATATTTTTGTGTTGGATCTGGATGTTTGTGGCACACACCTACCTTTTGGCTGACACAATGTTGTTACAAGGGATGACCAAAGATTTAAATCATCTTTAGGGATGACCTTAATTTGAATGACCTTAAAAAAACTAGGATACATTGATTGAACTAAATCTAACCGGTTGCTGATAATACGAGATATTGTGTTGTTAGTCGATCGTATCGAATGATTTTTCACGTCTCTACAAGTCGATATAAAAAGGTTGCGATTTTTAACTGCTTTCAAAGTAGCTCGTATAAAAGATTCAAGTCAATGGACGCCAGAAACTTTTAATCTGTTAAAGTTATCGAACAAGCCTTTTCAACGATGTCCCTTCCAAATGAGTTTTATTTTAATTAGTTAACTAGGAGATGAGGCTAAGCTTTATCAAACTTGATTTCTATGGGAATAAGAATAATATAATATCCTCCAATCGTCACGTCATCTTTATCTGGGTTTGCCTCTCGACCGTCTGTTGGCTAGACCCAGAAAAAGATGGTGTGACGATTTAGACCACCACAAACAGGATTGGCAAGCGCTGGCTACTGACAGAAACCAATGGAGTTTGGGAGAGGCCTTTGCCTGGCAGTGGGACAGTTAAGACTAATTAAAAAACCCTTTAACCAATCCGGCTTAGCCGATCTTGACGATTAGCCACGTACGCAGGATATATATAGTCCTCAACTGTTCACAAACATAGATGTACTCTCTATTCCATTTCGTCTTAATTGGATGAGATACGAGTATGACACGACCGAAGAAGAGATCGCGCACAGGACCAGCGACTAAACTATTCTGGCGTCAGGCGAGTTTTTTTTAATTACCAAGTGATGGCATGTCATCCATATTTAATCTTCAAAGTAAAAAATCGTACAAAAACATTGGTTTTTCGGTAAGTAACTATGAGAGATTAATTGGTTTTAAAATGTTGAAGTTTTAAATAAATCGTAATTTGATTGATCGTCCCAAATTAATTAAACTCAGAATTGTAATTTGAAAATACAATTGGAACAAAGAAACACTAACTTCGAAAACTAAGTCATAAAACTGATTTTCCAAATGAATAGAACAAAATAATTAGGTGGTAGGGTTGTTAAGAAATGGTTAGGTGGTTTGGGCTGATTCAATTACATTCATTAATAGAATATCTAATTATATAAAATAATTGTTTGTGGATCTACAGGAAATCAGCATTGACGACTGTCATGACAGCTCAAGAAAGGAAAAGGTAGTAAATCCCTTACCTATATTGGAGACCTAAATTTGCTCTAACCTAACTTCACCAATTTTTTTCCGGGCGAGTTTGCCCCTAACCCGTTGATATTATGCTATTAGAATTAATCAAAATTTGCTGCAACGCTGCAATTTTCTCTCTCGTAAGAGAGAGCCGGGAGCCCGGGATACGTTAGACAGTGATTCAGGAATGTGAGTTTGGTTATTATAATAAACCGACAGCCGTCTGACCTTCGCTACCAGACCAACTTAATCATGGTTAAACGCTATAGAAACTATGCCAACGGTGTAGGCTTCCTCATAATGTCTTCTTTCACAGCTGAGCAAATGGTAAAAATGCGCACATAGATTTCAAAAATCCAGAGGTGCATGCCCGGATTCGAATCACGAGGGAGTAATATTGTTCTGTGATGGAAGGCGCTTCTTATTCACTGTGCTACCATCGTTCCATCGTTTAAATAATACAATTGTTACCATCAAATTCAAACCCTTATGCCATAAAACTCAAGGTTCAAATCTTATCGCAAAATTATCTGCTATAAAAACCGACACAATTTTCCCCTAAGCTAGACGAAGACAAAGGTTCAAACTCAAGAACCCTCTTGAAACGGGAGTTAGTTATAAACTCCGTCTCTCGAAACTTGAGATCGGTAGGGACAAATGTCGAACATTCATTTGTATCTGCAGCTAAGCATCTCCCGGTGGGATAACCCGCGCGTTTAGAAACTATCTCTTTAATTGAACCCTGGGGTGCAAGTCTGTTGCAGAGAAAGGGTGTACAGATAGCGCATGCTCAGCGATTGCAACCGTTTGCGGAGATTTGAAATATGTTTGGGATTTTAGGGAAACTGCGGATATAAAATAACACGATAAGTAGTACATTAGTTATTTCACTGTTGGCAGAGTAATATTCAATCTGTCACGATCAGGTTGAGTTTCTAGACCATTGAACTATTGTAACATAAGGAACAAAAAAACTCATGGTGCGGAGGTAGGTACCTACAAGATACTTTAAATTGGCCGACTTGACCGGAGTGATACCACGTCTTCACAGAAAACCGGCGTGAAGCAGTGCATGCGCTGTGTTTGGCTGCGTGAGTGAGGGTACCGGAGGCCTAATCCTGGAAAAGAGGGGTTAAAAGCTAAGCAGCGTACTGATGACACCACTGGTGTTGCAGGTATCCCTGGGCGGCGGTTATCACCGTCGGCTCGTCGGCCACCTATGTCATAAAAAAGTCCTAACCCGGGGATCGAACCTGGGACCCCCAAGCGCAGTTGCATTAAAGTGTGACCCAGTATCCACAGTACCATCGAGGCAGTTTAGAACAGTATACCAAAAATCATTCAGCTTTAAAAATTCACGCCCACCACACGTCATTCTCGCACCATTACAAAGTCCAGCGATACACGCTCTCCGCCAACTAAACAGTATAATGGGAAAAGAAAATGAATTAATGTCGGCATAAAGTGCATTATCCGGTGATATTGGCTACGTGGGCCATTGCCCAAAAATGGCCGGCCATATCGCGGAGCCATCGCGGCCGTGCGGTCTGGGCCATATTCTGGAGTACTTCGCTTTTACGGTATAGCACGGTTATGGGTAATGTAAAAGCAATCGGGTGTAAGTATTGAAGGTGTGCACATTTTCTTTAACACAATACAGTGGAATTTGCGTTTATTTGAGAACTACTTATCTTTCTCAGTTTCCTTTTTTTGAGCAAGATGTCTCGGTAAACGTAGTGTAGGACGACCTCAGGCCAGATGGAGTGATGATCTGCGCAAGAGGGCTGGCTGGAGCTGGATGCGAGTAGCCAAAGATCGTTCAAAGTGGCGAGCATTTGGAGAGGCCTATGTCCAGCAGTGGACTGCAACAGGCTGATGATGAGCAAGATGTAATTCAAACTAATTTCTTTTGATCTTGCTAATAACATTTATCCGCAGGTGATACGAATTCATTAAGACAAGAATATTAAATGGCATTCTTTAATAAGCGCTTTTAACTGTTTTTATTTAGAACTAGTGGCCGCCCGCAACTTCGTTTGCGTGAACTTTATGACTCTTGACTTAAAGATGATCATTTAAATAGAATTTAACAAAAATATTACTTATTATAAATGTTCGTTTATAGGTTAATAGATTTTTAAGGCGGCTCATTAATATTTTATACGAAATGCTAAGGAATGGAACAACTTGCCGGCTTTTGTATTTCCAGAGAGCTACAATTTGGGTGTCTTTAAGTCGAGAGTGAATAGGATTCTTCTGGGAAAGCACGCTACATCTTAGACCTCATTGTCACTCTCCATCAGGTGAGATGAGGTCAAGTGCAAACCCATTTAATATTTAAAATATCAACTTCTAATGAACCCCCAAATTATTTTTTATTCCATTAGGGGATGTAAGTATTCTATTAAATTTTGAATCTTATATTTTATCCATCAATTCTGTCAAAGAATGTGTATGCAAAAGTTGGAGTAAATTGGGTTAAGGAATCACGTTGTCCCATGAACGAACCCCCTTTTCGCTCCATTAGGGGTTTAAGTTCGGAATATCCTTCCTTATAGGATCTCATCCAAAAATGCTCATCACATTTGACAATTTTCCATTCCATTTCATTACATATTTGTTATAGTGTAGAACATCTGGTTTGGACCTCTAAGAGCCCATCTTAGAGGTCCAAACCAGATGTTCCATGATCTTAGATTTTTTTTCATGGCATCATAAACTGCTTATCAATCTGAACAACTTTTGTTAAGGTGCCATTGACCTACCTCTTATAGTTTAGCTGGGCTGTTGTGGTTCTACATCAAGGAGCCTGGTCTTCAAAATGTAATATATCCTATAAGTTGCCCTGATATTACAGCTATACAATAAAAAAAGTTTCATTCGAATTGGTTCAGTAGTTTCCGAGATTAGCGCGAACAAACAGACAAACAGACAAACAGATAAACAGACAAACAGACAAACAGACAAACAGACAAACAGACAAACAGACAAACAGACAAACAGACAGACAAAAATTTTAAAAATCATTGATTCATGTTCTGTTACTGTTTTTTAGTCGTCCTAAGTTATTTTGAGATAAATATCTTCAATGTACAGACACAGCTTTTTTACATTTTTATTATATGTATAGATATGCAACAAAGGTGCTGTAAACAACTAGTAGGGCGAGCAACTACGCGTATATAGGTATTTATAGAGATAATTATTAACACTGATAAAAGATTTAAGTTCAATAGCCTAAGTACATTTTAACAATATGTATAGTTACTTCCTTCATTCTGATACCAATAACATAAGCTTTAAGATCAGGTAGCTTTTTTGATATTGTTTTGTCTTTATTTAATTTTTATTATTGAAATGCGAATGATTTCAAAATAAGTCCTAACCCATTCATGTGGAACCAACTGCTGACAAAACGTATGCGACCCACAAAATATTGTCCATGCACTTATTCTGATTGAAGTTCATGCACTCCGCTGCAAAATTTGTTGAAAAAGAGAAATGGAGCAAACAAAATAAAAATCGGAGTCAGGTCAATGTATGAGATAAATAAATACAAAAAAAAAGAAAAAAGATTTTTTTATTCAGTTAAGTCCATACGTTTATGAATGTCAAACGTCGGTCTATTCGGTGGATCGTATCTACCGCTGATTTGGAAAGTCAATTTCTACCAAGAAGTACCAGCAATAGACTCAGTAGGTAGTTACTCTTTTCAAATTTGCAACCATTACAATTTTCAGAGAAATGAAATTAGATTTCATAACATTCATAGGTAACACAATATACAAGTGTAGGCGAACAGTTTATCATTACCACAAAATCTTGTCATTTAGGTTACTCTTCGACTGTATGAAAAGTATTTTGTAATTTGTTAAAAATGTTAATGCTCCTTCAGACAAATGAATTACCAATTTTATGTCTGAGATTTGTAACAGCAAGCTTGTATTTATTTCTTGTGTTTAGGCTATTCTTACTCGTATCAGATTAGATTTTTGTAAACATTATCAGACAAAAATGTTAATTTCTTGAAACAAATTTCCAAGCAAATTTCTAAACAGGTCGTCTAATGGCATAAATGTTGAGAGGTTTCTATAGGTAGGTTCTTTGTGATCCCGCATTATATTGTAAGCAATCGAGAATTCCACCCTAAGATGATGTAAGTTTTCCATTGATATAGGTACACGTGCAACTCTGTCCCTAAGAAACTTACCAGTGCAACACGTGTCAGGTAGTTTACTATTAATATATCATTCGTAGATCAATTAATAAGGAAGATGTGGTAAGACTCCTCGGCGAACGCAACTGGCTCAATGCATGAATTCTTAAGCACTTAACGTGCATGATTGGTCGGAATTGGCACAGGACCGAACGAAATGGCGAACTTTGACGTCAGAAGGCCAAGACTTACCTTGGATCGCTGAGCCAGCGTAGTAAGTAAGTATGCATGAAAATTTCCCCCAATTCTGTACCCTCACTCACTCGACCAAACACAGCGCAGGCGCTGGTTCACACCGGTCTCCTGTAAGGCCGTGGTATCACTTCGGTCGGGCCGGCCAAGTCATGCGTAGGTCTCCCACGGATAATTCAACTATTTGATGTCACCCTACCGTCTTGCTGTTAGCAATTATTTTCGATATTTTACTCCATAACATAAATCAATGAAGCGTTAATCTTATGTTTGACTTTTGTCTAGACATTGACCTTTAAGGTGTTTATTAGTTACTAAAGTAGGTACTTATTAGTAAAAGCTGTAATAAGCATCGTTGAGTTCACATCTTCTATATACAGTATAGAGAACCAAAGTCTTAGACATAGCTTACCTGGCAATGGGCTGCCTTGTGGCCATATCACCTTCAGAACTGACAAACTAGGGCATAAAAATTCTGGAGTGACAATCTGCACAAAATGGCTGGCAAGAGATTAGATGCCAGTAGCCGAAGATCAATTGGATAGTCGAACATTTAGACAGGCCTATGTCCAGCATAACACCCCGTTGGTCTAGTGGCTTAAATACCGGTCCCTGATCTCGGGGGTACAAATCCCGGGTCGAGCAAAAAGTATGTTTCGAATTTTTTGTACACAGCTCGTGTTTATGATCACCAATCCGCATTAGGCAAGCGTAGTGATTAAGCCTAATTCTATCATAGTAGCGATGACTTGATTTCTATGATGGAGGTCTTTGCCCTGCAGTGGGACAGTAAGTATAGAAGCTGTTACTTTACTTTACATTTTAAGTCCAGTAGAGGACTGTTTAGCAGTGCCCGACAATCCATATTTTTGTATTTACATATGAGAAAGCAATAAAGATTGAATTGACTGTAATAGGCTGATGATGTTTGATGATTGGGCTCTGGATGGCATAATACCTAAAGGCTGTGCTAACATATTAGGCTTCATCGCTACATTTTTCCATCATGTGTGGTTATGGTCAGAATCATTTGTACCAAATGATCACGGTTTTGTAAAAACATGACGTCTGCTGTCTGTCTCAGTTTTTCAATTAATATGTTTTTGCAGATCATGATCTTATCACTCATTGTTAGCTTATGCTTATTGCTTATCATTAATCAAAATGAATATGTATAAATAAATAAATCAATAAAAAGCGTCTTCTGGTATATACTCTTATATCAACGTCAAAAATTATTGTCTTTTGCTTCGTACTCCTAACAGCAAAGTTGAAAAAAAAATGTTTTTTTAATGCTAACTTCCTAATATTATAAATGCGAAAGTAACTTTGTCTGTCTGACTAACAGGTACTCTTTTACGCTGAAACTACTGAATGGATTTGAATACAATTGGTTATACAGATGGTCTAGACCCTGAGAAAGAACATAGCCTACTTTTTATTGCTAAAAGAGGCTTAAAATTAATAAATAATTAAAAACGCTACCCAAAGATACTATTCCACGCGGACGAAGTCGCGGGTAACAGCTAGTACAAAATATTATAGTTAAGTACACCTTATGCTACAATAACAATACCATCCAATCTGTCCACTGATACAAAAATCTCTATTCCCTGTAATGTGTATTGTTAATCAAGTTATTTTCCCATCTCCTAGGCGGGCAATTAATTACCCCAGTGACAAATTAACGTTGTTCGTCTAGTAATTTTTTGACAAGGGTCTAAAAATATTACGGGCACAATTGGATTCGCGCTCCTTGAAAAAGTCACAGCGAATTTGTCTCAGTCTTAGTGAGGCGAAAATGTAATCGATTAGTCAAAGGGCTTGATGCTGCAAAAGTCGATTACCTTTATCGATTTAATAGCTAGTTTTTATATTTTTAGAATCTATACGAAACCAGAAACTTATAAGGACAACAGTAAGAAGAGTAAATATACAAACGAGACAAATAAGGGCGGGCAGCAGCCTAATAAATTGTAACTTATAAAACAAAACGCGATCTTAGAATAGTTGCGAACCGAAACTCTATCTGGCATCTCTTTTAACATTGCGTGTTGGAACGGGATAGCACGCGCTCAAGTACGGTCATAACTTTAGATAAGAAGACCACTTTGCTTTTGGACCAACCACACGGAGTCAAGGTAAACGGTTACAAACTGTGGAAGAGCCACGCTTCGGCATGTACGGCCTGGCTCAACCGGAGTGATACCACGGCTCACAGAAGATCGGCGTGAAGCAATGCCTGCGTTTCGTCGACTGAGTGAAGTTACCGGAGGCTCAATTGGGGGGAAAGGGGTTAAAGTTGGCAACGCACTTGTGACTCTACTGGTGTTGCAGGTATCTATGGGCGGCGGCAATCGCTTACCATCAGGTGATCCGTCTGTGTCTGCCAATTAACACATAAAAACGAGTCTCAATATTTGTTAAACCTAATTATTTTGTGTCTTTACCATGTCACATCTCTAATCTTTTCGTCTCCTTTTGTATGTGCGTGCAGTGACGCAGGCAGTAAGAAATTGGCTTGGCAGTTGTACCTTTTTCCGAACAAAGAGGCCCCGTTTAGTTTGTAAGGAAATTTTAAAGTAATTGCCTTTCAAGAAAGGTACGGTAAGATCTGTGCGGCCAGGCGATTATCTCCTTTAAAGTATTTTATTTATTTTGTTGTAATAGTCCGAAAAGATCTTATAACATCTTATACATTGTCAAGTGTCTTGAACCCAGTTATTTGAATACCTCATTTGGCAGACGAAAGGAAAAAGCAGGATGAAAGGTAACAAATAAATAATAATATTGACAAAAATAAAAAATCAATACAAAAACCAAAATTATGTGCTCACAGAAGAAACAAAAAGGAAGACAAATAACTAAAATTTGAAATTAAAAAGACTAAACAAAAATTACTTGCGCTGACAAGGAGTCTGTTTTCGATTATAATAAATGTCTATTCATTAGAATAAGGGCAGATAACATTACAATAATTACAGAAAATATTAATAACAATTTTCTTCCACATTTAATAACATAAATATTTATAACATAAAATATTTATAACTACTCCTAAAAAAGATAGAAAATACATTTAATGTAGAAAAAATGGATTTCCAAATAATTGCTTCTTCACATTCTATTTATGGAATTTTAATTTTAACAAAAAAATTTTACTTCGCTTATAGTGAAAAATACCTATTTGGTACAAATAAGTATTAAGGTGCTTATTATAATAGTTTATTGTCTCGTTGGAAAATATTTTGAATTTTAATAAAGCTGGATGCGAATTTGAGATAAATAATTATAAAAATACTTTGACCCTAATAATGTAAGGGCTTTGTTTCTTCGGTCTTTGTTTTGGTTGCTTTGTTGTTTTGTTTTTGATGTTGACACCAAAAATATAATATTCAAAGACTTATGCATTCAGACAAGAGCCCGCATGGTTAAAGATTGTTGAATTATCTTTCCAAAATAAAAGCTCATACAGAGCATAAGAAAATGTGAAAATCATTTATAAATGTAGTACTTCGGTTTTGTTTACCTATTTGATAGATAAGTAGCAGACGAGCAGACGGATCACCTGATGGTAAGATTGGTAAGCATCAACCAAGAACCAGTGGAGTCACAATCGATCTGCCAAACTATAATCCCGTTTCACGCACGCATTCTGCACACTATTTTTTTATGACAAAAATGCTACTATATTATACTTATAGGTAGTAGTACTACATTGATACCATCACATGCTGCTCAAAACAAAAAAGAACCATCATCAACATTAACCTTCCCGTTTCCATTTTGAGAAACAAACGTCGGTATCATTATTTAATATTAATACAAATCATTGTTTACGGTATCAAGCCGGGCCATATCTCTCTCACGCTCTGTCGCGCCGGGTACGTTCAAATGCGAAATGAGCCGTAATAAAATGGAAAATACAGATAAATATTCGATATTGTTCTGATTTTTGTGATTAATACGTTTCCAATAGTTGCCGTGCCGGTTGCGCAAAATTTTGTCTTAATATGCTTTTAATTTTTACGCTGGAGTATTTTTGATTCAAGGTAGTATTTTTTTTTCACTAGTTCGTTTTGGTACATTTGCTCCACTCAGTACCAATAGATGGTGCTAGACATTGCTTGCCTTGCACCTGTGTTTCGATTTTTTGTTTGTATAAGTTGTGTCAATGTCTATAGAATTCAGCTCTATGTAAATAGTATAGACTATAGATTTCGCTTTAGTATAGACTATCGATTCATATAACGCGCTTTGCTTAACACCAATGCAGTATGCACACCAATGATTGAATTTATTTACTTACAGTTTGTAAAAAACACAGACAAAAATAAACTTCCATAAACATATTTTATTGGAATGTCGACGTCTACCAAGCAGCTGCACAACAGTAACTCGCACTGTTCAAAGATAAAAAGTCAGTTTTGTTCGCTCACAACACAGCAGTACACATGTAGATCAAAACAGACAGGTCAAAACTATACAAAAATAAAAATTACAACGTTAAAAAAACAAAAGCAGAACAATAAAATACACAAAACAATTAAGAATCCCAAACAAAATTCAATCACATTGCTGACCGAACAAACAAAACAAATCAAAATGTAGCAGACTACTCTAAAGCCAGCTTGAGGTAAGAGTACCTTTCTTTGGGCCATGGCACTGGTATTATGTTTCGGCGTCACTTACGAGTAAGGGTGCGTTCTCACAGAAGCGGAGCAGCGTGCAGTTGAGCGGAGACTTATAAACATTGACCAATCACAATGCTCATCAGAGATGAGATGTGAATTTTGTGCAAGGTGATTGGTCAATTTTTTACTAGTCTCCGCTCTACTCCACGAAACGCACCCTTACTCACACGCGCAAGCTAGCAAATAGCTTGCATGAGAAGCAGAGTTACTGGTTAAGCAGCAGCTTACACTGTGTAACCAATTCTTGCTTATACAAAGTTTTTTTCTGCAATAGTTTATAGATTTTATTGGCTGCATCAAAAAGTTGGCTAATTCCATTTTCATATTCCATTTAGTAGGCACAACGAAATTTAGTTTACATTTTAAAAGGACTTTGAGACAATTATAAACTTTGATCATTTGTAATTACTTACGAACTCTATGAGAGGTTTCTTATCGACTTCAAATTTCTTACCAATTTAGAAACTTAGCCTTTTAGTTAGAAAGCATTTTTAAGATAAATATAGTGAAACATTAAATGTACTGAACACACGACTTAGCTGATAATACAAACAGAACTAAAAATAAATAGAAAACAAACTTAACAATACCAATCAAAACATTACCAACACTAATAAAATTTTCAACAACTTTTTTGGTGTATGTGTTTCGAAGTGGCCAATTCCATTTCATGTAAGTACATTACGTTATTATAACCATGTCTGCTTAGTGCCTTTTATTACCCGAAATATAGAAAAACCAAAAGTATGGATTACGATTTTAGCAGTCTGTCTGTGTATCTGTTTTCAAGTATTGTGAGTCTGTGGCTGGAAGTATGCAATATGGATATTATGGATATTATGTAATATAATACATGTTTTGTCTATCTCTTAGCGTGTTATTCCCAGTTGCATCCAAAGCTGTTTCTTCTTCTTCTCTGTCTCCACTGAGCTACCATCGCTCTTTACTTTTTGGTAAATAATTAAATTATAATGTAAGTTCACTGCACACAACTAAAGTTAAATAAATGAATCTAAAAAAATATAATTATACAATATTTTTCTTTCATTAGGATAATCAGTTAGGTAAATAAATATCAAATTTGTTATTTGCTAGATTCAGCGAAACGTCACGAAACATGACTCAAGTGCGTGTACGTCCCGGGGGATTTCTAATTAAAAAATAAATGAGTCGAAATAGAAAGCTTAAGCATTTTTAGATAATTACATTGCTGTCGTCTCAAGGCTCACTTAGTTCGTAATTAAGTGTAAAGAAACATCAAAATAATTGGATAGTTTTTGAGGCGTGAATTTTCAAGTTTTTGCTAATGCACTTTGATCATCGGGCACCAAAAATAGTTGTTTTTATTAAAATAACTTTTTCTTTTTCTGCTCGTTGTTGTTGTGCTGGAGAAGGGTTTAAATGGATTATGTTTTTTTAAGCTTCTTTCGAAGGAGACATAATATGCTTTAATTGAAAAAATGTGACTTTTTAAATACCTGCCGCTCCCCGCTTGCTCGTTTGCCGCCTCTAGTATAAAAAAAAAAAATCCTAAAAATCCTCTCGAGGTCATCGAGCTAATGAAAATTATTAGCGTTTACCCTAAATTTGGTGCAAGTATTAGAACCAAACTACCGTGGGAGAGACATACTTCGGCACGGTCCGGCCACGGACCGGAGTTTACCACGGCGTCACAAAAAATCCAGTGAAGCAGCACCTAAGCTGTGATTCACCGAATGAGTGTGAGTACCGAAAGCCTAATTCGGGAAAACATCGCCGCTAACGTTTTTCTCCACTTGTGACTCCATGGGCACCAATGGGCAGCGGCAATCACTAAAAATCAAAGGATTTATCTGCTCGTCGACTAATCTACGATATAGATAGCACATAAAATAGGCACATCCTTGGACTTATTTTGGGACTCTGTGGGAGCCTTTAAGAAGAAAGTACTTGATATTCTTCTCGAAACAACATTCGTTTGACTCGATTGGTGACACACAAACACACACACCTCTCCTTCTCACACACACAAAAACAAACACACACACACATACACATGCACATAAATACATAATTACGAGCAAGGTTTCATGTTTTTTTCCCTTTTTTGCTGCGCCTTGGCTGTTGTATTTATATAAGTTTTTTTCATGTATTTAAAATCTGTTATTGGCTGTAAGTAGTACTTATATACATTTTAAATAGTAGAATTTAAGATTCCGAAAAATAAATAGAAAAAAACTAATGAAGCCGTCGGCAAAACCACCAAAACTCCTCTCTCTCTCATCTTAGCGCTCAGTTCCCGGTTTGGGGTCTGGAAATCACAGTGAAGCGATTGCTATCTTACCTTTGCAAACCTTTAACAAAAACTTCAAAAACTAAAACATACGTTCAGGTTTCCTCACGGCATTCCCTCACCGCCAAGCTAACGGTACAAATACGCACAAAGATTTTTTTTTCATGTGATAGGTAGCAGGCGAGCAGGCGGATCACCTGATGGTAAGCAATTGCCGCCGCCCATGGACACTTGCAACACCAGTAGAGTCACAAGTGCGCTGCCAACCTTTTATCCCCTTCCGCCCCGAGTGCGCCACCGGTACCCTCACAAGGCGAAACACAGCACAGGGGCTGCTTCACGCCGGTTTTCTGTGAGGCAGTGGTATCACTCCGGTCGAGCCGGCCCATTCATGCCGAAGCGTGGCTCTCTAGATTAGAAAAACCCAGAGGTGCATGTTCAGATTTGAAAAACGACTTTTGGTAAAAAAAGGCTCATTTCTATCCACTGAGCTACTACGTTCCGTTTTGACCCAACCCCTGTTTGGTTGTAATCTCATAGCGAGCACGAAAGTTTTGCCACGCTATCCTACGTATTTGAATAATTGGAATGTAGACTTGTAATTAAAGTAATTGCCCGAAATAATGTGGCGGCAAACTATAATTAAACAAGGTTGTAATTGTCTTCAAATTATGGTTTCAGCACAGTAGACTAAATTTATTATCTTGCTTTAAAGATTTTGTAGCTCTAATAACTATTACGTTTAATCTTATTGACTGGGTTACAGCGAAATGGCGGCCTTTGGGTCTTTGTTTAAACTAATTTTTCGAATTAAATTTACTTTATTACAGATAACGTTTTCTCTTTGTCTTTGATTTGAAAGAAATTCAAGATGACCTTGCTCTTAGCTACGTTTGTTTCTTGGAATACACTAAACTTCTTGAATCTTGGATTTAGAAAAATATTTTAATAGCAATCAAAATATTGAAGGTTAGTTATGTATCAAGCTCCCGATTCTCGTGATTTTCGATATGGAGCAACATGGCAGATATCACACGAAAATTATACATAAAAACTAGGTTTTTGCGATATATATCTAATATCGATAAATATCACAAGCACGGGAATTTGTCCAGTCCAGTAACGTAAAAAAATATTATACATACAGACAAATTGAGAACCTCCTCCTGTTTATGAAGTCGGTTAAAAAAAACAATATGTTACCATGAACAGCTTCTTTAAGGTCATAATTCCAATGAGTGGCAAGGCGTCTTGCGCTATCTTCAAATCTTCAAGAAACGAGCCTATACCTTTCTAAAAGGCCGGCAACGCATCCGCACTCTTTCTGGTGTAGCTGATGTCCATGGGCGGCGGTGATCACTTACCATCAGGTGACGCTTGCTCGTTTGCCTTTCCATAATATAATAAAAAAAAACATCTTTACCAAACAGCGTCTTTTTTTTATTGGACTCTAGGCCATTGACCACAATCGCACCTAACTGTCACTTTGACGATGAGGTCTAGGATGGATGACACGCGTTTTCCTAGAAGATGCCTGTTCACTTTTGCCTTAAAGATGTGTAGGTTAAAGTGGTTCGGGAAAAACAGATCTCGGCAGCGTCTAAACTAAATATGACAATTTGTCGGGGGTTTTATAAGTTTTCATTGTTTTAATCTCTCTTAATCATAATCTTACTTTAATCAAATCTGACAACGTAGGATTAAATATCTACATCATGTTGGATATTGCCTTCGTCTTTTATATTATCTTATGCTACAATAGACCTCTTTGGCATTGCATCCCATAGTTACTAGGCAAGTTATGGGACCCGGGTGTGGCCGCAGAATGTATTGCCACCATAATTCATCGATCACAAAAGCTATAAGGCTATCATGCCAATTTTGACGCATAACGAGGCATAAAATTGTCGGGCGTAGATTCGTTTTGGGGAAAACTAAGGGATCTAAAATACTACGTCAAGTAGGGATACCAAGCAGTGGAGGATGCTTAAGTGAAGGTTTTGAGGATACTATTGGACATAGAGAGATCTAACACACGCTACAAAAGACAATTTTGTTTCTTTTTATTCTCAACTTATTTTATGACTGTAATGTTTTTAATGAGACCAAGTAACTTAAAATTGTGAGATTTGTGATAAGTGATGGTAAGCGATTGCTCCCGCCTGCAACACCGAGTCACAAGTGCGCTATCAACTTTTAACTCCCCTCCCCCTAATTGGGCCCGGTACCCTCAATCACTCGACGAAACACAGCGCAGGCGCTGTTTTACGCCGATCTTCTATGAGGCCGTAGTATCACTTCGGTCGAGCCGGCTCATTTATGTCTAAGCGTGAATCTCTCGTTGAAAATAAACAAAGTAACTTTTAAATATTTAAAAAGGTGACAACTATGAATTTGGACATCCATGGACCGCATGAAGTGGGAAAGTTGAAGCCAGAAAACGGACCCCGGGCCGCCAACTTTAGACGCAACTAGGACGGAACGCTGGGTTGATGATGATGATGACTTCAGAAGGTGATAATACAACACGTGGTCATTGAACAAATCTGAAGTTAATCATACGATTCTTTGGTCTGAGCGCAAAACCCATGAACTTAAAAAGTCAGCCAGAAGAACCATCGGAAGTAATTTGCTCACTTTTCGACTTATGAACCGAGTTGTAACCGTCAGTTACTGCAGCCACGCGATGTGGAACAACGAGGACAAACTGCTACTAATCCAATTTTGTTGCCTGTTAGTTGAAACGAGTAGTTCGTAATTACATTTTCGAACCTGAATTTTGTTAAAAGTGAACCGAACCGTTGGGTATATGAAAATATACTAATTGCACCTATAATGTTATTTATTTTACATATGATTTGAGATTTTGTTTCTTAATTAGCTACTTTTAATTATTTTAATCCACTTATAAAGATAGGGTTTAATACTTTTATTTACATCTCTATTTTATTTCTGAAGCAAATGTCACGTGAGCGTAACTTGTCCCAAACATTTTTTTTCTGGTCACTGTTCTAACTAATGTCACCAAGATTTTTTCGTTTTGTACAGCTTTAGGTACAGCAGCGTTAGGTACATAATTAGTTAATATCATAATAAAAATATTTTTTGGTTTCAGACCGAATATCCACCAGTAACTAATTACAACCAGTCCGAACAGTGATCAGCAAAAAATAATTAAAATTCTGGGACTAGTAGCCCTCCAACCGATTCTGCCGTGCCATCGCGTCAAATAACTAACAAAGCTAGCAAATAATATTTTGTAAATGTAAAAAAAACACGAATTGGGCATAAAATATGATGAATTTATTATTATTAGAGTTCTAAGTGCGCAGTTTACCCTTAATACCAAAATCTGTAAAAATTCCTTATTTTTTAATCACGTGTCCTCAAAATACCTAAGCACTTGGTCACCTTATCCAATGCTTAACGATTTTATGAGCCGAAAGCAATTCTTAAATAAAGGATGAAGGTAAGAATTTTATTGCTCAACGCTCATTTTGCCAGATTATTCTGGTAATCTGGCTTTTTTGGTAGCTAGGTTGATGGGATTTTAAGTTTTTTGGATTAAAAGTCTGATAATTGGCACAAACGGTTCGATTCATCGAATGCGATCTGGATGTATGTATTACTTGTAAGCGTATGTGTATTACCCTATCTAAAAACACTATAAATGTTGGTGACGCTTAAAGGGATAAACACCACCATGCGGGTGGAGATGGTTCAGCGGGTTGGCGATAGCCAGCGGGGCGGTTAAAAAAGAGAAAAGAGGAGTGGACTGTATTTTGGCGGGGGAGCTAATCTACCTACAAATACTGCCTACAGACGTCCTACAAAGATCTGCCGATAGCTAAAAGGACAACAGGCGAGGAACATGGATATGAGCACTTACTGTTCGCTGCGCTCGACGTACAGGCTCCGGCCGGAGCAATTCCAGGACTTCTGCAGGGACGTATCTTAGAGAATAGTACACCACTTCATCACAGCACAAAGTAAAAGTTTATAGTTAAAACGTAGGTGGCGCGGTGCAACATGGGCGCACAGCAGCTCGGTGTATCGATAACGTGTGCACACCAGCGCGGTACATCGGTAACGGGCACACACCGGCGCGGTGCATCGAAGACTAACAGTCGCACGTAGTGCTCATTATAAGGAAGGATGTGGGTAGACGGGTTATAAAGCTATCGGCAGAGAAAACAAACTACCCTAACTTTTATTAATAAAACGAAATCCACCAAATGTAGTGTTCGCACAGGTCGCTACATGTTGTTTGAGGCATCTATCCTACTACGGCATCTATCCCACTTACCCTAAATACTAATTTAACGCTAAATTTAAAGCGTTCATGTCTGCTAGAAGAACCTTTATGAGTATAGGCTCTAATACCGATCTAAAAGAAAATCAACAGTCATATTTATCATTATTTTTCTTATCATTATAGAAATCTGCGTAGATAATTATTTACATACTCAGTACCTAACAATGTTTATATCATTGTTTCTCGTGGTTACATATTTTTCCATATTCCGAAAAAATTGGCTAAGAGATAAAACTCCCACACGAACGAAACTGAATTAGACTTTTTCGGTCCAAAATCGGTCAGATCAAATAAACGTAATGTAGGCTCAATTCTAGAAATTTCCAAATAAAATTCCTACCTTTTATCATGTCTACGAAAGAACGTTGATGGATATAGACAGATGCTACAACTCCCTTTCATAAACAAATCTAATTTTCTGACAAGGACAGAAATATTGTAATGCTAAAACGTAAGAGAATGTATGTCATGTAGAAAAAGTGAAAATTGGGGCAGCGGAAAAGTGTGAAAAAAAAAACGAATTTCGATAATTCTGCATCTTCTGAAGATCTCACGGTGGAAGAGCTGCGCTTCAGCTTTAATCTTCTATACTATTTATAAAGAGATAACTTCTATAGACAATGACAAGGCTTATAGCTAAACCGAAAACACGAAACGCTTGCGCGATGTAATTGGACACAGCGTCATCTATTTGTTCAATTCTGAATAACGGTCCCTAAGCAAGTTAGGGCGGCCCACTAACCAATAATACTATTGAGTCACAGAAAATCGACGTTAAGTAGTGTAGCGCATTACACCGAGTGTGTGAGGGTACCAGAGTCCCGATTCGAGCGAAAGAAAAGTTGGCAACGCGCTTATAGAGACTAATGTTTTGGATTGTGTAGATGGCACCAGTAGTCCATAGTTGGCGCCAGTTACTTCCCATCAGCTGATACAATCTGCTCATCTGCCGCTGATGATAAAAATAGATAATATTTATTTTATTGAGCCAGCCGTGGTCACTAGCAGAAACATCAAGCAGTAAGTAAGTATGTAAGTAAGCATTTATTGCCTACAAACTAAAACAAAAAAGAAAAGACACACAAGTAAATATGACACAGTGCTAAATACTTAACATTACCTAGGTATACCCAGGTACTTAATGTTGACATACAATATTATTTACCTACATAATATTAATATGTTCTTGAAAACGAATGTCGTCGTAATTATAGTCATAATGCTGCGCAAAAATTTAAAGAACTAATATATTTGGACAAGCTACAGTTGAAATGGCCAGTATGGTTGATTCTTACACCACAGCAAACCCCAGCAATATATTTCATCGCTACATTTAACGCTGATCTGCTACCAGCGACACGTGAATGTATATGACGCGCACACAGATGTAATTGCATCGAATATGCCCGATATCATTAAAACAAAGAGGTTAATGAAGCACACGTATTGTAAAAAGTTTATATATTCGAAATCGTAATGGTAAATCATTTCAGTAGGTTTTAATAAATCTCCGCGCTAATGAAATGGTATTTGAAAATTATACGAAACAATTTATAATACCTAGTATCCAGCCGGACTCAATTGAAAAACTATTTTAGATATAGCAAAAATTCCGTACTATTTTAAAATAATAAATAACGAGTATGAACTGTTTTTATTCGTTTCAGGTTTATACAACAGTGTATGTGATGTATATTCATTAATTATTTCTTTTTGTAAGTAATCACCGACGCCCATGACCATCAGCAATAGCACTACCATGAGTTTGAAATACTATCTTCGCTATCGAAAACTATCGCTTTGTCTCTTTCATTGTGATGCATTTAAAAGAGACAGAGCAATCGGTTACGTTATGTCAGTTTTCGATGTCAACTCATGGTAGCGCTTCAGAAAGGTCGTCGATGCGTTTGCTGGCCTTTTAGAAAGTCGACGGGAAATATTTTGAAAATCATATCACTTTTAATTTAGGTCTTACTTTTGGAAATTTTAATATTTGAACTTTTTAAACTATCCTATTGAAACAGTAACAAAAATAAGTGTTGCTAAAAAAATTAAGTAATAATCTGTTATTTGAAAAACTGTTGATTTTCTTACTAAAGTAAAAGGTACGATTGACTGCATACAGATAATGCACTGTTGAACCATTTCATAATAAACATTATATCAACCACATCCACTAACTGATGAGTATAGGCCTCTACTCTATCATGCCACTGTCTATGGTCCCCTGCCAGTCTCATCCATAGTTTCCCCGCTATCATTACAGTTTCGACCACAGTTATTATGTTTCGACACAAAATAAATACTTTTGACACAGAAGGCTGACTTAGCCTTGATTTTGAATTTAGAAGAGTTCGTTGACATATGCTAGGGTTGTTGCCCGGCATGAGTACATGCGCGCGGCCTCTACCAAAGACCTCGACAGTTTGACAATCTTATGTCTTAAGTTAGGATTAATGTGCTCGAAAAGGCGTTTAGTGCGCATGCGTGAGTACATGACATATTTTTAGCTCTTAGTGGGCATTCAGCCTTCTGTTTAAAAAGTCTTATTTGTGGGTTCACGAGGAACGACGGGCAATGATAAGGACTAATTCGAAATGCCAGACTTTAAAAATGACTGCCAGAACATCAATTTCTAAACTGGTAATTTTTCAACGAAATTCACTTGTATTCAACGGTATTTTGGAAATAATATTTTGACGATTGAAACTAGTCTGCCATTACAATAGTTCCTTGTTAACGAATACTTCGAGGTTTAAGTGCTTTAATCCTGACACGCGTAAGTGGACCTTACTTACTTACACGGAAAGATTAGAATAAATTGTAACAAAGTCTTTGCAACTGAATTTACCTACTACAGCATGATTAATAAAATTTTACTGTGTAGCGAAACATAGCACCTTTAATATTCACAAAGATAATGTCGATACAAGAACCGATACAAAACTTTCAGCCAGCGTGAACAGGCAAGTTTTTTTAGTTTCCCTGTTTAGATGACGAGGGTAAAATGTTAAACATGAAAATTTCCTACCCATGTTTACTACATAGCCTTCAACTCCATACGCGTAATTCCAAACTACAGAACCATTAGCTGCTTCGTTAGTCATATTAAAGCATTGAATAGAATTCTGGCTGTAAGTAAAGTGGTAGGTTATTATTTCCCATTGATATGGCTGGGAAATATGATGGCTCAGTGGCGCAGTGAGTAGTGGCTACTTTGGGGTTCGTTCCCCGAATTGGGCCAAAAGTTTGTAGGTACAGTCGAGTTCAAAAATATGTATACACTTTAGGACCTTGTCACAATACATATTTATAAGAAAGTGGAAGTCGTTTTCTTATACATATGTACTGTGACAAGGTCCTAAAGTGTATACATATTTTAGAACTCGACTGTACCTAAGTTTTTTGTTCAGAAATTCAGTGTCAGCCCGAAGTCTAGAATATGACGGTCTTGTAGCCCCGTGCCTTGGAAAACACGTTAAACTGTTGGTCCTGCTCCCGACCTCGCTTAAGTCGTGTCACACTGGTGTCCCACCATATGGTGAGCACTATAAATATATGATTTCCTTCCTTTATAACTTACCGAAAAATAAGTATGCCATCCGATCAAATATAGTCGAAGAGCGCGTCCGTAGATCGGCCGCCATTAGGCTAAATACCTCGGCCATTAGGCTGAATGGGTCATCTAATTAGTCTAATTAATAATAACTTTCAGGTAATGGCAGCGTTTGTGCGTACATCTGACCGGTTACGCCGTGTGAAATCATAATTAGTTCGGCAAATCTCTATCATTGATAATGCAAATTTGCACAGGTAATAGACGTGATAACTTTTTTTTCTGAATTGTTAATCTAATCCCGTAAAAAGTCTATCAGCCTAGTTTATATTGCAGAGCAAAGGCCTTCATCATGGAAATCAATTCATCGCTACTACGATGGGATTAGGCTTAATCACCAAGCTTGCCTAATGCGGATTGGTGATCACAAACCTAAGATGTGTTCGAAAACCTCAAAATATACGTTTTGTTTTGAAAAAAATCGTGAGGTGACTTGTACGTTTCGGTGTTAAAGCGGTAAAAACATTTCAAAGATGTGCACTACACTACATTACTAGGTGTATAAACTGCAATACAATGTCCTGAATGTAGTTGACAAAAACGACTCGTGGAAAATCCGTTTGTAAATTTTATTACTGGTCATTGCTTACATACGAGAAAAAAGATCTAAAGGCCGTTCAAATAAGATTGATTGACCAAGTGAAGGAACTCGCCTTGTCGAAAACCTTTTTTACAAAGCGGGGAGGGCGACGGTAGAAACAAATGACCCAATCTTAGTAATCTAATGACTACAATTCTCAAAAATGAGGAAGTGACCGACGCCAAGAAAGAGGTTAGGTAGTGATAGGAAGAAGAAAGCCTCGGATGTAAATCTATGGTGCAACACGAAAAAGGGCTACAGAGTGTCTATGGTCGGTGGCATTCGCTTGACACGGCACACCTATACCAGTGCAGTGGCAAGTAAGTTGCAGATTTTAACTCTCTTTCCTTCGATGCGATGACTTGATTTCTATGATGGAGGCCTTTGCCCTGCAGTGGGACAGTATATAGGCTGATACTTTACTTTACTTTTGCCCCTGATGGCGTCCGGTTCCCTCACTTTCTCGGCAAATCACAGCACAGGTTCTGCTGACTATGAAGCTGGGAAATCACTCCGGTCCAAATGCCCATATAAAGAATATGCCGCATTATAAAATGGGTCTCTCCCACATCTCACGGAAGACATATATGTCTTTTTGATTAGCAACGTTAATCAAGAGCTATAATTAGCGTTTACTTTATACGCGCGCTTGTTTTTTTAAATGTGTTTTGCAATTTGGGATAATAGACATATTTCTCGTTTCACGTAAACACGCCAAAAACAAAGTAGGTACAATACATTATTTTTGTAATGACAATATAAAAAAGATCTAAACAAGATCTTTAATATTTTGTTCACCATTTTAACCAATATTATCTAACACGTACAAGCAATATTCTGTTGAAATCGCAAACCAACGATACAGATCAAAATTATTATTCACGCAAAAAGCAATTTTGCTCTAGAAAAATATAGCTATAAACATCGAAGAAACACTATATTTTAAGCGTAAATCGAAGAGGTGCTCGGAGATAAGATTTCAAATCGTTCGTTCCTCTTTTTTCACATACAGCAATAAATTGTAAGGAATCGGTGTAATATATAGCCTGGTTTGCTTACTACGTGTGGTACCTTCTAAAATATGTGTAAAGTAAATTCACCCGTATGGTATGTTTGAGAAAAATTGAGGTAAAAATGACGCGGATCTCGATGCTTGGTGAGGTATGATATCATATTTTGTAATGATAGAATTGTACTGTTTGAAAATACCATTTGTTTGGTTATGTTTGAAACTCTTACCTTTTTCGTAATTGTTTGTAAGCTTCTTAATTTAGTTCTACATCATTTCAGACAATATAATCTACTGCTGGACATAGGCCTATCCCAATATTCGCCACACAGATCAACTATTAAGGGTCTTTATAGTTGTTTGTGTTTTTGCTACAAAAAATACGGCTGAGTTCTCGTTTGTTGCGGGCGAATTGTGCTATACGCCCTCAGCGCACAGATAAGCACGTATGCGCATGCGACGGAATAAGAGACTTTAACTTCTGTATACGAGAAATAGCAATTACTCGTATACAGAAGACGCTCAGATTCTTATATCAATTTTATATAAGTTATAAGGTTTTGAAGACTTACGTTTAGAAGATCAACGAATTATTTACTCACGTATCTAGAAACTTGTACGGAAACTTGTTGAGAGAGACTGGCGTCAATTATTTTTTAGTTTTTTGGGCCTCGTTCACCATCTATGAGTAAAGTGTCAAGTAATTTACTCTTCAATTTAAGTGGGTTTCGAAGAAACTGGCCCCTAGTCCGCGGCCTTGTTGGCAATTTAAATAATTTATTCAATACAAAGACCTGTAGCGCTACCATGAGTTTGAAATACTATCCCCGCTATCGAAAACTATCGCTTTGTCTCTTTCATTGTGATGCATTTGAAAGAGACAGAGCAATAGTTCTATCATTAGGACATATTTTTCCTCGTATGGATCCCAAATAATAGCACCGTATTCAAGCTTGCTACGGACGTATGCGCTATATAATATCTTAGCTACCCGGATATTGTCAAATTGACCTGCAGTCCTAATCACGAACCCTAACAATTTACTAGCCTTCTTACAGGTTGCTGTCACGTGTATATGGAAGTCAAGCTTAGAATCTAATATTAAACCTAGGTCACGAATGTCATTAGTTTTTTCCAACGGAATGTCAAATAAATTATAATTGTAATTAATTGGATGTCTTTTCCTAGTAAAAGTAATCATTTTACATTTATTCTTATTAAACGGTAAACGATTTACGATACTCCATTCAAGAACCGCATCAATATCTCTTTGCAAGGCTACTGTGTCAGCAACACCTGAGACACCTAAACAAAGTTTAATGTCATCAGCGAACAGTAGACGGCAACAAACAGACTTGTTTGTTGCCGGCATGGTAGACTTAGAAACTCTCAGCTTTAGGAGAATAATGTCAACCATAACTTTCTATTTAGCCATCATACATGGTAAAATTGACAGTCCTCAGACAATACGACAAGTGGGCTTACGAGTGCCCACGCGAATTCCACGGGATGAGTCCGGGATGGTAGAACCACGTCGCCGCCCTAGGCTTCTACACCGACCGGTCACGCGCACCACTCGCGCGGCGCATGCGCCCTCTACCCGCGCACTGCGTCTGCTCGGGGACCTTGTCGCTCAGCACGATGATGTTGACATATTCACCGACCGTTTAGGTAGAATATTAGCAAATTTTTATAAATGCTTATGTAAGTAAACTTTTACTTGTACCAACCAGTTTTTTGACATTGTATTTTAGTTTTGACATGTACCTAATTAATAATTAATGTAATTTTGAATTTGGAATTTATTTTATATCTATTACTTATTTGATTGAAATTTTAATTATCATTTTGTTTGTATTTTATCGTATTTTGGACATTTATTTTTAATTTTAATTTTAATCTTATTTTGTTTTAATTTTTTTCACCGTATTTTTATTGCATTTTTAAATTTATTACTAAGATTGACAATTGGTTTTTTTATGTATGTACTGCATGACTTGTTGGCGTTTTGGCACGACTGTAAGCCTCCAAGAAACTTTTATAAATAAATAAATAAATAGTTTACGTTATGTCAGTTTAGATGTCAACTTATGGTAGTGTAACAGGGGCCAATTTTCTCCGAACCCACTTTAATTGACAAGAAAACTACTTGGAGCTTTACTCGGAGATAGTGAACGAGGCCCTAAGTAATCTAATATAAATTAGATGAGTTTGCACACTATATTGTACTCGTATTGTATCGATGTGCAATCCTTAACAGCTGCAAGTAGATTGCATGTTTATTACTTTCCTCTGTACATCGTGAAAACGAACATTTTCACTTATGTCGAAACGCAGTGAGATAAAACCGAGTAAGTCAACTTCGTTTAATAAATTTACACAACAAGAAACGAGCCTTTCCTAAAAGGCCGGCAACGCATCCGCACTCCTTTTGGTGTAGCTGATGTCGATAGGCGGCAGTGTCCACTTACCATCAGGTGACTCGCTTGCTCGTTTGCCTTCCTATATCATAAAAAAAGTTATATGAAGAAACATGTTTGATGTTTACTCGTATATTATTCGGGCTTATTCGTTATGTTTATTTTTTTTCGTGTGATAAACACTTACGTTTGTTCAGTGTCTGTTTGTTAAACGAGTATATAGGTATATGTATTTAAGTATTATTATTTGTGATCCTTCGTTGTCTGATATTTGTGACACAAGTACTTGAGCTTCCTAGTACGGAGTCGGGTCAATGTATGAAAAAGTAAAGTATAAGCCTATATACTGTCCCACTGCAGGGCAAAGGCCTCCATCATAGAAATCAAGTTATCGCTACTATGACTGGATTAGGCTTAATCACCAGGCTTGCCTGATGCGGATTGGTGATCACAAACCCGAGCTATGTTCGAAAAATTCGAAACATACTTTTGCTCGACCCGGGAATCGAACCCGGGACCCCGAGATCACGGCCCGGTACTTAAACCACTAGACCTGTTGGTCATTGACGCCCATGTTGTGTAAATGTATTTATTTATATTTTAAAGGCGGATGCAAATTAGGGATAAGTAGATCAGTAACCCCTTCTACCCTATATGGTGGTGTAAATAATTACACTTACTAAGTTGATGTAGACCGACCACGAGGGTTAGGATGTGGGCAAAGGATCGACCTTTACTACCTTTAAAGGGTGCCTTCGATAAATCAATGGTTTTAATCAACTCACTGTCACTGACTTTCTCCAACGAATACTTTCAAGTTGGTAAATTTTTAAGTTTTATTACGTTGGGCATAGTGCAAAACCATGAATATGCTGCAGATATTTTTTACTATACATAAATATTATAGTAGCGATGACTGATTCTGTGATGGAAACCTTTGCTCTTCAGTGGTATATAGGCTGATATAGCTGCTGATATAGGCTGAGACTTCCATAAACATTGCATGAGGAAATAAAAACTGGACATATTTTCTACTAGCGGCCGCCCGCTACTTCGTACGCGTGGAGTTAATTATTGACACTTACCGTTATATTTTGGACAATCCACACAATATATTTTTATAAATTGTAGTCTATGTGTTATTCTGATGTATAAGCTATATTGTGGTAAAGTTTCATTCAAATCCATTCAGTAGTTTTTACGTGAAAGAGTAACAAACATCCATACATCCTTACTTACTCACCCTATTACTTACAAACTTTCGCCTTTATAATAGTAGTAGGATTTAAACAGATTTTGGACTCGTTAGAGTTCCGTTGCCAAATGAAAAAAAAAACAGAACTCGTATAGCTTTGTCGTGTCTATCTGTTTGTCCGTCCGTATGGCGTAGCCACTTTTATCCGAAACTATAAGAGCTACTGTATATTGATGAAACTTAGTAAATAGATGTAATTTATGAACTGCATTATGATTTACATACAAAAATGAAAAAAAATAATTTTAGAGTCTCCCCTATAGCCATAATCGAAATTAGTCAAATACCCTATTAGGGTATTTGACTAATTTCGATATAGTAAAAAATATTTATACTTTTCCAAAATACTGGTAAATGAGAACCAATGGCCAACATTTTCAGTTAAAAATATAACGTCTAGCTGGTTTTATGAGCATTCAAAGTTTCATGGGCAAGTCCATTTTTAAAGTATACAATTTAAAAAAAATAATTTATCATTGAACTACCCGTACATTTTCCACCAACTTTTATTATGAAACCATTTACTTAAACGAAACATTTGATATAGCTACCAAACAAAATTTACTAGACGCGCATACAAGATACAAGCGTGTGACGTCACTTGCCTGTAGCCATTTGTATAGAGCGTTTTTGGGCTTGCCCAAAATATGTGCTTTTAAAGTTGTGATATCTCAGGTGATTCAAATCAGAATCAAGCAATTCTTTCAATAATGTTTCTTAAATTGAGAGGTCTTTTGATTAAACACATAATTTTTTTTTTGTCAAATACCCTATTATGTTGATTTCGGCTTATTCCCAGTCTTCACCTCAAGCTGCGTTCCGTGGCGACAAACGAGAAAAAAAAACATTTTTGTTAGTGGTAGGTAACGGATAGGTTAGAATAACATACTTGGTCTATTAGAATAACATACTATTGGTTGATTAGGAATCAACCTTAATTCCTCATCATAAGTAGGTATGTTTCTTCACTGTGTCTTCTTGTAACTAAGTTTATTTGTTGCAGCATCATATCTCGCTCGTGCCCGACGCGGCTCGGTTTTATTGCCAGCCGTTAACTCACTTAGTGGAAATCTCTTCTTTATCCATGTACCTGCAGCTGAACGAGAGCTATTCACCTGGTGGAGAAATCGATACGTTAGAGTTCATTGGTTCATACTTACATACTTTTAACGATAGCATTATACTATAACATAGTGTATCTGTAGATATTTAGGTACATCCTTTTAAACAAGTGTACTACAAAACATTTGATCAACATTTATTCGTACAGTTTGCATAAAAAAAACTTTTTAACAAAGTCAAGAAAGGTCGTTCATGATTTGGACATCTTGTATGGGAAATCGAAAAATTATTCGGCAATTCTAAAAATCATATACCTACATCTACCCTGTAATAATATTTTTGAACAAAACCGTACTTCAAAGAATAGATTGACTATCTTGTTGACTGACATGCGAAGAACACGAGAAGTATTTTTGTAAAATTTGAGGAATAAAGAATACGTAACTATTAAGTTCATAATTATTTACTACTAGTGGCCGCCCGCAACTTCGTTTGCGTGAACTTTATGACTCTTGACTTAAAGATGATTATTAAATAGAATTTAACAAAAATATTACTTATTATAAAATGTTCGTTTATAGGTAATAGATTTTTAAGGCGGCTCATTAATATTTTATACGAAATGCTAAGGAATGGACTTGCCGGCTTTTGTATTTCCAGAGAGCTACAATTTGGGTGTCTTTAAGTCGAGAGTGAATAGGCTTCTTCTGGGAAAGCACGCTACATCTTAGACCTCATTGTCACTCTCCATCAGGTGAGATGAGGTCAAGTGCAAACCCATTTAATATTTAAAAAAAAATGGTATCAACATCTAATGAAAGTAACCCCCAAATTATTTTTATTCCATTAGGGGATGTAAGTATTCTATTAAAGTTTGAATCTTATATTTTATTCATCAATTCTATCAAAGAATGTGTATGCAAAAGTTGGAGTAGATTGGGCCAAGGAATCACGTAGTCCCATGAACAAACTTGGAACCCCCTTTTCGCTCCATTAGGGGTTTAAGTTCGGAATATCCTTCCTTATAGGATTTTATCCAAAAATGCTCATCACATTTGACAATTTTCCATTCCCTTTCATTCCATATTTGTTATAGTGGAGCTGAGCTCTTAGAGTTCCAAACCAGATGTTCCATGATATTAGATTTTTTTCATGGCATCATAAAATGCTCATCAATATGAACAACTTTTGTTAAAGTGGCATTGACCTACCTCTTATAGTTTAGCTGGGCTGTTGTGGTTCTACATCAAGGAGCCTGGTCTTCAAAATATAATATATCCTATAAGTTGCCCTGATATTACAGCTATACAATAAAAAAGTTTCATTCGAATTGGTTCAGTAGTTTCCGAGATTAGCGCGAACAAACAGACAAACAGACAAACAGATAAACAGACAAACAGACAAACAGACAAACAGACAAACAGACAGACAAAAATTTTAAAAATCATTGATTCATGTTCTGTTACTGTTTTTTAGTCGTCCTAAGTTATTTTGAGATAAATATCTTCAATGTACAGACACAGCTTTTTTACATTTTTATTATATGTATAGAAGAAGTATGCACATGGCGTTTTTTAAAACTATCGTCGATGACGTGCGTTCCACGATTTCACGCTCACGTCGCTGTAGATAACCAATAAGCCGATTGTACTAAACACTTATACAGAATTATTAAACATGGGCAAAGGTAAACTGTATGCACTTCAATGAGGGTTTTGCAAATGCAAAATCCGATAGATGGCGTTGAGTTGACTTCAGGTCCAACAACGAGTGAATTCACATTTGACGTATTTTGTCAAAATTATGGAGTTATGTTATGAAACTACCAATGTCGTCAAAGTTGGACCTGAGGTCAACGTAACGCCATCTATCGAATTTTTCATTTGCAAAAACCCTCATTTCGTTAGAAGTGAGTTTACGAGGTTCGTCTGGAAGAAAGTTAAGGTTAAAGGTCAATGTACCAGTTTCCGTTATATGCTCCTATTAATAACGGGCCGATGGAAGGATTGGATCCGAACTTCTACTCTTAACGAACCAATAAACCCTGTTTTACGAGATACGTGAATGAGTTCAACCTTACAATGCCAATGTTGCGTTCTTGTTGACTAAATACTTCAAAAGATTTGACGGCGCAACTGGCGCAGTGGTAATCAGTCGCAATTTTAAAAGACGGCTGCGCTTGGGCGTCTCATACCTGGGACGGGCCAAAAATTTTTATCCGAGTTTTTCTGTTCGGATATTCTCAGTGTTAGCTTGAAGGTTAGCAGCGCGCTTGTTGCATGTGTTAATGGGCGGCGGCAATTGCTTACCATCAGGTGATCCGCCTGCTCGTCTGCTACCTATCACATAAAAAAAAGAAGTCTGGAAGTTGGTGGTCGACTCTAAAAATATGTACACACTTTAGGACCTTGTCACAATAGACAAAACAAAGATTGGCTACCGTAGCCGAATATCGGTTGGAGAATTTATGTATTAGGTATTTACTTCAAAAAGTACCTACATTTGGTATAGTGTTAGAAAGTTATATGTATCATATTTTTTTATTTTTATCATATTTTGTGACTGATAAATTTTGATTCTTATTTAATAAAATACAAGGCTTAGCAGTCGGCACTTAACTTTGTGGCTGATATAACCTACTCCACCATTATACCAGTGTTTTCTAAATTAAGTAAGCAAATTATCTTTAGCACTGAAAACAACGCTTTCGTAGGTTTATAAAGTAAAGCTGAAGTTAGCGGAGATTACGAATATATTAGGTAATCACATGAACCTAGTACATACAACTTTAGTATTACATACGGGCTCAACGTTTCTTAATAATAAAAGCGCTTTTCGTCAATGTACGACGAAATTTTGTAGAGCAAAATTGTAATCTGGGTTGTTTCATTTTGGCAGTAGGTACTGGGTTTGAGTGTAGGTGTTTTAGTTAATGATGTCATTATAATATCATTGTTGCTATTATTATATCCAGTCATTTCGAGAATGTAGTATTATTTAATGTTTAATTATTATCTTCTTCTATTCTTCTATACTTTTTATAAAGAGGTTAATCATATACCCCACGCCAGGCCTTATAGGTTAACCCAAAACACGAAACACTTGCGCGATACAATCAACGCCCAGCGCGATCTATCGGTAGACAATGGAACTACTGTCCTGAAACGAAGTGAGGGCCATTAGTTTTCTAATAAGATAATAGATAGATCATAAGATTGTCCAAAGGTTGTCTGGAAGAGATCGCTATTAGCGATAAGGCCGCCGATATTGTACTTGTAAATTACTATTAGCTTTAAGTTCTATAATGTGTTGTGCAATAAAGAGTATCTATCTATCTATTGTAACAGGTGATTCACATCACATAAAAAACATTATTTTTTATTTATCAGTGAACTATTTAAGTGTAGTTAATTAAAATAGAACTCGTATGTTTATCAAGTCATCACTTGCTATTGTTAAACCTGCATGGTTATTAGACTTGTCAAAGCCAACACGGCATTCAAATTTTAAATATAAAAAAGTAATAAAAACAACAGTGTGTCAATAGATATCGTGTATGTCAAGAATAACAGCAAGTTATAACTAAAACTTAAATGTTTTCATTTCCTGCCTCCTATCCCTAAAACAGAAGGTTATGGGCAGCGCAACGCATTGAAGAGCGCAAATTACACAAATAACGTGCTATGGATAACCCATCGGTGCCTCACGGCACTCGGCACGAATCCCATGGTGTCTCCATCAACAAGTTGAACGGAAGAAATTTCAACACTTGGGTATTTTCAATAGAATGTTTGCTCACGGACCTGGATCTATGGGACGTCGTAACATCACCCATCGACTCCGAGGACCCTGACGCCAAGCGTAAAGACGCCAAAGCGCGAGCTAAAATATGCTTGACGTGTGAAGAATCTATATACCCAGTGATTCGAGGAGCTAAAACAGCTTATGACACCTTTAACAGCCTCAAGAAGGCTTATGCTGATAGTGGTCTAACTAGGAGACTGCAACTCATGAAAAAGTTGCTTTCCAACCAATATCGTGGAAACCTCCAAAGCTATGTACACACTTCCCTTGGCATACAACAAGAATTACAAGGAATAGGAGCAGGAGTAGAAGATGAGTTCCTGGCGATCATCATCTTGGCTGGACTCCCAGACGAGTACAAACCGCTCGTCATGGCTCTCGAGCATTCCAACGCTCGAATAACGTCGGAGAACGTAGTGGCAGCTCTTCTAAAGGAAGACTCTCGACCATGTCGCACTACCAGTACCAGACCTGAGGATCCTACGGCGCTACTGACTAAACCGAAGAAGAAATTCTGTACATACTGTAAAAAGTTAGGTCATTTAGTGTCAGATTGTAGGAATAAGAACAAGAAAGCTTCGGCAAAGGTTTATTCTCATAATACATTAGAATTTACACTTTCATCTTGTTTAACTCATCCTTCATCCACAGGTTCACAAGATTGGTTCATAGATTCTGGTGCAAGCTCACATATGAGCAATCGGAAAGATTGGTTTGACTCCATGTCCTCCCACATCATTCCCATCCAAGTAGCCAACAAGAACCAAATTCTGAGTGAGGGTAAAGGTACTGTAAATATTAATATTTCCGACAATGTACATAAAATAAGCGATGTACTTTACGTTCCTCGTTTAGCCACTAGTCTTTTATCCGTAAGTAATTTAACCAAAAAAGGCTACGATGTTTTATTTACATCCAAAGGCGCGACAATCACTTTGGCAGGTGGATGTCAACTGACGGGTCAAGTCATAGCGACAGGCTCAAATTATAAGGGCATGTACAAGCTAGATGTCGACAAATCTCATGCTTTGTACACACCTACGAAAGAGTCACCTTTGTTGTGGCATAGACGTCTTGGCCATCTCAATGCCAATACTATGCAGCTTTTAAAAAGTAAGTTAGTAGGCATAGATTTTAGCGGGAAATTTACGGAAAAGTGTGTTCCGTGCCTGCAAGGCAAGTTAGCTAAAAAACCTTTCAAAAGTTCTTGCAGCAAATCGAGTAAGGTTCTACAATTGATTCATTCGGACCTTTGCGGACCTATGAGTACGCACTCGTGGGGCGGTGCCCTATATTTGCTAACATTTACAGACGACTTTAGTCGCAAAACTTTTGGATATCTTTTAAAATCGAAATCAGAGGTTTTTACTAAATTTGTAGAATTTAAGCACTTAGTAGAGAATCAGACTGGTGAAAAGATAAAAGTTCTGCGTTCTGACAACGGGCGTGAGTATGTAAATAAGGATATGTCTACCTTCTTAAAAGAGAACGGTATCATACACCAGACAACGGTTCCGTACACTCCTCAGCAGAACGGCGTCTCCGAACGCGCTAACAGGACTATCATCGAAAAAGCCAGATCCATGCTCAAAGATTCCAACCTACCTCTAGCTTATTGGGGCGAAGCAGTAAACACTGCAATTTATCTTAAGAACCGATTGCCTACACAAGCGTTAAAGAACAAAATTCCAGAGGAAGTGTGGAGTGGACGAAAAATCAACCTCTCTCACCTGAGGGTATTTGGTTGTGAAGCCTACGCTTTAGTACCCAAAGAAAAGCGTACTAAGCTGGATTCTAAGACGCAAGCATGTATCTTCGTAGGTTACTCTACCGAAACCAAAGGTTATCGTCTTATAGACCCCCAATCGCCACGGAATATTATTATATCGAGAGATGTCGTCTTCTTAGAAGACAAAAGGCTGCACCAGCCTAACCTGCAACCCATTGACAGCGATTTACCATCTCCACCACTACCTCAACCTCAACAAGTTTTTATACCCATGGACGATGAACCAGTTTCACAACGAGAACGCCAACCGCAACCAGGTACTTCTGTGACGTCTGACGCGTCAACTTTAAATACAGATTCAGATGCACCTGTGGTCCCCGAGGTTTCGAGTTCGACCGAAGATCCTGATCCTTCTCAAGAGCCAGCACCTGAAGTTCAGAGAAGATACCCAACTCGGGACAGGCGCCCTCCGCAACGGTATGAGGAGCAGCTCCACATGACCTCAGATTGGGAACCAGAGACCTTCAAAGAAGTCCTCGATCACCCGGAGAAAGGCAAATGGCTGGAAGCCATGAAGGCTGAATTTGACTCTCTCAATAAACATGGAACTTGGATTCTTGTCGACAGACCCGCAGGTAGAAAAACTACCAAATGTAAATGGGTGTATAAAATAAAAAAGGATACTAGTGGTAATGTCACAAAGTACAAGGCCAGACTAGTAGCTAAAGGCTTCACTCAAGTAGCGGGAGTTGACTATGGCGAAACTTTTTCACCAGTTGCTAGACTGTCTTCTGTTAGACTTTTATTTGCATTTGCTGCTCATCATGGATTGATGGTAGACCACCTCGATGTAGAAACCGCCTTTCTAAATGGCGACTTAGAGGAGGAAATCTACATGGAGCAACCTGAAGGTTTCTCCACTAATCCTAAAGTCAAGGTGTGCTTACTTAAAAAAGCACTGTATGGTCTCAAGCAAGCGCCACGTCAGTGGAACGCTAAAGTTTGCGACGCTATGCGCAAACTCTTGCTGAAACAATCGGCAAACGAGCATTGTCTGTACTACAGACGAGAGGGCAATGACCTGCTTCTCGTTGCTGTCTTTGTCGATGACTTCTTCGTCGTGTCAACTTGTGACAGAATGAAGAACCTGTTCAAAGACCAACTGAAAAATACTTTCACTGTCAAAGACCTTGGAGTATGCAAGGATTGTCTTGGCATGAGAGTACACCAGACTGCTGGTAATATTTATTTGGATCAAACCAAATATATCGAAAATCTATTAAATAAATTTGGCATGACAGATGCATTATCTGTCACCACCCCTTTTGAACCCGGTCTAAAACTGACTGTCCCTAACAAGGAAGAGGACAATCCAGAACTACCGTACCAGGAGCTTATCGGCTCACTAATGTACATTGCGATATGTACTAGACCCGACATTGCCCATGCGGTCTCATACCTCTCTCAGTTCAATGCACATTACGGGGGGGTACACTTCAGGGCCGCTAAGCGAGTTCTTCGCTACCTGAAAGGGTCAAAAGCACTTCGGCTGCATTTTCACCGAACAGCCCAGTTCTGTCCAGTAGGATACGTGGATGCGGACTATGGAAACAATCTTGTGGACCGTAGATCATTCACAGGGTTCGCTTTCCTGATGAGTGGCTCTCCAATCTCTTGGGAAGCACGCAAGCAGCGTACTGTCGCGCTTTCTACCACGGAAGCCGAGTACATGGCTTTGGCTGAAGCTTGTAAGGAGGCAATATACCTCCAGTCACTCATCAGTGAAATCTTCATCATCGCCCATCCCATCGTCATCCATACCGACAATCAAAGTGCACTGAAGCTCGCTCACAATCATACATTCCATTCACGCACCAAACATATCGACATCAGGCACCACTTCATTCGTGAATCACTTTCACACCATAACATCAACCTTCTGTATATATCTACCCACGACATGATCGCCGACATTTTCACTAAACCTTTGCCGAAACTGAAGCATAATAAATGTACAGTAGGGTTAGGTTTATGTATAGTGTAAAGTCGCGTTCAGAATATTTTTTTTGTAATCATGTTTTGGTGTAGATAGTTGATAGGTGTGTAAAGTAGGTTTAGGTGTTTTTATACAGGATGTTTTTTTTGTGTGCGTTTATATATAGGATGTATGTGTGTATTGTATATAGGGTGTGTTGTGTTTTTGTACGTGCTGTATTTTATTCGGTCCTCTTTTATACAGGGTGTTCGCTTTGCGGGGGGGTGTTAAACCTGCATGGTTATTAGATTGTCAAAGCCAACACGGCATTCAAATTTTAAATATAAAAAATAATAAAAACAACAGTGTGTCATAGATATCGTGTATGTCAAGAATAACAGCAAGTTATAACTAAAACTTAAATGTTTTCATTTCCTGCCTCCTATCCCTTAAAACAGAAGCTATAGCACCGATATATGTATATTCGAACTTTACCAATAAATGACGCTGTTGTATAAGAGGGTTATCTGAGATTAAACCCTATGATCCTTGGGGAAAAGTATTTCTTTCATTGTAAGGTTCTCGAAAAGTTTGTAAGACAGTTAAAAAACACGGCGGATAATAAAGGTCAACCATTGCGCGCAGCTTCACTCGACAAAATGTTATTCTGGATAAGAAAAACATGAGATAGCAATATCGACACTAAATACAAATACAAATAATTTATTCATGAAGCACAAGTAGCTATTAAAAAGATCTTAATCTTCTATTCTATACTATTTATAAAAAGATAACTTCAATAGACAACGACAAGGCTTATAGGTAAACCGAAACACGAACGCTTGCGCGATGTAATTGGACAGAGCGCCATCTATTGGTTCATTTCTGAATTACGGTCCCGACGCGAAGTGACGGCGGGCCACTATTAAAATTATAAAAGTCACACCGTATTCTGCCTCGTTAGCGTATGAATGTTAAAACAGAGATAGAACCACTTAAATTTTATTATACTAAAATGTCAAAATAATTAAGAAAATAAATAATTGTAACCAAATTCATTAATAGAAAATCCATTAGGACAGTATAAAACAATCATAAAATACCTAACTAACTCTAACTAACACTATCATACTTACTTATCCCTATTTGATACCAACCCATACGATACCAGGATTAGCTGAGCTCTGACAGTATTATGATGCGGATTCCAATGAGCTGTTACTGTCATGACTATTCAATATTCATGACATTTATATTCGTGTTCATAAGTAATGATAAAATACGAATCTCACTACTTATAAATACTACTAGCGGCCGCCCGCGACTTCGTCCGCGTGGAAAAGTAACTTTTTACCCCCCTTTTAACCCCTTACAACCCCCTTTTCGCAACAAAAAGTAGCCTATGTCCTTTCTCAGGGTCTAGATCATCTGTATACCAAATTTCATTTAAATCCGTTCAGTAGTTTTGGCGTGAAAGAGTAACAGACAGACAGACAGACAGACAGAGTTACTTTCGCATTTATAATATTAGTTTGGATGTTGTCTATGTTATACCTACTTACGTGGTATTCTGAAAGAAATCAATTAAACAAAGAGATACATACGAGTACAACTCATTCCACCGATGTTAAAATATCAGTTCGTGTCTCTATAATCATTTGACATTGGCAGAACTAACAATGTCAAAAGCTTAACAAGCCATAACACAAAAAGCTTATGATATAAAATATATAAGTTTAAGTCTCAGGGATATGATAAAACAAGGGATTTGGCCTATTCCCGGATTTGATCAAATCACGGAGGATCTTCAAATAACAACACGATTTAATTAGTTTAATTAGATTATTTTACACCATTAGTAGCTCTGATGGTTTTTCAATAAAATTTTATTTATTTATTTTCCTAATTAAATCTAGTGAATTGAACAAAGAACAAGCTCGGCCAACCTTTGACCCCCTTTCTCCTCAATTGGGCCTCCAATACCCTAAATCACTCGATGAAACACAGCGCAGGCACTACTTAAGCTGGTCTTTTGTGAAGCCGGTATCACTCCGGTCGAGCCAGCTTATTAATGCCGAAGCGTGGCACTATTTTAGTATTATATCGGTATTTTTATACACTTTAATTTTTCTATTTCTCATAACGTTTCTTTAGTTGAGTCAAAGAACACGAGCTTACAACCACAACGTTAACAAAGGCGAATAACATCCATTTGTAAACAAAATACATATCTAATCATATATCTTTATTTACAGATTTGAATCCCAACATTTAATACGCAGTTACACCAAAGCCGAAGCAATTTAGATTATGTCAGAGGTCAAAGGTGATAGTTATTACGATCACGTTATAATTTAAGTGACCTTAACCCCTTTGGAAGGTCGAACAAAGTCAAGGCAAATTGAGGGTGGGAACATGGTTGCACCATAGTACAAACGTAGCCAGTAAAAGGTCGTTATAAACTATGGGAAAGTCATGTTTCTACATAAATGGGCCGACCAGAGTGATACCATGGCCTCACAGAAAACCGGCGTGACGCAGTGTCTGTGCTGTGTTTCGTCGAGTGAGTGAGGGTACCGGCCTCCAGTACTAAAATTAGGGGGCAAGGAGGGTAAAAAGTTTGCAGCACGCTTGTGACTCTACTAGTTACAGGTGTCTATGAGCGACGGCAATTGCTTACCATCAGGTGATCCGTCTGTTCGTCTGCTACCCATCAAATTAAAAAAAAAATTAACCTGTAATTTCCAGCCGTGTCCCAAGCTGTCAGTTCGGCCAAGAATATAGGTTTTAAACGGTTGTTAAAATGGACATAACTTGGACTTGGCTGAGGGCCCCGTTCACCACCTCTGAGTAAAGTTCCAAGTAATTTACTTGTCAATTAATAGTTACGATGACAGCGCTTAGATACGAGTCGTTTATTCTTTCAAACTAAGACATTAAATTTTAAACCGATTCGACCAATCTTCATCCTAGGATAAATCTATGGTATAATGCTGCAATTCATACGAGTATGGAATGACAGCCTTATACCATTGACTTACTGTCAGATAAAGATTGAACCCAAAAGCCGATTACGAACTAAAATTATCCGCTATCACCCAATAGTTTAATGGAGTTGACGTACTCAAATACGGTTATAGGGCTGAAAACTTCGCTCGAAATTAAAAGCTACTTAATCACTTTGATCTGCAAAGTTATCGCTTATTACTTCTCGCCTAGAGGCTATTTTACCGAAAAGGCATCAGTTTGCGCGGGATGTAAAGCGGAGCCATTGTACAGATTTAAAGATCAAAGAGGTGTATGTAAACATAAAACTGTTTAATGTTTTATATTGTAGGTCAATTAATATGACTTACTTAACGATTTCTAAATTAATACAAAAAGCGACCCGGTGACTTACTTTCATAGATGAAATGGTTTCAGAGTAAATTAGACCAGGCTAAAGAGAAATCCTACTGAATACCTACTAAAAGTATATAAAAACCACTTTCATCGTATACCTGTCGCAGTCATCTGGTTGAAATAGCTATTTGATTGGATGACTAGCACGTTTATTGAATAGCGACGTTTAATTGAATGACTAGACCGAACGTTGAATGAACAAGCCTCACTCTACGTCCAACAAATTAGCGGATTGAAACATAGCTCTTTGAACATAGCGGACGTAAAATCAGTCAAGTGATTGTAATTTATGTTTTCCACTGCGGTGTTGGTGCTCATCAAAACAAAGATGGCGTCAAACAGCTGGTACAGATCGAATAAAATGGCACTGTTTTGATATTTTATTTGCGAAAAAAATCTTATTAATGTGTGTTATTATGTCGTTTCATATTTAATTTTATCTAAAGTTTGTTATCTTTTAAGCTTCGAACTTATCAAACATTACCAAGGCAGCTATATCCCATTCAACGACTATGCTAAATGACGTTCAGTCAAGAAGTTGAACGTTATATTAAACAACTTGAAGAAATGATGAGTTGTCCTTTAGTCATTCAATTAAACGTCGCCATTCAATGAACGCGCTGGTCATCCAATCAAATAGCTGATTAAACCAGATGACTGCGACATACCCACCGCTTCTCCAAAACTTAATCGTTTGAAATACTTTTCGTACCAAGAAATTAAATAAGAGTTTTTCCGTGTTTTTGTTCTAATTTTTTTTAAAGCTTTTTATAGTTTGTTTTCACATTTGATTTGAAATTCGTCTTATTAATTAATGTAGGTACGCTACTACCTACTCAAACCCTATTATATTCGATATGCATATTAAGGTATTCATTACCTTAATATGTGTATGTAGAGGCGGCCATCTTGAACTGGCGGTCATCAAACGATTTCGTATGATTGCACTCCCGGCACAACTAAAAATAATTAAATCAAAATATTGTTCAGCCGTTTGGGACTAACGATGCCACAAACAGACAGTCAGACAAGTCAAACTTAATATCCCGTCGTTTTTGCGTCAATGGTTGAATTTTACGGAATAGAAAAAAAGCAGTATTCCGCAGAATGAATTATTGTAATAGGCTCTGTAGGTGGAAAATACGGTATAAAACCTAATTTCGCGACTTACTGAATTTGGGACTTTTTCCACTAAAAATGTAAATAAACGCAAAAGCTACGTGTAACTATCATTTATGCTGGCGCGGTAACTTGGCACTCGGTAATTGGGTCACCTACATAAAAACTCCGGTGAGGCGACAAAGCGCGTAAAACAATAGCCGAACGGACAGAGCAGAGATATAAATTGCTAAACGAATGACATGTGCAAACACAAAAAAATGGGCAACTTTTTTTTAATTTGTGGCGGCAAAAAGAGCACCACAGGTCCCTCCACCAGCCCATGGTCCTTCCTACCGTCTCGGCATACGGACCGAATCTTAGGAGACGCTCACAAGGTACTTGCTAAGGGCTCTTTCCCCGGTGCGTTTCTTCACTCCCTACAAAGTCTGTGTCTTTAGCCCATCTCAATGTCACTTCTCCCCAAATGAGGCGTGAAACACCACAGCACAAGCGACTCGGCAAGAAGAGCAGACGGATCACCTGATTATAAGCGATTGCCACCGCCCATAGACACTTGCAACTATAGAGTCACAAGTGCTGCAAAACCTTTAACCCGCATTCCCCTCAATTATGCCTCCGATACCCTCACTCACTCGATGAAACACACCGCAGGCGCTGCTTCACGCCAGTTTTCTGTGAGGCCACGGTATCATTCGGGTCGAGCCGGAGTCATTCATACCGAAGCGCGGTTCTCCCACGATAACTTACAGCCAGGTGCAATAACTTCATTAAAATGTATCTTCCATCTATGGTAGGTACCTTTATCTGAACTATCAGAAATCGAAGCGGGTCATTATTATAGTGTCCAACGGCGAATGCGTGGGTCCAGATCTCAGAAAAAGTCAGGTGCAAATTTTGGCCCGACCCGGAGATCGAAGCCGGGACCCGAAACGCGGTCGCTTTAAAGTGCGACCCACAGTTACACAATCAACACAATCGAGGAGAGATCAGGTGCAGGGACAACGTGCTTCCGGAGCACGGGAGTAAAAACAAGACCGCCAACTTCTAGATTTGGGACACTGACACCGACAAATTTTCGTAACAGAAAAAATCAGGTTAAAATTTTCGATCCGCACTGGAATGACAGTGTAGCTGGATTTGAACCTACCGTCAGAATCCAAATTCAAATTAAGAATAAAAAAAAAAACAAAAGACATCTCAATAAACTGGCGTCATTCTTTATTTAAAAACAGAAACAAGGAATCCTTATAAAGCCGTTGGGTAACGGAAAGGCGAGCAGAATGGAGACGTAACATCAAACAGGTTGCGTGTTACGGCATCATTGTGACGCGAATGTTGCTAACATTTCCCTCAGTGGACATTGTTGTTGGTACAGGATTGAGTGTGCTAGATTGATCTTTATTGCACAACACATAAGTTTAATAACTGTACGGAGATTGTTCACTTCAAACAACTGAATTGAAGTAAAATAGTAAACTATTATACTGTCCCACTGCAGAGCAAAAGCCTCCATCATAGAAATCAAGTCATCGGTACTACGATGGGATTAGGCTTAATCACCACGCTTGCCCAATGTGGATTGGTAATCACAATTCCGGGCTATGTTCGAAAAATTTCTAACATACTTTTGCTGTACCCGAGAATCGAACTCGGGACCCGAACACGGTACTACAACCATTAGACCTTGCATCTTCTTCTTCGTTCGGGGCGGTTCGTAAGGGGCGTTCTTATGAATTTCTTCTGAAGTCTTCTTCTTCGTCTAATGTAGTTCTTTTGGAATTTGTTACAGTACTTCATCGCATTATTTTATTCTTAAGTCATCGAATCATTTAAGATCATCTGAGGTCCAGGGGGCCCAAGTGAATAGTTTCAAATTCAAATTCATAAGTATGTTTCGATTTATTCGAACATAGCTCGAGTTTAAGATCACCGATGCACGCAAGCATGGTGATTAAGCTTGATTCCATCATAGAGGCGATGACTTTTTTCTATAATGAACTTTTTCCCAGACACTATATAAGCTGATACTTTACTTTATTTTAATTACTAGAATTAATTATTATCATGACACAATAATTAGAAATTTGATAAGACCAAACACAACCTTACCTTACCCATGACCCCTACCTTAGGCTTACACACCCTTCTCAAATGCGACTTTGAAATCGAGTACGTGAATGTAACAAACCAGTTTATATTTCATTATAATGTTATAAATTGAAAGGGGTCGATTATAACACCAATTCAAGGCTGGGGCGAACGTTTGTGTGCCTTGATTGGGTGTCAAGCGTTTTGGCCTAAACATAATAATGCTTTGTGAAGTTAGTTTCAGTTACTAGTAAAATAGTTTGTTAATACGTAATATTGTAAATTAAGGCACACGTTAAAAGAAGAAAAAAAAAACATGTCATTGACCATCACGAGATTCAATTACAAAAAAACAACAGATAAAAGCAGCAGTAGGTATTTAAGTATCAGCCTTTAAATTGTTCCACTGCAGGGCAAAGGCCTCCATCACAGAAAACAAGTTATTAACTACTATGTATGATGGGATTAGGCTTTATCACCACGCTTCCTAATGCGGATTGGTGACCACAATCGTCCCTGAGCTATGTTCAAAAATTCGGAACATACTTTTTGCACGACCCGGGATTTAAGCCCAGGACCCCAAAATCACAGCCTGGTACTTCAACCACTAGACCAAACGGGGAGTATTACAGTATTGTAACACATGCGTTAAGGATAATATAACACGTCACAGGTACAAGAGAGACACCATACCCACTATCCACAAAAGTATTGGAAGGTATACGTATCCACTGAGCTACCATAGCTCTTTAATGGTGTTTGTCAGTCGATGAAAAATATATAGCTTTATAAGAAAAAAAACCACAACAATCTCATATTGACCTAATTCTGTACAAAGGCCCGGTTTACGTGTCATACAATGACATAGTCCTATCGCTTTATAGGTGTCTAAAAAGAAAATTGAATTAGTCATTAATATACTATGCTAGGTTTCTTAAGAATTATTTCTTAATACCTTTTGTAAGGGCTGCTTTGGATACGTACAAAGTTGTAGCTTTTGTGTGCTAGTATAATCAATACTAATATTATAAATGGAAAAGTGTGTCTACCTGTATGTTTGTCTTTCTTTCACAACATAACGGAGCGACAAATTGACGTGATTTTTTTAGTGGAGATAGTTGATGGGATGGAGAATAACATAGGCAGTAGCCTAGAAAAAAAAGTTAAAAAAGCCTAGTTAGAAAGGGACACAAAGTATTTTGTCCCTTCTAACCCCCTATTTTAGGGAAGTGCTAGGAAAAGCTAGTCATAGATACAAGTTAAACTGAATGCCGTGTGACCTGAACGAAAATTAGCAATTTCCATGAACACAAAAGAACTATAGTGCCCCATTCAAGATTACAAAATACTTATTTCTGAACCAAGGACTTCTTTTATACATTAGATGAATGGAGAAATCCCCTTCAGAAATAACTTTTTTGTAAGTATTTAATGGAGGCAAACGAGTAAAAGAGTACTCTCTAAAACTCTATGATAATAAACCTGTTTTGTAGCAATTTCGGCACTCTACGCCGTAGCAGGACACTACTACGAAGAGATCAGTGGACAACACATGTGGAAGCCACTCGCCTGAGGTATCTCCGGCGCCAATACAACCTTTGAATTCTTGATAAAATTTATGTGATAGGTGGCACACGAGCAGACGGATCACCTGATGGTAAGCGATTGACACCCATAGACACCTGCAACACCAGTAGAGTCGCTAGTCCGCTGCAAACCTCCAACCCGCTTTCTCCCCAATTGGGCCTCTAGTACCCTCACTGACTCGACGAAACACCACCCAGGCACTGCTTCATGCCGGTCTTCTGTGAGGCCGTGGTATCACTCCGGTCAGCTGGCCCATTCATGCCGAAGCGTGGTTCTCTCCTTAAATATTCTTAAAAAGAGCGCATTCCTTTTTTTAAAGGCCAGAGGTACACTTGTTAGGTACTGTTTTGATGTTTCGGGTATCTATCGGCGATGTTAATCATTTACCACCATGTGATCCGCCTGCTCCTATATCAGAAAAATGGAGGTGATCCGTACATATGGATGCTTATTTAACTTTCGACATTTCATAAATTGATTGTCTTTTTGTAAGTACTAAAATATTGTGAAATAAACTAACTGTATATTTATAACAGCGAGCCATTAAAGACGTCGCTCTATACAGACAGTGGATCTAGACACGCAGGGAGCGTGTCCAGCCAAGGTAAAAAAAAATGGCGACTAAACGAACAAGGGTTGAAAAAGAAAATTGGCGACTAAGCGAGCAAGAAATGATATCTAAATAGGTGCCAAGGTCATGTGTGGTGATACCTACTTGGCTACTTGTCATTTACGAATTACATTAATGCGCTTGGATGCCATTTTTAGATCTATAAATAATACGTAAATGAAAATTAGCCGAGTAGGTCTCACCATCATTGACCTTGGCACCTATTTAGATATTATTTCTTTTGACGCTGAACTCGATAGATAACACTCTTTTTACCTTGGCTAACACATTTCACATTTATGTTTTTGATGGGATTTCTTCTTCTAACATTGGCACCGTAACGACGGTATTGTGCTCATTAATCGTAATTAAATACGTGAAAATCATCAATATCTAGTAATTATACCACTTGTAATTACTCTAAGACTAGTCTAGAACGGTATCAAATATTAAGCTTGTTATTACAGTCAGCTTGTTACAAAGATAATTAATATGGAATAAGGTAGTAGAGTGAAACTAACGTTTAAATAGCATTAATTACAGAAATCGATATATTTTCTGTATAGAGCAATTTACACTACATACCTACTTTCCTTATTGTTTATGGTTCCGTAAACAAATGTCAAAAAACAGAAATAAACACCGCGCCAGCTAATGTTACCAGACTTACCAGGGGACTGGCAAATAAAATTTAGCACCACTAATTTTCCGGATTAGATCCAAGTACGGTTCAGACTATTTCAATCAACTATTAAGTGTTGATATGCTGAGAAGTGTTTAGCCGAGTGATTCAGGATACTGGAGGTTCAATTCTGGGGGAAGACCAAAAGGTTTTCAACGCATTTGTGACTGCACTGGCGTTGAGTGTTAATCGCTTACCATCAGGTGATCTATTGGTTCGTCTCCTAATCACCTAAAAAAACCACACGTTTTAACTTAACATCTATTATGCGACAGAAACTCGAACGATCGACTCAATTTTCACTTGTTTTCGACTAAGTCCCAAAAAAATTAGGGCCCGATCAAGTTCCGAACAAAGACCAAAGCGGAACTCGGAAAAATAACTACCCTTACAACTTTCCTTTTAAGGTGAAAACTTGTGTTTTTTTTTCTTTTAGCAGAGCTTATCAGGATTCAAGGGTATTTATGATCTGAAACAGGGGTGAAGAGGGTTACGCGCAGCATTAGCGGTAAGCCTCTTTGACTTTATCTTGGCTATATTTTATAATATATTCAACGTTTCGAGATAGTGGCGAGTTATTGTCTGACAAAATGGCCGGTTGAACAATGGAACTGAGTTGTGAGGTGTTATGATTTAAGTCGCTTCGGATAGCTGCTGCAAGACTTTGTTTCGTGTTATTCTGATAGCATCGTTGGGAAACTTTACTTCTAACTCGGTACTCAGTTTTGATCTATATGATAGGTACAGACACAGAAACATGCGGAGTTTGCAACAATTGTGTTGAAGAGCACAGCTGTTAACTTTTAAATAAATAAATATTTGCAAGAGCAATACTGGGCAATACGATGATAAATCAAAAGCGCAACGCTTGGCTCAGGCAGCTATTTATACTTTTTTTTGTGAGATAACGAAGTACTTCACATACTTATGGCCGCTATAATGTAAAACAAAAGACTTTCCCTGTACCTTTTACTATAATAATACACTCATATTACTAGTCGAGGGCTCCCAGCATAGCTAGATCTGATTAAATTCAAAAGACTCTATTTACTAAGAAAAAGCGAATCCGACCGGAAATCAAAACTACGACCTTCGGAGCTAAGGCAATGGTCAATGTATGAGATGTTGTGTGAATTTACTATTGTTAATAGGTAATCATTAATGGGCGTCGGAAATTGCTTCCTATCCAGGTGATGCTCGCCTGCCACCTATCACAAAAAAAAATAAAGCTATCTATACGCAAGGGCGTCACTCTGACTCCCGCCTCGTCTCGTTATTCCTAACTTAGTACAATTCGACCTTTTTGTTCCTCCCCCAGTATTCTCCTCCTTTGTTTTGCTTCTGACAAAAGACGCACCTTTGAAAAGGAAATCCAGAGAGCGTGTTATGTAAATTAGAAACAGAACAGACTCCACGGTGTGTGGTGGTATGTTGTAGGCAAATTGCTATGATTTCGCCGGTGTGAGGCAGAATTTGAAACGAAGCTGTGCTTTAGGCAGTTACTTAAAATTATTAGATACTTTTGTTACGCAAAATGTTGCATGCATAATGTTGGTGGGTAGTAATTTGAATGGAGAGGATGTGAATTTTTTTTTCAGATGTTTTATTTGATCGAAATTAATGATTTCATTACAATTTAGGTAAACTTTTATGGAGACTAACATTACATACGTGACTACTGGACTTAACACATTCTTATATTTGATTTACCCAAATTTATCTAAGACATACTTATTATGAGAAAAGGGTGTTACATTTGTTTGATTGTAAATAAAAGAACGAATATTATGGTGATGTGGTTTCTTTTGTTTTTTCTTTGGCTTAGTTAGGGACATTAAGGCTATATTCAACAGAAATAACAGCAAAACTAAGCCCTTAATTTTAGTGATTATTGAAGGTCAGGCTATTAGTTATAATATAATTAATTGTAAGATTCAAACATACATAACAAAATTTACTAAAAGCTTCTAAAATTAACGTTTTTCAGAAACACGATAGGCATATATATTTTTTTAATTTTTAATGAAATCAAATCTGAATTTGGTAGGTGTTTGTCAGGTGGCCTGTAATAGCTTTGTGGGCCAAAAAGAGAATTGAATTTCCGCATGAGAACACTAGACCTAATAACAAATGTTAAGACGGGTTGTTTCTACTGATCTCATTGTTACAAGTTGCCTTTCCACAATGGAAAACCCTAGTTTGGGTTTGAGACAATCTACTGAAATGTAGTCTCAATTTATTTAATTGCTTTAGCTACAAAATCTAGTTGTCTTACCCCAGTCTTAATTACAATAAAATAAAAAAGTACAATCGCCTGCTAAAATAACACTGTAGTACATTTTCATAATAGATGTCTTGTACTTTCTTTCAAACCACCACCACCAGGTCCACCAGGTCCACCAGATGGACCGACGATCTGGTGAAGGTCGCGGGAGTCCATTGGTTGTGGGTGGCACAGGACCGATCTGTGTGGAGAACTTTGGGGGAGGCCTTTGTCCAGTTGTGGACGTCTATTGGCTGAAATGATGATGATGACTTTCTTTCAAGACATATATCGTGATAACTAGCAGACGAGCAGACGGATCACCTAATGGTAAGCGTTTGCCGCCGCCCATAGACACTTGCAAAACTGGTAGTCACAAGTGCGCTGAACCGTTATCCCCCTTTCTCCGGTACCCTCACTCACTCGACGAAACACAGGAAGATGCTGCTTTACTCTGGTTGAGTCGGCCCATTCATGTCGAAGCGTGGCTCTCCCAAGGTAAAAACTTAACACAAATATCATCATCATCTTCCTGCCATATTCCCAAGGTATTTGAAGTCAGCGCAGTTCTTCCATTTGTCTCTCATTCGTCATCGTATCATCCACCCCTTTAGAATCATGTTACTTAACACAAAAATGTTTTGTCAGTAAATTAACTTTACCGTCCTAATAAGGCACCAATTCTCTTTCCACAAACATCCCCATCCCAGCCAGTCGTATACCCCTCCCCGCCCATGTGTGCATAACAAAGTATTCGGTTTTATTGTATAATATACGCGCACTCAATTCAGACTCCGCTATACTCCTAAAGGGCTTAATGAATTTTTTTGATTACATACCCTATTTACAAAGGAACACGACACATAATAAATCTCGCATGGAATCTACAATTTAATCAGAGCCGTGTCCGTTTGGTGATCGTGTTTCTGTACGAATTTAGTGATTAGAGATGTGTTGAAAGATTGTGAAACAAGTCTGAATAAGAATGAAGTCGATTAGGGAGGAAAATGGCAAAGGGCTGATGTAAAAATGACGTACGCAAAACAGAAAAAAACATTAACCTTAACCGTGGGAGAGCTACGCTTCGGCATTAATGGGCTGGCTCGACTAAAGTGGTACCGTGGACTCACAGAAGACCGGCGTGAATCAGAGAGTGAGGGGTAATTAATCTCTCTTCCCAAATTAATAGTGTTTATTTATATTCCTTGAATTATTTTTTTTGTCAAAAACTACGGTTCCCAAAAATATGATCTAAAAGGTAATTTTGTATAGATCGTGTGGATTGTGTATGATAAATACATTGGTGGTGTAATGTGAACATTACCCGTATGAATAATGTAATTCGGTTATGTTAGTTCAGGCATGACATTGCTTTATTACGGGATGAGGAAAACCTTATATCAATAGTATAAAGCAGGCAGGATAATATGGATGGCGCAGACAAAATGTATGGGGACGGGAACACCGGCCTATTCAGGATATTAATAATGCGGTCTTTCTGGGAATAATCTAGTGAATTAAGGGTAGCGACTGCGTTACGCGGTTCGGGTTCGAGCAATCGACGTTGAAGTCATTTTAGAGATTTGTATGGAGGAATGTATGTTCTAAATTCGATTTCAATGTCGAGTGCATGAGAATAGTTTACCTGGAGCAGTTTAGCATGAGTTTGCACCGACGCCGGTGGGTAAGGAATACATAAAATTAAAGAAGTATTAGTTATAATTATGTAATAATATTATGGTAGCATGAGTTGATTTCTATGATGGAGGTCTTCGCCCTGCAGTGGGATAGTCTATAGGCTTATACTCGTATACTACTATACTTGTTTTAAGTCACTGTAATGTTTGCAGCATCGTGATGGGAACGACACCACAATTTTGGGGAATACATACAGCTTTTATATTCATTTTTATGTAATAGGTGGCCGACGGATTACCTTATGGCTTCCTTTCCTTCCCTTATTTTCTTGCTGACGTCTATGCTGTCAATTTTAGTTATGTTTACGATACATATGCACTAATATTTCCCTGAAAAGGTTCATAACAACACCTTTCCGTATCAAATGAGAAATACTTATCATTTAAACAAAAGAGATGCACAGCACACATACCCATCCCATTCATATAAAAGGAGGGAAACTGTGATTTGATCTTCCAGTTAGTTTTAGGCTCTCTGAAACCCGCTCCATACACCCACGCATATGCTTAGTAAAATATTAGTATTTTTATACAAACTACTTTGAACCTTTCTACGACAGCAATAGTGCACAAATTGCTATTGTACGAGTATTACGCGTAGGTCATGCCGCGCAATGTGTGTCTGCCCTAAAATGCTCCCTGAAAAGATGTTTTATTACATTTTAATAAGGACTCCTTATTTGTGACTCTACTGGTGTTGCAAGTGTCTATGGGCGGCGGCAATAGCTTACCATCCCGGGATCCGTCTGCTTGTATGCCACCTATCACATAAAAAAACTTACTATTCGTACGTTACGGCTACGACAGACAACCTTAACGATTAGTCACGTACGCAGAATATATTGTAGTGATCAAGTGTGTGCGCAAACACAAGTGAACTCTCTATTTCCTTACCCTTATAATTCGTTAGGACGTAACCCGACCGGAGAGATCAGGCGCAGGATCAACAGTACTTTTAAGACACAGGGGTACAAAACCACAAGTGATTACGTACACATTTGTGTACTAAATATCCTGCATCGATGGCTAACGATAAGATTGGCCGCCATAGCCGAAATATCGTTTATGAGGACATTAATAATGTACCACCGTAACGTCAAGCCGTAAGATGCTAGAATGAACTTAATTAATTTCCGTCGCGTTAGTCCCCGTTTATATTAAGTATTTGTAGAATGCACACGCGAAAGTTTAAAAACCGTATAATGTACTTACGCGCGTATAAAATGCAGCGAAGAAAACATAAATAAAATACCCACTTAACGACTTGAAACCATAACTGCACTGAACTTCAATTATGCCAAGCTCAGCTATTTATAAGGCATAGTGAAATAAGAACTTCGCTAGAATATCATCAGACCAAATTTCTGAGGTGCTCTCCTAAATGACTACGATTAAATAGAAAGGTATTTTGCCAAGTTTAAATGGCGCGAACTTTGGCGATTGTATTTCAAAACGAACGGCGGAGTGCATTGTACCTGCTCCATTGGAGAAAAGTTCTGGCTATATTATCAGTTCGCTGATGAGAGATAATGTTTAATGGATAGTGGCAAAGGTTCGTAAATTGTACTCGTATGAACTTGGTTGGGTTTTCGTGCTTTCGAAAGACGGTAATCTCTAAAGTGTCATTCTAGTAAGTACTGTTGTGGCGCAGCGCCTGCGCTGTGTTTCGTCAAGTGAGTGAGGGTACCGGCCCAAATTGAAGGAAAAGGGAGTACACTAGTGACAGTTGGTGTTCCAGGTGTGTATGGGCGGCGGCAATCGCTTATCATGTGGTGGACCATCCTTGTAAGTAAGTACTGATAGAAGTATCAGATATAAAAAAAAAAACCCAAACTACGCCTTTGGGCTGTAAGGAATGACACCCAATCATCCTCTAATGTAAAACAAGATAGTGACTAACATATTTTTATTGTAAAAACCCCACATCAATGAAGAAAAAGAAAAAATATTAGCCCTTAAGACGGTAATATATCATTTACTCTCGGATAAAGTTTGGCACAATTTAGCCTTACTCTAGTTTATGTTGAATTACTGATAGTAGATATTTTCTCGTTTTGTATTGCTTTTGGGTAAGGTAATATGACCACAGAAAGGCAGTACTTTTAAATTTGCTATCCCGTACATTTTTACGTATCTATTAACTTCAGCCAGCAAAAACTGCATTCGGCAAAAGCATCGCATGTCAAAGAGTTTTATTTAAAAGTGCAAGACTATTTTCGTTTCGTCCCAACTGTAGTTTTTGAGGATCGAATTCCGACTTCAAAAGGGTACCCTCTGTTTGTGTGTTAGAGTACACTCGGTACTCTAGTGGTTACGAGATTCAATACAAAATTTCCATTTCTGTTCAAACATTGGCGTCGTTTCCTCAATAGCACTCTTGTTTGTGTCTCTCAGATAGATTTGTGTGTTCGTATTACATAGCAGTAAAGTTCAAATTTACTACTCTGAAAGCTGTTAAGTTAGATCGAAATAAGGCGGCAAGGAATTGTTTATTCAAGGGACCTTGTGGGAACTTTTAAAAGGATTGAATTAATATTTCATAGTTCAAACGGATCATTTTAAAGGGTTCTGGAAGCGGGAAAGTTTTAATCACTTTTAATTGATATATGTTGCGTACCTAGTTATGTAACTCAGTAGAGAATAATGATAATTAGTACTTATGAATAAGTAATGCGGAAACATTTGGGATAAAAGTAACTACTTATGAAAAGGTGGTCTAGATATCTAAAATGTTGCCAGATTTTTTAAGCCTGTAATATCTTAATAGGATGTTGACGTCTTTGTAGAAAGTTTTTTTATGTGATAGTTGGCTGACGACCAGTATATCACTTTATGTACACCGATTGCCGTTGTCCATAGAGATCCGTGACACCAGTGGAGTCACAAGCTGGCAACATCTTAACCCTCTTTCCCCTCAATTGAGCTTCTACCATCATTCACTCAACGAAAGACAGCGCAGGTGCTGCTTTACGCCGGTCTTCTTTGAGGCCGTGGTATCACTCCGGTTGAGCCGACCAATTCTTGAAGGGTGCCTCTCCCACGGGAGAAAATGAGTACCTACTTCTTTCATTAGAACCAATATTTTCCTTGTTTGATAGGTTGGTCTCATTGGTTACATACAAGTTCGTGAGTACTCCTCGTAAGTGAACAAAAATATCACACACTTACGTCACATCCCTTCCTTCTATTGAAAGTGGCGTGGGCAGAGTTCATAGTAACAGGAAAGACCCGTTTTGCTCCAAAGCAAATAGTAACGCTTTCTATTTATATCTTTTTGACAACAACATTGTAGTGTACAGTAAAGTTTGTCGTGGTTATTTTATCAAAAAAAGTGCCTTTTTAATCTATACTTAGTTAAAAAGAGGTAAATTCTATAGCCATCGACAAACCTTTTATAGAAATCGAAAATGCGAAACACTAGCGCGATGCAATCGACGCTCAGTGCCATCTATTGGTACAGAGTGGAAAACAGACTGATGTCCTGATCATCAATAATTTATAATAGTGGTATTAAGTAGAGAGATAGTAGAGAAAAGAAGCAATAAACAAAAGAATTGAGGAATATTAATCTCTTGCAAGTGTCATCTGCTTGCTTTTAATTATCCCTGTTAAGTTAAGCCACAAGTAATACTGTATTAAATAAATAAATGAATAGCTGTTTTCTTAGTTACACTAAACATTTTACATACGTATGTGTTCGCACAAAGTAACACAAATACTTTAGATTTATCACAAGAACAAAAGTTGAGATAAATCAGTTCGCCCGCAGCCGTAAACCGTACGACAAAATGCGTAAGATAACTTACTGTATGCCCGCAATTTTCCAGAATCCTTTTAACAAGTACCAAAAATTTCCTGCAAATTCGTGCTCCAAAAATATGTAGCTACTAGCCAACGGCAAAGGCTTTCAGCGGAAAGTGGAATCGGAACATTCTTTAAATAGCTTAGATGAAACATGTAAAATGTAGTAGACACGAAAACGGTACATGAAAACCGGAATTCACGTGAAAAATCTCTCGGCCGTATATGGCCCAATGAGCCTTTGTTATTGGACGATTCGAGTTCCAACTAGTGCCCCCAATTAAAGAGTGGATAGAGTGGATTCTAGTCCTAAGCTACACACCCAAAAAAAAAAATAGAGAACTAGTATACAGATAAAAAGGATTTCTCAAAGCAAGAAAAACTTTTCTTTAAATACTTTGTTATTTTAAGGTAATAAATGTAATGGAAATGATATCAATAGTGTTCAATATTTATCCATAGAGAGGAATATTCGAAACTCTACGAAAAAAAAACTTAGTTGTGCATCTGGTTCTTTAATAAATAAATACAAAAACTTACATTTTTAGCCTTTGGCCTCATACGCCAAAGGCCAAAAACGACCTTCAATTCCCACCCTGGACAAACATCCGTGTGATGAACACTTGTGTGAGTTCGGTGTCTGTGTGTTATATATGTATAAAAGTATTATATTTGTATTCCTTAAGCTGCTTAGTACGGAGTCAGGTTAATGTATGAGATTGTGTGTATTTATTTTTAGACCTTGTTCACGTATCGTATTTTACACGTATCGTTTTTTTTTCGTGGAAAAAAACCAGACTATTTATTCCTGAACTTCATAAGACTGACTTTAACTTAAACAAAACAATTTAAAACCACCATTTAAAAGTGAACATGGACCTATCTTCAAAGCCACCTACCAAACGAACTCATGGCTCTAGAAGTAAAACTGCAACAATCATTTTGGTGTATTACCGCATAAATCCAATTAAAACTGCGCGAGTAACGCAGGCGCCGTAATTGCAGCGTTCATTGTACGAGGTAACCTAATTACGCTCCATTATAATAAACTTTGTCTGACTCTGCTTTCTGCCGGAAAATGCACTTTTTGTGTTGGAAATTGTTACAGCTGATTGATACCTGGATGTAAATTCAAAGCAAGGTTCACACAACATCTCATGACCTGAGTCCGTACTAAGTAGCTTCAAGCTCTTGTGTTACAGGATATCAGACAGCAGAGGAAACGCAAATATAATCCTAACTAATATTATAAGTGCCAGTGCGGTTAGGTGGGAGAGCCACGCTTCGGCATGAATGGACCGGCTTGGTTGGAGTGATATAAATAAGCAATAGGTCCTTGAGTGGAGGCCGCGTGCAGGAGGCCGTAGCCGCGGCCGTAGGTTGCGGGAGTCCCTTGGATGTGGGTGGCGCAGAACCGATCAGTGTAGAGAACTTTAGGGGAGACCTATGTCCAGCAGTGGACGTGTATTGGCTGAAATGATGATGATAATGAAGCAAAGTAGCTGTATACTCGCCAGGCAGCATGCACCAGCACTGTGTATACCATCCATTACTAGAGCCAATCGTGGTTCTATTGATTACATATTGCACAAGTCTAATTGTCCGAGCGGCAATATTAGCTCGCTAATTAAATAAACTGTCCCCGAGGTAAAGCAATGTTTGCGTAATAATGTGAATGATAGAACTATTTTGATGGATTTATATAATTTGACCATGGAAGATTTGTAATTGATGGATCTGAGCTGACCTTTAATTTTGATCCTTTAAATGGTTGTTTTTTTCATTGCGCCGATCCCATATGACCTGGCAATTATCAGGAGGATACCTACTAAATGGTGGATTTTTTAAAATTCTTCATAGTACCTATACGCCGTCATATTAAAAACCTCCTAAATTTTACTACTGTCTTATCTGTATGACCCAAAGGTTGAAAATGCTTTTTGTCGACAAGTTTGCTTATTGTTATAAATGTTTGTGCAGTAAAATTTCAATAGTAAAATAATAAAAATTAAAGCGACGGCGGAGCTTGGACCAAAAATTTTTACCTGAGGTTTCTGTCCAGAAAATCCTAATAATTTACTATCAAAACTGAGACCGCACATTCCTAGCCCCATATTCAAAGTAACGTTTCTAGCGGCTAGTAATGACTACATGAGCCACATTCAAGCGCCTCAAATACTTGAGATCTCCAAAGACGACCACGTCACGGGAAACCTACTCGAATTTCACTGCTTAATAAACCTGGCGTAATTAACTAGCGAATAGTGCAGAGGTAGATAAATGTGTATAAAATACGAAATAGAATGCCTCTTAAACCAACGTCACAAGGTTCATGTTTCAATGAGGTTGCTGCGCTGAGTGCGTTAGACGTTGCTCTCGTAGGTATTTTAGCTTGAAGCTACTATTTAGGAACTTTCAAAAGAAGATCGTACCTACTCCTTTTCTAAAAAACCCGCCGGCAACGCATCAGCAACCTCTCTGATCTTGCAAATGTTCATAAGCGGCAGTGATTAGTTACCATCAGGTGATCCACTTACTAGTCTGTCACCTAATCCATCAACTGACTGGCTACTGGTAGTGACCCTGCCAGAGGTCTTGGGTTTGATCCCCACCCTGGATAAACATTCGTGTGATGAATACTTGTGCTTGTTCAGTGTCTGGGTTATATGTATTTAAGTATTATATTTGCTGATCCTCTGTTGTCTGATAACTGTAACACTAGTGCTTAAGCTACTTAGTACGGAGTCAGGTCAATGTATGAGATGAATGTGAGTTAAAAAAATTAACAAAAAAAAAACTCAAATAAATCCATCACCAATCCAACTAATTCTTAACTAACAGCCGACTGAGAAAATAACAAAAATATCCCTTAATTCCTTTCCTCTCTACTTAGTTGAAAAGTAATGGAAAGGAAGACTCGTGTTGCCGTAATTACTACAGGTGGGCGAACGCGACTTGAATTATTCAGTTGGAAAATTAAAATAAATTTATTGTATCTCTCTCCCGTCTTCACAAAGTGGAATATAAAAGGAACTGTCATTCTTTGGCTAGTCCGGCTAAAACCCAAATCTGACAAAACGGGACAATGTACTTACCTGTACATGATAGTTTTAGAATTATTATCACAGTAATATAAATAAATTCACACAACGTGACATTCATTAGCTGACTCCGTACCTAATAAAGTTGAACACTTGTGTTACATTTAGACAACAGTCGAATTACAAATATAATAGTTAAATACATATATTACACCCAGACAAAAATAAACTTTTGAATTGTTCGAACTTTGCTCGGGTTTTGATCAGCAATCCACATTAGACAAAGCGTGGTGATTAAGCCTGATCCCATCATAGTAGCCTTGACTTGATTACTATGATGGAGGCCTTTACCCTGCAGTGGGATACTATATAGGCTGATACTTACTTTACTTTTTGCTTTATATGTTGTCTTGGACATTATCCAAGCCCTTAATTCTCGCACCTCTCATTTCCTGAACCAACCCTGAAATTAATTTTAAAATAATAAACAACATCTAGGCGTTGCGCCTATTCGTTGGTATAAACTCTGCGAGGATTTCATCCTACCTGTTTACCTTCGAGCCTCGTCCAGCGCCTCATAATTAGTTTCAATGTTTACATTTTCTGATACCCCAGCTTGTAAGACATGCTTTGAAATTGCGTACATAACTCCCCCGCCTTGCCGTTTCATAAACGTTCCTGGCTTATATAATTTTCTGTCCACGGGTTGTTTAAATAGGACCGTTTTGTTTGAACACCTTAATTTGAATAATAAATTCTGGTTGGTGCACCGAGATGGCTAATTTAAAAAGGTAATCCGTTGAACTTATTGTTAGTGGCCAGATATCAATACTGTGTACGGATATAACTAGAAGTGTAAGCTGGCAGTACGCTGGCTATATCGCTTGTGTGTGGCTCGCCCTCACTTTCTTTCGGGGCATAATTTTGCTATTTTCTTAGTAGTTTTCATCTTTGCCAAATAGATGGCGCTAGGTGTCGATTTCATCGTACCTTTCAGGTCATAATATAAGTCTTGTAATTTTCTATAGAAGTTATCTCTTTATAATTATAGTATAGCAGAAGATGGAAAATATAGAAGTTAAGATGGAAAAGATAAGATAGAGTTGGACATGAAAGATAAATAAAATATAAGTCTACTGAAATAGTGTAGCTGGTCTATTATTATTAAAGTTGAAGCCTCGTGGCAGACGGTTTACTTTTATTAAATTCATTGATAATAATGAATGACAATATTTATGACACTTAGAGTAAGTTTTTTCAACAATGTCAGTAGATTTAAAGGAAGATAACTTATACATGTATTTAGTATTTTTTTTTTGTTATTGATACCATGTCGATGTTGTTATACAGGGTGTATCGGTAAACAGTTACATCCTTTCAGGGTGTGATTTGGGAGTTGGTATAATAATCATGAAAAATATAAAACGGTACAATAGGCGCATGTATTTCAAATTATTTTCGATCAAAGTAATCCTAAAGTCCTGTAAACTAATGGTCCGTGTTGGGGGTCAAAGTGGGTCAAAGAATTCGTAGTAAACGTAGTATTGGTGTAGTACTACGCACAGTTAGGACACTCCCTAAACCACTCCTTCAATTCTCTGCCCAACATCTCGACTTTAACACACTGCTATAAGGTCGAACGATGGCAAAGGCCATCTCTTTCACACGAAAGCTACTGGACTACTTCAACAGATTTTCATTGGCGCAACATTGCAATGTCTCTCTCACGAAACAACGTTTCACTCACTTCTATCATTCATGCAAACTCACACATTTACACACGCAAGACACACACCACCCGCCTTCCTAGCAAGCATGCAACGTCGCGCCGCGGCGCGCGCGGCGCGGCCTATCAAAGAAAGCCGACAAACGCCATGCCGCCGCGCGTGTAACTTTTCGGCACGTGTAAGTCAAGGTCAACCTACAACGTTGCCATTTATTGAATCGGCAGGTCACTAGAAGAATTTCATGATCAGCTGTAAACATTTACTTATCTTTGTAAATTACTCATTCACGAATAATCCGATATTTTTACCATCAAAAGCTTGATATCTTGCCCAGTCTTGTCGGGTGAGTGGGAAAAGAAAAACATGAAAACCATGCAATGTTTGGTAGACGTGAGATCAAAAACTGGTTTGATCTAATCAGTGAAACTTGAGAGATAGTACTTGCCTAGGTTAGGTACCTGCGAGTTGCGATTGCGACCCGGAAATCCATAATGATTCTGCATTCACTTAACACTCACCATAAAATGGCACTTTCATTCACAAAATTGATCGATATGCACAAACCCGTCAGACCTCGCAATCACACACACACACTTTGCTATGAAATCATTGCAATTACATTATCTACTAATCCCGAATTCGCGGCACCACTATCGATGTGAGCCACATGCGCAAGCCGGCGCGGGCGCTGGTCGACTGGAACACAGCTAGTTAGTCAGACAGTGTGAGTGTGGGCACGCGCGCCGCCATTTCCAAGATGGCCGACTTTCATTCACAAGCGGCGCCATTGCTAGGTACCCGAGTGATGGACTCGAGTAAAATTTTCGCACTCAAACAATTTATCGAGTTATTATTACAATTCTAACCCACTGGTGTGGGTTGCTAGCAAAAGGTAATCTACTCGTAAGTTAGCTCGTTTGGTATGTTTTGTACGCATGGTCAGGAATTCATGTGACTTAGCATTTACTTAAAAATTGGCCAGCTATGCGAGCTAAATTTAACTGACTTAACTGTCGGTTTCAACTCATTTACATTCGTGTTCTTCGAGCACTTAGCTCGTGGCGTTGCAGACAATGAAACTAAAGGCGTCAAAGCACCTTCATGTTATTTCATTCGAGTCCCAGTTAACTTTTTTTATGTGATAGGTATGAAACGAGCAGTGCGGATCACCTGATGGTAAGCAATTGCCGCCGCCCATGGGCACTTGCAACACCAGTGGAGTTACACGTGCGCTGCCAACCTTCCAATCCCCTTTACTCCCCGGGTGGGCCTCCGGTACCCTCACACACTCGGCGAAACACAGCACAGGGGCTGCTTCACGCCGGTTTTCTGTGAGGCAGTGGTATCACTCAGGCCAAGGCCGGCCCATTAATGCCGAAGCGTGTCTCTCCCACAGTTAAAACCTTGGTAGATTATGTTTGTACCTTGGTTCGAGTCTCGAAAGAGTTAACCGACTGCATGAAAGTTTGTCATGATAGGTAAAGGTTGAGAGAATTTTTCCATTGAATGAGATTCGCTAATAACACTCGACACTCGAGTGTTTCGAATAAAGCCGACACAATTCGCATCACTATCGACACTTGAATCACGAAACAGCCTAAAATGTTAAATGGTGAAACGTGTTTTCCGGCTTTATGTCATTGTAATAAGAATCGAAATCTGATAAATACAGCTAGTTTGTAGTCGTGAAGGACGAACTCAGGTCGTTGCCTTAATCTGGTCAGCTGTTGGGCAGTAATCGTTTCGGAAAATGAACGAATTTTCGGGACCAATTTAAGGTGTGGTTTTTCACGTCATATGGAGCTGAGGAAATTCGACTTACTAAACCACCTCCTTGCAGGATGTAAATGTTCACAGATACACCCTGTATATGGGCCAAAGACCCGTAGGGGTCGATGTCATGCTTTCGAATTTTCAAACCATTATTTTTAATGAGACATTACACCGTCTCCCACTATATTACACCGTCTGCCACATAGATAGAATGATGAAGTACCTCTGTGTATTTCCACGTTTTGTGTTGTGTTGATGAGACAAAAGCTGCGGGCAGCCTGTACATTTGTAGTCTGGCGAGAAAACTTTACACTTCATACCGTATTTATCCGCTAACGCAACTTGTAATCACAAGTGGACAAACAGAGAACACAAACAAGCACCCCAAAGAAACCTTTCCGTGCCAAGCGGAAATTAAACTAAACTCCGCCAAATACACCGAATACGCAGACGATGCTGAGGTTTGTACTCACCTTTCTTTATTTACGCTCCCTTTGATCTTCGCATCCAGGTAGCTTCTGAAATATCCGTCTGAGCAAGTTTAATCTACGCCACGACCGGCAATCGAGCGGTAAGTCGTTTTAAATTAAAACTTGTCGACGATCCGATCCCAAGGATTTATAGCAAAGTTTCAGCCAAAAGAAAAAGTATCGATCCTGGGGTCCTCATACATACATAATTGCGTTCACCTAAAGTTGCCTTTTGTTCGGTTTCACTTGTATCAATCTTACTTAGCGCGGTCGGTCTGATTGCCTGGTCGGTGCGGGAGAGATGCTCCGCTCCAAATTTAAGAAACTGCTAAATTTCATTACGAGTAGATGGTTTTTATTCGGATAATCTATGCGAAATTTCGCAGTCTATTTGCATTATTGACTTACATCTTCGCGCTTTGAGTTTGGCAATTTTATCACAAGTTTAGAGAAATATTGTTATTAGAAATAAATTATTCATTGAACTTCTAAGGTGTTTGCATTTTCGCTAACTTCATTGGTAGCGTCTGAGTTTACTTTATATTATCCAATGAGGGATTATTCAACAGATCGAATTATTGTTTTAAAATTCTAATCTTTTAAAGCTTAATGTAATTCAAGCAGTACTGTCTTATTTAATTAAAAATAAAATAAAATAACTTTAAGATACTGCGAATTTGAAATGAGAAAAGTGATGGTTCAGTATCTTTGTTTGCGAGTTATATTAGCATAGTTTTAGCGCTGAGCACTATTTGATTGGTCAAATTGTGGTTTTAACATAGCAATGTTAAAGTGACCTCTACAGTGCTGACTTCTAATGTAACTTCAGATTCAATATTTGACGGCTGATACTTCAAATCGGCGGCCTCTGTTAACAAATCGGACAAATAAAGTGGAATTCATTTGTTAGATCGGGCCAGGCCGTGGCAATTAATGAACTTGATCAGAATCCAATTAATTATGCCTAGGGGCCTTATGAAAACAATATCACCTAGGAGTTGTAAGCTGTTGAACTAGGTATGTAATTTAAACTTGCATTATGTACGTAGCAGAAGAAAAATTTAACCTATTGGTATTGCAAATGAAATTGTAAAAAGAAAACCAAGTGGTTTTTTTTAAGAAATAGGAGAGCAAATGAGCAAGCAGGTCACTTGAATGGTAGGTAAGCGATCACCACCATCTATAGATATTACACATTTTAAGGAAGATGTGGACTCGTTTTGTTAACATTTCTCGTCGTCATCAGCAACCCACACTCGTCCACAGGTCTCCCCTAATGCGCCACCGCTCCCGATTTTTGGCCTCTCTCATCCAGCCCACACCAGCCAGCCTTCGAATGTCATCATCCCATCTTGTCGCAGGGAGTCCAACACTACGCTTACCGAGTCGCGGTCTCCACTGAAGGACTTAAACGTTAAGTCCTTTCTCGTCGTACTGGTTCGGAAACATTGCGAGAAGTTGATTTGTCAATGAGGATATGCGTGGCAGAATTTTGCGTAGGCGCTTTTTTCTGCCACAGAAAAAATTTGGCAGCGCCCTTGCGATTCTACTAGAGCTATAGTTCGGCGGCGGCATCTGTCTGGTCTTTGCTTATCTGATAACCATCACTAAAAAGTATACCCTAAAAAGTATATGGAACGTGAATCCTAAAAAGAGCAGAACAAAAACCGCCAACCTAGTGTGTAATAAGCAAACCACTTACACCACGTGCGAGGAGTCGGCCTCCATCCCGCTTGCTGGTGCCAATGAGTTTTACAGAACTTAAGCACACTCTATTAAAACTTGGCCGGCGCTCGAGGAAAACATTGTGATAAAACCTACGCGGTTGGTATTTGATATGCGGAACAGAGCTGGCGAATCGGTTGTGATATGCCTTTCATATTTTTTGAATGAATACTGGACGATACATACTCTCTTATCAATTGGTTATTGAAATACAAGGTGCACCTATATGTAAAAATTTACATCTCTTCAACCACGTTGTTAAGCCACGACGCAAAAACGGGGTGTTATACTTTTGACGTTTCTGTCTGTTTGTCTATCTGTGGCATAGTAGTTCCCGAACGGATGAACCGATTTGGAATTTGTTTTATTTTTGTTTGAAAGTTATAAAAGTTGGGGTGTTCTATAGATTGCAGATTGATAGTAGAATGCAAATAGTATGAAAATTTGTCTATTTAAAAAAAAATCTTTGATTTAAGTATCTACCAAACATTCTGAACACTGTAAATGTTCGTTGACTTTTGGAAACGCGAATATATAATAATCTACTTTTAATACAATTTCAGTCACGTCATGTCTTGGTCGTTTTGTATGGGGAGTTGCAAAATCAGTCGTAGAACAAAAATGTTGTTAAGGATGGTTGGTAGAAGTCGTGCTTAAAGAATTGTCTACCGATGCATCCTTCTACTGAAAGATATTTTTTGGGGTCAGTTTTTAAATGTTTCATCCTTGGCTACTTCGAGAAAAATAAATCAAAATGGCGGAGAAAAAGCCTAACTCCTATGTCAAAGGTTCATTGCCCTCTATTTACTTATACTAGTTTGTCCTCCACAACGTATCTGGATCAACAAACTTAACCAGCTATTTCGTTAACATTGTATGTTTCAACATTATTTTGTATTTTCAAAGAAGCCCGATTTATAGGAATAACCTCAAGTAGTTTTATGCACAAGTTTTAATCCTCCGCCCGACGGGGATCGTCCTCTTAAGCCCCTCTAAATTAAAAAGTGACTGCATCACGTAGAATCTAGATCTGCCCAGATATTTGCCAAGATATTCCTGTAGTAACAATCTACGAGTCTGGATAAATAAAGAAATTGATTTTTAAACTAGCACAGTCTAGACGTCTCATTGTGAAGTTGTTTGAGTTTTTATAACTATTTTTTGCTTTGTTGTTTCAATTTTCGCATTTGTCGGGAGACTAATGAAAAAGAAATCGTCTTTAAATGGAAGCATTCACTCGATTATTGTGGATTGTTTAAAAGCTAAAAATATTAGCTACAAAGGAATGAAATTTAAAAAAAGATGCACCAGGGTAGTATTAGAAAATGTTATGCATTTTCTTAGTAAAAAATGCTATCGAAACTAAAAAAAATATAATTCAAATCGTTACTCGTGAAAAAGCTTGTAAAATGTTGATTCATTCACGATGCATTGGTTGATTAGATGAATAAATCCATACGTACCTACATACTCATAATACTATATTTTATACTATAATATTAAATATCCGCAAAAATCTGTGGATGTATATGTAGGCAAGTATGTTTCTTGCTCTATCTCGAAAAAACGATTAAATACATTTTGATGAAACCTTACAATAACAAACCTTACTATAATATCAGAAAAATATATCGGCTACAATGCATAAAGATAATTATATTGTATGTTACTCAAAATATACGATAATTCTGTAACCACGCGGGTGAAAACGCGGGCCGCAGTCATCAAGCTATAACTCAGTTCCATGCATCAACTTTTTTCACAATGATATATTTGCATACATACAAATGTTTCTTGCACTACATTTGACTCAAAAAACTTGAATACTCAAAACTTTACAGCTATCCCGTAAATGTTTTACAAGGAATGTTGAACAAAGCTTTTAGTGAAGTCGAATGGCTTTTTTATTTATTCAATAGTGTTGGTACAAAAAGGGCCAAGTGCGAGTCGGATTCACTGATATGGGCTCTGTAATATACAATAATATAAAGTAAGTAGTTAGAAGTATCATATAACCTAATGATACTTCTAACTACTTACTTTATATCACCAGTATCTGTAGACATTTACATCCCTTTTTAATGAGGGGGAAAAATTCAATTAATTTCCAAAAGTCGTAGAACAGAGAATGGTTGGTAGAACACGTGGTTAAAGAGATACAAATATCCACAGGTATACCTTGTATACTGTCCCGCTGCAGGGTAAATGCCATCATCATATAAATAATCGTCGCTACTATGATGGGATCAGGTTTCCCTAGATGCGGATTGGTGATCACAAACCCGAGCTATGTTTGAAAAAATCGAAACATACTTAGTATTTTCGAACCAAACCGAGCCCAGAGTCTCGGATTTTAAACCATGGCAGAGCCGCATTTCGGCGTAAATGAGCTGGTCAGACCGGAGTGATACCACTTCACAGAAAACCGGCGCCCTGCGCTGCGTTTCGTAAAGTAGTAACGCACCCTTGCAGGCCCAATGCGGGGGAAGGAAGAAAAGGCCTTGACGCTTTTCCCCGGGAAAACAAAAAAAAAATACTTGTAACTCCACTGGTGATATCCATGATTCACTCACTCACTCATGTCAGACGACGTGACATAGGTATATCACAAAAAACTAGGTATCAGCAGAACTAAAATACCACTAACATTTTTTACAGGCAAAAAATTAGGTACTTTGTTTTCGGCAGTGTTAGTAAAAATAAACATTTTTGTTATTTGACTGGGGAACCCGAAAAATACTGTCTTTGTTTTCACCTACACAAGATTATGTGGAGTTCAATGACCTTTTTACTCGACTGATGAGAGAGTAGGTTTTTGGCGCGTATCCATGTAATATGTGTAAAAGTATATTCTTTATCACCACGTTTTCTCCGAACAGCTGAATTTATACTATAACCATAAGAGAAATAGTAAACATAGCAATATATTGCTCACACTACGTCTATAATGTATTGTTCAGTTTTCAGTGTAAATTCAACTTAAGAGCGTGTGACGTATGAGTTGTATGACAAAATATAATTCATTATTCAAACTAGGTACCTAAGGATACCTATCTTTAGGTAGATATTTAAAAATTATATTGAGGTGTCTAATGACATTTTTTTAAACTGAATAGTTTGCCTGAGAGACACATCCAAAGTGGAAAAATGTGTGTCCCCCTCTTATTCCTGGAATAAGAAAATGATAAAACTAAATATACAGGGTGTAACAAAAAGGGGGTATCAACCATAAAGGGAAATAATGTGTACCTTGTGTAGATTCTATATGCAAATTTTCAAATTAATACAATAATATTTTAGGAAAAGATAAACAATCTTACCGTAATTCATTTATAATAATATTTTGTATGCAAACAATTGTCAGGAATGCAAGGGGCGGTAACTATTAAAAAGGGGTTAATTCTAATATGATAAGTGGAGTCGTTATTCCTCGACAGTTTAACATCTTATGAAATTAGTTAATGTGTTAATAGGCACTTTACCGCTTTGCAATCCTTAAGTAATGACATTTTTAGCTCGTGTTAAAATATCATTTTCGTTCACAATATGTAAATAGTTGTGCCTTAGTTTCACGTGAGCACCTTAAGGTCTAACAGGCACTTGGCCGCTTTTTTTCATAATTTATCCGTAAATTAGAAGAATAATTTGTGCCTGCACCGCTTCATCGTCATTAGTCGCAGCCTGGTTTAGAGAAGTGTTCTACTTTAGTAGTAAATAACTGTTAGTTTTAGCTTATCTCTGCAGTTTCAACCATTTTAGTGTAAGCCCGTTTCAAAACCCTTTTTTTTGTTGACGCTGGGGAATGCCGCTGACCCAAAGTGGGCCAACGTGGTCTTGCGACTCCTTATACCCCCTCCTGCCGGGGGGCAGGCGGGTTATGTCGGGCTCTCCTCCGGGTGGGACCGGAGGCAAACCGACTAAACCCCAGCCACGCTCCCTCATCGCCAGAGTGGGGAGGAGACATGAGGACGGGTTGAAGAACCTTACTTCAAATCCCTCCCCAGACCGTTTCAAAACCCTGACTTCCTTATGACAAAAAGTGGTATAAAGATAATTTTGGTGTACAAACCGATGGTGTATCTTTATAATTTGTGACTTTTATGAAAGATCTTTCATTTGTGACTTTATTAACAGTGACAGGATCATTTTTAAACCTAAAACCTAACTGACTTTTATTTCCGTTTTGTAATAAGAAGCGAGAATATCATGTAAGTATTGCTTAGGTTTTTTATCTACGATCAATTATAATAATAAAATAAATAAATTGAGACCACATCACATAGGTACATTATACTGGTCCTACACTAAGGTTTCGCTTGTGCTATGGAAACCAGAAACAATGAAAGAACCACAAAAACCCAGACCCAACACAAATATCTGTTTTATCAACAAACATATGTTGGTTGGTGGTTCGGGAATCGAACCCACGATCCTTGCGTCGTCTCTTCAACTATATCTTTATAATAGCCTTGTCGTTGTCAATATATTGTAATTTAACACTTTATTAACAGTATAGATGTGTACAAAGAAAACTATTTTCAATGTTGAGGTTGATGACCTTAATTGCATAAGAAAGCCATAGTGTAAGCATCAAGCAGTTTTAGTACCACAGATCTTAAAGTTTAATTTCAGATACTGGTGATTTGTGAGTGCGGGCGACCATGTTTGTCTACTCTACGTGTAATAATATGAGTGTGGTTATCTACAACGTACGGGAACCGACGGTCCTGCCTCCAGTATTACATTTACATAATGTACTTAGCGAGAAGAGCCGCATACAAAGGCTCTCGGTAGAAAGTGATGAGACAGTACCGCGTCAAAGAAAAATGAATTCTTTCATGGTGGCACTTAAACAGATATTCGTTTGGAGGCGAATGTTTTGCTAGTATTAAATTATTACGCGGTATTTTACTCGAGAGACTGGAGAGGAGTTTTCGTTTGTTTCTAAACGTACACTTTGTATTGAGCTTACTTTAAAGAGTGAGGATATGTTTGGACAGATATTATATTTTAGGGGTTCATAATCCTGAATTTTTTTAAACGTTATTTCTGAGATTTTTGTGCTGTACAGATGTACAATATAAACCTTAGCAAATATGAACTGAGAGAAACTGGGCTCAGGATGACGACTAAACCTTTTATGGGGCTCTGTCGATATGTTAGACACCATATTTTGAACCTTATATGTTGGAGAAAAGGTCCAAAACCAATGAATTATATTTATACCTACAGCCAATTATGGGGTTAACGTGCTTTCTGAATCATGGTGCAAGACTGTCAAATCTAGACTCCGGGTAGACACTGAAAGTTTCTTTGTAAAAAAAAACTTAGGTTGGTATAATTTTTATGTCCAACCTAGGAATCGAATTCAGGATCCCAAGTGCATTTGTTGCTTTAAAATGCGCGCCACTAGCGAGGCATCCTAGCTCGATTGGAATCTGCGGGTAATGGGATGAGGGAATACAGAACGCACTTAGGTACCAACAGCGAACAAAATGCTCTGAAATCGTAACTTTCACATTTACCTATTATTTTCATTGAAGTTTAGCATATCACCATTATACAGGTAAACAGCCATTATGACGTTTTGACGATCGCTGCTTCAGTGACCTTATAAATACTTAAAGGCTCTCAATTCATTCAAGTAAAGTAGCAGCCTATATACTGTCCCACTGCAGAGCAAAGGCCTCCATCATAGAAATCAAGTCATCGCTACTATGATGGGATTAAGATTAATCACCACGCTTGCCTAATGCGGATTGATGATGATCACAAACCCGAGCTATGTTTGAAAAATTGGAAATATACTTTTGCTCGACCCGAGATCACGGCCCGGTACTTAAACCACTAGACCAACGGGGCGGGCAACAGACTGCCTCAATTCAAACGCATATGTGCAATCCGTGTTTGATAGCGCCAACCGAACGACATCGTCACAAAATAATTACACACAGAAGGTAGACTCAGCCTGATTTTGAATTTAGAAGAGTTCGTTGACATATGCTAGGGTTGTTGCCCGGCATGAGTACATAAGCGCGCGGCCTCTACCACAGACCTCGACAGTTCGACAATCTTATGTCATAGGCTAGGATTAATGTGGTCGAAAAGGCGTATTTCCCCGTTAGTGCGCATGCGTGAGTACATGACACGTTTTTAGCTCTTAGTGGGCAGCCTACTATCTGTGTGTAATTATTGTGTGACATCGTTCTTCTTTTATTTACAGAGAAGGTTACCACAACCTTTTAAATTTCCTCAATTGATATTCAACCTCATATATTTGACAGTAAGATGAGAGTTGATTGAAGAAATTTGACAGTTTTGTATACATTGATGTGTGGCTGTACATTCTGTTTCTGTTTCTAATTCTATGGGTAAAACTTAATAACTGATGTTTGGGAAGTCACAAATATTCTGCAATTGTAACTAGAATGCTATTACGAAGCACTGCAGCAAATACAAGACATCTTTCAGTGATGCCAGCAGTTGTGGACTCGGAGCCAAATTGAATAATGCTTGAGGAAGCCTCAGAATCATCTTTATAGCTTTGTTCCTTCTATTACACAGCACTGTAACATCGTCTTGCCGTCTTGGTAATGTATGTACAGTACATTGTACGTGTAAGCAAGACTCCTTATTACAAAATCTTATGTTGATCGTGGCATAAAACTGATATTGTTACTTTCATTCGTCAATTTTGTAAAAGTGACAGCGTTATTGCTTAGGGTTCCATAGTCAAATGGTAAAAAACGGAACCCTTATAGATTCATCATGTAGAACTGAATTTTGTTTTTATCCATCTAACGAGTACGTACGTGCGGGGTAGTATTAATACGTACTATCTATGGATAGGTCTTAAAAATGATATTCAATCAATCTTATCATTTAGGATACCAACATCATTTCTTTCTAAATAGTTTGTCTTGAGAGACACTTCCAATTCGAAAATATGTGTCTCCCCTCTAATTTATAAACTATGAGAATGATAAAACTAAAAAAAAAATATGACGTAGGTTCACCATAAAAAATACCAACGAAGATTGGTTTGACCGAAATCTAGTACGTGACTCTATGTGTCTCATCTGCCACCTATCACATAAAAATAGTAAGCACTTTTTTTAATACGTCATACATCTTAACGTCGTAATGCCCAGACAGCAGACACAATGGAAAATCAATTGTTTTATGCCTTTTAAAAGGCTTATGGGCCTTACGACGTTAAACCAGAATATAGAAAAAATCTAGCAGACTTGCTCTTATAAGATCTTCTAAAACGTAAAGAAGCTTATAACTCGATAAAACTGGTGTGAACGTGCCGCTTAAATTAAAAGGAGGTCCCGATGCGAGAATTGCAAAATTAGACTCTATAATCCCCATTAGCGCTAATTTTATAGTCCATAAATTTAAATGCAGTTAAATTAACATAAAGGTGGTGCACGTTGCGGTATGAAGGAAGCTATTATGCAGGTCGCAACGGATCGCCCGGGTTAAGTTTCATTGTACAGTTGAGCTTGTTTTAGAGCGACGGTAAATCTCAAACCGTTTTACGGTTTGGACCGAGTCGCTGTGAAACGCATTGCAAAGATACCAGTCTTATTTGGGTTTGAGTATACCGATGCACACATATATACATAGACATACATAGCCCAAAGAATTGCGTGGCTGAAGTGGCAATGGGCAGGGCACATTGCGAGGAGAACAGACGGCCGTTGGGGTGGGAAGGTCCTTGAGTGGTGAGCCGTGGCAGGCCTCCCACCAGGTGGACCGACGATCTGGTGAAGGTTGCGGGAGTCCCTTGGATGCGGGTGGCACAGGACCGATCTGTGTGGAGAATTTTGGGGGAGGCCTATGTCCAGCAGTGGACGTCTATTGGCTGAAATGATGATGATGATGATACCGATGCACTCTTTATCTCTAGAATGTAGTTACAGTCGGAAATTTTCACAAAATAAATGGACAACGTTTCTGTCTTCTTTTTATATACTAAAGGCAGCAAAAGATCAAGCGGGTCACCTGCTGGGAAGTAATCACCGTTGCCCATGAACATCTGCGAGATCAGAAAAGCCGCTGATGCGTTGCTGGCCTTTTAAGAAAGAGTTCGCACTTTTCTTGAAGGTCCCAAACATCGCCTGTTAAATAGACTAACATAAACGTGATAATTGGAGAGAGAGTTAAAGTTTGGCACCGCACTAGTGACTCCACTCGTGGTTTTATGTGATATGTGGCAGACGAGCAGACGGATGACCTGATGGTAAGAGATTGCCGCCGCTCATAAATACCTGCAACACCAGTAGAGTCACAGGTGCGCTGCAAACATTGCCATGGAGGTTATCCGTCTGTCCTTTGCCAGTGATCACATGAAAAAACCTTGCACATCTATTTGCGTTATCTAGATTATACGAGACTCAGGCCATAACAATTATTTCGATGTGAATTCCCTCCCTGTGGGTGGAGGCACTTGACGGCAATTCCTCGCGACTCACCTACACCCAGCCAGGTGAGAGTGCATTACGCGCCTCTGTAATTGCCGCGCTATAATCAACTTGCGATACCACTTCAGGGCCGCAGCGAGGGTATTTAATATAAATAAATTCGCACAACATCTCATACACTTTTTTTTTGGTGACCCAGGAGAAATGCCTTACGCATACCCATCCGTCTGTAAACAGATGGGTTATGTCGGACTCCCCCGCGCTGAAGGCGGGGGTATACCGACTAAAACTCCTGGGACTCTCCCTTATCGTCCTTAAGTGGGAGAGGATCGTAGGGCAGTGGTACGGAACCTTACTCCACGATCCTCCCCCGGACGGAACATCTCATACACTGACTTGACTCCGTACGAGGTAGTTAAACTTGTGTTACAGATATCAGACAGCTGAGGATCTCAAATATAATACTTGAATACATACAGGGTATATCTGTGAACATCTAAATCCCTTTACCCACGTGTTCTACCAACCATTCTGAGCAAAATTGTTCTACGACTTTTGAAAATTCGCATAAAAAAATCATCTTAGAATAAGTAAGTAGTAAAATATCAGACTACTAGGCGATCCATCTGCTCGACTGCTACTTATCACATAAAAAAAAAAACCGTTTGTAAGATACTTTTTTGAGCATTATAATTTACTCTGCCCTCACTTCGCTTCGGGGCCGTAATTCAGAAATGAACCAATAGATGGCGCTGTGCTAAACTACGTCGCTTAAGCGTTTCGTGTTTTCGGTTTACCTATAAGCCTTGTCGTTGTCTATAGAAGTTATATTTTTATAAATAGTATAGATTGTCCCACTGCAGGGCAATACTCCATCATAGAAATCAAGTCACTTCACTACTATGATGGGATTAGGCTTAATCACCAGTCACCACACTTGCTTTTTGCGGATTGGTGATAACAAACCCTTCGGTTAACAAAGCTATGTTCGAAAAATTCGAAAGATACTATTGGTCGACCAACGGCGCGTTCGAAGGATGCGGGGGCAAAATAATTTTGAAATAACTAATTTCGAATTTTGAACTCCGCCGTTAAGTAGGCAGTTTTATAGTCCATTTTTCATTACTCATACTGTAAAAACTTTAGCCAAGTCCGTGCCTGCTTGCCTCTAGGAAATTATAGGCGAAATTAACTTGCGCTGCAGGTGCTTCTGTCATTGCTTGTTAGTTTTCTGTTATGTTCAACTAATAATTTTATTGGAAATTCCAGTGCAACGGAAGATACGTTTGTTATTGTTGAGTTTGTTATTTATAACGATTAGTACTTACAACCGTATGTTTTTATTATGTGAAACGGATCACCTGATGGTAAACGATTGGCACTGTCCGTACTCAACTACAACACCAGTAGATTCCCGAGTGTGCGGCCAATGTGTGGGCCTCCTGTACTCTCACTCAATCGACGAAATACAGAGGCCGTGGTATCACTAAAGTCGAGCATGTCGAAGCGTGGCTTGCCATTGGTCAACGGGTTTTCCTTGTGTACTTTAATAAAGTAAAATAATTTGGGGCGAGAGAACTCTCGAAATCTTACTAGTTTTATTATTAAACTAGTGACTCGTCTTTACTTCATTGGAGACAGTATTTCTACTCCATACCAATAGATGGCGCTGAGTGTCGATTACGTTGCGCAAGAGATCCTTAGCTGTAATCATTGTTATTGTCTTAAAATTTATTTAATTTTCCAAAATATCAGATATTTTACGGGTCATACTAAACGTTAAATTTTGTTTATAGTTAAAATAATCAGATGTCTTATCCTGATCTTTTGAAAGTACATTATAAAATCCATACTAATATTATAAATGCGAAAGTAACTCTGTCTGTCTGTCTGTCTGTCTGTTACTCTTTCACGCCAAAAGTACTGAACGCATTTAAATGAATTTTGGTATACAAATGATCTAGACCCTGAGAAAGGACATAGGCTACTTTTTATTGCGAAAAAAGGGTTGTAAGGGGTTAAAAGTGGGGTAAAAAGTTACTTTTCCACGCGGACGAAGTCGCGGGCGGCCGCTAGTATCTTAAGCCACAGATGCCAGCCATCAACACCAGCGCAACCCACACCCTCGATTTCTGCATTAGTGTGCTGTGAGTTTTCTCTTACAAACACAATCGCAAAATCAGAGTCAGGTAAATCCCGAGATTAATGGGTTTTTCGCTCTTTCCTAAAATGTTTAAACTTGTCTTATACGTTGATCTGTTCTTAAGCGACGCGCTTAGCCAGTTATCTCTGGAGCGAGACAATGTGATGCCCTCCGGGAATGGGGACAGCGGAATATATCTTGCGAGAGGACAGTTCCTCTGGGATGTCTTGTTGCATTAGCAAGATAAGAAATCATTGATGGAATATTTGAAATACGATACAACTATCATTTCAGAATTTGCTCTCACTTTGTTTCAGTGCTTAAGCAATAGATGGCGCTGGAAGTCGATTACATCGCGCAAGTGTTTTCCGTTTACGGGTTACCTACCTATAAGCCTTATCTCTGGAGCGAAACAATGTGATGCCCTCCGGGAATGGGGACAGCGGAATATATCTTGCGAGAGGACAGTTCCTCTGGGATGTCTTGTTGCATTAGCAAGATAAGAAACCATTGATGGAATATTTGAAATACGATACAACTATCATTTCAGAATTTGCTCTCACTTTGTTTCAGTGCTTAAGCAATAGATGGCGCTGGAAGTTCGATTACATCGCGCAAGTGTTTTCCGTTTACGGGTTACCTACCTATAAGCCTTATCTCTGGAGCGAGACAATGTGATGCCCTCCGGGAATGGGGACAGCGGAATATATATTGCGAGAGGACAGTTCCTCTGGGACGTCTTGTTGCATTAGCAAGATAAGAAACCATTGATGGAATATTTGAAATACGATACAACTATCATTTCAGAATTTGCTCTCACTTTGTTTCAGTGCTTAAGCAATAGATGGCGCTGGAAGTCGATTACATCGCGCAAGTGTTTTCCGTTTACGGGTTACCTACCTATAAGCCTTATCTCTGGAGCGAGACAATGTGATGCCCTCCGGGAATGGGGACAGCGGAATATATCTTGCGAGAGGACAGTTCCTCTGGGATGTCTTGTTGCATTAGCAAGATAAGAAATCATTGATGGAATATTTGAAACTAAAACTATACAGATATGTCGTATCATAATTTGAACTGTACTTTTTGGTGATTCTCATTGAGATGTTATTACCGTACTGGTCTTTTAATCTATATTCAAATAAAATTACTTTAAATCTGTAAATATTACATTTAAAATAAAAGAGCTAAGCTTCTGTATGCGTGTCGAATAGACATAGTCCAAAAAATAATATGGGTTTGAAATTTTTTTATCAAACAACAATTTTTGTGAGAAAGACCTTTTTACTCGTACTAATGAATATTGGCCCGCCCTCAGTTAGTTTCAGTACTTAACGAATAGATGGCGCTGGGAGTAGATTACATCGCACAAGTGTTTTCGTGTTTTCGGTTTACTTAAAAGTAAATTAAATTTGAGTTTGTTCATTCGTTCGTTCATATTCTGGTAACCTCTTTAGATGCCGGATTCGCTGTGGTATCAGTAGAATCGCTAAAGTGTTAATGGTTAAAATATTTCTTCTTCCACTTAAGTTATCGATTTCATAGAAATGAAAACGACATTGTTAGCACAATATTTACATAATTCATACCCAGACATAATTCATACCCAGAAATATTTCCAAAACAGGTTGGTAGAATTCCAAATTCATTAAGCGTTGGAATGCGATAAACGTTCGGCTGCAAGCGATAAATCGATTTGCAGTTCCGCTCTCGCTCTCTCCGCTCCGCTCGCTCAGCTCATAGCTAGGAGCTGTTAATTTCCGCTGGCTTGTATCGCGGAGCGGAGCGGCAGCGGTATTATTGCGCCTTCCCAGCAGTTTGCGACCTGTTACATAACATTTGAGAGGCTTGACCACGGTGGTGAAGAAAGCGGTGAAAAATTGCTTACTGTCGGCGTTTATTAGCCATAAAAACATAGTAATACAGCAGCTAAAAAAAGTATGTGGACGAACAAACAAGACACAACAAAAAATAATAACAATAACATTGTGGTTTGTGGCCAACAAGGCGCAGCCTCAGCATTTGTTGCAGCAGCCAGTAACCACTGCATTGATTAGTCGAATTGCAAAGTAGACCGTCCAATCTTTTTCAGACAGTAATCTTAAGTAATCTGGTAAAAGGCTGTCATTTCATACAAATCGTAGCGTTAGTTCTATGTGATGTTAACTAAAATGTATTACTAATGGCCCGCCCTCACTTCGTTGCAGTACAAGTACCAATAGATGGAGCTGGATATCAATCGCATCGCACAAGTGTTTCGCTTTTTAGGTTTACTTTTACGCCTTTTTACGGTCTATAGAATTTACTGCTTTATAAATAGTATAGAAAGTAAATAAATAATAAATAAATTGAGACAACATCACATACATTGGGTCCCATACTAAGGTTTTTCCTTGTACTCAAAAAACCAGAACACGAAGGAACCACAAACCACACAAATATCTGTTTCATCAACAAACATTTGTGTTGGTGCGGGAATCGAACCCTCGCGGGTCTTGCGTCTCAACCGGCGCTCAAACCATTGCGCCAAACGGGTCGTCAAAGTGACTGCGGCGTTTGAATTCAATGGAGGGCAGGGAATTAGCTATACTATTACTCTATGTAATGTTATATCATTATTAAAGTATGGAAATACGCTGCCCCCATCTCCAAACTCGCCATGTTATTTGACGTTCATAGGCCGCACTGGTTGGATATTGAGGAAATGACACCGATGTTTCGGATCACATGTAATTCAACGTAGGTAGGTATTTTACAACTACAAGTAATGAGTATCTGGCCTGCCAGAAACTTTCAAGGTTTCATATCAAAATTAATGATTTTTTTTCTCATTAATTTAGATTGGTACGGTCAGCATTAAAACGATCTTAGTGTTTACCAAAAATATCCGAAAATTTGACAAACATAATTTTTGGCACAAATCTAATGACATTGTACTTTTACCGTTGTCATTTGTTATCAAACAACAAAATTATATAGTGTTAACTGCCATTTCGATTTTTGTAAAATGATTATTTATTTTTGGTAGACTCGAAGCTGAGATCGTTTTGATAATGACGACTGTATAACATGTCTTCTTAGAAAATTACTAACTGTAACTTTTTATTTTTTTCATTGGCCTGTGTTGTGTTCAGGACACATGAATTTTGCTAATGTCAAGTGATTAAAGAGACACGTTCCTTTGGAAATTGGTCGGTGACTGAGCCAATTCTCTTTAATTAATTAAGTTTATAATTACACACCACCTCAAATAAACGAAACATATATCTACTGACATACACATACACTGTTAAATTTTTGTCGTTTTAATCCCGAAGCTATTGTAATGTCGTCATCCCATCTTGTAGCAGGGCGTCCAACACTACGTTTACCGAGTCGCGGTCTCCACTCAAGTTACACACACATAGTTATTACTATTTATTTCTTCCAGTTATCTAACCCAATTCATTTCATTTGACATTAACAAAGATTATTAAGGGGTGTGTCTACAAACATTGTACCTACATACTGGCAGATAAGCAATAAGTAAAAATCGAAACGGATATTCGAGTACAGAATCAGTGAGCATGCCATTTAATTAGGTCGCACAGATTTCAACAGCACAGCTTCACAGTTAATGAAAACGAACTTAATTGGAATATCTTTAAGTGACGGAAATAATTAATTGAATGGAAATGAGCTTTGTAGTTTGTTTGGTATAGCATCATGTTTGAAATATGAAGTTAATCGCTTCAAATTTCGTATGTCTCTCTACCACTTTGTAAAAATGCGTTGAGTTTCATTATGAAAACTGTTTTTCTTTTGATTCATGGTGAAAGATGGCAGACGAGCAGACGGAACACCTGATGGTAAGCAATCGCTTACCATTCACAGTGCAACTGAGCTGCCAATATTTAACGTTGGGCCCCCAATGCCCTCACTCGCTCGGCAAAACACAGCGCAGGCGCTGTTTCACGCCTGTTTTCTGTCACTCCGGTCAAGCATGACCATTAATGCCAAAGCTCAGCTCACCCACGCTTAAAAATCATTAAAGTTAAGACATGATCAAAGATGCAGTGGGTGATAGGTGTGATAGGTGGCAGATCAGAAGACAGATCACCTGACGGTATGCAATTGCTGCCGCCCATGGCACCTTCAACACCAGTGGAGTCACAAGTGCGCCGCCAAACTTTAACCTCCTTTCCCGATTGGGCCTCCGGTACCCTTACTCTCTCAGCAAAACACAGTGCCGGCGCTGCTTAACGTTTGTCTTCTTTAAGGGTGTGGTATTCAGGTGGTACTCAAGTCAACCTGAGTCATTCGTGGCGAAGCGTGGCTCTCCCACGTTAAAGTAAGACATGATCAAAAATGCAGTAGGTATACAAAAGTCTACCTACACTCTTCAGCTATGAAAGCCCAAGGCTGGCATTACCCCATTTCTCCACACTAAAAGCAACCAAATGCTTTAAATGCCAAAAAATGAAGTGAATATGAAAATTCATCCACATATTTGGGGCTTTATGGGGTAAATTCCAGGCGCAAGGTTCGGGCCGTGTGATATTGACATACGTAGGCTCCGGATGAAATATTAAACAACGGGGGAACAGTCTTGCTGTCTTCAGGGATACCTATTTGAATACTCTTGAGAAGGGAATAAGGTATGCCTTGATTTCGTTTGCCTCTGACTGTTGGTTGTTATGCGGATTTGGACTGATTAAAAGTAAGTGATGCAGGATTTTTTTATTTAAGCTTTGAGTTGTACATTTGAACCAAGTCATATCTTTTAGTTTCTTTATATAGATTTATAACTAAGATTTAAATATTATGTAGGTACATAAGCAGGTATACTACATATTTGGGGTAGTTGGCAAAATACATGAAATTACTTAAGTAAAACAAAAAGATTTTTCACCTCTTTCGATTGGTATATTTAAAGTAAAACTTAGAAAGTTTACTAAGAAATCATTAACATAGTCACCTTTTCATATTTTGTAATTACAAGTTTATAATTCATGTCATATTAACTGGTACGTGCAATGTAAACTTTGTATTTTTTTCTTGATTTCATATCAAATTGGGAGTTGTACGCTAGTGTTTGTACTCGTATTAGTACTTAACAAATGTAATAGCCAATGTTTTGAAATAAAGTATAAATGAATTCACACAACACCTTATATTGACCTGACTCTATACTAAGTAGCTCAAGCACTTGTGTTACAGATATCAGACAACAGAGGAAACACAAATACAATACTTAATACATAATATGATACCTAGACAATAAACAAACCCAAGTGATAATCACACAAATGTTTGTCCAGAGTGGGGATCGATCCCACAACTTTTGACGTATGAGGCAGGGTCACTACCAAAGGCGCCATCCGGCTAGTCAGAAAAAAATACCTATACTCTGATTTATAATCATGTGTAGTAAACTGACAGATGAAAATGACAAGTTTCTATGCATTTTGACATTTTGCAAGTGTCAAATTGAGCGATAATGGGGATGACACATTGACATCTGTCAGTTTACTCCACATGATTTAAAACCATAGTAATACTCTATCTTGTGTGTGTTCTCTGACAGATGATTTAAAATGCCTTAAACCATTCTCACCACCCCACTGTTTGATACTCAAGTCCGCTATATGCAAATCTTGAAACAGATCAACGATGGTTATAAAAATCCTCTCCCACAGTCGTTTATCGACGTTTTACAAACATAAACTCCTGTAAACCGCCTCCACTCCATTTAGAACCTTATGGCCTGGAGATAGGTCAGTTGTGGTGCAGACTACAAAACAGGTTAGTTGCAGACTCGTGGCAGTTCCTGTATGAATAGTTCAATCGAATCTTTTCTTTGCACTTACTTTATTGAGCTAATTCTTTTCACTTATTTTTAATTATTTTTTTGTGGGGAAAGTATTTGCTAAATTGCATTACTATTTATTTTTTTTCTAAATAGTAAATTTTATGTCTGTTTTTTATCTAGATTTAGTTGTCTGACCTGCTCTGCCAAGAGTGTTCCAGATGAGAATAAAAAGAGTTTTCATCATGAGTCTAACATGGTACTACGGGCTCAGAAGTGGTGGCTTTTTTAGGGTTCCGTAGCCAAAATGGCAAAAACGGAACCCTTATAGTTTCGTCATGTCCGTCTGTCCGTCTGTCCGTCTGTCACAGCCGATTTACTCGGAAACTATAAGTACTACAGTGATGAAATTTGATGGGAATATGTGTTGTATGAACCGCTACAAAAATATGACACTAAATAGTAAAAAAAGAATTGGGGGTGGGGCCCCCCATACATGTAACTGAGGGATGAAATTTTTTTTTCGATGTACATACCGTGGGGTATCAAGGGAAATGGTCTTTTAAAATGATATAAAGGTTTTCTAAAAAACATTTTTCTTAAAGGTGAACGGTTTTTGAGATATTCAGCTCTCAAATGGCGTAAAAAGTATGTCCCCCCCCCTCTATAGTTTTATAACTACGGGGTATAAATTCTAAACAAAATAGAGGTGATGCATGCTAATAACTCTTTCAACGATTTTGGATTTGATCAAAGTATCTCTATAGGTTTTTGAGATAGGTGATTTAACTGTAATTTGGTTAAGTTTATTATATTTGCTGCTACGGAACCCTTTTGTGCGCGAGCCCCGACTCGCACTGGCCGGTTTTTATATACTAGAAGCGACCAACAAGCAAGCGGTCTACTGGTTGGTAAGTATCATCTGCGAGATCACAAAGGTCGCTGATGCGTTGCCAGCCTTTTAGAAAGAAGTACGTTCTTCTCCTCGAGACTTTGGGTGCAACCGACAAATTGCACGTGAAGATAAGATGAGTTAAGGAACAAAAGAATAGCATCTATCGCTCTTTCACTCGAGTGAACTGTTTGGTGCAACTTTAGTTGCCTTTGTTACATGTTTGATTGATTTATTTCTATTTTTGACAACCGTCGGTGGTGTTTGGCATCCCTACTGACGGATTTATGTTATGAAACGCAATATTTCGGCCGTGCTGCCCGCTTTATCGAGCCATGCGACCGATTCGGAATCAAAAATGGGAACTGGAAAAAGGAATTGAACATTTCGTTTAGGGAAATAAAAGCTGAGGTAATACTTTTATTGTGGAAATGCTACGCTTTGGCATGAATAGCCTGGCGATCATAGTGAGGCTTACATACCACCGGCGTGAAGGCTTGCTTGCTTGTTTCATGGAGTGAGTGAAGCCAAATCGGAAGGAAAAGGGACCTATATGTTCAGTTCATAGCGTTCAAAATTCTAGGATAACGGAAATTACCCTATATGCTATGATTCCCCTGGGAGTCTCGAAATATGCGTTACAAGATTGTACTGTTTAACTTGTTCAAAACTTTGAAGACCGTAAATTTGTTTAAATTTTAACTCTTTAACACTTTAACACGGCTTCTACATATAAATAAAATAAACTCATACGACACCTTATATGTGGATCTGACTCCGTATTTGTAGCTTAAGCACTTGTGTTAAAGATATCAGACAACAAAGTTATTATTACCAAACAAACACAAGTGCTCATCACACGAATGTTTGTCCCAGGAGAGGATCGAACCCACGACTTTGGCGTATAAGGCAGTGTCACTACCAAATGCGCAATCCAGCCAGTAAATAAAGGGTCTTAGAATACAGTCAGACGGGCAGCAAAATGATCGTATAAAAGTTCCGTTTGTTTCAATTAAGGTACTCAACCTAAAAATAAAAATATACCGGCCCCAACTCAGTTTCAAACCATCGCACATAAATATCACGAGGTCACAACTGTTCATTAAACATCGTTTCCCATACTTGCCAATGCGTGACCAAAACAAAGGCATAACAATATACGGATACCCAAATATAGTCCTGATTACACTAGAGGCCTTTGTTGAGTTAATTGCATTGGCCCCAACAAACCACTCGTCATTGTCTTGAATAAGATGAATACAACTGCGTGTTTAACCCTGTATAACCCTAACGGAATTTAAAGCAAGATTGATGTTTCCTCGGCGGGATTTTAAGCTTCTTGAAAGAAACATTTTGTAGGCTGCGGCGTAAGATTGAAAATTTTGTTGCAAAAAGAGTGATTTAATCAATAATGTTTAAGATAAGAGTTCTTTTCAGAGATTTTTAAATGTTTACTGATCTGATGACGCATTTGGTTGTACCTTAAGATTTAGAATTTGTTTTATGGGATAGCTACCATGTGTTATTTTTGAGTTTTCGATATTTATAAGGTACAGACAGCCACACATCAGGTTACCACAACTTGTTAAATTTCCTCGATTGAAACTCAACTTTATGGGGTTGACAGTACATTGAAGAAATTTAACAGTTTTGTATACTTTGATGTGTGGCTGTATGTACATGGTAGCAATCCCATAAATAACAAGTATTCTAATGTTAGTGAACATAAAATTTTAAAACAGAACCCTAAGCTTTTTAGACGCCGAAGATTGTGGGTTCGATTCTCAGTCTGGCCAAATAACTGTTTGTTATATTATGTCTGGGTTAAAGTTGCAAAGATCACGTGGTAGTCGGTACACCTGTACCGACTACTAGACCATCATACAGACTCTAAATCATGGCATATTTATCCCGTATTCCAAAGCTTTAAACTCAACCGCAAATGATTAAGTTCATGATGATTAACTACTTACTGCATTAATAGTACCAAAATTACTTACGTATGTAATACATTTATTTCCGTTTCGCCTTGCTCCAAAATCATTTAATAATCATTACAAAATTGGGTCACTATGAATTGATTAAATTGAAACAGCTACTAAATATGCAGCTTTTAGTCCGAACTCGTTGCCGTGAATTTACGAATTAATCTTTCACAGTAAGCTTAGTTTATTTCACGTATTACATGTTCTTTTTTTATCGAATCAATTAAATATATTTATTTTTGGTAGAGCAATTCTTTGCAATTTATTTTTAAGTAAATATTGCACTTAAAAAAATCCTCGGAGGGTTCAGGTGGGTGGGATGGATATCATATCTGCCCTGTCTGTGAAAGGTTGTGGGTTTGAGTCCCACCTGAACCCTCAGAAGATTTTTTTAAGAGCAATATTTACTTAAATATATTTAGTTATGGGTTAACGTCGTAAGGCATGGGCTGTCTGGACATCAGACACAATGGAGAATCATTTGTTTTATGCCTTTTAAACGGCTTTGGGACTTACGACGTTAAATACGACGTCATCAGGCCTTTAAGGTGAGAGTGACAGACTCAATGGACACTTTGACTGTTCTTTTGTGCCTGTCAACCTCATATTTGGATCTCACGGCCGCTTACCATCAAGCGAAGTGAGGTCATTTTGATTGTCCTCAATATAAAAAAACCGGCCTGGAGCCTATATCATCATCAGCAACTCACGCTCGTCCACTGCTGGACATAGATCTCCCCCAATGCACGCCACCGCTGCCGATTTTCGGCCACTCTCATCCAGCTCACTCCAGCCTGCCTTCGAATGCCGTCATCCCATCTTGTAGCAGGGCGTCCAACACTTACAGAGTCACGGTCTCCACTTAAGGACTTTATAGCTCCAACGGTTGTCAGTTCTGCGGCTAATGTCGAGCCTATATAATTTATATTTTTTAATTGTATTACGATGTAAGTATTAAGTCTATGCAAATAAAGATTATTAAACTATGAGTTTAGCACTGAATCTTCAACTGAGGGGTCGCTTAACATCCAGGATTCGACAAATCTGGTAATTACATTAAAACAGTTACCGTCTGACCTTACAACCCTAAGATTAGAGAAGGAAACTGGCCAAAGTTTCAGATTACACTTCCAGAATTGATTTAAGCTCCTTTTAACAAATATTTTTCAGCCAAAAATAGATCATGGTCATAGAATAGAATAGAAGAGAATAGTTTATTTGCTTTTGAACAGGTTGTACAAATAAGTAGATGGTAACAGTTATCATGATCGCCTATCCAGCCATTGACAAATAGCATGCAAATACAATTTACAAATAAACAAAATCGTTTATTACCCGACTACGGCAAAGCAAAAGGAGGGTTATGATTTTGACAGGCTATGTACGTACATACATAGCCTGTCATACATATCTACATACATACATAGATACATACATAGATATGTAGATACATATCTATGTATGTATGTTCATCTGTTTCCACGTAACTTCTAAACTACTTAACAGAATTCGACAAATGACATATCATTATAAGCGTCTCAATTGTCCGCTGGTAATAGGCTATATGAGGTTTCACAAAATCTAATGTGGCGCCCTCTAGCGGACAAAACATACAGAGTCAAAAAATAAAGTTATAATAAATATGCCGTGTTTGGTATCATTTGAAAGCTGCTTGACTTGTTTCATTTTTTTATGTGATAGGTAGCAGACGAGCAGGCGGATCACCTGATGGTAAGCAATTGATACTCGGATTCGTACATACGACCCGTGTTGAGTGCGCATTTTATCCACTCCGCTGCCAACGTACTTTAGTTCGATAAAATAAGCAAATTGCTGCTTGCTCATTGGCTGGGCCTCGCTAACTCGTTAATCCTTGAGACTAGGTTATTCATAATATTATTCTGGAAGGACTGGACCTTTTCTAGACGAGTTATTGTTGGACCTTTACCGTTACCTTGTCTCATAAATTGGTGGAGACTTTTGTATTACTTTCAATATAGCTAGGAGGTTAATTTTTCCTATAGCAAGTGCCTCTTGTTTCAAATGGCGTTAATTTCTCTGTTCAGTAATTTTAATAAATTATTAAAAAGCATGACGTATTAAAAAAATATTAAAGTTTGTACGTAGATACCTATGATTTATTTCCCTTCAAAAAAACATTAAAAATAGCGTTTAGTAAATGATAATATTAAAATTTTTTGTCGTGTCGTAGCACTGCACAGCTTACGCGCTAAGATGCGCAAACGCATACTACGGTTTTTACCTGCTACGAAATCTGTAGCACGTCTAAACAGCTACGAACGCGGTAGCGTCATTTGTAGTGCTACAGTGCTACGTTTCGTAGCGCGACTTCACGATCACGACGCGCCTTACTCAAAACACGTGCGTGAGTATATAACATCGAAATATTAAGTTATACCATGTTTCTTTGTTTCTGAGTTAATACGAATGGTTTAATATAGCCTACAATTAGAACCGTAACCTCGTGCAGACTGTATTTAGCTCGACAATTGATTTCCAATTATTTGTCGCAAAAGTTCACTGACACATATATATACAGCGTCTCAAATTAGCAAACACATCAAACAACAGCTCACACGTGTACCCTTTGGGTAATTGTGCTTTGTCTTAAGGGTTTCATTAACACATTGGGGAAATAAAACCTAAGCACGGTCATGTGTGCGTAATCACATTAGGATGTGACTTGGCAAGGCAACGTGTGTGGGTCTGAGGACAAGTTGTCACTGATATTATGAAGATTCCGTAGATTAGAACGGTACATTTTGTATGTATTTTTTGCAGTGTGCTTTGCATTCTTAATCGTGACATCTTGTGTTCGACATTTACAGGCCTTCAGAGTACCCACAACTATGGAGCGACTTACTCAGTTTTACGATTCCGCGAGGAAAAAAACAACTAGTTGTCCTGATAGGTCGTACAATCAGGAGGGCTGAATCACACCAAATGTTTGGCGTTAAGCGGCGAGCGCGATAAGCGATACTGTAGGCAGTCCCGGATCTGGGGTATCCAACCGCGATTGCGCTGAGATGGACGCCCCAGGGGTTTTGGTTAGGGTTAGAGTCCCTCACATCACCTTAACCGCCATATGTGACAACATGTAGCAAGAGGTGGGTGAAGGCCATGATGGTTTCCCCTGGGAAAACAAAAAAAAGTTGTCTACTCAACGAGATCTATTGGACTTTTTTAATATGCAAAAAACCTCTTTACTCCTTTTCTGATCCTGTGGTGTGAGCTAAAATTACAATCGTTAAATAACAGTGCTATTTGGTCAGTAATCCGGCATAGTGTTTATTCTAACTAACAAATCGGATAACATAGGTGTTGTGTGGCTTCGCGGAAATTGGGATATTAGCTGAGCCCTAACAACTAACCGATGCGAGAATATGGCCGAATTCGTACTAGTGTAGTTAAATAACAATAATATAATATTAATTCAGGAAATTACACTCATATCTATACATTATTCAAATTTGCTTTTAAACATCCACGATGTCACTCATGTTATAAGATAGATAGATAGAGATACTCTTTATTGCACAACACATTACAGAACTTAATGCTAATAGTAATTTCCAAATACAATATTGGCGGCCTTATCGCTAATAGCGATCTCTTCCAGACAACCTTTGAAATAAGATAATTTATAAGATTAAATTCAATTTTAATTTTACACATCCACAATGTCACTAAAATTCATATGGTTCAATTAAATTACATTGAATTGAATTACATTAAATTAGATAACATTAAATTCTTAATTTGAAAATTACATTTTTATATTAATTAAATTAAAAACAGCAACAAATATTTCTAAACCTTAAATAAAATCCGATAAAAAGAAACACTATCGCGATGCAATCCACGCCCAGCGCCATCTATTGGTACACAGTAAAACTACTGTTCCGAAACGAACTGTGGGCGGCCCACTCGTCTTTATATAAGAGAAAACCTCTGTTAAATAAGTTGATACAAACATTCCTGTTACCGTAACAGGTCGCATTGCTTGTAATCAGGGTAAGCGAGTACACTCGCGCATAAAGCCATTCGCGCGAAGCTCGCGGGCACTAATTAGATCCTCGGATTGCACGGCGTTGTGCTCGCTTGTACCTAGTAATGCGAATATCGGAGAATAAGATAACGAACTAAGGTTGCCCTTTGTAACTTTTTGACTTATTCCCGCTGTCTACCCCGGGTGGACGGACAGTGATGCATGCAATGTATTGAAAAGGTCCGGTAGAAAAAATTTTTTTATTCCTTCTACAATCGTAAGTAACACCACATTTTTGTAATGCTAATAAAGATCATGAGATCATGGACAATCGTAACACTAGTTGAGTAATCATTTTGCTGCCCACCTTAAAGCCCTCGGGGGGGGGGGGGGATTGGTCCTTTGGTGGGTACCAAACTTACTTGGAAATACGAAGCGCAGCATTTAGTTGAAAGAGGTCCAAATCATATGTTAGGGTGGCCCACTGGGTTTTATTAAAGAGAAAACCTCTGTTAAATAAGTTGATACAAACATTCCTGTTACCGTAACAGGTCGCATTGCTTGTAATCAGGGTAAGCGAGTACACTCGCGCATAAAGCCATTCGCGCGAAGCTCGCGGGCACTAATTAGATCCTCGGATTGCACGGCGTTGTGCTCGCTTGTACCTAGTAAAGCGATTATTAGAGAATAAGACTGCGTGCGACTCGACTGCGGTTGCTTTGATTTATTCCCGCTATCCACCCTGAAGGCTGTGACTCGACTGCCCTCCGATGCTTTTGACTTATTCCCGCTGTCCACCCTGGGTGGACGGACAGGGATCCAAATGTATTAAAAGTTCCGGATGAAAAATATTTTTTTTATTCCTTCCACAATGGTAACACCACTTTTTTTGAAATGATATTAATGATCATGGAACTCGCAACACCAGTTGATTAAAATTTTGCTGCCCAAGGTGGGCAAAACCCAGGGGGATTCGGTACCTACTCTTACTTATTTGGAAATACGAAGCGCAGCAGCATTTAGTTGCTGCTGCGCTTCGCTTTTGGACCTCCAAATCATATTTATTTTTAAATTCAACTTAAAAGCTTTAGTAACCATCTAGAAACAAAAAATAACAGCTTTTTAATCTGATAAAGCTGTATCAATAAACTTTGTACTAAGCTTCGTCAGTAACCGCCCGCCATGCCAAGGTCAGAAAATGTTCAGATTTATTACAAAATGTTTAAGTTAAATTACTTGAGCAATCGCTTGCTAGATTAATATGGCCGCTAATGTATGAAACTAAGAGTTAAGCTGATGTTTGATAAGCAAGGCTGGTGTGGTTTAAGTAATCAGGCACAAACAGCATCGAAGTTATATTAGCATTCAAAACTACCAAAAATATGTGTACATTTGATAAATTCTATTTTATTTTATTTTTGCTTCTTTATTTCAAGATGTTTTACTTTCATTTGGTATAGAACAACAAATTAAAATGCACCTCGGCGTATACTGAAATAAATAAATTGAAACAATATCACATTGTCATCGTCCCAAACTAAAGTTTTCCCTTATGTAGTAAAGCAGAAGATAAACAACCTGTATTTTGTCAAAGGCACATAATTTTTCGATACGTTTGAATGCCTATATTATTTTGATTATTTTGTTTATAGATATCGTTCACATCCAGTATAAATATTGTATTAAATAACATGAAGAAAAGTCAATTAGTAAAAGATAACTAAGTTACTCTAATTACTGTCCGATTTTAACGATGAAACGTGTCCCTTTTAATTTGACATTGACAAAGTAATTCCATTCGTGTCTGACACGATAGACACCATAACTCAAAAATAGTGTATTGAAGTTGTGAATCATATGTGATACACTGGCGCCGGGGGAGTCAATATCAGCACTATGACGCACCATGATGGAGGCATTGGAGTGTCGCATCGTATCGACGCATCTGTTGTCACTGATTCAATGAATACAGGAGTGTATTTTTACCCATCCATTCATATGCGATCAATAAATACATGATCATAAATCCAGTCAAGTGTAAGTCGGAATTGCGCACTAAGTCTTATGACTTTGATGTAGACAAAACTGTCCACGACGCCACATTTTGGGATTGTGTGACGAATGCATGACAATCGCCAGACGCATTGCTGCTCCTTGGACAAACACTTCGTGGACACATATTTCAATGTCAATAGCGTGCGTATGACGTGTGATTCTATGGATCATCGGCCTTAGTCAACTTTATGCTTACTTGCATGGTTCGTTTAATCCATGAACTCATGCATTCTCTTTAGTTAAATATGAGCGAAGGAGAGGTAAGTATATTGCCAGGTAATACGGATACCATTCATGAGTGGAAATATGTACTATCAAAATACCATCGATACTTTTTTTTTACTATCGACAGCCTATATTAGTATACTCGTGTGTACTACGGTAGGAGAAAGGTTGCATTTATCAGGAAAACTTTGTCAGCCTAATTTTACTTAAGGTTCTAAAAACAAAATTAAAATAATAGACAATGCGAGAATTCATCATTGTGTTTTAAATATGATAAATACTTGTACAGAGAATTTGACAGTGAACATTTACTAAGAAATAGACGTTATCACAATTTATTTTTTGTAAAAATCTAGAGCCGAGTGTATAAGGAATTGGTAGAACAAATCAATACTTACACCTCTTACACCGCGAGTCATAAGTTATGCTTAAGCATTAAAATTTTGGGCTTATGCAAAAAAGTTTTCCATTAAACTAAAACGGTTCAACCCGTTAATGTCTTGAATAATTGCAAACTACTTCGAAATGAGTAGTTCCCCGAAACTTGATCAGCAATGCAGGCAGGTTACAAACGTCTACGAAAACCTCTCACCCCTAATTAACTCGTTCACTTCCATTTGCTTCCTACGCCTACCACTTACCGGGGGAGAAAAACAAAACTGCAGTATATTCCCGGGCGGAAAGCTGTGTGCCCAATCAAGCGAGAATATCGGCAATCTGTCCGCGATCTCTCCGTAACTTCATCAAAAGAACCGTTGTACGTCTTTGAGGCATCCGTATCTAACTAACTTGCCCTGCAGGCATCTAGATCCGTTTTTTCTTCCACTTTCTGTCCTTACAGCAGCGCATACTTTATTTCTATTTGCCCGTATAGCGAGGTGAACGGGGCGCGGGGGGGGATTTAGGGACACGCGCGTTGGAGCCTCCCCAGCCAGTTGAGGCTGCGACCGGCGAGTGAGCGGTTGTCACGGCCGCGTATGCGTGAAGAAGGACTTGTTACCTACCATAGTGTCAGTGACGTGAAACCCAAACGCACATGCGTGCAATGGAATGACCCATAGTGAGACTAGTGACTTGTGAAGTGGTACCGTGCGACTAAGTGAGTTCGTGACGAGTTGGTCGTAGTTGCGGTGCAGTATCGCCGCTGCCGGTAAGTCGCGGAGTTTTATGGGAGAATTAGCATAGTAACAAGATCTCATACATTGGTTTTGCAAGGAAGGTTGAAGGATTAGCAGGGCCGTACGCGCTATGGATAAATTAATAATAATTTATGCCCGCAGCGTTTCCAAACGTTTTCTCGCCGTCTGATAAATAAATCAGTAGTTTGTATGAAGGTTGCGGACGGTAGAGAGGAGCTTAAATATTTTACGAGGTACGTATAGGTATTAATTTGACCTATTGCTGAATTTGCAATTTGTTTCAGAGAATAAGAAGAAGAACGAAAGAAGATTTTCTCTTTCTACCCGAAAATAGTGATGTAACAGAAAATGCTAAAGAGGAGCATGAAAGTGAATATGTTTATGCTAAAAGTTTTCTTTGCCGCACCCGAGATAACGTGTTTTCTTACGGGCTTACAAAAACAGGATCCATTTGAATACTAAAGCTAAGAACTTCTTGTGATTCTTTCACGGTATAAATTCAATAGTAAAAAGCCATTTTTTTCCAATATTAAAAGTAAGTACTAACGCATTGTCAACCCTACAAGAAACCTTCCAACACCTCGTCGGAGAACCACCCCATGCTGCATTCACTTGGTTAATATTTCGCACTATTTAAATCCACAAATGCCTTGATGCCAAAACAATGTCTGTATAAGTGCGCAGTATGCAATGTTTTTTTTTTATTTATCTGTGTCATAGTCTCGTGGCGATAATGAACTTAAACGAAAAAAAATTCTACACTTAAATAATTGACAATTTTAAAAGCTTCATATCAAATGTAATGTCAATTATCTCCGTTTTAATAAGACTTCCTATGTATAGCAAATAACGTTATTAATTTTCTTATTAGTAAAAATCCACCCTTGGATCTGTACAATATAAAAATAAATAATATTATAGTGTAACTAAAATTTTATTTATTGAAAAAGAAGATTATAAAGAACATGCTGATTCCTATTTTTTTCATTATCCTAATTGATATGAATGACTTCAATGTACATTGAGGACTTGAAGATCCCTGTTTTTATCAATATTTTTGGGACAATAAGATGAATAGGCGTTCAAAGTGTAAGAAGTCCTAATGATGTTGAAGATATTTCTAAAGACACTGTTACATTATGCAAATTTTAAGCACGAAAGCATGCTTCTGTTGAGCATTGCTACTTCGCAAATGTGCTAATAATCCTTTTTTATTATTATTATTATTTTTAGCCTGCTTGATCCTACTGGCTGGGCAAAGGCCTCCCTTAAGGTCTTCCACTGGCGCCTATTTGCTGCCGTTATTTCCCAGTCCCGGGAGTGATGATCCAAATCGTCACGCCATCTTTCTTTTCTAATAATTAGCATGAAAATTTTGAAAATAGTACTAGCGGTGCGTGTGTAAGGGGGAAGTTACATGTGCATATGCTTAACGGTTTACATGTGCTAAAAACTATTCAGAATGCTTTTAAGCATGCTTAATTTGAACATGTGTAACAATACCTTAATTATCTCTGGAAGATAAACATACCCTAATCACTTTTGCAGTTTAATGTTTGCAATCCGAAAAAAACTTCTTCATACTAGTAAATAGGATTTCATAGAAGCACGTGCGCTGTTTTATGTCAAATCCAGAGACAATTTTAAAATTCTTACAATATAACCTCATGCGCAATGGACATACCTGGTGCAGAAAGGAGTCTTCTTTATTTATATAACTGCAATGCTAAATCTCGTTAGATCATCATCAGCAACCCACGCTCGTCCACTGCTGGACATAGGTCTCCCCCAATGCACGCCACCGCTCCCGATTTTCGGCCACTCTCATCCAGCTCACTCCAGCCAGCCTTCGAATGTCGTCATCCCATCTTGTAGCAGGGCGTCCAACACTACGTTTGCCGAGTCGCGGTCTCCACTCAAGGACTTTATAGCTCCAACGGTTTTCAGTTCTGCGGCTAACCAGCCCACTGCCACTTCAGTTTGCTGATTCGGTGGGCTATGTCGGTGAATCTGGTTCTCTGTCTAATTGTGTTAGATACACCCCCAATATGGAAGAGCGATGTTTATTTTCTATCACCAGAGGGACAATCTCGAGAACTCGACACTGAAGTCTAATTTAGATATTTCAAACATTAGTCCATACAAATCTCTAATTCAAATTTAATGTGGAGTGCGCGAGAATTGCTCCTCTGATAGAGACTTGGCTCAATTAGCCAAGTTTATCGATCGTCTTGGCTCATTTGTCCATTAGCCGAAATTCCCGTTATAGCGGCCATTCTCCTGATTATTCAGGTATTCAAGACTGTACTATAATACACTTTGATAATTATATTACAATATTGTATGCCCTCGACGGTCATATTATTTATCTTGCAAAGCTAGTTGTATAGAGATATGTCGGGAGTCAAGCAAGTACCATTCGGGAAAGAGCCCCGTGCAAGTACGGATGGCGTCTCCAACTTTTTTTTCTTGTCATGTACAAAATAGCCAAGGGTGATTCTGAGACACTTTTCACATTTCGAATAACTGCCGTAACAAAAAAGTTGATGTCGCAAAAACGGCCGCCATTTTGTTTTTTTTTTTGTTTAAATGTCAAAAACCTGGATTGATTAAAAAATCACTCAGGGTTGTGAAAACTTTTTCCGCAAAAATAAACCCCAACACACCGCAAAACAGCCCTGATCAGTGAGTCAGTAGGGGAGAGGGTGGTAAGATGGGGTACTTAAGCTTTGAAGGTTAATAATACAAAAAAAAAACATAATTAAACAATCGTATTATTTTTTTTCGTAACCACTAATTAATAATCTTTTAATATTTGGTGTCTTTAGAAGCTTTTGGTTACACATTTATAAGGAAAAAAAATAAAATTCAAAAAAGGTGTTTTGCCCCGTCTTCCGCCATGGTGCTGGTAAGATGGGGTACCCCCTTTAGATAAGGTAGAGTATGAGAATGACCACAGAGAAAGATGATTATTCGAGCTAGCAGAACTCGCAGACACGGGTGGCTTCATCATCATCATCATCTATTCCTGCGCAGCTATTATAAGACCATTTTCCACATGATGAGCATGATATCGACCGTTCAAAGGAAACGGAATACACATCCTCACAAAACAATCATGGTGTATACTCCTCTACTTCACTTTCATCTTCAGATAATGAGACTCTTCATCGTTTTGCAATTTTCGCTGGTAGGCTACTTTTCTTAGATTTTTTATTATGAGCTACCCCATCTTGCCTGCAGAGCCATTATTTAAAAACAAATAAACAAAAAATAAAATAGTCAACAATCATAAGGAAACACAATACCTACCTTATTATAGGGTACATTATGCGTCAATTACTGCAACATCTAACCAGCTAACGTTATTTAACAAGTTACAGTCACGTGTCAAACGAAAAGAAAATATGATAAGCAACTTGCAGTAAAACACTTTTTTTAATTTTTTTTCGACCCTGTGCACCTGTGAACTACCAAATACCTGGCGACTGACAAGTGTCATGGAGGCGCATCGAACGATGAAACAACAAGTGTAATTAGTCAACTTGAACTATGAATTTCGCTGGGTACCCCGTCTTACCCGCTACCCCGTCTTACCTCCCTCTAAGTGAGTCCTCTCTCCCCTAAGTGGTAATCGAGCTTTATATTATATTGTATGCCCTCGACGGTCATATTTCTCTTGTAATGTTAGTTGTATAGAGATATGTAGGGAGTCAAGCAAGTACCACTCGGGAAAGAGCCCTGTGTAAGTACCGATGGCGTCTCCAACAATTCGGGCCATATGCCAAGAAGGCGAGAAAGACCATGGGAAGGTGGTGGCTCTTCTGATGGCGCATAACAGCCGCTCATATACTTCAAAAATGTCTACACACATTCACGCCACCTACCGTAGAAAAAGAAATCTTAACAAACCTCGTTTAAAAAAGGATATGTCACAGCAAATACATTGCTGCTGGAAGTTCATTCAAATCTATACTATTTATAAAGAGATAACTTCTACAGACAAACTACAGGGCTTATAGGTAAACCGAAAACACGAACCGCTTGCGCGATGTAATTGAGCACAGCGCCATCTATTGATTCGTTTCTGAATTACGGTCCCGAAGCGAAGAGAGGGCGGGCCACTAGTTTTTCATATTGTGATGGAACACCCACGTGATATGACTAGGCAGAGAGGTAAAGGCGCAGGACCGATAGCGTTACGCCGAATACTAAAACGCTAGTTTACTTTATGAGTTGCGCCACTTCAGTATCATGCCATCTCTCTCCAAGTCAATATTATGACAGAGACAGTAAATATTTGAGTTGCGCTTAAAGGAATAAAGCCGTATTACCGTGGTTCACTGGTCACCGGAATAGAAATAAGAATCAGAAGTGAATTTCTGCAAAAATGTGGATGTCCGTCCAACTTCAATGGTTGACCATGTAAATTGTGGGAGAGCCATGCTTCGGCATGAATGGGCCGGCTCGACCGGAGTGATACCACTGCTTCACAGAAAACCGGCGTGAAGCAGCCCCTGTGCTGTGTTTCGTCGAGTGAGTGAGGGTACCGGAGGCCCACTCGGGGGGGAAGGGGATAAAAGGTTGGGAGCGCACTTGTAACTCCACTGGTGTTGCAAGTGTCCATGGGCGGCGGCAATTGCTTACCATCAGGTGATCCGCCTGCTCGCCTCCTACCTATTACATAAAAAAAAAACTTCAATGGTTGACCATGTAAATACCACTAATATTGTAAACGAAAAACTTTGTAAGTATGGACGGAAGGAAGTAATAGTATGGATGGAAGGATGGAATAATTTATTAGATTACCATACACATTAATAAGTGTACAGTAATGGATGATTAACGTTTTTGTCACGTTACAATTTCTTTCTACCTCTATTGTAAGTTATTTATATCATCCATTTAGGTCTCTCTCCTTTATATGTTAGGTACACGTTTTACATTTTTCGTTTGACTCTGGCAAATACTTTTTGTATTCTCGATGGAATATTTTCTGTACGGTTTAGTTAGGTTAAGCATAAAGGTCCGACTTTGCTACACAAAAGTTAGGGAAAATGGTTTCCGATGTTTGAATAGATGGATAGTGCATTTCGGTATGTATTATTTTATGTGATAGGTAGCAGACGAGCAGGCAGATCACCTAATGGTAAGCAATAGCCGCCGCTCATGGACACTTGCAACATCAGTGGAATTACAAGTGCGCTGCCAAACTTTTATCCCCTTCCCCCCAGGTGGGCCTCCAGTATCCTCACTCATTTGGCGAAACACAGCACAGGGACTGCTTCACGCCGGTTTTCTGTGAGGCAGTGGTATCACTCCGGTCGAGCCGGCCCATTCATGCCAAAGCGTGGCTCTCCCACAGTTAAAATTGTGATTGATTTGATTATATTTTTGTATTTAGGTATTTTTGGTTTTACTTTAATACAATTTATGTTGAGTATTATTATGTGGTATAATTATAATACTCATGACTTTGCTGACGGCAATCGTACTATCAGGTGATTTATCAGCTCATCTGCCACCAATTATAAAAAATACTCATTATTGGATTTTTGATGGACAATTTTTATATGGAAAGTTAATGTCTGTACAAGATTCTGTGTGAAGTAGGTTTCTGTTGAGAGGTCATATTGATTTCCACAGCTGATATTTGCTACGCGGGCCACTCTCGATAATTAGTCAGCAACGCAAGACAAATTACGGTTGTATCAGTTCAAGGATAACTAATGAACATTTGATGAGCTATGCTTAATTTTGTCCATGTACTTTTGTGATGATAATTTGTCAGAGTAAATTGATAGTATTGTCAAACTATGACAATACTGACAGCAATGCACAATGATAAAAAAGGTCAATATTTTTTCATAAGTGTCAATTAAAGTTAATCTGACGAGTGCGGCAGTTAATGTCTTAGCGCTCATATTGATGTGACAATGTAACACGAAAGTGGCACCTGTTCACATCAAGTATACTTACTTATGTCAGCCATTATTTCACTCAACTATATCAGAGGGAATGCAATCACCCGCCACTTAGCGCCACCAACTCATAAACATTTTGAGTGAGCAGAACCATTCCATTATCATCATTATCATCACAAGTTATCCTGGAATTCCTGATTATGATCTAAGCGTATCACAGGCTCCAAAGCTATGGCCATGTAACTCCTGTACTTTCCGTGTTGTGATGTCTAAATAATTGATGTTTTCTATTTCTTTTTCAACTTGGCATAACATGTTGAAATAATGATTATATTCCAAATTTGAAGGTTCTAGGTCTGCTAGAAGTGCCTTAGTATTTTGATGATCGCATCGGTGAGTCAGTGAGTGACAAAATTCGACACTTTGACCCGTTATAATTCTTAAACTACTAGTTCAAATTGAATGAAATTTTGAATATACCGTGTCTTTACAATACCTGCATGGTTACTGAAAATTCAAATTTCTAGTTTTATCCACAAAGAAACTACAGGGGGTCGAAAATGGCCTGAATTGCTTCGAGAAAAGGATGGTACGGCCGTGCCCCTAGATAAAAAAAAAACGTGGCGATTGGTCTGAACAAGCAGGTTTAATGTCCTTTAAAGCACCTAATAATCTTCCTTCAAGACTGTCTATATAGACTTAAAGCAACATGCTGCTCTAAGCATATAGATAACACATGGCTTGACCATTTTCGAATCTGCACATCTAGCTAAATCGGGACCTTCAGCATATACACACGGGACTATCATATACACAAGAATTTCTAGACCCAAAATTCGTGTACAGCTGTACCGTTTTCCCTGAGAAATCACGATGAGAATCTCAAGAGACATGTCGATATTGTACATTGGATTTTGGTCCTTGACTGTCTAAGAATGCGGTTGAATTCGGGTTGAGAAGGTGATGTCCTTGAGTGTCCAATAGTTTCCACCAAATAGCTAGTCGTACATTACGTAACATAGGGGATATGGTGCATGGCATGACCTGTGACTGAGACAAACAAATAAACGTTTATCTACACTCGTGTTCTAATCTTCAAATTAAAATCTCAAAAGTGAACTCATTTTTAGAGGCGTTACAGTGTACTATAGCATAAAAAGAAAGAAAAGTGTATTATAAAGACTAGACGTTTTGAAGTTGTTCAAGACAAGTTATATTCATCATACTGTCAAAAAGTTAAATGCATTCTTTTTTGTTTCTCACGTTGAACTGTAGTAGATAAAGAAGTGTAGGAGATAGGGCAAAACTTGATAATAAAACACTCACAAATGCTAAAACGGGATTCGGTTTTTTCAATCTCGCTGTTTTATATAACCTTTATTAGCTATGTGACAGTCACATGAACATTAATTGTGTATTATTAAAGTGATGTCATTATTCTGTGATCTTTGATAAAAGTTGTAATTCAAATTACATATCAATGACTGGATTCGTAATGAGTTTAATAACACACGTCAATACTAATAATGTGTGTTAAAAATTAAAACCATTTTGATTCAATGAACTACCGGTTTTAAACGGCTACTGAAAATAGTTATCAATGAAAAATTTTGTAGTAGAAACGCAAACTTGTCAATGTGCTTTTGTACCATATAATACCTTTTGTACTTGTTATTTCAGGAAAATCAATAAACATACTAATTACATACCTTTGAGCAAAGTAGTACATTCACTTTTAAGTTTTGACGTACGTACCTAGTCGGATAAAAAATAGACACACAAAAAAATCCAGCTCAAATACATTAAAAGAAAGTCATATCGAGCCACCCGCAATAACATAGCTTGGTAAAGCGGCTCGAATTTTACAGCACAGCTAGATTCTATCCGAGTCAGACAATACAGGTATGCATTCAAAACGGGAATTGCTGCCTACACTTTAAAATTCCCAGCGCACGCATAAAGTGTCCAATGAATACCGGCACCACCATTGTACAATGTACAGTTGTACATTGTACAGTTGTACATTGTACAGAGGACACCGCAAGAGATTTATTAGAGCCAACGTCGCGCTGTGAATTAAAAGAAAATACGAGTAAAACAAATGCCGAGTCGCAATCGATGACTGCCACTCGCTTTTGGTTGAAAATAGGCGATAAAGGGAATAATCGATAAGTTTTTTAATACTAAAATAGTCTTGGGTGTTTTTCACCAGTCATATTTTATCCCATAAGCTAGGGCACGTCTACTCACAAACGTAGGGTGAATGATGGATTTACCCTTCTAATTCTTAATTTGGGAAAAAGTGTGTCAAGCTTTGCGTACATCGGATATTAAGAGATGTTTTACATCATATTATTTGGTTAACAGTACATATTTTCCATCGACTTACATCAATGGATTGGATCAGTCGCAATGATATAGAAAAACTAATAAAGAATTTGACGTGTGAAATTGATTCTTAAATTTTACTTTTATTATGGTGATTTAATATGTAAATCAATTAACTGTTTAAAAATATCTGCGTGGCTCAATTGCAAGCGATGAAAGACAATTGCATGCAACAGAGACGTGAATATTTAGATGGATGTGTGGCATGACAAGACTAAATAAGTTTACTTCAGTTAATTCTCAAAAATTACATCATCGACTTCTTATCACATAAAAACATGGAAGAGAAAGTGAACAATCGATATTTTTGAGGCAAGAAATCGATAAACTAAATTCATCGATTTAAAAGTCACACCCCTACGCGATTCCAACGTGAGTTCTAATATAAGGACAGATTGGATTCGAACAGGTATCTGTGTATGCGAGAGCGAGTGTTCAAACTCGTTACTAGAAGGCGTCGTGTGTTTCCCGGGAAGACGGTTTATTGATGCACCTTTGGCTGGATAAACGAAATTGCAAGATTATGTTCGAATGCAAAAGAAAGTGTCTGTTGTTATTTAACAAACAGTTGTTTATCTAGCACGTTATGATTAAAAAAAGGAAATAACAGTCTCGTGAACGAATGCTACGTTTTCGCTCGACGGTAATTCGAAAATAAAAACAACAGACTGTGACGATGATAAAATAAAATTTCAATACTGTAAATAATTATGTCTAAAGTTATGAAAACATAAATTTATCTTAAACTATACTTAAAATATCCTAAACAGGTTGGTTGTGAGATACGATTGTTAACGACCAACAACGAAATATTGGACTCCAACAATCGTAATCGTTTTCGAAAAATGAACTAACTTACCTATAAAATTGCTATAGTTATGTACTTAGGTACATGAAAAATTACGTCAAATTGTCGCTCCGTTTTGCCGTGAAAGAAAGACAAACATACAGACAAACAGACACTTTCTCATTTATAATATTAGTATGGATAGTGGGCCAAAACATACCCCACTCTTGTGACGTACTGCTACACCACCGTCGATGTCGTGTCATTAGCGTGCATGTAATACGCTATACAAGTTCACGTTACGCATAGCGTGCGTTGTAAAGTGCCACACTTGCTGTGAATAATTTACTGACGTTTCTAACTGCGCACGTAACATTGACAGTCTATGTTTCAAGCTGAATACTTTTTTAATTTTTGAATCCGATGGACGCTTAATGGAAATTGAGCTACAATAGTAGTAGCATAAATAATAATATTAGGAATGTGACGGAGGTCTTTCGGAATGCCTGAAAAACGTCACTTTCCTAATATTGTGGTAAAGTCCTTATAATAAACTCATTATAAGGACTATATTTATGATTGTGGGTTAACATTTTATTGCTTTACCTACATGACTCAGATTTGAAAATATTTAATGTGGTTGAATTTAGATGAAGTCGTATTCCAAAATATATTTAAGTAATCCAAAATGAAGTTTATTCATAGGTTACCACAACGCTATAGAGATGCTGACACATAATATAACTATACCGATACACATTAAACTTAGTAGCATATCACTTTGGTGCGTGTGCGTTTTGAGGTATACCAATATAAAATACCTACGCGACTAAAAATGTCGAAGTACCAGTTTGTATATTTGCATCACAGTTTCGGTAAATTAATAAAATTTGAACTGGTATAGATAAGGTTTACGTTCAATAAAGGTTATAGGGTTAGCAGCATCGTTTACACAGGCGGAGGCAAAGTTTTATGGATGCGTATTTTTTTAATAGGTTATATGCACAACCTACACCATATTGCTGAGTAACAAAATCACTAGAATTAATTTGATAAAGAAAAAAACGTGCGATAAAACTCTGTTCCAGCAGTGATAACTATGCCTTTTTAAGTGCGGCGGTTTCCATGTCAAAGAGTTGCGAGCGAAGATCAGATGGAATCGCTTGAAAGCAGACTTACCAGATCTAAAATCATGACCAAACCTAGCAAGGCGCAAAGATGATAGGTGGACTAATAAAGCTTACCGAATGGCAGCCAAGATTGAGATGACATCCTGTGGGTAGACAATCTGCCCGTTGGTTCAACGATATTGTAATGACAGCGGGGAAACAATGGATGAGGATGGCAGGTGACTGTAGGGAGTGGACTGATAAAGACGATAATTATACTTAGCACTGATATGATAATATTGAAGGGTGAGTCAGAAGATATAAACAGTTCAGAAGGTAAAAAACTGTGAAAAAATGGTGGTGCGTTCGGCACAATACGATCGCTAAAGAGGAAAGACAGAGAAATCGGATGGAAAGTCGCCATCCAAGCGAGTCTTAACTTATTGCATACGGATGATACATGTTTAGCTCTATAAACAGTTGACTCAGTCCTTGAACTTACGTCTAGTCCAAGGTCACAAAAGTTTTCTCTATTCACATTAACTTGTTAATGTCAAAACGCACGTAGCTAAGTGCTGGCACATTATGCCCTTACAGTTACCCACAGTGGGCCCATTCTGGAGATTAGGGAACTCTTCGTTGTTATTAACTAATGCTGCCGTGAATCCTTTAGTGGATCTTTTATTCATGATAAGGGTGTATAAGCTTCTTTCAAGGCGATGATTGGATGAATTACAGGTCCATTTTTTACTTAATATTATTTAAGGGCAAAACGATTTCTTTTTACATTCCGACTACAGACTGTAGAATTTATCTTTTATAATTCATAAAGAGATCATTTATTTAGACAAATGAGAAGACTTATAGATAAATGGAAAAACGAAACATTTGCGCGACGTAATTGACTCCCAGCACCATCTTTTGAGACTGTTTGAAACCAATGTGCCGAAATGATGTGAGGTAAGGCCAAAGGTATCAAATTATAGTGGTGGCTTATAATGAAGCCTGAATGAGAGCGTGTATTGTCTCATCAATAAAGGTGACACAACGCCTATTAAAGAAAGAAAGAAAGAAAAATAATTTATTTCCTGACACAAAGTACATATACAAGACAATTTGAAATTTTAAGGAAAACTTCGATTTGGACGTATTCCGGTTCGTTTTAGGTCTTTTAGTTTAAAAACTTGAAACTTTTACAAAACTTCACCTTGCGAGTGGCTACAGTGATTGATTATTCCCTCAGGTAATTAGGCAGGTTTGGTGTAGACATTTTGAAGTATTGATGTCCACTACACTTTATTACTAAGGAAAATCCGGAGAGTAAGTGCGTAGGTACTGAACCTATTTTACCTACCTACAAAACTAAACTTAGAAAGTTAAAAAAAAATTACATAAAGTATTTTAACTTTTTATCAGAGACTAGTAGCCCGCCCTCACTTAGCTTCGGGAACGTTATTCAGTAATTAACCAATAGATGGCGCTGTGCTAAATTACATAGCGCAAGTGTTGGATGTTTTCGGTTTACCTATAAGCCTTGTCGTTGTCTATTGAAGTTATCTCTTTATAAATAGTATAGATATCATTTAGTTCCCAATTCAAGTAAGGCTAGCAATAAAGAAGCTCATTTGTAAAACGTTATAACTAACCATACCAACAAAGTCGAGAACTTCTAGCAAATTTTATTATTTTTCGATGACACATAGTTCGCTCTTCCACGCCACTGTGTAATAGGAAGCTAATAAAAGATTATACTGCACTCATATCCTTCAAACTGAAATAAAACTCACATTTCCTAGTAATTTACGGATATGACAGGTGACGGCTACGATAGTAACGAATTATGCAAAGTATACTTTAACTTTAACGTGACAAAGATGTTATGGCGGTTGTAATCTATTTTTTATGAAATAGGTTACTGCTTTTGATATTCCTCTTAATTAACAAAATTTTGGATACAAGATTACCTGATGGTAAGCAATTGCCGCCGCTCATGTACACTTGTGACACCAGTGGAGTTACAAGTACGCTGCCAACATTTTATCCCTTCCCCCCGGGTGGGCCTCCGGTACCCTCACTCACTCGGCGAAACACAGCACAGGGGCTGCTTCACGCCGGTTTGGTAGTGGTATCACTCCGGTCGAGCCGGCCCATTCATGCCGAAGCGTGGCTCTCCCACAGTTAAAATGATGATGATTGTAAGGGAATTGAGAGTGCACCTGTGTTTGTACTCACACCTTGAGCAGTATAATATCCTGCGTAAGTGGCTGATCGTTAAGATTGGGCGCCTTACTTGAATATCAGTTATTATTATTAAAAGCCCGTCGTGTCCCACTGCTGGGCAAAGGCCTCCCTACCCCTCCTCCACGATCCTGGGCGACTACGGTCCAGTTGGCGCAATAGGTGTCGAGCTCATCCCGCCATCGCCTCCTCGGTCTACCTCGTGGCCGCCGTCGATTTTTGGGTTCCCACTCTGTGGCTATTCTGGCCCAAAAGATGTTCGACATGCATATCAGTTGGAGGAATTTATTTTTTATCTCTATCTTGTTTATTTCAATCACTAATTGATAACAACCAATGCTCGTCAAAATAATGACTTACGATTTTTCATGTGTCCGCAACTGTATATGAATTGGAAATAGTTGCCGCCAGCCAAATTCTCCGGAAGCCTCAAAGCATTCCAGGAAATTCTCGGAAAACCCAAAGTTATGCGACAAAAGGTTTTTACAAATAAAGCGTCGGTGGGTCGTTAGGGAAAATAAAAATTATTTCATATTTAAAAATGATTGCCCAAAAATATTTCTCGAATACTGTTTTATTTTGATTTCTTACAGCATAATTAAGATGGCGGCGTATTTTTAAATCATGATTTTATATAAATTTATTCGCAGGTTTACCGATTATTTATGGGATATTTTTCACTCACTGTGATCACTGATCACCAATCCGCATTAGGTAAGCGTAGTGATTAAGCCTAATCCCATCATAGTAGCGATGATTTAATTTCTATGATGCCGGATTTTGCCCTGCAGGGGGACAGTGTATAAACTAATACTATACTTTATTTTAAATTATATTCCTAATTAGGTCCAGCAACGTTACCTAATCAGCCCACTGTGCATACAATAGAGAATTAAATTATCCCTCCAATTTGGTCTACATATGTGGGTCAGAACGAAACGGGGAAGTCGTAAATAAGGTTTTATTTGAAGTGGCAGCATTGTATGGTTACGGCCCCCGCGGGTGCGGGGCAGATGTTTGCACCACCACAGTGTCAGTATACCCAGTAGACATACTGTACAGACAACAACATATCTGGTTACTACAATCGGGGCGTGTGAATAATCCACAAGATGACGTACTATGAAACTGGTGCATCTATACTCTGGTTTTTAATCATGTGGAGTAAACTGACAGATGCAATTGTCAAGTTTCTATACATTTTGACATTTTGCATCGGTAAATTTGAGTGATAATGTATGGGGATGACACATTGACATCTGTCAGTTTACTCCACATGATTAAAAACCAGAGTATACACGGTGATTGGTTAATTTTGATGTGAGATGTCAAAATGTTACTAAACAACCGCTGAGGATGAAGTTCGACCTCATTATAACAGTACGCCATCTGGCGGATTTTTCACACGCGATAGCCTCCAATGATCACTAATCAGAGAATCGATTCAAGGTGTTTGAGAATTCGTAAACATTGATGTGTGGTTGTGCGTTTCAATGGTCAACGCTGAATTTTAGAGGTCTAGGAAACACGCACACTGAAGAGAAAACCGGTTGTTTGCTGTTTTTTTTTAAACCATTAAGTCGGTCTAAGATAGATGAACCGAGCACGAGATAAGCGCAAACTAAGCTTCTTTATAGTTGAACCAAGTGTAGAATTACCTACAATGCACTTACAATACAATGCACAATCACTCTCATCATATATCACATACTTTTGTGTCCGTCAATAAATCCACATCAGGCGGTGCACAAATCAAACGCTTCTCCGAGGCTTGTTTTACTTGTATGTCAGTCCACACTTCACAAACGAAAAATCCTGCTCTGCTTCTGTTTTGCTCTTGCTTCGCTCCTGTAGCAAAGATCCACCTTGCATCCGTTTACCCACTGGAGCGGTGTTTGGTGGAAGTCTTGCTTTTGGCTATACTTATACTATGGCAACACTATGCAAGTGTAATGTGTTTTCTTTTGAATTACGCCGCTGCGGTTAGATGGAAAATAAAGATTCCGTTTCATTCCGGGTGTAACGTCTCTTTTATACCTCTAGCCGGGCTTCTTGCTTTATTTAAAGTTGGCTTTTGTTAGTGCAATTTGTTTAATAAAATGGTCCTTTACGCTTTACATCTGTTTTGCTTTAAATGTGCTTATGCACCTTTATATGTTATGAAAGACAAACATTTAATTTAAGCTGCTTATAAATGCTAAACATTTCTTCTTCTTTAAGTACCTCCTCAATATGACTGCCGTTTTCTTGAACGATTTCGAAGTATCCCCAATCGGACACTCACGCATGTTCCAATACAACGATTTCTATCTAAACCCGGTAGACCTATCCATACTATTTATAAAGAGATAACTTCTACAGACAACGACAAGGCTTATAGGTAAACCGAAAACACGAAACGCTTGCGCGATGTAATTGAGCACAACGCCATCTATTGGTTCATTTCTGAATTACGTTCTCGGAGCGAAGTGAGGGCGGGCCACTAATTACCATTAAAATTGTAGTTAGCTGTTTGATGAAATAGCTTATGCAGTTCTTGTAGATTTGTCTTTTGTAGTTTTTGAAGTCATCTTATATTGACCTAGACTAGTTCGTTTTCTTTAACCCTGAATCACCTCCATTCACTTAACTTTTTTATGTGAATATTTTACATACAATTTAGTATTCCAAAAATAAGCTTCAATATTAATTATGTTTTTATGTTGACAAGGGCTTTGGTTGTTCGCAACTCGTCGTTCAAATTATGAAGAGGAGTTCTGAAAAAATATTTACTCGTGTCTACCTAAACAAACATTACATCAACGAAAACCCAATTAACATTACTTTTATACATTATTTTACTAAAAATACTTTTAAATTACGTAATTTGATAATTTCCAATGGTTTATGATGAATTTAATGGCCGACTAGAATTCACATCGGATTGTCTATGATCTCGTCGCGTAATGATATCCATATTTTTTCATGTGATAGGTGGCGAACAAGTAGACAGATCACCTGGTGGTAAGCGATTGCCGCCGCCCATAAACACCTACAGCACTAGTAGAGTCACAAGTGCGCTGCTAATCTTTAACCAATGTTTGACTTTAGATTTATAACTATAAAATAAATTTACTCATGAGTTTATGTAAATTTTCTGAGTTTCTTCTACTTGCTTGAAGTACCTATGGAAAAAAAAAGTATGGAAACTTTGAAAATATAAAGGATTTTTTTAATACTATGTCTAATGCTTAGTAATTATTAGGTAAGTGTTCTGTAATAGATATTATGCTGAAAAAGTAGGAACTCAGATTACGTATGAGTTTCAATGATAATCTACATATTATATCGTATTCAAAGTTTCCAAGTAGGTATGGATAATATAGATATCTCTATAGTTTACAAAGTAATTGGGAACTTGCGGTGAAATCCTTTGTCTTTTGTCTATCCTGGTACAAGGCCCCGTCTGCAAGTTCTAGCCAGTTCAAACTCTAGCTTTTGTTCCAAGTAACATTCATTGTGTAATTCCAAAAATTTACTTTTTGAAAGTGACTACTAAGACAAAATACGGAGAATAGCCCCTGAACGATAAAGGTCTTTTACAAGAAGAATATGTAATGAAAATAGTGCAATATAATTACTAACCAAAACATCTTATTTAATTTAATTTAATTTTTATTTTATTTATTGGGGATAATAAACAACGGTACAATATATCTTATTTTAAAAAGTACATAAACTAAGTAGCATTGAATAATTGTACAGTCAACAAAATTATCTTCAATTTCTTAATCTTATTTACCTCATTTATCTTTGTGAAAATAAATAACCATAGTTTTTAGTGAAAAATATTTGTAATAAGTATATTTTTTACTCAAAACTATGGTTCAAAAATATTATTTTACAAGAAAGGTCACATATCTACATTTTAGCACTCAAATTTTATTTGAGATCAATGAGACCAAAAATTTGCTATTAAACAAAATTAAGAAACACTTTTGTTTATATAGTTTGTTGGCATAACATCTCATTTAGCTGGAGTAAAGAATACATTTCAGAAATCATTTTACCTTACACAATAGCGGAAAGGTTCCGTCAGGAGTACGTCTCACTTGTCAAACTAAAGCAAAGAACGTCAAAGTTTCAGAAAGTGCCTTGAAAAGAATTACAAGATAGCAGAGTTGTACAAAAGCCGACCTTTTTTCACCCAATATTTATAGAAACACGAAATCTTGGCAAACTTTTTTTATTTCTCAACAGGAAAATAGCTGTGTCCCGCGGCGTTACTTGCGGCTAATTAGGGAAAATAAATTGCGTACTGTTATTAAAACTAATGCTTAATCACATTAATATTATCGCCCGCCGTCACTTCGTTTCGGGACATTGATTCCACAACATAGCAATAGATGGCGCTGGGCATCGATTACATCCCACATGTGTTTAGTTTCTGTTTAGCTATAAGATATAGAATTTACCTCTTTATAAATAGGATGGATATTAGAAATATTACAATACAATAGCTATTCAGAACAAAAATGGCTCTCTACGCTCTTAGACACAAAAAAAAATAAAACTGCTGTTTACATCCAATTTTTATAGGAACCGAAAACATAAATTTACTTTTATTGTAAGATTCACCAAACTGCAGCTATACCCTTTCTTAACGGCGTCCGTGGGTGTCCATAAATATGCGTTTGCTATATTTTTTCTCATAAACAAGACTGATCTACCCTACAGTATCCGCCCCCAATCCATATCGATGCTTATCTTCAGCATAATATTAACTCCAACATCCAACTTTGGCAATTTACCGTCTGATGTTATAGCCAAGATATTACCATCGATATTAAACATGCCATAGCTGCTTAAGTATGTATTACCTACCATAGTATGTAGGTACCGTGTTAGCGAAACAGTGCGAAACCTCTAACATAGTAGGTCAGACCACTTAGAAGATTTTTTGTTAACAAGTTGTAAAAATTTTATTCAAAACAGTATTTGGATTATAAATATCTATACTACATATAAAGAGATAACTTCTATAGATAACCACAAGGCGTATAGGTAACCGAATATGAAAAAGCTAGCGCTGTGTAATCGACTCCCAGCGACATCTTTTGGTTCAGTTTGGAACTAAAATGTCCCGAAGTGAAGTGAGGGCGGGCCACTCTAGTAAATACTAAAGGAGAATTAACGCGACGTTTATTTTAAAGTACATCATATTGTAATTACTGCTTGACGTTTCGGCTACGTTACAGCCGCAACTCAACGCAACGCGAATATCTCAAAAATAACAAATTATTTAAAAATAAATGGTAACACAGCTCGCTGTACAATGTAAAAAATTAAAGTTTTTGAAATTAGATGCGTGTTTACCCAAATGAAAGTTATTTTTGATGAGTGTCTAAGCTAAACGTAAACAAGCTGCATTGTTCAATATGTAATATAATATTTTTAAATAAGTTTATTGTAGTGCTACATGATATTTTGTATGCTAAATTCGAGACAGTTCAAACAAACTGCCTCCAAAGGCAATTTCGCATTATCTTGGAGATATTCGATTCTCCTGAGGGAGCCACATACATCGGGTAGAAGATCAATACCCTATTGGATGTACAACATACATATATACGTATTTGTATGTGGATAGAGTACTCGTATCAACATATAAATCAGCATGCGGATTGTAACTTCTGTAGACGCATAGAGAAACATAATAGCATATATATCATATATTTGTTGTCCTTACTGCACCTTGTTCAAGTGTCCTTTACCGTTGCCTGGAAGAGATCGCTCATCGTGATAGGTCGTCTTTGTTGTACATTACTCCTGTAATAACAAGTTTTAAGTTTTATACCTCTGTTTTGTGTGCAATTAAAAAGTATATTCATTCATTTGAGCTACATATTGGAGTCACAAGTGCACTGCCATTTAACTCCATTTCCCCGTTTAGGCCTCCGGTACCCTCACTCACACAATGATTTAAAGAAAGTTAATTTTGAAGATTTAATGATTTTCATTAATATTACTCCTCACACATGTCTAATACATAACTAACGCCATTCCTTTCTAGCAGGAAATATTATACTAACATACTCTATATACTTGCGAACCTGTAAACTGCCAGAACCAATCGTATGAATTTGAGGGAACATTACTCAAACTACCTTAGTGTTGTACCAACTACATGGTACTTTATCGACTCGATGCTTAATATGTGACCAACTAATGAATGGAACTCCTTGCCTGTTTGTTTTCCTTGGACACTGCAGTTTGAACATCTTCTTTATACGGTGAAAATTTAGCTACGCTCGTAAACACGCATCTTTTTGAAAGAAAGAAGAAAACTTGACATAGTTATAATAAACCTCGACGTTTCTCTTCACCAGGTAACATAGTGGCCAAACTAGGAGCACAAAATAGTGCTAGGAGCAAGATTTCCACACTCTTTACAAGCTAGTGCTTTTAATTCCCTGATTTAACTGTTTTTTTTTTATTATTGAACCAATGCTTATGATGGAAAGTGATAATAAGGTCTAAGATGACACGCGCTTACCTATACTCAGATTCATAATCATGTAAAGTAAACTGATAAATGTCAATGACAAGTTTCTATGCATTTGACATTTTGCATGTCTCAAATTGAGTGATAATGTATGGGGATGACACATAAACATCTGTCAGTTTACTTTACATGATTATGAATCATAGTATAGAAGATGTGTCTTTCACTGTTGCCTTAAAGATGTCCAGATTATAGGACGAGTATTATCGATATTTACCGAAGGCGCACGTCACTTTACCATTTCAATAGTAACGCCACCCGATACGATTTAGTTCTTGCCGTTTCACGTACGTTCGGGTACATCTTTCGTTTGAGATGACTTGGCACTTTCGTTGGGTGGTGATCCCCGCGCCGACTCATCGCGTTTTCACTAGCGGAGTTTTTGTCGACCCCAATCTATTGTGAAATGCACATAGATAAGAAGATATTTCTCATAGAACGAAAATATCAAAGATATTGGATATTAAAGAGAAATGGTCTGACGAAACAATAAATTGTTTTTATTCGACGGTACTAGTGTCATTTATAGGTGGAGTATGGGCTAGAAGACTTCTCAACTAAGCAACCAGGAAAGTTTCTCTCTTTTGCGCTTTGTAGTAGGGTGCTGTGCGTGCGCCTATGGTGAACATTGGGGGACGCCTATGTCCTGTAACCGTCTATTGGCTGAAAAAATCATCATTGATTATATCATCGGAGTCTTATGTCCAGTAGTTAAAATCTATTGGCTGAAATTATGATAATAAGTCTTATTCGAGGAAATTCACTACCAGAGCAGATTTCTCCTACGTTTTTGCAAAGCTTTCTACAACCCCTCTTGTACTCATAAGCAGGCTTCATTAGAATGTGAAAATTTTGGCACTTATATAACCTTTTCAATGTGCTTTTCTTTACATGCTGTCTATTAAGACGGCATGTTTGAACAAAAACTACCCAATATACGGCCTGTTACTAAAAAACTGTATCTTGCCAATATAATGTAAGTGTGCAGACAAAGAGTTCCAGACGTCCGAATTATGCATTGTGAGGTAGTTAGGTATAAAACTGGCAGATGCTGCCAACATTTTGCAGACCATTCGCTTTAGGTGCCAATGAACTCGGCATCAGAAAACAATGCGCAAAAAGGTTTTTTACGACCTGTTCTGTATTGCGATCTCCATTTATAATACAATACCAATGTTATGCCTGCAACAGCGCGCAGCAGTTCAAATTTACGAGCCACTAAACGAATGAAATAACTTTCTGAGAAAAAGTCTAAAGTATGTGCGAAGTCTGCGAAGTAGGATAAAGTGGTAAAATTGACGATTTTTCATCCACTGTGCAGCGACTTTTTAAGACCTGAGCTTGTCCCGTAAGGTTGTAAAGTTTATTATAATTTCTAGAGGCTGTTGTAGATTATTTTTTTCAACAGTAAAAAACTCGTGTCATAACTTTTTAAGTCAGCGAAGTCTGGCAAAATAGTAAAAAAAAAAAATTTATTTCTCTTGATACCGTATCATACAATTTCTCGTATATTGGAAACCCAGCAAACGTAATAGCAGAAGTGCTTGCGCTTTCTTTCACCGAGTGAGTGAGGCTACCGAAGGCAATGAGAAGGCAGAGGAAAAGGTTGGCAGCACTATTGGGTCTCAACTGGCGTTGTGGATATCCATGGATAGTGGTTTCTTACCATCAGGATCCAGACATAAAAAACATTAATATATTACAATGAATATATTATTTTTAAATAAACCATTGCACAAACTTGGCTTCGTGACAAAGTACCTATGTGCTAACCTGTGGGTATGCCGTGACTTCAACGAAACTTTGAATTTTCAAACAATTACAGTCTTGAACCAGTAGTAAAAACCAAATTGTAGTATTCAATTAAGTTTAAGCAAAACGACAAAAGCGATAGGCGTAATGTAATAACGTATATACGACATCTCAAGCAAAAAGATCGACTGGAGAAAATACTATATTAATAAAAAATAACCTTCAAAACACACAAAATTATTCCAGTTACCCATAATTATTCCGGCCACAATGGAATTACGTATCTGACCGAAGTTACAGCCCCTTGATTTTAACAAGCCTCTACGTCACGCGAGCAAACTCGCTGGCTGTCAATAGTAATGAACATACATTTATCTTTCAAGATCCGAACATAATTTGTTCAAGAGTTACTTAATTTGATTGGACACTAGTGATGCGATATAACTCTGCCATTAGAGTTATTTTACGATATTAATTGTCTCATTCCAGGAAATATCAAATTATTTTTAGTACTTGATCTCGTTTTATTTGATTCAGCCATGACCTAGATATAAAGTTGTAAATAAAAATTTTCTTTTCGCGAGGCCAGATTTAGCTATCCGTAGTATAATTACTACAAGTATGTAAATAAATATAACATAATTGATATATGAAGTGAATCTGACGACGGGTAATTCATACTAATACTATAAATTGGAAACTGTGTCTGTCTGTCTATATGTTGTCTTTCTTTCAAGGAAAACGGAGCGACGATGGAGAATAATACATAGGCTACTTTTTGCCCCTGGAACCACGCTACCCCGAATTTAACGCGAGCGGAGCCGCTGGCAAAAGCTAGTATTATTATAAAATCCTATGTCATTTGATGTTCACCACAGCTCATATTGCAGCTGCTGCAGAATTTAAAAAGGTTGACGTGCTTTCAAGCGACCAAGTCTGCCAATATTCAAATTCTCTCAACATTCAGAATATTTACCGATCAGATTATTTATCGCCGAGATTGTATTTGTAAATGAGCATATTAGCATTAAGTTCTGTAATATTTTGTGCAATAAAGATAATCTATCTATCTATTTATAATATACTTAGTATTGATGTCATTTTACTAAAGTCCCATCACTATGTCAAGTATTCAAGATTGATGATAACCGTCTGATCAAATGACTGTGGAGTCTTTGTCACACATGTTGTAATAATTTCGATCGTCGGCTGTTTACCTAATGGAAGTTACCAGAAAAAAAACAGCTAGTGAGTAAACTCGAATGTCTGTTAGTAATGTTTGACTATGTGACTCATTGTAAAAAAATAACATACCTACAGAAGGGTAGCTAGCTATGTATTATTATTTTGTAATTGTAGCTAGTCTTCTCAATAACGCCCCGCATTTTATATGCGTAGGTTTATTATAATGCTTGGTTAAAGCTACAAATAATAAATTATATACTTGGAAATAAGTGCGGCAGTACGTACGTACAGACAGATTAGTACTTAACCATTTGCAAAAATACATATATCCGTCGCGCACGTGTCGTGTCTTTTTGTGGACTTTTCCCCTTATTTTTTTTGTAACATAGTTTGTAAGTTGTAGGTTCACATATGAACGCATCCATAATGATCCAAAGCCTAAAATAATGAAAAAAAAAAACGTAATAGGGCTAGGCCGCCCACGCTGGTGTCAAAGTTATATCGTTTTGCGCATCGGAGCAGCTTGCTTTTCAAAGCCAATGAAGTTCCGAAGAACCATCACATCATACGTTGTCGAATTACCCTTTTCAGTCTTGTCATTCATCCATCACACAACTACCCACATACGATCAACCCATACGAACATTATGAAAAACCCTCCTAAGACTTTTGACCTCGATGCTACACAAATTTCCGCATGTTAACAGAGCGATAAGCTCAATTATTCAAACTCATACTGACGTGACCTGGCAATAAAACCAAATATCAGAAGTGACTTTCCGCTAATATAAGTCAACGCTTCTGCCCTAAATATTCCGCCATGATTAAACAAGACAATTCGACACGCGAGGAAGACGGCTCAATGCACCCGCCGAGCGAAAACATTGATTACCGTGTCACGAATGAACAATATACAGTTACATGTACTAATAAGTATACAACTTCATTCAAATATGAACTTTATAGTCCTGACATAAGAGTCGAGGTGTTTACATTTTATTGCAAGGTACATATTCGACTATACAGTAATTTTTTGTCGCTTTAATCCCGAAGCTCTGATAATAGGTAAGATGAATAAAGCCCCTTTAGAATGATAGATCCTCAAAATTAGCTACATATAATCAGCTATTCCATACTTTATTACTAGTATTATTTTTTGTATAGAACAGCTGATTTTAATTTGCTTATTTTGATGATCTAACATGCTTAAGCAAAGCCCCCGTTTTCTTACCTATTTTGAAGGCTTCGGCGTTCAAAATAGTTGGTGGAACACGTGTTAAAGGGATGTTAATGTTTACAGATAAGTACATCCTGTAGGTATACCTAATTATTGAAATGTGAAACCGACTGCCACAAGTCTTTGCGTTGAGTACATCAATAGCCCGTGTCTTTAATCAAAACGATTGAAATTTAATAGGCATCACAAGAGACCGGATCCAGGCTGTTTTTCCGCCGGAGCTGTGAGCGGTAGCTAAGCGGTGTTTAAGGAAAAAATCCACCAATAGAATCACTTCTAGAGAGGAATGAAATGATTCTATTGGTGGATTTTTTCCTCGTACAGCTCTGGTGGTAAAAGCAGCCTGAAGCAGCGCTTGCGCTGTGTTTTGCCCAGTTAGTGAAGGTACCGGGGCGGCCCAATCGAGGGGATAAGGGGTTTATAAAGTTGACAGCACACTTATGACTTCACCGGTGTTGCGTGTGTCTACGTGTGGCGGCGGCAATCGCATACCAACTGGTGATCAGACGAGCGGACCTTTGTTACTTATCATATACTAGCGGCCGCCCGCGACTTCGTCCGCGTGGAAAAGTAACTTTTTACCCCCCTTTAACCCCTTACAATCCCCTTTTCGCAATAAAAAGTAGCCTATGTTCTTTCTCAGGGTCTAGATCATCTGTATACCAAATTTCATTTAAATTCGTTCAGTAGTTTTGGCGTGAAAGAGTGACAGACAGACAGAGTTACTTTCGCATTTATAATATTAGTTAGGATTTTTTTTTTACCTTTAGCACGGTGCCATCCCTGCAGGTAAAGGGTGAGGTATTTGCAGGTGTAATCTTTTCCCCCAACGGCGTCTAATCGAGTACGTCAACTAGGCTTAATTCGAGATGGCATTTTTCGCTCTATTGGGCACCGATGTATCCGGCGAAAGTAGGTCGTAATTATCGATTTACGCTAACGGCCTACGGAATATCAATTTCGAGATTACTTGCTGGGATTTTAAATTTGTTTGGAGTAGAATATTGAGTTTTTTTTATGTGATAGGTGGAAAACAAGCAGATGGATCACATGATGGTAAGCGATCACCGCCGCCCATAGATACCTGCAACATCACTAGTGCGCTGCACCTTTAGCCCACTATTCCCCCAATTGGTCCTCCGGTACCCTAACTTACAAAACACAGCGCGGACACTGCTTCGATCTTCTGTGAGGCCATAGTGTTACTCCGGTTGAGCCGGCCCATTTATACCGAAGCGTGGTTCTCCCACGGTCAAAATTCAACTTATAATAATTTATGCGATATTCGGCTTTGTCGATGTCTATAAGCGGTGTATAATCGCACCATCAGATGGGCCGCATGCTCTCTTCTATGTCATTTTAGCAATAAAACAAGAAAATAAGATATGATAAGAACATTCCTGGACTTCAAAATGATTTTTGCAAATAAACAGGCATAAATGACGTAGAATATAATAAGTTATTTATGACCAATAAACACAATTAATAAATCTACATAAGCATCGTCGCGTTTTGTCACGTTTTCATTAATTAGCCTAATGCAACGCCAAACTCTCCACAGTATAAAAATATATAATGTACTTTCAATTGTTAAGGTTTATGATTCTAATTGTACAGCCAAGGGCCGAGTTGGTCCAGTTTTCCTGTAGCAAAGATCAAATGACAATTACTTCAATTTAATTACTCAGACTTGTCAATCCTACGAGATCATGGCCAAATCGTACTTCCTTTATTAACGAGAGAAAATGTTAAAAGGAAGATACCTACCTATTTAAAATTCGTTTGAAGTTTCCTTGCAAAGGAGGAACAATCACATAGGGTCGAGTTGCCCCAGGAAAATGGCCCCTATCAAATTAAATAAGAAAAAAGATGATACGGGACTAGCATTTTCATCTCAAAAACCTGACAACATTTATTGTATTTTTTTTTATATGATAGGTAGCAGACGAGCAGGCGGATCACCTGATGTAAAGCAATTGCCGCCGCTCATCGACACTTGCAACACCAGGGGAGTTACAAGTGCGCTGGCAACCTTTTATCCCCTTCCCCCCCGGATGGGCTTCCGGTACCCTCACTCACTCGGCAAAACACAGCACAGGGGCTGCTCCACGCCGGTTTTCTGTGAGGCAGTGGTATCGCTCCGGTCGAGCCAGCCCATTCATGCCGAAGCGTGACTCTCCCACAGTTAAAAACATGCACAAATAATCGATCTACGAGACTTTATGGCTATTAATGCACGTTATGTACTAGACAAAGTTAATGCTTTTTAAAAAATAACAGCTTATAACATTCATTTGACACTTACAAGAGCCCTTTTATCCATCTTTACTAACAAAATAAAATAAAACACTCTTAAACCCTAAATTGTCTCATTTGGGCGAACAACTGTATTACGGAGTAAAATATGACTAACTAAGGCATAAAATATTCAAGAAACATTAGGGCTGTTGCGGCTGCAAAGGCTACTGCCACAGTTTTAATATAACCAGTGACTCGATGTATACAGACGCTCATAAAGTTACAATATTTGAAAGGACAATGCCGGATTTGTATAGACTAGTGTTTCTTTTCCTTACCTACTTGTTAAATCCACGGAGTATAAAATACTTTTTCCAGCATTCATAACTTCACGTGGACTATGTTTAGAAGTATAGTTGTTGTACTAAATTTTGTTTGTTACACTATTCTAAGCTAAAATAATGAGTAGTCATTCCTTTTTCTTCATAAATTGATAATAAAACAAACGTGTACCTAGATTACTGTCTGAATAAGTAGTTTTACTTTAAAAAAAATCAGTATCAGCCTGAAGTCTGAAAGTTGGCGATCTTATACCCTCGTGACCCGGAAAGCACGTTAAACCGTTAGTCCTGAGCCTAATCCCTCTTCGATCGTGCCGCACTGGGGCACCCCATCAAATATGAAAGTAAAAGAATGAAGTGTGCACTTGTGTTTTGTGAAAACATTTGCCGTCAAATTTAAAACTGGAATATTGGAAGAAAGATTTTTTTTTACATAATAGGTAGATAAATAATTATTCCTGGTGTTACTGTGAACGCACGCGAATAAAAAGTTGCAATTAGTCTTGCTCCTGACTTTTTTATACTGTGGTACTTTGGGCGTAAAATGACACATTTATTTAAGTGGCAGTTACTCCGCTTGCTCAAGACGAGGTAAGGCTCGTATAAATATACATAATGGTGTATACAGATATGCAAATAATGTACTTATACAGTTACACACGGTTAGCTAATCTGCTATGTTAATGTATCTGTATGGAGCTATGAATTAACTCCTAAAGTCGTTTATTATTTACGTGTTTTGGAGATAACGGTAATGATAAGTATAACTTAATATGTAGAGGCACAGCTATTTCTTGAATTGTAGTCTTAAAAATACTGCTGGCAGACTATGTATGAGGAAAGTGTGAAAAATCTATGATCCAAGATGAAGGCGACTGCATTTTGAACACAGTTTGTTCGTGTCAATTTTTTTTCGACTGCCCGTAAAATGAACAAGTCAAATGCACATAATGATACTACAGTTAATTAAATTGAGAGGTTATTGTACCTTTCATAATTTCAAACTTAACCATTAGAGCACGTAAATCTAAATTAAGTGTTACGTCGAAACATAAGCGTGTAAGTACATAATGTAGGCCTAACAACAAAGTAGATCGACAAAGCTCTCTCTCAGCGAATAATCCCCCAAATGTTAAATAATGTTCTCGTTACGCACGAAACATAATTTTCTCAACACAAGGGAACCTAAGAGTAAAATAATGGCTCCAAATTTCCAATGGAGCCGTTCGAATCGATGGATCACTTCCAAAACGAGCTTCAATGTTGAGCGTTAAAACAATTTGATAATGTGAAGAAGATAGAACTTAATGTTTATTATATAAAAAAAAAAACTTTGAGGCTCGCGGCAGATGGTAAAGTATTTTATTGACTAACTAAAACAAAATAGTCAACTGACTCAGGAAAGTAACTGTAATACACGAGCGTATTGAGTCATAATTTAGATGTTAATCAATTATAAAAACTATCGTCGCCACACATTTTTGGGCTTAGTAGAGTTGGTAATTGGAAGCCTATTGATTTTCAAATTAAGAGCACAAGAGTGTTACCATTACTAAATAAATCAATCGATTGTTAATAGAGGTTATTGGATCTAGAAGATTTATATATCAAACCAATACCGTCTTTGCCATAAGGGCACGCGGGGCCCGTGCCCAGGGCCCCCGTTACCAAGGGGGCCCCGAAGAACCTACAATTTCTCTCACACATTTTTGCTCATAAAAATACTGTATTTGATATACACTTACAATAAATGATTAAATAATAGGTAATAATAGTAAGCAATTAAACTTATTTAAAAAAAATTAGTAAGTATAATTCGCATTTTTCACTTTCCAAAAGGGCCTCCAAATTTTGTGTGCCCAAGGGCCCCGGCCTAGTTTAAGACGGCCCTGTATCAAATCATAACAATATTTTAGTGGCAAAGTGTGAAAAAAAGATAAAATTCTAAAAATAAAACTCAACGTGATCATTATGATTTCCTTCCCAACTTTTAAGTAATGTGGTTAGAAAACAAGAAGTTTCGATTGGAATTTCCAAAGTCCGAGATTTCAGGCTCTCGGATTTGATGATTTTATAAATGGCACCCCTACTCATGAAATTCAGCTTAAGGAAATTGCTTCTCCCTGAAGAAACCCTTGAGCACTGTGGAGGGGAAAATTTGATAGCTTATAGCTTTGATAGCCCTAGCACGGGAAAGATGACGCGAAATTCTTAAAGGTGGAGCGAAAAATATCAGCCTGTATCCTTCTGATGAAATGTTTCTTTCTCCCTAGGGCGGTTTAGAAGGAAAGTTCAAAGGACTTAATAAATTATTTACTACTTATATAACGCATATCTTGTTAGATGTTCGGATTGTAATGCTATAGATGTTTTATTACTTACTTTTATTTAAGGTAGGACGTTTGATTTTCCGTTAGGAAAACACATAGATGCATTGAATGCCTCCTATACTATTTATAAAAGGACGGATTCTATAGTAATAGCCAAATCTTAGGTATATACAAATCAAAAAAAGAAAACACTAGTGCGATGCAGTTGAAATCTAGCGCCATCCTGTTGGTACAGATTGAAATGAATAGCAAATCATAACGAAACAAAGTAGGGGGGGGGGGGACCAAGTAAATATTAATACGTACCTACCCACTGTCTATCCTATCAAGTAACTGTTTTTTACCCAATAAACTTTATATTCAATTTAACTTGAAATATAGGAAAAACTAGAAAAAAGCTTTGAAAATAAAAATCCCGGAATTGTATCAACAGTAGCGCTATGCACGAGTGATTTCAACCTACACATATCAGATTGGACGTGCAAAAATATAAAAAAGACTAACAAAATCATGAGAGACTTTTTTTAATCACTTAGTACCTGTATGTAGCAGAGAGCACACTCCCTTGATTTCAAGTAACATACCGTACCGTATATCTGCAATTACGAAACCTAATTACTCCTTCCATTACAACAATTTAATTAATATTAAACTTAATACGCAAACGATTGCTGGGTACGCGTCAAGAATCATTTATATTTTAATTAATACTTAGGAATAATAACCTACATTTATTTATAAAAGTTTCTAGTTAGCAACAAACGTATTAATTACTTTGCCCTTACTTGTGGTTAGTGTTGTGTTTGCTTTGCAACCCAATTTTTTTTTATGGTATAGGTAGCAGACGAGCAGGCGGATAACCTGATGGTAAGCAATTGCCGCCGCTCATGGACACTTGCAACACCAGTGGAGTTACAATTTTCTTAAATGCTCTTAAAGAAAGAACATAAATTTTACTTGAAAATTTAAACTATGAACTTACGAGTATAACCTCATTATTCATATGCTTAATTACGAGTTATCGCAAGGTTTGCAACCTTCCCTAACTGAACCCGTTGGAAGCGCAATACTGTGACCCTACTGGGGCATTCTCGTGCACTCGACTTTGAAGTGGAATTTAGAGATGTCATATTTGTTCATACAAAATTCTAATTCGATTCCAAAGTCGAATACACGAGAATTGGTCCCCTGGTGTTACGAGTGTCTATGGGCGGCGGCAGTCGCTTATCATCAGGTGATCCGCCTGCTCTTATGCCAACAATAACTATCGACTATTCTCTTCTTAATCCCATATCTGGACATCACTATTAGTGTTACGTGTGTGACGCAATGTAACGCTCGTATTTGGGACATCCATTAATTCTGATTAACAATCACTGGTAATGGAAACTTTCACGGAACAGCCATCCATAGTGTTATGTTACAAACACTGTATTTTACGACTCGGAGGGCCATATCATTTTTTTTAATTATCATTCAAAACGTGAGTAAGTTATGGCATGGTAACCATAATGGTCGCCTGAATACTTGCTTTCATTTGCTCATCGTTATATTGTGAAGTAATGTATCATCATCAAGTAATGTATCATCAGCCTTCGCATCTTTAACAGATGATTTAAGCAGCATCACGCGGTGTGACCTTACAGTAGCGCTCGTGGCTGTAAAGTCCTATGCGGGAGTGAACCACTCGTCCACATTTGCAGCAGGTGAACCGAGCGCCGCTGCGGGTGGGGTTGTAGGCAGGGCGCTTAGCACGCTTGGCCGCAAGTTGGTTTAGCCAGGATTCATCGTGCTTTCCTATGCCCTCCGACACTATTCTCCTCCAGGATAGGCGTCAGAAGCGAGTTCCTCCCACTCTGCCAATGAGATTAGGCTTAATCACTACGCTTGCTTAGTGCGGAATGGTTTTAACAAACCTGTGCTGTGTTAATAAAAATCTTAATATTATACTTTATGCAATTGTTTTTACCTAAAACTGTATTTACCTATGGCCATGGCATTAAGTTCTGTAAGTAACCGTCTGTAAAAGGTAAAATAAAAAGTATGTAGTTTTCTATATGAAATTCAATATAGTAAAATAAGTAATAGAAAATGTGTCACACACACAGTACCTACCTAAATGTGAAATGTATAGATTATGAAGATTTTACAAGTATAAAACCCTAACATTAACGTACAATCTATCCTTTACAAATTGAACAGCCACCCAAAAGGACACGAGAAAATAGTTTTCTACATTCAATATGTGTTAAATCTTCTATGAGTACTAAAACTTTTGCTTATTGGATATTTTCTACCTATCAGAAATCTATTTTCTACCTCACTAAACTTAATATCATCGTGATATTGTTTTACTTCATAGAATTGTACCTCCTTTTTAGGTATTATAAAAAAGTATTGAAAATGAAAGTTGGATATTCTTTATCGTATCTGCTGAAATTCATTTTAAGCTTTTATCTTCATCACATACTGTACGAAGGTTTATCATTAGTTTTGCCAATTAAGGATATAGGCCTCTTCTAATCACTCCACACAGATTGGTCCTATGCCACCCGCATTCCAGAATTTCCGCAACCTTTATACAAATCCACACAGGCAAGCGATGAGACTAAGCCGAATCCCATCATAGTACTACTTGATTACTGTGATGGAGGCCTTTGCCCTGCAGTGGGACAGTATAAGGGCTGATGCTTTACTTTACTTTAATACAAATCGTCAGTCCACCTTGTGGGTCTGCCATAAAGATTGCGCTGGCTTTATAAATTAAACTAACTAAAATTCATTCTCTGTATAAACTAGCGTTAGTTAAACTTCTACGCATATTATACTACTACATAAAATGTAATCACACAATGAGAGCGTGTCGACAGAACCACCACACTCACCCACCAATTTATTACTTGTAAAATTTTAGAGCATACCAAACTGTTAGTACTAACCAAAACGAACATTGCGCCAGTAGAACGCGAGCATTTATGATGTCATAGCAAACGTGGGTCCTATAAAATATCAAATAACCAACTGAAGTTAAGCTATAAACATGAAACTTTGTCCAGACGGCTGATTTGATGGAATCCCGTAGCGAAATCGAGCATGGTTCGTTAAGTTTTGTTCTAAGTAACTTAGTTACACAAGAAAGAGGGAGAAGACAGGATCTTTCAGGAAAGGGTATTTTACAAAATATTTGACTTATACGATAAACATTGCGGGAAGCAAAGGTCGGATGGCAGACAAGAGATTAAAAGGTTTGGGACGGGTTAAAACGTTTTAACCACTTATGATTAATGGGATGTTCATCATGTTGATTGTATTTTATAAAGATAATTTCTTCTTCCTTTAATCATTTTTAAATAGAGACATATTTAAATTCATTTGTCTATTAGATACTTCTTATAATATATTTCGCAATAGTATCCCCTATTATTACCAACAGGTGATCTCTCCGCTCGTCTGCCACAGAAAAAATCATACATTGCAGTAATTATTAAAATGTCTTCAAGAATACAGATATAGCATACACGCACTCAAAGTGTCGCTCTCATTAAAGACTCTGCCATTGGGCATTTTTTATTATATGACTAGTGGCCCGCTCTCACTTCGCTTCGGGACCGTAATTCAGAAATGAACTAATAGATGGCGCTGTGCTCAATTACATCGCGCAAGCGTTTCGTGTTTTCGGTTTACCTATAAGCCTTGTCGTTGACTATAGAAGTTATCTCTTTATATATAGATTATATATATAGTATAGATATAGAAAACAGCAATTGGAAAAATAATTCGTTGCTTTCACCTAACTTCGGAATGTACCTTAAAAGCCAATTAAACTCTAAATATTAATCCTCAAAACATTCTGACATCTTAAATGAAAATTTAACCTAAAAGCATTACTCAATATCGGATCTCCAAATCAATCAAACTCAAACCAATCTTCTGATCAAAGTTAAAAACTAACATAAAATATCTGTTACCAGTTTTTCTAAAGAGTCTTTGGAAAGTGGATTTTTCTGAAAGGGTCCCTTACAAGTTTGAGTGAGGCGTGTCCTTACACTACAGTGTACACTGTACATATTTGCTAGGAGATGAGTTGACATAGTGGGTCCGTGTACAGAGCTGTACCGACATCAAAATATGCGGAAGGGTTATGGGTAATATTAGCTTTTAACTAAACTCTGACTTACAAATGTCAATGTTACAGTATCTTTTTCTTCCTACGGTTTTCTTCATTCTATATTGACTGACGATGGTGTATTTGTTAGTGACATTGCTTTATACACCAAAACGAATGGGCTGACTCAACCGGAGTGATACTACGGCCTCATAGAAGACCCAATTAGGGAGAAAGGTGGGTTAATGGTTTGCACTTGTTACTCTACCAGTGTTGCAAGTGTCTATGGGCGGCGGTAATCGCTTACTATCAGGTGATCCGTTTGCTCGTCTGCCACCTATCATATAAAAAAGTTGAAGTTAGTGTGTTTTCGCCTTATTTTTTTTTCTTTTCAATCTTTCTGGGTCAAGGTTGTGGAATGCAACGAAAAATTGCAATTTTCATTTTCGTTTACGCTCTTCTTTCTTGTCCATACGTTTAAGAACCTTATTGTTGGTAATTTGGTTGTCCAACTTATTCGTAGCATTTTATGACTATTTTCGTGAACACTATTATCCTAACCAAAACCTCTATTTTCCAAAGCTAAAAGCGGACTAGCGTTTAACTATAAATTGAAGCAAGAAGTGGAGAACAGTAGCGTGCCACATTGTCCTGTCTCGCGTAACTATGCCGTGAAGTTAGAATAACGAACGCCGGCCAGTCTTTGCCGACCGTACGGTGGCATAAATAGGTCACTAGTCACCTGTCTGTAGTTAGATACCTGGACGTGTTCCATCTATCGTGCGGCATTCTTGATTCTTGCGTTTGACAGTGTAATCTTGGGTTTGTTGCATGATTTTTAACAAACTAGAGGAGATAGTCTTTGGAAAAACAAAATGATACCATAGCAAAGACAACCAGCATGAAGCAAAGCGTGATCTTAAATTTCACTGAACGTGAGGATACCGAAAGTCAAATTAAGGGTCACTTGTAACTACACTAGTTTTGCGGGTCTATAGGCGGTGGCTTTTGTTTACCATCAGGTGATCCATTTACTCGTTAGCCATCTATCACTTAAAAAATGCTGTATTATAATAAACGTAAATATTATAATTATAAATAATAAATTGATTAAAAACTTAAAAACCAAAATAAAAAGTACCTAATCTATTTTTCTATAGATAGTCGTTAACGCTTTTACCAAACTCTTCTAGAAACCCTTTAAATCAAGAAAAAAATGAAAATGAAAATAAAATGCTGATTTAGAATGGACCTACATTCTCAAAAGATTAAAGAGATAGAAATCGTCAATTATGGAGTATCCATTCAACGAAATCACTAGACTTAAGATTTCCCGCAGAACTTTTAGACTGAAATACAACAAAATGTGTTTAAAGGAAATACTGCCCAAATTTTGTAGCTCAAATCTCTTTTGTTCTAAGTAAAAGTTAGTGACTACACTCGAATACGCTTTATCTTTCAAGCCTTGACGATTTATTCCACCAAATGGAACATTTCCTAAATTTAGTTTCGATAGCGGCTGGTTTCCATATTTCGGCCAAGTCTAAATATCTGCCTTGGCTCTTGGCCCACAAGCGCAATGTTGGGTCATCGGGTCAATGAACTTTTCATTGGATCAAGCCTATTTTTCCAAACGATTGCAAAACATGCGACCGTAATGATCCTGAATATTGGAGAAAGGGTAGTAATTTGCTTGTTCCAATAATTTCAAACCTGAGCGAAGACTTTTTACGTAATTAGAGCGTCAGAGTGACAAAAACTTGTTTCATTGGCTAAATATGTGTCTATTGAAACAAATAATGTACTTAGTAGGTACATTTGCGTTGAATATGACTATCTAGTATGCAACTTGTAGAACATCAATTATGGTATCCCGTTGCGCGTGAACTGCACCTAGTGAGATATTGTGATTCAGATATTTTATCCCTCTCATCGACGAGAATTCAACCTTTCTGCCCAAACGATCATCATCTTTTTGTATGTGATAGGTAGCAGACGAGTCTTTGTGGCTAACAAATGCCTCCTGAATTAATTAATGCTCTGGGATATGAAAATTACTTTGCTTCAATACTTAATTCATATATATTTACATATTTATATTGAAGAAAAAATCAAAGGCACATTTAAAGAAACCATTCCAAGCCTTCGGGTTAATTAATCTATTTATTCAGAACTTCACCTTGTTCAATTAAGATCAACCATAATAAATAAATTGAAATTGATGTCGAAACACGTTAGGCCCATAGAAATCGTTATAATAGAGCCTTTATACACTGTGCAAGAGGAAATAACTGTAATTTAACACCCCAAAGGGATTGTAAATCTAAGTAATTTATATTAATAGCCTAAAATTTAGGTTAGTTTTGTTACAAGTCGTCGTTTCGGGACCGATTCGAGTGTTAAATAGACAATAGTAAATCATAATAAATCCCAGATTGGTTTCACAGCTCATTTGGAATATTTGTTTGCCTTTCATTGTTATAATGGTTTTACTAATATCGTCGCTTGTGTAATACCTACTTTTTTAATGATGGCCTACGAGCTGTTTGTTTGCTACCGTAAGCGATTGGCCGCCGCCCATAAAAAAAAACTGTCACTCTATACATCAAAGTAATGTTTGATAAAGATACTTATAAGTGATAAGGAGTCTTAACACAAGTTAAGTAGGTATTACAATTTAAGGTGAATAACGTACTTAAGTACACAAATCTTTTCGCGAACCCGTGAACATCCACGTTTGTGCGTCGCTAAAGTATAATTATAGTAAGGCGAAATTTTTTTGTAACTGCTTGATTCACCATAAGCTGACAATAATCTCATCAAAAGACCTACACATTTTAATGCGTTATTCATTTAAAATTGTGTGATGTTTGTGTGAACACCTTTATTCACAGACCACTTACATAAAGTTTCCAACGTATTGCGGATCATTGAGAAACTAATTTAGCTAATACAGCACAGCCTTGGCCTAAAACGTCGTACGAATAAGTCGACTATGACAAAGTATTTCTGCTTCATACAATCAACCATGACCCCTTTTGAAACTATGTTGTATACAACATCATGAATCATAGTTCAACTTATTACTTACTTTTAGGAAAATGTAAACGTATTTTTTTAGATGAAAAGGGTTTTAGCCTTTTGAAGTGAAGAAAATAGAATTTTATGTCTATAATGAGAATAAAAACATTAATGTAATTTTGGCGACTAAAAAAAGTAACTACTTAGCGAGTTTCGTGGTGGATTTTCTCGTACAGAATAAAATTTTGCTACCGGTGGTAGAATCGCATTTATGACTATTTATTTTTAAATAATATATATTTATGTGTTGACGTAATATATTATGTAATTATGTACATGTTAGTTTAAATACATAATTAATTATCAATATTTTAATATATACAAGCCTATGCAAATAACGATTATTTTGACTTTAAATTGATTTTTATACATTTTTTTCAATTCAATCTATTGCTAAACCGTATGTATAGTATCACAGTTTGTTACTTATCCCGTGACGGGGATTTTTGACGAAACATCCTACACGAAACAAAAAGTGGGAAAAATTTACGGTAAAAACTTTCTGTCAGTTTAGTATTCACTATCTCCTTGACATCTCTTTCCTCATTTATTAACAACAGTTCCTTTCCTGTCTCCGCCTGCATTACCGTAACAGCGGCTTATCCTTCGTTTTTGAAATAAGCCTCAAGTAAAATGTAGCGAAAAAATAACAGCCCCGTTGACTAATCACCATCATTTTGTTCGCCCCGAGTAATCTAGAAGTTATTGCGTTAGTATTAACGCGTGAAATAAACATTGGGCGTTTTATCATAATGAGCGACTTGGTGACAAGTAATATCTGTGGTGAAATTACCCCCTTTTGTTATTTTGGCAGCACTCATTTCTTGAGGTATTGTTTTTGAAATGGGAACATAACCTTGTAATTTATCATTGTGTTAAGAAAGTAGCAATTGTTTGACTTCATTTAGAGGTGAGATTTAACACCTTTTTTTGTTGAATTTACTTACTGCGGCTGAATTTTTACATCAAACCACATACAAGCAATGGTCATTCCACCACATAATCTCATAGATGTCTATGAGCGGGTGGCAATTACTTACCATCAGGTGATCTGTCAGCTCGTCTGCCAAACGTAGGTATCACATAAAAAAGTGTTATACTGTACAAAGCTTTATCTCCATAATATCATAATAAATAGCGGGGAAAAAGCAGGATAAAACGCGATTATTTGCTCCAAATAAATATTCTCTATTCTATTCTAAAATAGTAAAAGTAAATTAAGGATTGGAGGCGCACGGGCCACCTGCATTATTTCATATTTGTATTATTCAACGCAAAAATTTAAAATCGTATAAATACCTATCTATATGTTTGCTCTTATCTCTTTTCTTTCTCGGTAAACCCTAAATGTCTTCCCGTCACGATGAAATAGACTAAATCTTTATTCAAGCCAAAATCCTCTTAAGACCCTCCTCGAAATATGAACTAGAGATTAATTTTCTTAATTGGTATCTTGGGCATTTATATTCGAGGTGCTCGAATGGAACTAAGACCGCCTCTAGTAATTAGCCTTTTAGGTAAGTCCCGGTATACATTGAAGGAAACTGAAGTGTCGACTAGAGGGAACTTCCACAGCCAAAACTAATTGAGTCTAATTTTGAGGTCTTAGTATTGATTAACCGGCTTAAGTCGGTACTGTAGGGCGCATCTCTCAGAAACATACTGTTTGATATCAAACGATGACACGTGGGATATTTTATTTTTGGAATAAATTGTATGAAAAAGGTCCTTGTTTATTTTAATTATATGTTTTCTTTGTTTTATAAATAACTCTGAACTGAGGTATTACAAAAGCTTTGACTTAAGGGCATAATTATAATTATTTGATTTCCCTAATGTCTGGTATAAGGGAAAAATATCGGTGTCGGGTTGCTGTAAAAGTCACGTTGGCTATTTTAACTAACAACAGACTTTAAGACTTTAAATGAAATATTTCATAATGTTTTGGTATAATGATTGAGAGAAGAGTGAAAGAGTAGCTCTTAAAAATATGATGATTATAATGCCCAGTATTATAATAATCATAAATTACACTTAACATAAATGATCAAAAATAGAATTACAAACGCCATATCTAATAAATCGCCTGGAAGACACATTTAGTTTATACATTTTATGGAAAGAAATAAACATTGACCTGATTCCAAAAACGTAAAGACCTAAGTAGCTTAGGCACTTGTGTTTTGTATATTAGACAACAGAGGCATTAGTTATAAGTACATTACGTAAGTAGTCAATAAATACTACACTCAGACACTGAACAAATACAATCAAACAACATTTCAAATTGATGTTTTGTATTACATATTTTGTCACTGTTTTCCTTCAGATATAACGAAAGCCTTTACCGGGACTATGTTCTAGATTAGCAACATAAACATAGCGACGGGAAACTGAACTCCTGGGATCAACGCGTAATGTGATGTCAGCCAGTGTCGGCCGTCATATCACCACATGACATTATAACACGATACTTTTGTGTGATATTCCCGGGTCGACATTACTTCGACCTCGCTGAAGATTTTGTGCCTTTATCCATAGGGATCGGAAGGAAAAATAACCTCATAAGCAGTGATGGTGTTACGTCATTGCGTCGTACTCATAATACGAGTACGTAAGGGAATTAGGGGAAAATATACGAGGTGAAAATTATGTCTTTGTATTTTTAGCTTCGACTAAGTTGGCAAGTTAGGCATGCGTAGAACGCTTTGCTGAGCTTTTCACCTTAAAATGAATACTAGCAATTCCTAGATGGAAAAGGAAGGTGAAGTGACACAACAATAGAGGAGGGGAACAAGAGTCGAAAGTCTGAAATTAGGTCCTACTGCTAAGTTAAATTCACCCCTTGTTTCATAACCGGTAATAGAGTAATCATAAGTAGGTTCTACGTATTATAAAGAAATTAATATACAAATCACCCAATAGAAAGCAATTGACGTTATTTCACTACTACTCTTTTGAAAAGAAATACATTTTTATCTTGAAGTTTAGTAACAATTTTATTAGAGGTATTTACATTTATCAAAAGATTTTATATACACAGCTAGGACTTTTCAATTATTCTACAAGACGTCTATTATTTTAAAATAGAAACATTCTTCTTGATAGAAAAAATATGTAACAATAGCGAAAAAATAAAGAAATTTACACGATACAATTCAGCTCTCAGCTGGTGGTATTGTCGAGTCACGCGAACACAGCTGAGGTCTAGAATGTTAATATTAGCAAATAGGCAGTTTATCAAGTTACAGTGTGTTATTTAGACATTCTGCACAATTGCCAAATCAGCTGTCGTGTGGAAATAAAACTATACCATTATAGTAGCGATGATTTTACTACGAAGGTGGATGCCTTTGCCCCACAATGTATATAGGCTTACTTCACTGTAGTCATATTTTATTCTGGCCACTGCCGCATTCAAGGCAGTAGGCTAGCCATATCAGCCCCAGAACCGACTACCGTTGGCGTAAATTAGTGGGGTTCAGGAGGGGAGACCGCGACTGGTAAATGTAATTTAGATATATTCCTTGTTTAGTCAGATTGACGATTTGCGCAAGATAATTGGCAGGAACTGAATGATCAACACTGGACTACATCAGATTAATGACGATGGTGATAAGAAATGTGTGTTTATTAATAAAATAAGTACATTCATTAGGCAATTCATAAAGGCAAACATCACTTCTACAAAAATAGCAAACTTCAAAAATTTTCATTCAGTTGAAATCCATACAGAACGTGAAATGAAATTTAAATAAGTTTAATGTACCTACGACCAGCAAATAATTTGGCCAAAATTTAAGACTGGGAAATCCGATTTTTTTATTTGATCGCAACTACGGTTAGCAAACAATGTTTGAAATTTTTATGCCAAACCTAAAGATTGGGATCTGCAAAACGTTCAAAATAAATTGGTTAAAGAAAACGTTGATCCAATGTATTTATCTAGAGGGCGCTTTCCTAGCCATAATTCATCTGTATATTTGATCGAATATTCGATGCATGTCAACGGAGAAAATCTAAATTTTGCAGGTTTGTGGAAAACGGATTTCATTTGATATTCTATGTAAGTTTGCGTCCTGATTCTTAGATAAGGATTGGCTTGTCACGTCTTCCCTGTGCGGGGCACGTCGTTACATATTTCCTGTTCGATGTACTCGTGCTTTTTCAAAATAATATTTTTCTTGGAGTATGTTCCCTGGTGATATTTATGTTAGTTACATACATGTTTCATATTGGAATTGTGTGGTGTTTGCTGTTTTTATACGGATTGCACACCGCGAGCTAAGCTAGTGCGATTATTTGGTTTCATAGATTCTGTCTGTAGAATTCAAACCCAATGTTTAGGCTGATTAAAATCTGCTAGATGGCGTCTTGTAAAATTGAGGGTCATCTTGCGCACTGATTTATTTGTAATGTGGGATAACAATTTATCGCTCAGATTAAATATTTGATATTCATAAATAATCTGTATTGACTTAAACTAAATGAAGAAAGAATATGTATCGAAAACTACGTAACCGATTTGAATTAAACTTTTCTTTGTAAAGCTTGGCCGTAGCCATGAGACTTGGTTAGGCCTGCCTCACTTGGGCAACATATTATGGGATATTATTTACTTTTAAAAAAATTGTGGCAAACCATACGCCATTAGTTTATTTATATAAATATATCCTTTTTAGACAACGACAAGGCTTAAAGGTAAACCAAAAATACAAAACACTTGCGCGATACAAGCGATACCCAGCGTCATCTATTGGTTCAGTTTGCATCTATATTATTTATAAAGAGATAACGAGAAGGCTTATAGGTAAACCGAAAACACGAAACGCTTGCGCGATGTAATTGGACACAGCGCCGTCTATTGGTTCATATCTGAATTACGGTCCCGAAGCGAAGTGAGGGCGGGCACTAGTATAATATATAAATAAAAAGTAGATTTTGTCGGTAGCTGACTGTATTTTAGTTTCCCTGCGTGAGAGTGGGCTTATTTACCAACGTGTTCAGGCCTTCGTGACTTACAAAAAAGATTATTGTCCCATAAAGAAATTCCAGGTGTTGTTAATAAATAATTGACCAATTCTAGTTTTATTATTTCGTGGGCCAAGCAATTCAGTTAACGTTTATTGTGGTCTACAAAATATTTTAAATGAAACTTTGTTGGTTTAGGTAAAGCGATTTCAATACGTTTATGTGTATTTTACATTTCAACAGAGACTTACCTAGCAATACTAAATGCCTTACATTTTGGTATACTGCGATTCATCTCATATTTTTAATGTGACAGGCGACAAACGAGATGACGGGTCACCTGTTACCGAACCATAGACAACGGTGATTTAACAAGTGCCCTGCCAACTTTTTCTGCTCTTCCTCTACATCTTGATGATCCGTTACCCTCATTATCTTGTTTTGAAGTCGTGACAAGACCTGTTGTCTGTAACTTTGTATCCTACTAATTCCAAACTATTTTCTTATTACTGAGATTTTATTAAAGGAAAATAATTTTATTTGTCAAACCCAGATAGATATCCATAGATAAGATATTCTTTATTGCACAGAAATAGAATACATATTACATACATACATGATACATGAGTGAAACAACAGCTATAGACAGTACAATAAGGCGGTCTCTAATCAGCATTACATAAAATTGCAGCAAAAACTTGATTTGTTCTTCGAACTGTTGACGTAAACAACAGAAAAAATCTAAAAAGGTTGTCAATGATTTGCCACCCTCACTCGCCGCAATAAAGTCTAATTTGTCATTTGCTTCGTCCACTGTTTTTATTTCATCTATTATTACAAAGAACGAGTGTGTTCCAGTTATGGAACCCTCGTCACACTAACGTAGTAATCCCTGAGGTTCCATTGAAGTTGTCCCGTAGCGGACTTTTGGGATTTCCTTCCACGATCTTCTTCTTATCTTGTCACTGGTATTTTATCAAGTAAATCCCTTAAGTTTAAAGACCTTGAACGTAAACTGGTAGTTTTTACAGGGTAATTAGAACAAGAAATACAGTTTTATGTGACGCGCCTACATCACGGGGCTTCGTACAGTTAAATCACAGCATGTTTCGGGGTATATGATAGAGACAGAATAGTTTTGGATACTTAATATTGTAACTCTAAAATATTAGTCAAGTACTGAAATAAATATGATATTTTAATACCTACTATTAAGGAGTCTTCCATCATCAGCTCAGGCACATAAAATCGGCTAGGCGTAAATAATAACAAATTATGATACACTTTTTTTACTAACAGCATTTTTAACAAACATTTTGGGAGCATTCTGTAGTTCTGTCTTCCTCTTTTAAAGTCCGGTTATATTTTCTCAAAAATAGTTGGTTGTTTATAAAACAAAGTGCCAGCCAGAAATCTTAAAATTTCGCAGGAAACCACAACCGTAACTGCATTTAACTCAAAGATATTGCCAACCATAAATTCACTTAGTTGCCACGGGATCGTAAAGTTTTTACATCAGCTCAAGTTACAGTGTTATAATGCAAATGAGTTCTGTAACTCTGTGGGCTGTCTCCCTAAATCTTCAGCATTTTTGCTCTATTTGACAACTTAAGCATAGTGGCTTGAGAATGCGGAATATTAGCAATTTTAATTACTCGTAATATGATTTATACGTTAGTCTTGACGCATCAGGTCTCCACAGTGGAACATAGGATCAATGCTTTGGGCTAGGTAACTGGTAGAAAACAAGAGATACACATGCATAGGTTACGAATTGGCTGGCACTTATAACATTTTTCCTCTTCTTGTTTTTGATGGTTAGGATTAAAGATGTTCAATAACACAATATTGGGAAAAAAAGTGAAAGAAAGAAGGATAAGAGAAAGGCTAAGAAGGAATCATATCGAATCCAACAAGTGAACAAGAAAGTGAATGTCTTGAATAATCGGCGGGACACTTATCACGAAGAAGTTCATAGGTCGCGGTGATGAGTGATGACTTACCAACAGGTAACCCGCTTTCTCGTTTGTCGCCTCTAGTGTAAAAAAAATGTCATCCCACCTCACTTTGCTCTGAATATCTCTTTGTGTATGAGAGACGCTGGAGTGTCATAAAATGTGTTTTATGATCAATACAAAACTTTCTTTTACGGTCTGTTTATATGTCGCCTACAAAGAATGGATGCGTTCCTTTGACGGATGTCGACGATCCACAATTTATTGCTGCCGATGTAAAACGAATACCAAAAATGGATGAGAGGAAATTTTGTTTGGGTGGCCACTTGATGAGATATTTTGCGATTCAAGCCAGTATTCTAATAAGAGCAACTGCATAAATAATTTAGTAACTTCATAAATATTATTTACTCAATTATTGGTTCGGTTTTCTCTGCCACTTTTCCCTCAAGAATCTTGGGGGATTTTTTTTATTTAACCAATGTTGATCTACAATAGCACATCAGATGTGAAATAATAAACAGTAAAAAATTACTTAGACATAGGTATTTACTGTTCTCTCTACCACTTATACCCCAAGATGTGCTATGGCATAGCACATTTTTTTTTAAGTTGGTTTGCCATAGCATAGCAGCTATGCTATGGCAAACCAACTTAAAAAAAAATTCAAACCAACAAAAAACGTTGAATTTGCACCTCAGTTTAGACCAGCGGTCGTCTCACTTACTGCTCAAGAGCCACGCTTAACAATGTGAGCACTAAGGTCCGGGCCGTATTATATGTGAAGTACGGATGTGTAGTTACTATTAATTAAAGGAATCTACTTTACCGCGGGCCGCAAGACTAACGTTCGCGGGCCGCATACGGCCCGCGGTACTTTGTTTAGGGCCGCAGTTTGTCGACCACGGGTTTAGACTGATCTCTCTGATCATCTTTCCATAAACAAATCCTAGATCATTTTCCAAACGTACTCGGAACTCTAAAGTGACGATTTTTGTTTGAACCTGGAATGGCCTGCCGAGATGCGGTGACGCTGGTACAGGCAGGCAAAAATACTTTCAATTTTTCAATTCCTTTCCTCCAGACAAGCAACCTTCTGAAGTGAAACAAATCAGATTCCCTGTGCATTAATATTAAAATAAATTGAGAAAAAGGTTGCAGAGCAAAATGATGAGATTTTGCTTTCTCTTTGAGTAATCAGACGCTTTGGTTTTATTTCGTAGTGATATTCTTACTTTGGAAAATGTCGAGACGGAGTTTTCTTTTTCAAATGGGTTTGATAAAATAAAAGCGGTTAAAATAAATATCATTCGCAAGAAAAATATCTCGGTGACTTTACTCATCATCGCCAGTGTATTAGGGTTATTATGCGGTATATACGTCATCATCATCAGCAACCCACGCTCGTCCACTGGTGGACATAGGTCTCCCCCAATGCACGCTACCGCTTTCGATTTTCGGCTATTCTCATCCAGCTCACTCCAGCCAGCCTTCGAATGTCGTCATCCCGTCTTGTAGTAGGGGGTCCAACACTACGTTTACCGAGTCGCGGTTTCCACTCAAGGACTTTATAGCACTAACATTTTTTTTGTATGTAGGTACTTAGTTTCAATTAAATATGTCCGTGGTAGAACCACGCTTCTGCATGAATAAGCCAGCACAACCGGAGTAACACCATGGCCTGACGGAGACCGGTGTGAAGTAGCTTATCGTCGAGTGAGTGAGGGTACGGAAGGCTCAATTAGGGGGAAAGAGGGTTAAAAGTCGGCAGCGCACTTGTGACTCTACTGGTGCAGGTGTTTAAGGGTGGCGGCAATCGCTTACCATCAGGTGATTCCATGTGCTTGTATACCACCAGTCTATCCCATGTAATATATAGATATATATACTTCTATTGCACAAAAACACAACTTAATAAGAACTAGAAATAACAGAAATTTTGTGGTTCGGTGTGATGTGAATGGTTTATCACAATTAAAAAAAATCAGTATCAATTCCAGTATCAAGACCGTTCCAAACACCCCTAACATAATAAAACATTTTACGCAGACACGAGGAAAAACATTAACAAAATAAATGACAACAAAGAACATAGGTGCCGTACAGACGCGACGCCGCATAAAGCGACGCCACACAATACAGTTCCTGCGCCCGACGCCCGTGCACAATACTCGTCGTCCTTTTCAGGTCACTTCCAGTTATAACGTGTTCAACAAATAATTATGTCAAGGTATTGTGTGAAAAAACATTTGTTCTCGATGCGTGGATTTGTGTGGTGGTGGATTGTTAAACGGTTCTACGGATGGGCATGGATAAGGTAACTAAAAATACCTTGTGCTCGGACCACGTCATTTCGACGGACAATATTAGTCTTTTAAATATATTTCTTATGTACAGGTATATGTTACTGTAAAAGCTACTCCTTAATCCTTACATTTACTCAATAAAATTTAATTTATTTCAGAATTCCTTAAATTTACCAACTCATGTCGGTAAATCTTAGGCAAAGCAAAGCAAAGTATCAGCCTATATACTGTCCCACTGCAGGGCAAAGGCCTCCATCATAGAAATCAAGTTATCGCTACTATGATGGGATTAGGCTTAATCACCACGCTTGCCTAATGCGGATTGGCGATCACAAACCCGAGCTAGGCGAGCTATGTTCTAAAAATCCGAAACATATTTTTGCTCGCCAGCAAATGTCTCCGTCAAATATCGCCATTGCACTCTATTTGTACCGGTGGTTTACCAACTAGGAGAAGTGGTCCAAGTCATCACGTCATCTCTTTTTGGACCTGCCTCTTAAACGACGTCCTGTTGACAAATCTACAATCTGTATAAACCATACCTTCTCCTAAGTCTGTGGTATAAACTATTGAATCTAATATATTTTTTCTTGGTATTCTACTAATTTACCAATAAACATTGCGAATTTGAACTTAGAAATCTTACATTTGGAATTCCAGCCACAAAGGTTTATAACTTAATTAACTTGAAGAAATTCTGTGCAAATACTTCTAGAATTCTTGGCACTTGTAAGAACCTCAATAAGCTTTGAATGAGAAAATTACTTATTTAATTTACCAAAACGAGGATATTAAGAAATCTTATCTAAAAAATATATATACTTAATTACTCGTAGTAGTTTGAGTCTTATTTTAAATGTAGTAAGTTTGAATTAATACAGTGTTTATCTTTTAATAATATTCCAATAAAAAACCCTTCAAATTAGTAATACACTTTTGATTGTTGTTGACCATTTTGATCTAAAAGCTGATTATTTGAGATCGGGTCGTTGTATGTGATGTTTTCTGATAGGTATTTGTAACTTCAGATTTCTGATATTTATAACTTAACTAAACTTAAATACATACCTACTTAAAATAATATATTTTAGTTTCCATGGCAGTGTACAGTCAATTTGTACTCAGGTATACTAATAATGACTTTCGTCAAACAATTCTTGGATAAACGTAAACTGGAGCATTCAGTACGTAACATATCGATCTTATGTGCTAGTGTTTCACTAACTGAAGTAGAAAAAAATGCAATATGCATTAAGCAATTTGTCACGCTATCGTAAATGCACCAATTGAGCACAAGAAATGTTTTTTTTTTCTAGACTCCCTTGACCTATATATACTCATAATATTATAACCAAAATAGGTAACGTGACGTTTATTCTCATTTGTTTGTAGTTGTTATCGTGTCTGCCCACAACCAATGAGGGTTTTTGCAATTGTATAATCCGATAGATGGCGTTACAAAAAATAAAATAGCTGTACAAATTTAAATTCGAAATTCCTTACCAAAGAGGAGAAAATCGTGATTAAAGTAGTGGCCAGTACGAAAAATGCCAATTTTATATGAAAAGACCTAATATAAATGTAGTATGTCTGATCTGTAATACAATTTCTCAAGCTACTTAGTACGGAGTCAGGTCAATGTATGAGATATTGCGTGAATTTATTTATTCATTGATATTTTTGGATATAAAGTAAAACTACCATATCAGATTTGTTTGTAAACGCTCATCTCTTTGTTTCAGATGTGACTGCTTGTGATTGACCCCGCTCAAACACATGTGGGGACAATGTCTACCACAATACCAGTGTCGGCTCAAAGGACGATAATTACGAAGAGTCCATGGTGATTGCACAAAGCGAAATAGAAAAGATGTCGGTAAAAGCCAGTGTGGGTTGAAAAAAGGGAAAAATGGGCACCAAAGGTTTCGGGGGCGAGGTGATCGGAATTTTCCTGGCTGTTATTTTTTGCATCGTTTGCCCGAAATATGGTGAGTTTTTTGCTTTTGTTTTTATTAATCTTTTAGTAGGTGGGGCATTTGCATCGAGATGATGATGAGACTGGCAGCCTTTAATCAGGGGGCACGGTAGTGCCCCGCCAAGTCGAGCAAAAAAATACAAATACTTAGCAATCGCATTGAACAATTAATTAAGAATATAATATTACTTGTGTAATTATAAAATACTGTGTTTTCATGCGATGGCCGAGTCAATATATTTATTTAAAACGTATTTTTTTTAATATTGACATGGTCACTGTAAGATGTTGTTAGGTTTTTTAAGAATTACCCAAGTGGTTACGAAACAGTGTCTTTAGAAGTAAAAACATAATTAGTCAGTCTATATGTCCCACTGCAGGCTTCCATTACATATCCGTATCCGTCCATAAATGATCCGTTTGCTCGTCTGCGATTATCACATAAAAAAATCGCAACTATAAAAGTGAATACAAATCTTTTCGAGTTGGTTATACAACTGTTGCTGGAACAATAAACACATTTTTAGCGTTTATCCAACTGAAAGCCACAATAGAGATTGTGCCTTCAAAGAGAAGTTACATTTTCATAGTCAAAGACAAAATGACAAAGGAATCCTTGAGGAGTAGTTGATGTATTAAACAGGCTTTGTAACAAAAAATATTATGAATAGTGAAGTTTTGCTAGATAATAATCCTTTTGACAACGTTTTTAAATATTCATGTTAGTACATTACTAGCTTTTAGCTCGCGAATTTCGATCCGCGTAGAAGCTCCGAAATAGTTTTAAGAAGATAATTCACATACCCCAACAGTTATCATAGATATAGTAATAAAATACGAGTAATATTATCTATCTTCAATTATACTACTGCGTTATACACAAAATAGTAACGAATTGGTAACGCACCTGTGACTCTACTGATGTTGCAGGTGTCTATTGATGGCGGCACTCTCTTACCATCAGGTGATCCATTTGCTTGTCTGCCACCTATCAAATAAAAATAATCCTCTTTCGTTGTTATTTGTTGGCTAACAAAACGACTTGACCTTTTAACTTATGGAAAGCAATTTGGCTAAAATAATTCTCGAATATAACAATCTTTCAAAAACAAAGATCTTTCCTCTTTATTATGTTAGTACCGACGATGTAACATTGGTCGGAATAAAACGTAAACATGAAATATTATTAGACAAACTCCAAGTGAAAACAGCATTTATGTTGTTTAATATAAGGTTCTCGGTCTACTTTTGGTCGTAAAGATATTACTGTCCTAAAAAAGGCAACTAGGCTCTTTCCAAAACGGATGCAGGCATCCTTAGATACCTAAAGGGGCCGACGTTTTTGAATTTATAACTTGAAAATGCTTTTTCTGGCGCGGCAAAACCTGTAGTTATAATGAAAGGTATGACAGTAAGAACTCTTCCACCCAAAGTAAAGTAAAGTATCAGCCTATATACTGTCCCACTGCTGGATCTCCTTCATAGAAATCAAGTTATCACACCTAAGATGGGGTTAAGGCTTGATCACCACGCTTGCCTAATGCGGATTGGTGATGATCACACACACGAGCTATGTTCAAAAATTTGAAACATACTTTTTGCTCGTTCCGGGAATCGAGATCACGGCTAGGTACCTACTTAAACCACTAGACCAACGGGGCGTTTCACCAGAGATTAAAGATAAGCCAAATTGCTCGATTGTACGTATAGTATAATTACTATAGTTATGATGAGAATTCAAAGGGCCTCGAGATCCTGCTTATCAACTATTCGTTTGTAATAAATTTTACTTATAATTGTCATCGTAGACTGAGAGGGTTCAATAGAGAGATTAATGGCCAGGATTATGAATGGATAAACCCAAAATCTTCATAGAGTTAATAATTTGGATTGGTCCTCGATGCTAAAGTATCTACTTAAAGTTTACCTGAATCAAAACCAATAATTATCTTGAGATTGTAAAAAATGCTTAAGAATTTAATTAGACTTACAAAGATGCATAGACAGATAGATAGGTATACTTTATTGCACAAAAATCACAACGAAGACTAGAAATTACAGATATTTAGTGTACAATTAATCATCTTTCAACCTATATGCAAAATTCGACTTCATTATATAAGAATAGTCACTGAGAAATGGTTGTTAATGAACATGTGCCTACTAATAGGAGGTCGTAGATTCGAATCCGAGTATGCACTAGCTTAGATAAGCTTGATACGTGTGACTATGAACCGAAACGTAGGTACTAATCCACAAGTTAAAAGTCGGTCAGCGGGCTTTGGAAATTTATGATGTAGGTACTGCTTTAACTATATAACGAACTCTTCAATATCACTTACTTAAATTTTGCTCTTCACATCTCCAAGATGTTGATATTTCGTATCGTATTTATTTGATCCTCACAGATGTTTTGGAAAACAAACGCGACCGATGTTAACGCGCTAGGAGCGTTTGCACGCCATTAATCACGCCTAATGTGACGTATTCAGGCTCAGGGGCTTTGCACGTTCAGCCGTATTTAAATTATTGTCACAATAACTACAAAAGAATAAGTTATAACGTCATTAATGCTACTCAATGATAAAAAAAATCATGTTATAGTTTTTTTTTTTATTTTAACTTGGCAAATGCTTCTCCTATGTTCCTCTAACTACTATACTCCAACTATTATGTTTTGTTTCACAGTCTCGTGAATATTGATTTAGATCATTTTGCCATCTTATCTTATGTATGCAGAAGTTGTCCGTTTATTGTGAAACAGATCCTAAGTATTTCCCGTTGATTTCTTACTTTGAACACTAAAACATGTGGTATGAAACATCATAATTTCATATTAAAATATTCGCTTGCTCGTTTGCCTTCCTATACTATAAAAAAAAAACGCAGATGCTTGAAAATGTCTCTACAATTCTTGTTTTTAAAATCTCACTTTTTATGTGACATTTGCATTAACTACTGTTTTATCCAGTCCCAATCTCTCTTCGGTCGTGTCACACTGGTGTCCCACCGAATTAAGAGGGTAAGAGAATAGAAAGTGCACCTGTGTTTGCGCGCACACTTGAGCAGTATAACATATCCTGCATACATAGCTGATCTTTATAATTGGCCGCCGTAGCCGAATATCGGTTGAAGGATCTATTTATTTAGTCTAGTTAGCTTTCATGTTTTCTTTACTGTGACGCAGTTGCATAATACGAGCCAGGCTTGCGCAGCGCCGCGTGCATGAAATGAATTTAGTCGGTCTGGGTGCCACGCAACTGCATTATGCACTTTGCCAGATATTTGATTTTTCCCTTCCAAAACAAAAGGTAGCAAAATTTATTATTTTCAACCGACTTCAAAAAGAAGGAAAGTTCTCAATTCGACCCATATGTTTTTTTTTGTATGTATGTTAGTCGATTTCTCCTCCAATTTCGAATGGATGTTTATGATTATTTTTTTGTTTGGTAGGCCATCATTCAATATGGGTCCACCATATTAATTTATTCAAAATTAACTCAGTGGTTTTGAAAAAATAAACAATAAAAACAAAAAAGTTGTTCAATGGCATATACTGCCAGCTGCAAGCGGGTCACCTGATGGTAAGTGAATACTGCCGCCAATGGACATCAGCTACCTACTCCAAATAAAAGAAGAAGCCCATTCTTGGAGATTTATAACAAAATAACTAGGTACGAGTATCTGGTTAATGAAATTGATGCGGATAAAACTGATTTTCAAAAAAATATTCCAAACATACAATTCACACAGCATCACATACATACATTGATCGGATTCCGTTCTAAGTAGCTTTAGCAATTTGTGTTCGAATATCAAACAACAGATAGATGATCACAAATATAATACTTAAATTCACAATATTCATATAACACCCAGACACTGAACAAACCCAAGTGTTTATCATACGAATCCTGGGTGGGGCTCAAATCCACGACCTTTGGCGTATGAGGCAGGTCACTACCAAATCAACACTTTTGTTCTGAAATTCTGTAAATCTGCACAATTTAACAGGATGTCATAAAAATAAATAACGGCATTACTTTGATAAATGCGACAGTTTACGAAAACAACGGATTAAATGGTTCAGTATTTTATTATCTCCAATGGATAATTAATAAATTTATTTGGTAATGAAAAGGATTTAGTTTGAATTGATCGGATATGCACGTTTAATCCAAATTTAAAGTTTTCCACGGAAATGGCCTTTTAACTCATCAGAAATAATTGGTAGGTATTCACATAAACGCATAGCTTAAATAAAATAAACTATGCACCTTATATTTTTTATGATATTGGGGGCAACGAGCAGACAGATCACCTGGTGGTAAGTAAGTATTACTGCCATGTACCCTCTTGCCCCGGAAACCACGTTAAGATGTAGGTCCTGGTCCCGATCTCTCTTCAAATAGAGAGTGCACCCTCAAATTAGAGAACTCAGATAAGTTTGTTTAATCTCGAAAATTACAGTATTCGAATAACTAATGCCACTCACACAAATGTTAACCCACACCAATGTTAACCCATTACAAATGTCCATAAGTTCTAAGATAAACCTGGCCAGAACTGTCATTCGTCTTCAATCAAAACAATTGAAAACTTGCACAACAAATTACTTGTTGTTGACAACAACAAACTAGAGGCATTAGCCATAACTCGAAACACAAACGCAGATTCAAGTTTACGCGCCTATATTGTTTGATTTAAACACCCCATTAACTGCCAAATGTTACCTACGTCAGAGGATAACCAAAGGATATTATGCCGGACCAATAGTGATGTGTAATATGATCGATGACTAGATCGTAACTTTTTATTGACTACAAGTTAGCTTAGCTTCACTTTGTTTCGGGACCTAGTTTTTTAATAGTTCCAATTTTCGCCACTATGTCTGGCTGGCAATGGCTGAAATTTTGAAAGATATAACGTTATACAAGTTCAAATACCGGACGCTAAAGTATAGGTAAATTAAACTTAACTTAAATATTAGCGGCAGACGGTAGAGTTTTAAATTCATTAACAATCATCATCATCATTTAAGCCAATAGACGTCCACTGCTGGACATATGCCTCCCCTCCTCCCAAATCGGTTTTGTCCCACCCGCATCCAAGGAATTCCCGCAACCTTCGTTGGTCCACCTTGTTCAATTCATTAATAATGAATGACATATGACAGTGTAGTTGCTTAAAATTGTAAACAGGTAACTGTTATACTCGAGCCAAGGACACGTAGCAGTTGTTTTCATAATTCATTCTTATTAATGAATGAAATGCCATGTCTAGGTTTAGTATATAATTCGCCAGCCGTATTCATGCTTCCAAGCCATTCGATCTCGGCTACCGATAAAAACCGGTTTGAGCCGCATCACTGCCGCAGACTAACCAGGCTCACAAATTGTTCCCGAATCCAATTATCCTCGGCGTGCCCAAAATTTTCCGAGGGTACACCATTGGTCGCCTTCCAAACTTTCACTAACAATTTTACGCAGAGTGAACTAGTTCGCGTCGGAGAAATTTGACGTCAGACTTCTCTTAAATGCCGATTTAGAAAAATATGCTGCTGGAAAAATAAAGCAGTCTATTTAGTTGGTTTATTTAAGCAATTAAAAGTATCAGTATATTCCTACTATCTTTTGCCCGCGACTTCGTTCGCGTGGACTTCAGGTTCGTAGAAACCTCAAAAATCGTAGCCTATGTGTTATTCTGATGTATGAGCTATATTGTGGTAAAGTTTCATTCAAATCCATTCAGTAGTTTTTACGTGAAAGAGTAACAAACATCCATACATCCATACATCCATACTTACAAACTTTCGCCTTTATAATAGTAATAGGATTATGAAAATTATAATGAGTAGACTACCTGCCCGTCGGTCCAACGATATTGTAATGAACGTGGGCTGATATGGTGATGATGATGATGATCAGTCTATGTACATACTGTCTCACTGCAGGGGACATACCTACCTTTATGAGCTAAGTGACGGGGTTAACCGTAATCACCTTGCTTGCCTCACGTTGATTAGTGATCACAAACCCAAGCTATGATTGAAAAAATTAAAACATACTTTTTGCGTAACCCTGTGAATATACTGACAGTAAAAATAATCGGGGTATACCTACACATGTAAATCTGCAAGTCATCAATCATAGCGCTCATCATGGAAGAGTTTATAAATTCCAGACTAGTATTTTATATAGTCTTTAAAAAATAGTTAAGTCCAACTTCAATAGCTTTGGTCGTTTCTGTTTTCAAATAAACATTTTGAAATATCTCGTTCTAAAACCACTGTACATTATGATCTTGTACCTTTAGTAGTACCCCATGTAGCCGATTTCCTACACGCAAGACGTGTCGAATATTTTGTACGCATTCGTGAGTGGATAGTGAATTTACGCTGTATCCATCGCGTTGTAACAGCCATCTCTATTTGAGTATAGCTAATGCTAAGATCCAGCATAGTATATTCCGCCCCAATCGCCATTAGCGTTGAACCTAAGTAAGAGGTACGTAATGTTAAGCCACTGGCCACAACAGTATGATAGTATCAAAACAATAGTTATATTTTCCTTTCTCTGTAATAATACTTTAAGAGGTCAGTCAAGGCTTTGGAAGGAGATTTGATGGAGCTTTGTATAAAACAGCCGGCTGCCTTGGGACGACAAAGCCCTCAGAAAACTGATTTAGATGGGACCCGACTTTCATTACAGGGCTATTCTGTATTTTCCTTTACCACCCTATTACTGTCTGAGAATACAGATTTTTGTCAAAACACGACGGACAATCTTTAGAATACCTACTTGCGTATTTTTTAATTTACTCGTATTAAAATCGTTAGGTTCACTTTATTAATGAACTTTTTTTTTAATTAATGATTTTTGCGCTTATTCTGTAGTAGTATCTTAATTTGTAAATATACCTTTAATCGAATTTGAGAATGCACTTCTGTTTTTCAAATAAATCTATGTGCACATTTTTACCAGTACCTAAGTCTGTGAAAAGAAAAATTGTAGGCACAATGTTGAAAAAATTGTTCCTGAAATGATTATGTTAGTCTGGTTTCTCGGTCCCTATCCCTGCGATTATCACGTAGGGAGATTTTGAAACCTATCCATTGCCCTTTGAATGACTTTGAGCCTTTTTAAAGAGCCCATTGCAAGCGGTCACGTTTCGGTTCAGCCTACTAAACTTGCCATCAATACAAATACAAATAACGTTTATTGCTTATTAATAATACATTATTATATGAAACAATTATGTAGGTAAAGATAATTAAGTAGGTGTAACAATAAGCAAATGGAGGTGAGCTTGTGCTGCCACAGAAAGATACAATCCTGGCAGCGCTGATTTTCAGCCAATCCAGCTTCTCTGAGGGTGGAAGTCGAGAATGTAGGTTTATGAGGGCTTAGAAGTGAAAACTAGCTACCATTAACTAAATACCACTATGATGACCTATCATCACGTGCAACGCAGCTAATACCAGATATTTAATTTTCATGTACATTAAATATCTGGTATTAGCTGCGTTGCGCCGAGTGAGTGAGGGTACCGGATGCTCAAGCGAGGGGAAAAGGGGTTTAAGGTTGGCAGCACAGTGATGCGGCGTCTATCGGTGGCAGCACTCGATTATCATCAGGTGCTCTACGCGTCGGCAACCGATGACATAGAAAAGAAAATAACGTTGCCAGCATCCTTTAGTCGTCACAAAAATAGTAAACGTTTATCTTCTATGCCTACTATTTATAAAGAGGTAACTTTCATGGATTAAACTTACAGGTAAACCAAAAAGCGAAACATTTAGAAAGAAAGAAAATACATTTATTAATTTGGACACCACATATCACATGCTACAGACAATTAACACAACAAAGGAAAATAAATAACACTAGTAAAAAAAAAAAAATAACAACAAAAAATAAACTATGCCATGTAACTATGTAAATAACTATGCAATGTAAACGACGCCTAGCGCCATCTAATGGCACGACCTAAAACGAATCTCCCGGAACGTAGTGAGCCACGAGCCACTAGTACGTCTATAAATAAATCAAATAATATTCGCGAATGCGTTCGTGCAATAAAAATATATGCTTATAAATTAAATTATTGTTGATAGTCCGGTCACGCGCGATCCCAGAAGAACTTCATAACGGGGACTCAGAAATGTTGTTTGTGCTGAGAGAAAAATATGTCTCGCGATCGGCTATAGCCGTCCTTATGGCTATGGGGTGAAGGCTGTGTTTGCTTGACCCAAAAACAATCTCCATTCACTATGCGACTGAAGTAGTTCGGAAACAACAATTAAACTCCGTATGATAAATATTTGTGTGAAGCGTTGTCTATATTGATGATTTGGTTATTATGTTTTTGTATAATTTTTCAGATTATTTTTTCTGTATCAGTGGTAAATTTCCATAGCTTTATGTCTACGTACTAGGTTATTCCCCCTCCGTCATTGTCATTAGTTTTAAGAAGTTGGCATCACAAAAAGAAACGATAACATATTTTGTTTGAAATAGTGTAGGATGTGTAAGGACACGTAAGAACCTATAAATCCAGACCAGGCATAATTTTGTCAAGTTTTAATAACGAAATTTTATAATTTATTTTTATGAAAATACTTCTCTATTCTCTACAAAAGGAATTTTTGAAATATGTTTTTTTTTTGTTATTTTGAAACCATGAATGTACAAAGCTAATTCTAAAAGGAACTCTTTGATAATGCAAACAAAGTCTAATTTATATCACTTTTGAGTTTCCCCATTCTGTTCCCATAAACCATCATTGAGTTTAAGGACCGTGACAGAAATGCGGCGGTATGAAAATATTATGAGCACAACATTTTTAACAAAGGCGAAAGTAGTAGTTTTTGTATCCTTTCATTGAATGTGTCCCGAGCCGGCCGTATTGACGGCACAGAATACACCTTTGAATAAAATATAACTCTATTTAGAGTTTGTAGCGGAGGTTTGGCGTTTTAGGGTTCAATAGCCAAATGGGAAAAAAACGGAACAGTTATAGATAAAAAAAATGCTAAAGACAATCACAATCTCAAGCTGCACTATGGGTAGCAGATGACGATAATTATCTGGGGGCGTTAAACCAGAACATACAGACCCAAGAAAACTTTGAAAATATAGTTTCCTAAATTGACTTGACCGGGAATTGAATATCTTGGTAAGAATGGGTCTGTAAAAATTTTTTTGAGGTTTCTAATATTATAATTTATTTTTATGAAAATACTTCTCTATTCTCTACAAAAGGAATTTTTGAAATATGTTCTTTTTTTGTTATTTTGAAACCATGAATGTACAAAGCTAATTCTAAAAGGAACTCTTTGTTAATGCAAACAAAGTCCTTTTTACGTCACTTTAGAGTTTCCCATTCTGTTCCCATAAACCATCATTGAGTTTAAGGACCGTGACAGAAATGCGGCGGTATGAAAATATTATGAGCACAACATTTTTAACAAAGGCGAAAGTAGTAGTTTTTGTATCCTTTCATTGAATGTGTCCCGAGCCGGCCGTATTGACGGCACAGAATACACCTTTGAATAAAATATAACTCTATTTAGAGTTTGTAGCGGAGGGTTGGCGTTTTAGGGTTCAATAGCCAAATGGGAAAAAACGGAACAGTTATAGATAAAAAAAATGCGAAAGACAATCACAATCTCAAGCTGCACTATGGGTAGCAGATGACGATAATTAACTGGGAGCGTTAACCCAGAACACCCAGACCCAAGAAAACTTTGAAAATATAGTTTCCTAAATTGACTTGACCGGGAATTGAATATCTTGGTAAGAATGGGTCTGTAAAAATTTTTTTGAGGTTTCTAATATTATAATTTCTTTTTATGAAAATACTTCTCTATTCTCTACAAAAGGAATTTTTGAAATATGTTTTTTTTTGTTATTTTAAAACCATGATGTACAAAGCTAATTCTAAAAGGAAACTCTTTGATTATGCAAAACAAAGTCTATTTATATCACTTTTGAGTTTTTCCCATTCTGTTCCCATAAACCATCATTGAGTTTAAGGACCGTGACAGAAATGCGGCGGTATTGAAAATATTATGAGCACAACTTTTTAACAAAGGCGAAAGTAGTAGTTTTTTGTATCCTTTCATTGAATGTGTCCCGAGCGGCCGTATTGACGGCACAGAATAACCACCTTTGAATAAAATATAACTCTATTTAGAGTTTGTAGCGGAGGGTTGGCGTTTTAGGGTTCAATAGCCAAATGGGAAAAAACGGAACAGTTATAGATAAAAAAAATAAGCCAGACAATCACACAAATCAACCTGGTCTCAAATTAGCAACCCCTGTACTATGAGTACCAGATGACGATAATTATCTGGGGGCGTTAAACCAGAACATACAGACCCAAGAAAACTTTGAAAATGTAGTTTCCTAAATTGACCTGACCGGGAACCTTTCGCGCTTTGGGCGAACACCTAAGCCACTGAGCCATTTTTTTTATCCAATCCATACGTGCGGAATATCTAGGTATGAATAGTTCTTCGAAAATAAAATGAGGTTTCTTGTATAATTTATTTCTAAACTGAATAGTAAGCCTTACGAGACACATCCAAATTGGAAAAATAAATTTTTCCAATTTAGGTATTAATGTGTAATACCTATATGAGAATGATAAAACTTAAAACAAAACATAATAAAAGTAGGTACGTATATAACTATAAAACTACCAACGAAAATTGGTTTGAACTAAATTTAGTTATTCGTTTTTTTAAAAAAACGTCGTAAATCAGATTTTTTCTTCAGTCAATTCAAACATGAAAATAAATTTTACTTTATTTTACTGAACCCTTCGTGGCAGAGTCTGACTTGAACTTGGCCGCTTTTTTAACTAAACTCCGTCTATTTTTCACGTCTCGATGAATCTATTTGGGTATAAAACCTTTAAATAGTACAATAAGGTCTGACGTAAACAAATTCTAGGTTAGTTGAAAAGTCTAATGGAAATGTAGGAAAAGTTATATTCAAGAGAGGAACGTACCCCTTTTTAAAAGGCCGGCAACGCATCAGTGACCTCTCTAATCTCGCAGATTTTTTTTTTATGTGATAGGTAGTAGGCGAGCAGGCGGATCACCTGATGGTAAGCAATTGCCGCCGCCCATGGACACTTGCAACACCGGATGGTGATACGTTAATTTTCTTTCACTCATTTCGATGGGTTATTAAATGACAGAAGAAAAGGCGCGCACAGACAACTTAGACAACGTCAAGGCGCGGTCGATAAACAATGCGCGATTTAACCGACTCCCAGCGCCATCTTCTGGTCTAATAAAGTAAAGTCCCGAAACGAAATGAGAGCGGGCCATAAATGTTTTCCATAACACCACTTTTCCATTTTTTTCATCTTATCTTGGAATTGGGTATTTGACAATTTTTTTTTATGTGTTTAATCAAAAGACGCCTCAATTTAAGAAACATCGTTGAAAGAATCACTTGATTCTCATTTGAATTACCTGAGATATCACAACTTTAAGAGCACGTATTTTGGGCAAACCCAAAAACGCTCTATACAAATGGCTATTGAATCGTGACGTCACGATTCAACCTTCTGTATGCGCGTCTAGTAAATTTTATAATGGTAGCTATATCAAATGTTTCGTTTAAGTATGGTTTTATAATAAAAGTTGATGAAAAATGTACGGGTAGTTCAATGATATAATTCTTTTTTTTAATTTTATACTTTAAAAATGGACTTGCCCATGAAACTTTCAATGCTCACAAAACCAGCTAGATGTTATATTTTTAACTGAAAATGTTGGCCATTGGTTCTTATTTACCAATATTTTGATAGAGTATCAATATTTTTTACTAAATCGAGATTAGTCAAATACCCAATTCCTGGTAGCGTCCAAATCTGTCGTTTTGGATTCCGGAGTACAACAGGAGTGCTATGAAGCGACACAAGGGAAACAAACCAACTAAATCATGGTTTCACGTATCAGAAACTATCCGAAAACCTCAGTATGATTTTTCTGGTCGCTCAGCGAGAGCTAAAAATACGTACATAGACTTGAAAAATTCAGAGGTGCATCCTCGGTTTTCAGCTACGACTTCCCATATGGAAGGTGCTCTTTTCCACCGAGCTACCATCACTCTAGAAAGTCTTCTATTACACCAATCTCTCTCGGATAATCCAAATAGATCAAGCGCGTGCCACGCGGCGAGGTTATCCGAGGATCAACGGGAGCTCTGGCTGAAAAATTAAAAGAGAACGCCAGACTTATTGGCTGTTATTTATTTTGCTTGGATCGACCCGCAAGGGACCGGGAGGAATCCTGTGGCGAGATGGAGTTGCGCAAATGTCGATAAATTTACTGTCGATGGATATACGTTCATATGTATATGAATCTATCTACTAGTACATAGTACTTTAATACATTGGTTTACAAGTAGATACTCAATACTTGGTGTTTAAACAGTAGATAGGTTTTCTTCGGCTCATAATACTTACAAGAAATTTTACAAGTAACATTAATTACGTAATACAATTTAATTACCGGTTAGATTAAATAAATAAATAAAACAAATTGAGTAAGTCCTAATTGGGGGGAAGGAAAAAAGGATGCCAGCGCACTTGTGACTCTACTGGAGTTGTGGCTGTCCATGGGCGGCGGCAATTACTTAACATCAGGTGATCCGTCTGCTTGTCTGTCACCAATCATTAAAAAAGTATAAAGTATTTTTTTATACAGTTAGGCAAAACGTTTGTTTTTAATTTTTTGAACATAGCTCGCATTTTCCTAATGCGGATTGGTGGTGGCGTGGTGATTAAGCTTAATCCCATCATAATAACGATGACATGATATCTGTGATAGATGCTGGATACTGACCCACTGGCAAGGCAAACCTGCAGTGAGAGAGATGGGCCCTGCAGTGGGAGAAAATAATACTTATGAAGGTTGTATAATATTGCGTCCATTGTGTAGTGGCTGGTTAAAAAAGAGCAAGTTTTTTTTTATATCTGCTTTAAAAAAACTATGTAACCGCAAACAAAAAGTAAACTCTCGAAAGGCCAGCCAATATCGAAGTTGACTTACAGTCAACAGCTGTTCAAATTAGCTCATACAAGGTTCACGGTACTCGATACAGCTATTCTAATAGTGTTTGGGTAACCTACTTCCCTGTTTATTGTTAGTTAAGGGTAACCCTAATTATGTCGCATGTCACCAAATCGGTTGAACCAAAATACGAGTATGGATTGGAGAACACTTTTTACTAGTCATTCACAACTCAACGAAAAACTAGTTACTGACTCAGTTATTAAACGCTATAAAAGCATTTTCTTCATACAACAAGCAAGTGGGGCGTCTTTGTAAAGGTACCCCGTTCTAAAGAGGGTACCACGTTCTATCATGTTCCAGTTTAGTAAGGGTAATGAATCGCTTTAGTCATAAGTTTATGAAAAGATTGAAAATATGAAGCTGTATTTGACTAGTACGTGTTCATTAGTCATTTAATTCAAAATTAGCGTATATAAATAGTATGTAGGAAGACAGAAGGTTTCTAGAGAGTCGCTTTGGAGGATTTCGTAGATAGATAAATAAATGATATTCATTTAACTTCTCTTACTTATATTGAGCTGATGGTACTAAGTATACTCTGATTCATAATCATGTAAAGTAAACTGACAGATGAAAATGACAAGTTTCTATGCATTTTGACATTTTGCATGTGTCAAATTGAGTAATAATGTATGGGGATGACACATTGACATCTGTCAGTATACTTTACATGATTATGAATCAGAGTATAGTTAAAGCACGTTGTTACGGATATAAGACAACAGAGGAATTATTCATATTATACTTAAATACAAATACAGTGCCTGGGTACACCCAAAAAAACCTACCTGCCTAGAGATAATTAGGGATTTTTTTTATTCAAATAATTAACATTGTTAATAGTAGTCCATGATCAGAAGTCATAATATGTTGCTCCTCTTTCACGTATAAACTACCAAACGGATGGTGATGAAACTTTTTAATAATAAGTATAGCTTATTTAAACATCAGTCTAACACACACATTTATAAAAATACATTTACCCTATTGCAAATAACTAACTATGCGTACAAACTCGCGGGCGGCCGCTAGTACATAGGCGGCCGCCCGCGACTTCGTTATTATAATATTTTTTTTACACATAACATCTCATATATTAAACTGACTAGGTACGTACTAGCTGCTTGAGCTACTTAGTACGTGGACTACTATTAACAATGACATTAATTTGAATAACAAAACACCCTAATTACAACAGTCTAGCATAACAAGGCACTTGGCCACTATCCAACCTTTTTAGTAATTCGCACACATTGCCACCAATTATTGGATATATCAGAAGGAACCTCGACCCGTAATCAGCTAACGTAATCGCCAAGTTGCGTGAGAACACCAGGTCACAGTTTCGTACAGCCTTAATTATATTTATTGGGCGGCCGAGCTCAGCCTGCTGGAGAATTGTAATAAACCCCGACTCTTTATTTATAACTACACAGAAAGTAATATAACTTGCACAATTTCCGAAAGTTATAACGGTACAGTACACTACATCGCTCGTACCGTTTCACTATAAATTTCAAGTCATTTTTGCTGCCCCAATGGCTGTAGCGCAATTAATTTTAAAACATTAAAGTTTTTACAACGGTTGGGACGATTATTTTGAATTATTATTCTGTAATTTGAAAAGTTCGCTGCTCATTAAGCATGGAATGATTGGAGTCATTTGAGGGGCCATTTCGTCATTTCATTCCGTTTTAGGGTTTTCCCTTCTGGTTAAATGTAATTACGTTGGTACTATATTTGTTTCTTTACCTTCGTAGAGAAAAAAAATATTGGAAGGGAATTGAGCGTTGTGTGTAGTTACGTAATATCTTATTCTGGATAACACACGAGTATTTTGTTCTGAAATGATTTCGGATATTAGTGGATCCCAACAGACATTCACCCTAGTAAATGAATAGATACGTTGTACGTGCTTCTTTATTATAAATATTGGATAAAATATAACTGATGAGATCTTGATTACATTATAATTAGGAACATTTGGGAAATTAATATCTATGTTCTGTATTACGATGTATCTGTCTGTATATTTATAAAAATCGCATATTAATTAATTGTGTTCTTTATTTGTATGGGCTCGTTTACAGCACTTACAAATTGAAATAATACAAATAAAGTAAATAAATGAATTCTCATACTATGTCATACATCAACCTAACTCCGTACTAAATAGCTTGAGCACTTGTGTTATAGACATCAGACTCAACTCATCGCGTTTTAAGACTGTCAAATACAGATTACAGAATTTTGACAGATAGAAATCACAACTATCTTAAAATTATTTATGTGGTATGTACAGAGTATGACGCTTTAAATTTACACTAGTGGCCCGCCCTTACTTCGCTTCGGGACCGTTATTCAGAAATGAACCAATAGATGGCGCTGTGTCCAATTACATCGCGCAAGCGTTTCGTGTTTTCGGTTTACCTATAAGCCTTGTCATTGTCTATAGAAGTTATCTCTTTATAAATGGTATAGAAGACGATATTGTGAAACAGGCTCTTAGTATGATAAACAAAAGCGCAGCGCGTCTGGTATAAAAAGTAAAACTCATTAGAGAAAAATTGGGTCCTTGCTGCATACTGGCGGCTCGGTGTGACCTAGTTTGATTCGTGTCACTAATAACAGCTTGGTAAGGAACTACGCCATAATATTCCGAGAAATAAGTTTATACTAACGAGATAGTGATGGGACTAGAATTTTAGTTATTTTAATCCCGAAGCTCTCATAATTACAATGTCACAATAAACCCCTTTAGAACGTTAGATCACCAAAATAAACAAAATTAAAACTAGCTGTTCCATACATTTTTGCCTGGTAAGTATTCTTTTTATACCCTAACGTATTATAAGGGCTTAGGAATTAAAACGACTGTATGTAACAGTTGATTGACATTACGAATTCGATGACGTTTGACGTTTATCTGTCTGTCTGACGTTTGACGGAATAAACCACAGACTAAGAAATAAAAACTATCCAAAAAACCAAACCCTCTAATTGCATTGACATTGAAAGTTGTTTTTTTTGTCACCGTCACCGTCACCGTCGTCTCACGCGTCTTGTCTTTGGTAAAGGTGGAAAAATGGTCATCTTTTTTATTTTGTAACCAGAAAACTGTGCATTATATGGGATTCATTGTATTTTTCTCGTACTAAGCAATTTTTTCTCCGTTTTTTAATGTAGCGTAGACCCAACCTTTAATGGGACAACTCCTTTCACGACTTTGTTAACAGAGTATAACGTGTTATTAGTTGTAATTACCTTAGCAATAACGTGACCTGGAAGATACGTATTTTTGAAAATGCAGTACCTACTCGTATGTTCCAATAACGAAATAAGTGATGAAATTACTCGAATAACTCTTAAGGCAATATAACCTGAGAAGCGTCACTACAACATGAAGGCAAATAACACAACTGCGGTCTTCTAAGAATTTCTGCATTATGCTTTGCTATTTCATTTTTCTCGTACGCCCCGGGATATGATCTGCGATGACATGCAGGCATTTCTAAGTCTCTGCAAATATTGCTGGTAGAGACAAAATATATTTTATATTAACAGCGAAATTTTTAAAGCTTTTCTTCACATTGCGGATAATATTATCCCGTTGAATGAATGGAAAGTAAAAACTTAACAAAATTATGTTAGTTATTTTTATAGCAATTTAAGTAAATGTTATGTATTTTAAATAATGAGAATTTCAATATTTAATAAAACAAATTCAGACATGTAAAATAATCATCATAATTTTTCTTATCACTCACTAGCTAGCAGTATAAAACAAAGTCGATTCCGCTGTCTGTCCATAATGTAGGTATGCTTAGATCTTTTACACTACTTACGTTACTGATTCTTTTTGCGATTTTTTAATAGATATAGTTAATTAAGAGGAACGTTTGTGTCTATAATCTTCTATCTTCTATATCTTTACTATTTTATTAAATCGAAAAGAAACTTGCGCGATGTATTCGGCACTTAGCACCATCTATTGCAAATTTTTGAAACTAATAGCTAAATCAAATCCTGAACCAAAGTGAGGGAGAGTCACTGGAGATATAATACATGCATAATATTGCACCAATGCAAAGCCGGGTCGGGTCACTGTTGAACTCTAAAGACTAGGTGTTATTAAAATAAAGCAATGTCGCGTAGAAAAGGCACTAGCTCCACAGACGCTCCGTGATTTTGCCAAGTTGCTCTAGTTAAATAAACTTTAGATGAAACAGCACTGCGGTACTTCTGTTTACCAGTGGTAAACTACCATTTTCATTTAGGCAAATAGCAGGGAGCAGTTTTAATTTCAAATGAAATTACTTGATAGGTAAAAAGCGGGTAATTAGGTATCTAAATCTATTTTTGGAAGAATATAGTTTTGTCTAATAAGGTTACTACGCGATTTGTAAAAAATATTTGAAATGTTTGTATCGATTTATATATTTGGATATATAATTATTTGGGTCTGTGTGATTATAAAATTGTTTTTTATTAAAAACTTGTCCCATTTATTCGTAAGGTAAGTTAAGTTTTATCAATTTAGTCAAAACTTTACACGAATCATTAAAATGATACTTAATCTGTCAAACAATTTACGCGATTATACTTAGTCCACATTATATATCCACATGCCGTGGCAACCTGTAAATAAGATAGCACTTATATTTAAGTTTGTTTGTTTTGGTTTTTTTGTTAAGTGTTTATTTTGTTGGTTGTCCTAATAAATAAATTTAAAAAAAATATATAACCGGAACACGGGCAGTTGCTCAAATAGCAAGTTCGCGCAAAGTCACGCAGTGCGTCAATTAGCCATTGCTCACGGCATCGGCACTGCGGTAATATGCTACCTCTTAAGACTGGTTCACATAGTACTATACCGCCTGAGCAGTAATAAAAGGCGGTAGTATCGGTTTATGGGTTTGTATATTATCTCACAAACAATAGATTAGCACTCCTACTGGTTATAGCACTCCGGGAGGGTACTCTCTCTTGGTCGATTCTAATAACGTGAGGTCTGAGCCCTCTTAGGTCTGTTTACTCTTGTGTCTTCCAATAGAATGCGCTCCCGAGAGCGTGTTTGTTTATTTTTCCAAAGTATGACAGATTCCCATTATAAACTCGGCCATAAACGGCGGCCAGTACTAAAGGAGTTTAGGTACAGTGGCCAACACATCAAGTTACTACAATCTGTCAAATTTCCTCAGTTGATATTGAACCAAACACGTTTGACATAAAAGTGAGGTTCGATTGAAGAAATTTGACAGATTGTAGTAACTTGATGTGCAGGGCCACCGTACCATCGTTACAGTACCTACGAATGTACAGCCCACATCAAAATATACAAAACTGACAAATTACTTCAATCGACTCTCATCTTACTATCATACACATTAGGTGGAATATCAATTGAGGAAGTTTGACAGATTGTGGTAACCTGATGTGGGCTGACTGTACCTATAGAACATTATGGGCATCTATGGACGCCAGCAATCGCTTACCTTACCATCAGGTCTGCTCGTCAAAGTAACTTACGTGGCAAGTCAAGTAAATATCTACTGTCTATGTAGGCAGCAGCTTGCACTGTATACCTAAGTATAAACAAGACGTATTTATGATTATTGAATGAAATTTTTTATAAATTTACTAAATCTTTACCATTTTTAGGGCTGATTTTTCAATCTTCAGATAGCCACTATCAGTCAGTTAAATTAATAACCAACCAAAGTAAATGTCATGTAAAAGCAAGAGAGATACGAATGACAACTACTTTTCAATTGCGGAGTATAAAACCATATCTGACGAATAACCTGTTATCCATGCATTGAAAAATCAGTCCTAAAAGAGGTAACTTCTACAGGCAACCAAACAAGGCTTATATTTAATAAGAAAAAAAAATTTGCGAGATCTAATCGACACCCACTGTCATTCTGTTGGCAAAGATTGAAACTAATAGCCAAATTAGGATCCTGGGACGAAGTAGGGGCTGGCCACTAATATTAAAGTAAAGATGTTGTGTACTTTTGGCTTGGCACTTCCTTCATATATTCGATTTGATCGTAATGCACATGTATTTACTATTTAAGTTATTTTGAGATCTTAACGATGAGCTTAATAATTTAGTATAGACAGATTTACAAATCATATTCATTTTAACGGTCACATTTTAATAAAACAACTATTGCGGCAATTTGCTCACGGGTTGCAAGTTCGTGCAGAGCCAGAAGTCGATTAACCAAATTGTAGGGAAAGGTTCCCGGCACTGCGGCACTTTGCTACTTACCTCTTATTAGTGGGGCAAAGCACGCACTGTCTAGCTAGATGTATAAAGTTGTAACAACTTTCACGTACATACAGCGCTAGTTACTTAGTTAAATATGTTTTTTAATTCTCTCAGGGTAAAAGGTGGACGTGATTCTTGAAGGTAGGGGCGTGCTCACGAAGGTTTGACTTTAATTGTATGTAGTCTTTGCTATTTGGGATGTTTTATACAAATAAGCTTTGTATATGCACTATGCGTTAGTTTGTGTAAGTTACTGTACTCTAACTAAAAAATACTGTATTTTGGTGGGTTACGGGAAAACTCGCCCGGGAATTTCAAGATTTTTGGCCGGTCACTGTTCTAACCTAACCTAACCAATATTTTTGTGATGATAATACTGTCTATATTCTACTAAACGAAAAAAAAATTGGGTGAAGTTAGGTTAGAGCAGTGACAAGCAAAAAAAATTGAAATTTTCGGGTGAGTTTTCTCTTAACCATTTTGGATTGATTGAAATAATGCAACTTACTGTATTTACTTTGAAGTATTTTTATAAACAGGGTGATATGAAGCCGTCCTGCGTATTCAAACTATTTTGTGAAAGGTATAGTTTGGGATGGGCAAACTGGTGTCTGTTAAGATTGTGTAATGAAAAGTACACATGTTGTATATTATTTTATTATTTGCGTATGCGAACAATTTAACATTTATTTTTCTACTATTGGTGAGGTCCTGGCTAATGAAATCCCAGAAAGATATCACAGACATCAATTACAAGTCTATATGCCGATCAGAATAACAAGATGGATAAAATTGCACCCGCTACTGAGGACGAAATTCTGAAAATAGTAGGCAGTCTAGACCCTAACACTAGTTGCGGCATTGATGGCGTTAGCACAAAAGACTCTAAAATGTGTGATAAATCTAATTGTGAGTGCACTGACCAAATGTATTAACAACTGTCTCGATAATGGTATCTTCCCAGATAGTATGAAGGTTGCTAAAGTAAGTCCTATCCATAAGACTGGCCCCAAGTACGACCCTTGCAACTATCGGCCAATATCCGTACTTCCAGTCATATCAAAGATTTTTGAAAAGGTTTTGCATACTCGACTTGAATCGTTCCTAAATTCTAAAAATTTCTTCTACAAAAAGCAATACGGATTTCGACAAAAATCTAATACTCTAGCGGCAACCATCGATCTAATCACAGCAATAAAAAATAAAATTGATCAGAAACAGATAGCTCTAGGTATATTTATCGATTTAAAGAAAGCCTTTGACACTGTTAGCCACCAAATACTAATTAAAAAGTTACAGCTCATTGGTATTGAGGGAAAGGCACTTGAGATTTTTGACTCTTACCTACAAATAGAAAGCAAGTAGTAAAAATGGGCGAAACCCAAAGTAGTTCTATGCCAATAACATATGGGGTCCCTCAAGGTTCTATCCTAGGACCCCTTTTGTTTTTAATATACGTGAATGATATTCATAATATAAATCTTAAAGGCGATATAACGCTCTACGCTGATGACACGAGTGTATTCTACTTTGGTCCTAACATTAATGAAATTATGACACACGCTCAAACTGACCTAAATATGTTACATTGCTGGTTTCAATCTAACTTGCTAACTATCAATAGTTCCAAAACAAAATATGTTGTCTTTTCCGCCAAAAACAAAAATGTTGATACCAATTTGCAACTTGATATAAATGGTCAGACATTATCCAAAACCTCAAAAGAAAAATATCTTGGCTTAACGCTGGACAGTCACCTCACTTGGAGGCCCCATATAGAAAATATTTCGTCAAAATTAGCGTCTTTAGCGGGCATTTATGTAGAAACAAAACAGCTTTCCTAGAAAAATTCGATATCTAATCTACAACTCATTAGTAAAACCACATATTGAATATTTAATTGAAATCTGGGGTACAACGGCGAAAAAAATATATAAATATGATCCAGACAAAACAAAATAACATAATAAAGATTCTATTAACTATAACTATTATACATCCACAGAAAAAATATATAAAGAAACACAATTAATGAATATCACACAAACATACGTATACTTAACGTGTATTCTTGTAAGGAAAGTACTAAATAACGAAATAAATAGCAACATTTCTTTTACGAGGAAAAGTCGTATACAAAAAATTAAATTGCGCAGTGCCAACAACCTAGTTATTCGCAAATCTAGAACAAATTATGGAAAAAGAAACATTGAGGTTGAGGGTGTTCTATTATATAATAAGCTCCCAATCTGGGTTAAAAGTGCACAATCGACGGGTGCTTTTAAAAGGCTGCTCAAAACATATATTAAGAAAATATAAATCCACATCTACTTAAATATATAATAAAAAAAGCGAATTTAATATTGAAAGACAATTCCATAAATTACAATTAACATACAAACAAAAATAAATAACATACAAATAAACATATTTTACATTTACGGATCTCTGTGCACGGGCTTATCAATGCCGCATCTAGAGTAGTGCGTTCTGTTGTGGCTCCATGTATGGCGAGTTCGGTCATACCATAGGTACTACTACGCCGCATAATGGTCGGCGCGGTCCGTCGCGCGGGGATGGTAGTTGGGCATTATGTTTTTATAAGTTACCCTGTTTATAACACTAAATTGGTTAATGTGTCTGTACATTGCTCGTTTGCTTCGATACCTATAATTTGTAATCTTAGTTTACTAAGTAAAAGTTTGTTTCTCAATAAGTGAATAACCTTTGTAATTCTAATGAGAAATAATAAAGTTCTTTAACCATATTTTATTATTTTATACTTAATTGAGTACTTGAATTTGATAAACGTCTTTTTTATTAGTAGTATACAAATAAGGCCAAAATGTAGTAGTATTCGTTAAAATGAAACTAGTGTAGCCATACCACGGCCGCCGTATTGCGTGAATTCGTAGTGTGCTAGGCATTCGACTTAACGTCATAATGTAGTTTGCTTAGTGATCGATTTCTAAGTAGGTTATACGGACGCAACACAATGTAGGTGTTAACTGTGTGTTCCTACAGTAAGCTATCAACATCGAATATTTTAGGTAGATTTTTTTATGTTATTTTTCTATTTCTTATGTGTACGTAGGTATGCTGTTGTTAATAAAATGCCCGGTTTCATTCAAGTCTTATCAATCCACCAGAAACTGATCCGTCTATCTATACCTATTAGTCATTTATAATTATGTAGGTACTTGTTCTTAAACCTTCCATCCACTTTTCTCTTCACCTGGGAAATCACTGTACATTTCTGTTACTGTACCCGTTCCTACCTTTTTTCAAAACAAAGCACCATAATATGGTGCTTTTAAAAACAAATTAAAAAAATGTAGAAAGAGAAAATTCTAGTTATATAAAATTCAATACCCAACCCTTATTGTAATTGCTCCTAGTAATTAAAATGAAGTTTATTCAGAAGGCTTAAAAAGCGTATCAATTACGAGATTGTCGATCGAATTAAATCGAGTTATTACGGCGTAAGTGTAATTACAACAGATGAATCTAATATGATAATTATAACATCAGTGCATTTGACTGGGTTTTAGTGGGCCGCGTTGGTTGTGAGCATATTTGATTTAGTGCTAAATTGCATCCCGAAACCTTTGGTGTATGATAAATTGGAACCAATGAAACGTGCGCGCTGAATATGTTGGGAGTCCATTTTACGCTGAATATTGTAACTAAAATTTGTTTGAGAGACGAAATTGGCATTCATTTTGTGATGACCAGCTACTGCGAATATTTCCGCACGTAGTTTGTATTTACTATAACGGATTGGGATAAATGTTTTACTATTTTTAGTTGGGGAAAATCAGCTTTTGATAACTACTCGAACCTGGAAAGGTTGTTAAATGTTCATATATTTGGAAAAATGTTTTTGCCACAGTGATTTAGTGAGAAATCGGTATGAAGCGAGTGTTCTCAATAGCTAAAACCATTTTATTAAAGTTTTAGTGCTTGATTTTAGCAATCGCTTTTATATATTTTATTCGTTTAAAGTTATTTGCAAGTTTTTACTGTGAATCTTCTTTTTTTTGGAACGCTGTCGTCAGCAATTAACGCGTCGTAATTTTTTAAGCACATAATTATGTACTTACTGCTTGACGTTTCGGCTGCGTTACAACAGCCGTGGTCACAAGCGAACTGGCGGTGCGCGGCGTAACGCAGCCGAAACGTCAAGCAGTAAGTACGCTGTCGTCAATCGAAGGTTGGCGATCATAATGGTGACTTGAACCCTAGGATTAACTAGTACTCTACACAGAAAATGGGTGCTTTTATTGTGACACTGGCGCAGATTTTTGAAGCCAGGATGATTAATTTCTTCTTCTTCTTTCCTCAGTTTATCTTTCCTACTTCATTTGATAACCGTCGCCTTTAAATGTTAATTTGGTCATAAATCCATCCATTGCAAAAAAATACAAAAGACATGAGAAAAAGTGTCTCCCATCCCAGTGTTATTTCTCAAACAGTCGTAACACAAGAAAAAAATCTATTCGACGTCTGGCAAACGAGAATACACATGTCAATGGAAAACGTATGCAGATTTTATTTCCAGGATAATGAAATCATTGCTTGCTTCCATCGTTTTATTATTCATGTATGCCGCCTAAAATATGGTTATAGGAAAGCAGTGAAGTCGACATTGAGTCACGAAACTCGTATGATATCTTATGTATGATACTCCAAGTGTTCGACTAGAGAAATATATTTGTCACAGTGGTGGATGTTAATAATAAATCATCATCTATTTGTAACGTAACGATTATTGATTCTACCAAGTTATTCGGCTTTGTTCTCCAAAATGTAATGTTGTTTTTTTGCAAAGGCATACATAAACATAGTAGGTATGGCAAATTGAACGTGGCATTTGGTGTTCTTTTGAGTGATATTTTAAGTCGACCCGAAACCCCAAGACTTTGAGTGGAAGGAAGGCGCAAGCGTGGCAGGCCCTCCACAAGGCGGACCGACTATCTAGTGAAGGTCGCGGGAATTCCTTGGATGCGGGTGGCACATGACCGATCTGTGTGGAAACAATTAGGGGAGACCTATGTCCGGCAGTGGACGTGTTTAGGTTTAGGACAAACCCCTAGTATCATACTACCTACATCTCTTTCTTAATAATGCTAGGTGTAGTGTATATTTGTTTATGGATAAGTTTGTGTTTCTGGTTTTTTTTCTTGCAATGTTCTCGTCGTTTTTTTTCTGATTTAGCGGTAAATATGCTAAAAAATGTGTTCCGCTTTTACACCACTCGTCTTACCTTGTCACATTTTATCAGATAAAGGGTTGTAATACATTTCGTATTATAATTTATTCTGTTTCGTTCTACGAAACATTAAGCTGTGGATTCCGGACACTACTGCTGCCAATGTTACATGCTTGTTTTTACGCGGCAGAAACTCTATGGTGTGGTTAAAAACGATGACTGAAAATTATATACGTCTAACAAAGTTGAGAAACAAAGGATAAAAGTAATGTAAAGGTAAATAGTAATTCTCTATACTTATACTTTTTTATGTAGTAGATAGTGGATTGGGTATGCCCCTGGGAGAGCTACACACTACCCGATCGTCTCCCAGCGGCCTGTGAAGGTAGAGTAGGAAGCGACGTGTGATTGATACCGGAGTGATACCACGGCCAAACAGAAGATCAGCGTGAAGCAGAGCCTGGAGGCCAATTTTCGGTTTCCTTCTTCTATTTCGAGTCGATTTCGAACGCATAGACCAATAGGGGAACAAGATAAGGAATGTCGACTGTAATCTGTGTTCTCCTATTGGATTGCGCGTTCTATGAAGTCGATCGGCGTGAAGCAGAGCCTGCGCTGTGTTTCGCCGAATGACTGAAGGGTTCAAAAGTTCCGCAGCGCGCTTGGGACTCCAAAGGTGTTGCGGGTGTCTATGGGCAGCGGCAAATCGCTTTATCACATAAAAAAAGTCATCACCTCTGAGCCAACGGTATTCTCTCCTAGTTACCTACTAAAAAAGTAAGTGATAGTTAGCCGATCAGCGCATTCGCTTTACTTTATGAGTCTAGGGCTGCCAAGCAGCGTACCTACTCCCGCGTTTATTATGACCAGAACATTTTGGCAACTTCAATTTCTTTAGCAGCACAAGTCGAATCTTTCTGTCTCTCAGATTCTTTATAACAAGCAAGTCAAAGAAATATTAAGCAAATCCTTGATGACTGAAGAAATAATTAATCACTGAGTTTACTCTCCTGTAATATTCAGAAGTTGTGTTTAAGTGAGCACAAGAAATGAGCCGTCATTGTATCTCGTAGTCTGTTTATGAGCAACGTAATTCATTCGTCTAATTGTATTGTTACTATGTTGTTGGAATCTTCACTCAAAGAAATTAATTTTGACACAATTCAGTTAAGACTTAGAAGTGTGAAAGAGGATTGTGATTAACAATATGAGTAACAATCTAATTTTTAATTATCCACTTAATATTTTTAAATGCCTTCTTAGATAATCTTGAAGGGATCATGGTAGTCATTAGTATTTTATTGTTTGACACTGGTTTCGCTGTAAATATTATGTATATTAGTAAAAGTTTATTCTACTTTAAAAACTAACAAACCCAAGTTAACAAGCTTAACTTTAGTTATCATTATAATGGATTACTGAAATAATAAAAGCCAGAATTTGCTGAAACAAACAAGCTTATATTTTGTGACTTTGTTTTTGTAAATATTTTGATTGATTTTAATTGAGCACTGATAAGAAATGTACTACCAAAATTAGGACAAACGCTAGTCATTTTTATAAAAGCAAGCAATATTTTATTAATATTACGATTTCAATTTGCTCCATTTTCCTTTCCTTTTTTGTGGTTTTTACCTTAACACAAATAAGGAGGAAAAACAAATAAAAGTTGTAATCCAGGAAAAAGACAAATGGAAAATACTGTTACCAAGAGGAGCAAAGCTATTAAGATAAAACAACTTCGGCAAAAACGGCGCGGTACACGAAAATGTTCCATATCAGTCGCCGTATCTCAGAACTATCGAAAATAAATTGATTTGTTGGTCTGCTTTACCTACTAATTGCATGAGGTAGATGTACGTATTGCGTAACTCTGTGCTACCTCAAGGTATTGATTCAGTTCACTCAGTTGGTGTTTAGAAGGCTACACCCTCTGACCTACATGCTTGTGATGTCCGATCTTGGTCTGAAATTACCCTAACTACTACATTAATATATATAAATGGAATAAATAGACACTTTACAATCTTAGCTTAGTAATTTGTAGGTATTTCGGTAATAATGCCCTCCTAATCGATATTTTGGCTATGTTGGCCAGTCTTAACGATCACATCGACGCAGGACATTTATTAGTGTACAAGTGTGTGCGCAGATACAAGTGCACTCTCTAGTCTCTTACCCTCATATTTCGACGCGACCAGTGTGACGCAGGATTAACAGCTTAACATGCTTTCCGAGGACACGAGAATACAAGACCGCCATCTTCCAGACTTCAGGATGATACTGAGGATTTCATACCAATAAAATTCAGGTACAAATTTTCGCAACCCTTGACAGAGGGGAACGAGACCAACTGAATCATGGTTAAAAGTTTAAAAAACAATCCAAAACGAGCAGTGGCCTTACCATGAGTTTGAAATACTATCCTCGCTATCGAAAACTATCGCTTTGTCTCTTTCATTGTGATGCATTTGAAAGAGACAGAGCAATAGTTTCCGTTATGTCAGTTTTCGATGTCAACTCATGGTAGCGCTACTGATTTCCTGACGGTAGGTAGGTACTACCGAGTTAATGGTACAAATATCTACGCACATACCAGGCTTTCCGTATTGAAGCAAATTTTTTATATCCTGAGTTGTCTTTGTTCCCCAAAATCATACCAAAATTTCTAAATTATATCAATACACAAGCCATTATAAGTCTATTCTTCAACTCGACCCATTGCACACTTAACCTAAATAAGTCCAATAACGCACACAATAACACTCCACAAGACAAGATTAATATAACTGAGGTTATTCCAATACAGTATAAAAATTCACGGTAGTACTACGGAGGTATTTTTCAGATATCCCGTTTTTGGTACTGTCCCGCTCTTTGGATCCAAATTAGATATCACACGTGGGATTGGCCCAGTGCCGCTTTCGAGAATTCGAGTGGTTACCTTTTATGTGGAATTGAAAGGGACTTAGAAAAAGTCTCGCTTTTGGAGACAAAATAGGACAGCAGTATTTACATATGCCTACACTAACATTATGTCTACTAAATATAAATGATAATATTATGATTACGGCAACGTAAAATATTTTCGCCGCAGAAATTATCGAGCCAGTAGCTGCTTCTTTTTCAATAACATACATGATAATAAAGCGAAGCATATAATCTACTGTTTACATTGTGGAATAAATAATAATAATAAACTTTATTGAAAAATCGTCAGAACAATCAAATAAAATAAAAATTCTACTTAATCTAAGGGCGCAATTTTCCGCTCGCTGCCTAAATTGCTCTCTCTTTTAATTCAATAAATGTATTGATTTAAAATAGAGAGCTCTTTTTTTAGTGATTGAATTTCAGGTCATTTTATATTTGTTCAACCAACAAAATCCCGTCATCTAACTACCTAACAAAAAACTGTATCTGATTGATTTGTAAAATACTGAAGAGCTATATAACAAAACAAATGACTGCACAAATAATAAGATAAACTCAACGAGGTTGCCGACCTTTGCCTCATTGCCTTTCAAATCCATAAGGCTTACTTCAAGTAATCATACTGTAGCATCCTTGACGATTAATATAACGCGAGTGTACCTATCAATCGATCAATACCAAACGCACGCCATATGATTAATTAAACGAAAATTTTCACATAATTAAACCCTGTGAGTAGGATCGTAAATCTCACCCTGAATGCGGTCTTCGCACTAAATTGAGGTTAAAAGTGGAAACCACAAAAGATGAGTTGCGTAATCAACGAAACGGAATAGAGAAATTAATTCTCCCAGACGGAAGATTCTCCTGTATTTAGGTCAGTGAGGGAAAACTGGGTACTTTTTCCTTGGCTCGTTTCAGTTTGAAGTTGGTGGAAACTTTTATTTCGTAAACGTTAAGTGCTTGATTTTTGTTCTGATTTTAATTAAATATGTAAACTTGGGTAAGTGGTTTCGATTGTGAAATTTTGGAGAAAAGTTAGGAAGATTATTAAGTTTTATAAATAATTCGCTTTTAATGATTTGTTTTTAATCGTGTTATGTGCTAAAGGGATCGGACTTAATTTAAAACTCAAATTATATTGGATTCTTTCAGTTGTTTTTGTTATTTGCCATATAGGTGTATCAGTGAACATGTTTAGAAGAATGCATTTGTCTTTCTCAGCATGAATCTATTCTACATGTCATTGAAAAAAAAGGATTTTTTTTACAGGATTTGACCACAAAAACTTAATACTAGTATTTGATTTATGAGAAGTCGAAATTCAAAGAATGGGTAGAATGAGTGTTAAGAAAAAAAAATACTGTTCACTGAAACAGCTGTAATAAACCATTATCCTTTCTTAAAAGCATTTATTGAAATTAATAACTTAAACAGAGACTTTTCCTTTTCGTGAGTAAAATTCTTGTAATACGCTTTGTAAGCTACAAATGTTTTCCAATCTTTTAACACGATCAATATTAGCTATTTCAACGAAAATTTTGCCCGAAAAATCCTTGAAAGACCGCAAAAATTCTGCTGAATCACCGAAAATTCATCAAGGTTTATTTTCGGAGTCGCCATTTGACGTATAAGAAAAATATTAAACACCTAAATATACATGAAAGAGTTTGCAATAAACTAAATAGGTAGTAAAATCATAGTTCTACCTACTTCATATTGGCACTTTCCGAAGACAAATTAGAGGCGCTGGGTAAGAAGGGATAAAAGGTTGGCAGCGCACTTGTGACCCCACTGGTGTTGCAGGTGTCCATGGGCGGCGGCAATTGCTTACCATCAGGTGATCCGACTTCTCGTCTGCTACCTATCACATAAAAAAGGCGTTGGCTAGACGGAGATACGTAACAATATTTATTATGCAAAAATACGAAAACAATTAGCTTGATTCTTAAACAGGCAATTTCGAAGAAAATTCTGCTTTCATATTTTTTCGCAAAGTTATACTACTACTTAGTTCAAAATAAGATAAATCAAAGAAATTAATCAGCTCTGCCAGATGGTAAAAGAAAGCCAAGAAGCAAAACAAAACATTATTTGCTCATAATTACGGAGCCAGTTTCCATATTCAATGAAATGCAGAAAAATATTTTCTCCGCAGAAAATATCAAGCCAGTAGCTGCTTCTTCTTTAATAACATACATGATAATAAAGTAGCAGACCGCAGGGCGTTGTTATTGTAGATAGTATTGAATTTCGCAGTATGAAACCGAACAAGGGAGGAACAAAACATGGACGAACAACGAAAAGTGGGGTGGAAAGACTTTTATAGCTGAAACCCTAACATATTTTACAAGCGCGCTCTAAGTGAAAATATCACGACTATAAGGCTGCGCAACTTATAAATATCAGCTAAGTTTGTGAATTGTGATTCATGGGTACACTTAGGAGATGTCCGTTGTTAATAAATAAATAACAGTTGTTCCTTTTAAACTAGAACGTATAGTAAAAGAAGATAAACAAACCTGACTTATTATATGATATTTTTTTGCGTGGAATATAAAAAAAAACAACAAAGATGTTCTGACAAAAAACATGATTTTTATGTGTTAGGTGGCAGACGAGCAGACGGATCACCTCATGGTAAGCGATTACCGCCGCCCATAGAAACCTTCGTCTTTTCGAGCTTTAGTATAGTCTGCGGCATCTAACAATAGCGATGACCGTTAGTTTGCGCACTTGTAAAACAGAAGACTTTCTACTAAAATCGGTTTCTGCGCACTCAAGGTCATCGCTATTATTCAAGCCGCAGACTATAATATAGGTTACTGAAACGGGTTGCCATGATCCAATTGATCTGGTTCCCCTGAATTAAAAAGTTCTGAGGGAAGTCGCTTTACTGAAATCACTCGACTCCTCAAAGTCTGAGCTATCAATGGTCTAAGCTTACCTCAGGCACCAAAGCGACATCTTTGCAGAATTACTCTCCAAAGATGAGTGTTAAGAAGACCATATTAACTGGCAGACTGATTCATAGACTTGGCAAGAAGATATGGTATCCATTTTGAAAGGGTTGCAATAAAACACAACCGTAACAAAAACGGGCTAGAGATTGATTGGGGCTATCACCCCATCACTTTAACAGCCGCAGCTCAAATCGACACGTCACTGCATTAAATCGTCGATATAATCCATAACTTAGGTGCGGGGGACGTAAAAGCGGACGGGACGAGCAATAAAGCTGACCATTACCAAAGTAAACAATATTAGAGAAAAGCTAGGGATGTGAAAGATTTAAGACATTTATATCGATTGCTAATCGATATGAAAAAAATTACATAACTACTGACCGACACAAAAGGACAATATTTTCGCTAATCGGGTTCTAATATATAATTAAAAAAAATTGTCTACTTCTGTTTCCGAATTTATATCCAGTCACTAAATATTTAGACAAATAACGCCTCATGTAAGTTATGTGCGCTTACTGTGATCTCGGAATAGTTCGGCACAAATGACAGAGATAGACTTATAGTCTCTTTAGGGAACGTGTGCAGAGACACGATACAATTTAAGTATTTCTAACATGTGACATTTTCGTTATTAAAGTGAGCTCGATCCGATTTTCTGTGTCTATTATAGGTAGGTACTTATATTTTGTGATCCAGAATCCAATTAGAAAATAACCTTGTTTACTCATAAAAATGCAAAAGAAAAATACATAACCGTGGATAAATACTGTGCTGTGCCGCCTACCTATACGTACCTGTATTATAATTATTTTCATAATACAGCTAAAGAACCCCTTATTGTGCTGTCATCTTTGATTTTTACCCACTCAAACTTTAAGTATTACTCAAATATACTCAAATTAATCGGTCATGTTTAATGTTATAATCGATTTCAATCGATTCTATCGTGATGTGGTCACCACATCTCTAAAGAGTCGTAGTTATAAATCTTAGAAGAAATGCCGTCGCAGCGATAGCCAGCCAAATTGTGGCGAAAGAGCCACAATATACGTAATACAAGAGTTAGATTACGTTGTGAATGGATGGTAAGATAACATACATTTGTTTTTCGCTGACTTCGGCAGATATATGAAGAGGTAATGGGTTTGACATCGATAGTACAAGGGAGTGGATTGCCATTTTTTTTTCTTACGCAATCTACATACATTTTCTTCTTGTGTCATTCCCGGATTCATACCAAGTTGGTGCTTTAGAAATCTTAAGCTTAAATCATCAAATCCAGGTTTCAATTTAAGATTTTATGTAACAATGAAACAATTAGGTCATGGTTCAGAGTTATTACAAAATAGGCTAGTTTTTTTTCTGATTGGTGCTCTTATACTTCTCAAAAATAGAAACATCAGGTAAAATAGAAGCCGTTAGCATAAAATCTCATCGAGATATCATAATTCAGCCATCATTATGAAATAGGCTTTACCAAATCACTCCATATAAACAATGACGTAAAGCGTGACGTCAGCATGTGCGTTAGTTCTTGAATTACGGGGAAACTTTATTCGATAAATAATCACACGCTCATAGATATGACAAATTAGAAGTACCATGGCCTCACAGAAGACCAGCGTGAAGCAGCGCCTGCGTTGTGTTTCTTGGAGTAAGTGAGGGTATCGGAAGCCCAATTAGAGGTTGGGAGCGCACTTGTGACTCTACTGCAACTGGTGTTAAAAATGTCTATATATGTCGGCGTTAATAGCGTACAGACAGCCACACATCAGGTTACCACAACCTGTCAAATTTTCTCAATTGATATTCAACCTTATGTGGTTGACAGAAAGATGAGAGTCGATTGAAGAAATTTGACAGTTTTGCATACTTTCATGTGTGGCTGTACGTACCATTAAGTGATCCAACTGCTCATCTGCAACCTGTCACAAAAAAAAAATATGAGTCAACGTCGCTCATCAACCTTTTGCAAGTATTATTTTTAACTGTTTTCATTAAAAATCAAAAGTAGATCAATTACATATAACATCCATTAAATATGCAGCTTTCAAAAATAAATTTAAAAAGTTATCACAGTTCCAAAACAAACAACCCTGTTGATTGATCGGTCACTGGGGACCACGTTTATTCATTTATATTGCGTTCGGCCATCTTTATATAAGCTGTACTCTTCACTCGTTTGCAAAATCATTTCTTTTTTTTTTGATACGTGGCAGTCAGCAATCCGCATTAGGCAAGCGCGTCATAGTTTTGATGACTTGATTTTTGAGGCCTTTGCCCTGCAGTGGGATGGTATATTGACTGATACTTTACTTTCTCTCTTTTAATTTACGTGGCAGACGATCAGGATCATTAATTACCAGATGGGAAGCGGTTGCCAAACTGCGTCAGGTTTTCTCGTCATCCATACCACAATGCCTCAAAACCAAGGTCTTTGATCAGTGTGTCCTGCCTGTAATGACTTACGGTGCCGAGACGTGGACCCTTACAGTAAGGCTAGCCCACCAGCTTAAGGTCGCTCAGCGTGCTATGGAGCGAGCTATGCTCGGGGTGTCGTTGAAGGATAAAATCCGAAACGAGGTTATCCGACAAAAGACTAAAGTGACCGACATAGTGTATCGAATCAGCACGCTAAAGTTGCAATGGGCTGGCCATATCTGTCGAAGAACTGACAACCGTTGGGGTAAAAAAGTTCTTGAGTGGAGACCGCGACTCGGGAAGCGTAGTGTGGGACGGCCCCCAGCTAGATAGAGTGACGATTTGCGAAAAGCCGTTGGTATAGACTGGATGCGTCTCGCCGAAGACAGGGTGAAATGGCGAACATTGGGGGAGGCCTATGTCCAGCAGTGGACTGATACAGGCTGATGATGATGATGAAGCGGTTGCCGCCGCCAATAGACACCCGCAAAACCAGCGGAGTCACAAGTGCGCTGCTAATCAATCCTCTTTTTCCCCGCTTTCGCCTCTGAATGAATGAATATACTTTTTATTGCACACAAAACAGAGGTATTAAACTTAAAACTAGTTATTACAGAAGTAATGTACAACAAAGGCGGCCTTATAACTCTGGTACTCTTACAGTGAAATAGCTTTACGTCGATTTTTTCTGTAAGGTCGTGGTATCATTTCGGTTAAACCAACTCATTTACGCCGCAGCCTAGCCCTGCTCGGTTATAAAACGTGTTTCGTAGTAAATTAGTATGTTTTAGTTTATTGTATTTTCGTTGGTCCCAAAATTATAGTATGCTTCATTAAGTTTTCTTGTTTAAATTAATTAAAGCTTAAAAAGCGGTACGCCTAATTTGAAAATGGAATTATTTCGTGGAAAACCAGGGTTTCATAGACATTTATTTTCTAGTGTAGGTATTTACGTAAGTACTTATTACTTTATTATTTTTCAGGCATTCCAGGTTTTTGAAAGTACTCATATAACCTCATTAAAAACAATAGGAATATGAGTTCAAAAAAGACAATGTTTTTTTTGAGTTTTTGCTTTGGACATTAAAACATGAGTGTAGATAAAATACTTGGTGTACGAAACTGCACATAACTTGGTATCAAAACTCTCGTGAATACTATTTTAAATCTTCTATATCTATACTATTTATAAAGAGATAACTTCTATAGACAACGACAAGGCTTATAGGTAAACCGAAAACACGAAACGCTTGCGCGATGTAGGTAATTGAGCACAGCGCCATCTATTGGTTCGTTTCTGAATTACGGTCCCGAAGCGAAGTGACGGCGGGTCACTAGTAAAATAATAAATCTCGCCCGTGTTTTAATAACACTTACTAAACCTTATTTAACCTTAGCCGTAACTACTATTATTATCTTAAAAAAAGAGGCAAAATAAATAAAAACAGAATGTATACTTCTGTTTTTATTTATTTTTAGATTTTTTTAATAAGATTTTATGAAATCGATCACAAATACAGCAAAATGAAGCATTACATCACAGTAAAACACCTGTAATAAAACGCTGCTCCAAAGTTTGCTTGGGAGTACATTCGTCGAGACAAGTCTACCCTGCGGTTTTCGCCACCGCATCGGGTCTGGCTAGCAGGAGTGAAGCGAACTCTGGGGCGACCGGTCAAACACACTTTAACCTTATGACTTCCAAACTTATGTCCACTCCAGGCCTTTCAACGATCAACATATTCTAATACGCTGTTAAAATTCTCACGCATGCAGATTTTTTTTATTTATTGACTTCAAAAAGCGCTTCATTATTACATTATGGACTTTTTATCGCACAAAAAGGTCAACGGAAATTGGATTTTTTATGATTAAGCTATGGAGGTACAGCTTTACTTTGGGAGGCACGTCAAACAGATGTTTGGCTAATATCCGCTGTTAAAACTCAGTCCCGAGAGATTTTAAGGACTTTGATTTATCAACTGTAACAAGGATAACAACAGTCTCAAAAGTAAGGAAGAAAAAAAATTATTAAGGTGTACCTTTGTCATTAAAAATAAAAAAATAAATAAATTTGGACACCACAACACTACATTTATAATTATATCAAGTATATGAGGTACTTACGTACAGCCACACATCAAAGTACACAAAATAGTCAGATTTCTTCATTCCATTCTCACCTTTATGTCAAACGCGTTTGGTTCTATATCAATTGAGGAAATTTGACAGATTGTGGTAACCTGATGTGGCTGTCTGTACATGAATTTAATGTTAAAAATACGTATTTATTTATTTAAAAAAAAACTTCATTTCAAAGTCCTAAATACACTGTAAATTTATTATCTAAAAAAAGCAGTTTTTTTTTTCATTACAATAAAATTTAGAATTTACATGAAACTTTAAATCGAAATTTATCAAGGGGCTTTCTTCTTTCTGCGTCACATATTCGTTATTCATAATACAAACCCACAAAAACAATACTTCTCCCCAAGTGAATAACTTTCAAAACGCCCTATATAAATACTCCGAGCACTTTCCAGAACCTCATTTTATAAAATTCTTTCACTGAAATATTTACCCATATCTACTGGCGTGTTAAAAATGCCAGCGCCGGTAATGGGACGGGCTAATATAAATTCGATTCAGAGAATAAATCCTGCGATCTATATTGCAACGAGTCTGGAAATACCTCGAAAGAAAACGGGTTCAGTTTTATCGCTGTATAAAATAGAAGATTTTTAACGTTTTTTATCTACCTCCGAGCTTGCAGCTTCTGAAAAGAGTATTTTGCAAATTGAAAGTTCTAGTTCGTAAAAAGATTTTTATACGAAAATCAGGTATCTTTAAGAGTTTGGGTATTATATTAAAAAAAGGTACATGCTTAACTTATTGAGCACTGAAATAATAACTTCTTGCAACTTTTGATACTAAAAATATTACTACAGCCAAGTTTTCTGGTGATACCATTTTGTACACCACCGCACACGATGCATAACTACAGCAATAAGTATTTGAAATGATTATCTATCTATAACTATGTTTAGACACAGGTCCCTCCACCAGCCCATGGTCCTTCCTACCGTCTCGGCATACGGACCGAATCTTGGGAGACGCTCACCTGGTACTTGCTAATCTATACTATGTTTAAAGAGGTTAATGTCATAGTCCACGTCAAGGCTTATAGGTAAACCGAAAACACGAAGCACTTGCGCGATGTAATCGACTCTTAGCACCATCTATTGGTAATAAGTTATGGACGAAACGAAATGAAGGCGGGCCACTTATTGTAAATAAACATACCTATATGAACACATCAGTGATCTCTTTCATCTCGATGTCATGAGCAGAGATGATATCTCCATCGGGTGACCCGCTTGCTAGTTTGTCGCCCCTAGAATATAAAAAAATAATGATGTCGTGTTTAGAACGATTATTTTATTTAGTGTATTTCTTTTGAGGATGCCTCGTATCTATTTGTTTTCTATGGAGTAGATTTTTTTTTATTATTATCCTTGCTGTCGTTTGTGCTGTCGATAAAGGAAGATTTTCCATTTTCCATGCAAATTGTTTCTTTGCAAAATTCGTACTATGCCCTCAGACACTATCTCTAATTTGCAAAGTTCTTAAGAGTCACCGCAAATATATTCAGGAACCACTTAATGGCTCACATAAATACAGTACTAGTGTTAGTTTTACAAACAGTTTTACGCCATTAGAGCTACATTAGTCTTTCCCAATGTTTCTTGCAAAGTGTTGGGGATGTACTTGGGAAGAAAACAGCGCGAGAGCAAATATTAGATAAAAGGCGGAAGGAAAAAGTGAAGCTGGAGTGTGTTGATACAAACTCTTTGTGAGGTGCTGTAGATTTTGTTTTTAAAGACGGCCAGTTGCTTGGAAACTGCCATCAATTACGTGTTAGTTAGTGGAAAATAATTAAATAAAGAGAGGGAGGAAGTAATAAGTGCAATAACCTGCAAGCTGCTAAGATCGTAACTTCATCGCTTTTTAGGTTCTCTTCGTTGTTGGCGTCCGTCAGGTAACCATTGGTGTGATTTTGGTCCATCTTTTTGCCTTCATTTGACAGACATGACCCGCCATTCCCATTTTCAGTTTGCACATGATTGACCACGGATGGCGGTGGATAGGGTTCAACGGAGAGATTCGGAGGAGGCCGTTGCACAGCCAGTAGGTTAATGCAGGCTAAGTAAAAAAAAACTTATCAATTTTTAGTACTGACCGAATTGATGTCTTCATAACAACTCATCCGGCCAAGTAGGCTTATTTCTCAAACAGTTTGTAGGTACATTACAGCTCCCATTAAACCATGACCTTTTGAAATTTCGAGGCTTATCTGTTCGGCGGCAGAACCCTAAAAATCAACCTTGAGACTGCTATCATGTGTCGACGTTTCAAATTACCGTCACATCGTGAGTACGCAGCCCTTTTCAAGAGGTCTCAATTATTGAAGACTCAGATACGAAGGTAATAAGAAATGGAAGAATTATTTTTACTCGAATAACATAATAATGTACTTGGAGTACGTAAAGATTTTAAAATTTTAAAGAGTTTGTTCTAGAAATAGTTTGTAATTTATTCTTGAATGGGTAACTTTGAATCAAAGAACTGTAAGATCGCTGAGACTTAAATCATTGCGTAACTTCCATGCGACTACTATGTCGCCTTTTTGGGTGTTTACATTTAAAAGCCTACCTACTAGCCGTACATATAAAATTGTAATCGTCAATAGTAGCTAATGAATAATTAAAAAAAAAACATCAGCCACGTATGCAGGTTATACTATAGCGCTCAAGTGTGTGCGCAAATACCAGTGCACCCTCTTGCCCCTTAACATCTTAATTATTTCGATGAGGCACCAGTATGACACATTTAAAGAGTTGCCAGGCGCAGGAACAACGGTCTAACCTGCTTTCTGAGGCACGAAGGTACAAAACCACCGTCAACTTCCAGACTTCAGGCTGAAACTAAGAGTTTCTCTACAAAAAAACTTAAGTACAAACTCATCATTATCATCATCATAGGCCTTTACATCTTTAACAGATGATCAAAGCAGCATCAAGTGGTGTGACTTTGCAGCAGCGCTCGTGGCTGTAAAGTCCTATGCGGGAGTGAACCACTCGTCCACATTTGCAGCAGGTGAACTGAACGCCGCTGCGGTTGGGGTTTTAGGCACGGCGCTTAGCACGCTTGGCTGCAAGTTTGTTAAGCCAGGCTTCATCATGCTTTTCTATGCCCTCTGACACTGTTCTCCTCCAGGATAGACGTTCAGCAGCGAGTACAAACTAACGTAGAATCTTTTCAAACTTGCCTAAAGTTCTATAGCAAATTTATGTTTGGTGACATTAATAAGTTAATGATCTGACTGGTCTAGCTGACACTTTTAAATAACCTTTAAACTTATTCAGTTTAACAACAACACCTACAGCTCTATTTTAGGTTATTAATTGTTTAGTATTATACTATTGTTTAGTATGTTGGACAATTCTAAAAACGTACTTCGACCCGCTGACATTTACGATTCACCCATAAAACTGATAACATATACACCACCCACGCTTAACCCGGGTGTAAATTTAATCGTGGAAACGTTAATATATATAATTTGTGTAGTCGAAACATTGGTTGAGCTTCTTTGTTAAATACAAAGACAGGTTATTTATACCTGTCTTTGTATTTAACAAAAAAGGTATTTATAGACATTACGCAGTACATACTGCGAGCGTAGCTATTGATTGTTGAAATTACATAATTTCAACTATGAAGCTACGTTTGAATTTTCTCTGCGCGATGGTGTCTGAAATGAAGTGATCAGACAAAGAATTGAAGTCATCGACATAGCTTACAGGATTTGCGGGAGTGGGTTCAGTTGCAAAGTGCAGTTCTGGAGTGGAGATCATGTCTCGGTTAACGTAGTTGTACTATTATGTATTCTGTGACGTAGTGTAGGACGCTTTTAAGCCAAAAGAAGTGATGATTACGCAAGAAGGCGATCAGGAGTTAGATGAAAGGAGCGAAAACTAAATAGGAGTGGCGAACATAAGGCGGATATTTCTATGTCGACGGTCATGTGCTAATACTTCACATTTAACAAACGAATGAATGTAAGAAATTACCTAAATTATGCCATTTCGAGGAAATTACATTGTTATATTAACAAAGTAATTTCCTCGAAAAACAAAGGTTAGATAATTAGGTATTGATACTTCACAACTCAACAACGTATTCATAATGTCTTTTATATGCTCCACAACTTCATACTTTGTATTTTTGAGCATATAAAATTGTAATAAGTTTTACTCCTACTATTTAGTTCAACAATTTAATTAAATCATTTCACTTGTGCAAAGGCAACTCCACCGAAGCGTTCGCGTTGCGTATTTGCCCATTGTGACGTCACAGCTATGAAGTGATGTTCACTTACACGTGATTGGTCCCTCAGAGCTTCCACGCGAGCGAATCAAGATAATAAAGTTAGCACGTTAATATAGGAGGGTCAGTATCTCCCAACTGGGTTAATTTTAAGCAGAAACCAAAGACACAAATTGAGTAAGGTTTGACATATCTTGACAGGTTCTTAAGTCCCAATTGGTCGAACCCGTTGGGGGTAGGTAGCTTCAATGATTTACTGCGGATTAATGATTGTGAACTAATACCAATTTATTGAGTGATTAGCATGATTAGATAATACCTAATTTTATCCTGTCATGGTAAGGATTGTATCCTTACAAGGCAAAGACTGCTTATAATTGCTGCAGATTTTTTTGTCTTCTCAGCTTCTATACGTTTGGTTCATCTATACTCTATACTATTTTATAAAGAGACAGCTTTTACTTTTCAAGCCTCAACTTCAAAACTTAATGTAGGACAAACAGACAAAACACTTACGCGATGTAATCGAAATCCAGCGCCATCTATTGGCAAAGATTGGAGTGGCGTCACAGAAAAATATGCGTTGTGTATCGCTAAGTGAGTGAAGGTACAAGATAGTGACTAGGCTCAGTCATGCCGGTTGGCAGCGCATTTGTGTTGCTGGGATCTGTAGGCAGCGGTAATTGCTTACCATTAGGTATTAATTAGGTCATCCGTCTACTCGTCTGATGCCCATCAATAAAAATAACTTGTTGTAAGGTCACGTTTGAAGGTCAACTCCAGATCGATTGCTCTGAACTTTAAATATGGCGACGCTATATACTACTAGTGGTTTAAGTACCGGGCTGTGATCGCGGGGTCCTGGGTTCGAACTAAAAGTATGTTCCGAATTTTTCCAACATAGTTCGGGTTTGTGATAACCAATTAGGCAAGTGTGGTGATTAAGCCAAATCCCATCATAGTAGCGATGACTTGATTTCTGCAGTGGGACATTATATAGACTGATACTTAGGCATCGTTCAGACTAAACGTGATGGTTGGCCGCTGACAGTGAGCGCGCGTTACGCAGTTTATTGCTTTCCCATATTATTGAACTTGTTGTTCACACCGAACCGAAGCGAAACGACTAGATTATTTAGTACTTAGACACAATCAGCGGCGAACAATACGTTTGGTGTGAACGAACCCTTTAACTTTACTTATACTATTACCGCTTTAAATAGCCTATCTATTTTCAACCATGCCCTTTCTCTTCCAGTTTCATCAGCCCAGAGGGAGCTCGGGAAGGGCACGCCGACTAACGCCTCAGCGACGGCGTCCCCCGCCGGCTCGGGCGAGAACGCGATCCGCCCGGGCTCCGCGCCCGCGGAGCCCCCGCGGCCTACACCCCGCACTGGGCCCTACTTCGACCTGATGGCGTCGAAAAACGTCACCGCGCTGCTCGGGAAGACGGCGTACTTGAACTGTCGTGTCAAGAATTTAGGCAATAAAACGGTAAGTTTGTGTGTGTGTGTGTGTCATTTCAGCCGATAGACATCAACTTTTTTTTTATGTGATAGGTAGCAGGCGAGCAGGCGGATCACCTGATGGTAAGCAATTGCCGCCGCCCATGGACACTTGCAACACCAGTGGAGTTAAGTACAAGTGCGCTGCCAACCTTTTATCCCCTTCCGCCCCGAGTGGGCCTCCGGTACCCTCACTCACTCGGCGAAACACAGCACAGGGGCTGCTTCACGCCGGTTTTCTGTGAGGCAGTGGTATCACTCCGGTCGAGCCGGCCCATTCATGCCGAAGCGTGGCTCTCCCACTGCAAGACATAGGTCTCCCTTAATGTTCTGCACACATCGGTCCTATGCCACCCGCATGCGAGTAACTCCCGCGACCCTCACTGGATCATCGGTCATCTTGTGGGGAACATAGCCCCTGAATTAGCAAACTGAAGTGGCAGTGGGCTGGTCACATTAGCCGCAGAACTGACAACCGTTGGAGCCGTTAAGTCCTTGAAGTAGAGACTGCGACTCGGTAAACAGGATGGGATGATGACATTCGAAGGCTGGCTGGAGTGGGCTGGATAAGACTGGGAAAATCGAGGTAGTGGCATACTGGACATAGGGGCGACCTATGTCTAGCAGTGGATGAGAGTGGGTTTGCTGACGATGATGATCCTAAAATTCAATTAAAGGCTAAAAAAATGTATTTCACTTATACGTACCCAAATTTATAAAAGCCTTTGAGAGCAAACCCGCAAAAAACATTATGCTTGACTGAGACATAGTGATTAATAAAGGGTGTCTAAATCGTGATAAAAATTCATTACCCTAGCCCGCCTACGTTTGAAGGGTAAAAGAAAATTTTGTTTTGTTAAACCTTAAGAAATTACTCATTGTCTTCATTTTCTAAAGTGGAATGGAAAAGAAAAATTTTAAGCTTATTGCTTTAATGTAAATAGAACCCCATTTTTCGTTCGTATCGTGAATAGTAACTTTTAGAATGATTACAATGTATAATTTTACTTAGAATAATATATGAACGATACTAGCTCAGTGGTTAAGAACGCGCCTTCCATATGAGGGGGTTGTGCTTCGAATCCAAGCTCCTCTGGATTTTTAAAATCTATATGCGTATTTCTACCATATGCTCAATGGTAGGGGAAAATGTCGTGAGGAAACCTGCACGTTACAGATAGTTTCAGAATCATGATTCAGTTGGTTTGGTTCCCCTGTTAAAAAGTTGCGAAGGTCAGACGGCAGTCGCTTCATTGTAATTACCAGAATTCCCAAATCCTGAATCATGGTCTAAACGTACCCAGGGCCCTAATGCTATAGCTTTAGGACGCAATGGGAATAACACCTGAAAATGAGAGAACTTTTAGATATCAACAAAAAAATCATTTTTTTTTAACCTTTAAAATTATATGAATTGCCGTCAATGTGGCCTAAAAATACCTAAACTGTATCCCTCTTATTAAAACAGAGGCTAAAGTTAGTTTTGGTTTCAAAATGATGCTGACACTTTTACTAAATAATAAACGAAAGAAATAACAACAGTTTTAAGCCAAGATTAACATTAGTCCACCGTTTTGTTATAAGGGGGTATTTGCCTAGTTTCTTGATTGAACATAATGTGCATTACAATATTTACGACTATGAACAATCAAACAAAAGTTAATCGTTCATAAAAATAAACATGCTCGTTTCTATACATTTCGATATACCTATTTACCTATGTATACAGTTCACAAATTCAACGATGTTTACTCCTGATACTATTTGTACAGTTACGATTTCCGACATCGTTTGAATGCAAACACAAACCCCACAACCCACTTCAAGTTTGATGGTGTACTAAAACGAACCAAATATAAAACGCGAGACAACAACCGAATTGCCTGCGTAAATGTCGAGGAGACGAAAAATCTTACATTCTACAAAATAAATTTAAGCTACGAGTAATCTAATGCAAAGTCAGGAGTCAAATTAATCCACTCACATTAGTACCGCCCCGTCGCACTAAAAGTAAGCACTCCTCTCTCGTAATTCATATATGTGAGTAAAGTCGAGTACACACTAACGACCCCTTACCCGACTCGTTGTCCAATTCACATACGGGTTTACACAGTTACAGAGCCTCACGGTTAAAATGAAACGTACTAACAATAGCACAATGCAACTTTAAAGTCGCCATTGTGAGCTCAACTTTATAAATAAAAGTCTCATTAGGCCGCGATGCCACATCTTCCACATAAATAACAAGTCTAGCTAACGAGATATCTCTGTTTCTTTCACGCGGGGGTTTTTAGAACGGGACGGACGGGGCTTAAAATGTTTCGGACTGTAAATGGGACGAGAGATTATTTCGTCATAATGGGATTATCCAACTATAAAATCTAAGTAATATGTTTCGTGTTTTGACTTTGAAGTGATTCATATTTTCCTTGTCAATAGGTAATAAGTCTAGACTAGGTAGGTATTCAGGTAACTAAATTAAATGATAACGGAGTAATATCTAAGTAATAATTACATTGAAAATGGATAGGCTCTTTGAAACGCTCTGTTTGTAGTAAGGGAATCCTTTCATGTGATTCTCTAATTGAGAAATCTGTCTGTTATACATATTTAAATACAAAATTAACATTTGATATTATAGTAACATTGGGACGGGGAAACCAAATTAGGGTGTGGTTGCGTAACTGGCTTCTGTGTGAAGTTGCCTTAAACGTAATTGGGGTTGCTATGTGACGTAACGATTTCCTATAAAACATGACTGAATATATTGTTTTTTTCTGTAAGGATATTTTTATCCGGTTGTTTTATAGGCATGGCAACAGTAAAAATATTATTTCAATCTTGGTATTACAAAGACAAGGAAGTTTAAGTTAATATGACTGGCTGGATGCCGCATTTGGTAGTGACCCTGCCTCATGCGCCAGAGGTCGTGGGTTCGATCTCAACCCTGCACAAACATTTGTTTGTTCAATGTCTGAGTGATGTATTCAAGTATTCTTGTGTTTTCTCTGTTGTCTGATTATGACAAGTACCTACTTAAAAAGCTACCTACTTAGTAAGGAGTCAGATCCGTATTTATTATGAGGTGTTGTATGAATTTATTGATTTATTATTTATAAATTTAAGAGTTAGGTGAAGTTCTGATGCGGATCGTGTACAGAGTATTTGCACTACCACAATAATTTTCAAGAACTAGTTTTATACAAATAAAACAAAGTTTCATGATTAAGAATTAGTACCTAGGTAATTACAAAGACATCAATTAAACTCTCACACAGTTATTAGGCACTAATTTGTGTAGTTTGACATATTTTAAAACTTCGGTGAATCTGAAGTTTATTCAATTTCCAAATTAAGAACATCAAACTGTAGTTACTTTAATAAAGCTAGTAATTATTCTAATACTGAAACTCATTTTGTAATTTTTTTTGTTATTTTTAAAACGTTTAAACCGATCCGGGACCGATATGGGATTGCACCTGAAATTTCACAAGTGCCTGGTCTATCTTTTAAACCTTTATGGATAGTGTTTATGGATGTGTTTATGGATAGTAGTACATAGTGAATTGTTATTGTATGGTATTCTTTGTGTGATATGGTGGTAGTTAGTTTAATTTAAAATATTATATAAGTTTGTTTAAAGTATAAATTAAAAAATAAGATTAGATTTAAGTACAAACATTAAAATAATATAGATAAGGTGAATATAAATAATAAACTGTAAAGCCCTCAGCTATTGCGATGCCCTTACAGGGCGCTACATTGTACTTTAAAACACCTATGTAAGTACTATAATATTTTATAAGAATCTGTACTCCAATGTGGCATGCAATAAATGATTATGATTTTGATTATGATTATGGAACTCTGTTGATATGCTAGTCACAATATTTTGAACTTTATGTGTTGCAGGATAAGGTCCCAAACCTTCATCAATTTTATTTATATCTACTGTTTTATTTGTACTATTACCTATTACTCGTTAATAGGCCTTCGATGCCCTCACTCATTCGAACACAGCAAAAGCGCTGCTTCACGCTGGTTCTTATCTAGCCGTGGCTACTCTGGTTGACTCGACCCATTCATGCCGAAGCGTGGCTCTCCCACGAGCAAGCGAGATAATTAAAGGTTAATTTATTATAATTGCAGTGGTTTCATAGCTGAGATCGACAAGTAACCAAACACTTAATGAATAGATTCTGTAGCTTATAAATTATTCCACTTGGCAAGGCGATACGTATGGGTATAATTTAGATTAGGTTGCGAATATCTAATTGTATGTAGACGCATTAACTATTGAGTTACAGCTGGCAATAGCATTCGTTAATTTGGCTAATGTCTACTAAATATTCGAATAAAATAAATAAATTTACATGATTTAACTCACGAATGTTTGGAAATTGAGAGCTTACTTAAAAATCTGAGAGATGGCGTACTTTTTACTAAGGTAACATTTCAACGTCATTGGTTGGTTTGTGACATTTTGACATCTCACATCAAAAGTAACCAATTTTACCATGTAGACCTACCTCTATTCCACAGTACGCCATCTAGCGTTTCTCACAGACGATAGTTGTGCACTTTATAACATAAAGTATAGTAGTACTAGCGGCCGCCCGCGACTTCGTCCGCGTGGAAAAGTAACTTTTTACCCCCCTTTCAACCCCTTACAACCTTTCGCAATAAAAAGCAGCCTATGTTCTTTCTCAGGGTCTAGATTATCTGTATACCAAATTTCATTTAAATCCGTTGAGTAGTTTTGGCGTGAAAGAGTGACAGACAGACAGACAGCCAGACAGAGTTACTTTCGCATTTATAATAATATTAGTATGGAAGTATGGATGGATATTGGGTGTAGGAGATATCTTTACGGTGTTTGATTTCCATAGTACAAAATAAAATCTTGTTCAATTGGCAAAAGTTTTAAACCCATAGTGGGCAGTAGGTATAAATACGATTCATTGGTTTTGGACCTTATCTTCAACACATAAGGTTCAAAATATGCGGTCTAAAATATTGACAGAGCCCCATAAAGGAGGTTTTTAAATACCTAATTTCAAAAGTTCATTATCAAATTGAAAGCAAGCATACGAAAGGTGCAATAGCGGGTACATTAGAGCCCCACTTGGAGCTAATGCCGCCTCTAACGAGGTTTCTAATGGTGTATCCGCTCCAGTACTCGACATTAGCCGGCGAGTTACAAAGCTTTGTCCGGGCGGTGTCTTTGTGTGATACGTTTTGACTGCGCGGTTGCATTGGAAGAGAATTCTGCCGTGTTTTTTTTTTTTCATTTTTATTTTCTGTTTGCGTTGGAAAGACTTTCGTTCTGATAGGATGTATATAGAAAGGTTTACTAAGAAAAGATTATTCACGTTATACCGCAGACAGAACCCAGAAGCAGCTTATATGTCTACATTAATTAATAATTTAAACTATTAAATCTGGCTAGGAGATACATTGCGTATTTTTAATATTGAATTTTACTTTTAAAATAGTAAAGTATCAGCCTAAAGGGCCTATATTGTCCCACTGCATGGCAAAGGGTCCATCATTGAAATCAAGTCATCGCTACTATGACGAGATTAGGTTTAATCACCACGCTTGCCTAATGCGCATTGGTGATCATCACAAACCTGAGCCATGTTCGAAAAATTCGAAAAATACCTACGTTTTTATTTATCAAAATTGCAGTTTCATAAATCTTTACAATTTGCGTTCCCAGGACAATCTAAAAAAGTTTTGATTAGATTCAGGAATATATTAGATTAATAGGAGTTCTATGATTTCACTTTGTAAGTCCATAGATCTCCAGTGCTCTCAATTTTAATTTAAAAACTTGAATAAACAAACAAAATGTGATCAAAACTCAAGTGCCTTTAAATTAAAAATATGCAAATAAAAATAAAGAACTCAAATATGTCAAGATAATATAAAAAGAAAAAGTTACTTTCAGAATTGAAACATAAAGGTATGCAGATTACCTACTCAAGTAATTTCGGATTGAACAAGGTACTCGGCTTAATTTTTTCATTACTATTACTATACATTAGACTAGACTACTTTGTAGCTTTTTACATCTAACTAGAGTTTTTGATCAGTCGATCTTCAAGATAAGAGCGTACTCCTTCTCAAAAGGACGCAACAACGACCTCTCTGATCTCGCAGATATTCATGGGCAGCGGTAGTTACTTACCAGCAGGTGACGCGGACGCTTGCTCGTTAGCCGCCTCTAGTTTAAAAAATTGATAGTAAATATACAAGGATAACGAGGTGAATTGCTAAAATCATAACTCTTCCTTTTTGGCTTTGTTCATATGCTTTACCTGCTAAATACAACAAATAAATTCACTCTTCAAAAAATCTTTACAAAAACATCCAACCCTCCTCAGACATAACTTTACAGACGCGTCAAACCCTCGAGCTAAACCAAACACTGTTCTCACTCTAAAAGAAAAGAAAAAGGAAAGAAGTTTCTATAAAGATGCAGAATTTTTTATCATGGGCGGGTTTTTGAAATACAAGATAAGATGCCCGAGCCATTTCGCCGCAGGGCAGGCTCCTAACTGTGCTGCAATGTGCTTACAGACTAGGGTAAGCTACTATACAAAACACAGATATTTACAGGAAAATTTCAAAGTGAGTAAGAAATTGCTATAATAAATTGCACACTGGCTCTCTGTAGGTAGGTATATTAGTTCTTTGTAGGTTTTTAAGTTTTAAAAATAGGTACTATTTATCTATGATACCCAATTTAAATGTAAAGTATGAATTTGAAGTTACCGTCCTTTATAAAAACATTGACCCCTTAATTTTTTTTAGTTCAATTTTAGTCATTTAAAGCTAAATTTTAGTCATTTAATTAACTGTGGGAGAGCCATGCTTCGGCATGAATGGGCCGGCTCGACCGGAATGATACCCACTGCCTCACCGAAAACCGGCGTGAAGCAGCTCATGTGCTGTGTTTCGCCGAGTGAGTGAGGGGTACCGGAGGCCCTCGGGGGGAAGGGGATAAAAGGTTAGCAGCGACACTTGTGACTCTACTGGTGTTGCATGTGGTCCATGGCGGCGGCAATTGCTTACCTACTCAAGTAATTTCGGATTGAACAAGGTACTCGGCTTAATTTTTTCATTACTATTACTATACATTAGACTAGACTACTTTGTAGCTTTTTACATCTAACTAGAGTTTTTGATCAGTAAACCTGCAAGATAAGAGCGTACTCCTTCTTAAAAGGACGCAACAACGACCTCTCTGATCTTGCAGATATTCATGGGCAGCGGTAGTTACTTACCAGCAGGTGACGCTTGCTCGTTTGCCACCTCTAGTATAAAAAAATGGATAGTAAATATACAAGGATAACGAGGTGAATTGCTAAAATCATAACTCTTCCTTTTTGGCTTTGTTCATATGCTTTACCTGCTAAATACAACAAATAAATTCACTCTTCAAAAAATCTTTACATAAACCAACCCTCCTCAGACATAACTTTACAGACGCGTCAAACCCTCGAGCTAAACCAAACACTGTTCTCACTCTAAAAGAAAAGAAAAAGGAAAGAAGTTTCTATAATGCACACTTGCTCTCTGTAGGTAGGTATATAAGTTCTTTGTAGGTTTTTAAGTTTTAAAAATAGGTACTATTTATCTATGATACGCATTTGAAGTTTCCGTCCTTTATAGAAATACTAGTGGCCCGACCTCACTTCGCTTCGGGACCGTAATTCAGAAATGAACCAATAGATGGCGCTGTGCTAAAGTACCGTGCGTTTCGTGTTTTCGGTTTACCTATAAGCGTTGTCTATAGAAGTTATCTCTTTATAAATAGTATAGATTGACCCCTTAATTTTTTTTCGTTAAATTTTAGTAATTTAAATCTTTAAGCCCTAAATATACATACATTCTTACCTGGTATTTTTTTAATGAAAGTACTGGTTTTTCTTATTTTGATGATCTAACATGCTAAAGGGTTTACTTAGTACCTATTTTAAGGGCTTCGGGATTGAAAATACTAAAATTTAACGGTGTTTAAAGGTTTCACATTTTCTGTCCAGTTTTGTTCGGTGAATAACTAGTTAATAATTTTTTGTAGCGCAAGGAATACATCGATGCTACCTTTATGAATACATCAAATACGAAAGATTTGGTCGCCCTATTACAAACTGTACATTATATTATCAGCTGGCCTACTTAGCCGGCCTTTGGGTTGTGCGTGTCATAATTATTTGGTTGACCTCATATGTAATAATGTTGAAGGGTTTGTTTTGTATATCATTGAGGATATAAGAAAAGCACTAATTATAGTGGAACGGAGAATAAGCTTTCATGAATGGAAGTAGCTTAAGCAGTTGTAGTTAAGTAACTGAAAGATGAATGAAATGAATGAATGAATGAATGACTTTTTTACTATTGGCTGCCTCAGTATTGGAGTTGCTTATGATTTACACTCTAAAGCCGCATCACTTCACTTGGGGCTAGGGTTGCCAGGTCGCTAGGCCTTATAGCCGGACAGACCAGCCCGTTTAGCCGGACATTTGGCTAAAAAGGCCGGACACCCTACATTCTTAAAGATTTTGTATCTCAGTATTTATAGGTTCGACAAGTTTTAATGTAAATCAAGCATTTTTGATTATGGTCATAAATCTTGTTGAATTCTTATGAAATAATTAATAAAAATCTAATGTCAAATGAGTCTTAAGATTCTTCTTAAGTTAAGAAGATACTTTATTAAAACCAAAAATCAAAAAGTTTAGGTAAAAAGCCTAACAAAAGCCGGACAGGCCGGACACCGTTTATTTTGGCCGGACTAGCAATCAAAAAGCCTACCTTTGTCCGGCTTTATCCGGACGCCTGGCAACGCTACTTGGGGCGCTCGGTCTGACTATATTTATGTATCTATCGATTAATAAAACTTTTCGACTTCAAAACAGAATTTGAAAATATTAATGTCCTTCTCACAGCCAGGCATCCGTCCAACGCAGACACAAGTCTCTACCTCTATTCCCTTACCCCCTTATTTCGATAGGACACCAGTATGATCCGAACGAGAACGTATCACTAGCATGGCCAACAACTTGTTTACCTACTAAAGAATCGGGGTACAAGACCGCCAACTTCCAGACTTCAGGCTGACGCTGAGTATTTCTTAACTGAAAAGGTACAAAGGCCCGCCCCGGGGATCGAACCATTCCCGGGACCCCAAGCGCAGCCGTCGCTTTGAAGTGCAACCCAAGGCGGTCATCATTAAGCAACTGGGGGATAACATAAGTCGCTTCCTCCGAAAAACAAAGTTCGATCTGGTGTATTAAACATATTGCAAATCGGACTTTATTCTTTGAAGCAGATAGTCCGATCTCCTGTATTAAACATATTGCAAATTGGACTTTATTCTTTGGAGCAGATAGTCCGATCTCCTATATTAAACATATTGTAAATTTGACTTTATTCTTTGACTATATTTATCTATCTATCGATTAATACAACTTTTTGACTTCAAAACAGAATTTGAAGATATTAATCCTTCTCACAGCCAGACATCCGTCCAGCGCAGACACAAGTCTCTACCTCTATTCCCTTACCCTTTTATTTCGATAGGAAACCAGAAACGGATCACTCGCATGGCCAACAACTTGTTTACTAAAGAATCGGGGTACAAGACCGCCAACTTCCAGACTATAGGCTGACGCTGAGTATTTCTTAACTGAAAAGGTACAAAGGCCCGCCCCGGGGATCGAACCTAACCCGGGACCCCAAGCGCAGCCGTCGCTTTGAAGTGCGACCCCACTACCCACTGCGCCACCAAGGCGGTCATCATTAAGCAACTGGGGGATAACATAAGTCACTTCCTCCGAAGAACAAAGTTCGATCTCGTATATAAAACATATTGCAAATTGGACTTTATTCTTTGGAGCAGATAGTCCGATCTCCAATATTAAACATATTGCAAATCGGACTTTATTCTTTGGAGCGGTTGAAGTACAAAACATACACATACACAAACTGAAAGCTCAGCAACGAACTCCCAAAAGGAACATGTTGCCTTATTCTAAACAAATTCGACGTAGCTTCAACTTGAAACTACGAAAGCTCCGTTTATAGTGAAGCGAACTATTTATCTTATTTTATTTAAGCTACTGTAATGGGATTAGTTTTTTACTTCTCCGTAAACGGTGCTTTTGACTCGGCAATTTTAGGATTTAATGCGGAGAGACCGTTTTACTCAAGAGCAAGGGCGTTAAAAAGTTTAGAGAACTTTTGTGTAGACTTCAAAGTGTCAGCTATTGTAGGTATACCTTCTGAGAAGTAAATTGTATAAGTTTTTTTGTAATAAAATCTGCAAATGGTTTTCTTTTTCCTTCAATTGATTAAATAAATATGAATTCTGATTTACAAAATTAATAATCATCAAATTGAATTTAATATTATGAATTGCTTGATATTAACTTAACAACAATCACTTCAGACCTCCATTGAGTAGATAGTAATATCTATTATGGAAAATTTTCTAGGAATAGCCTTTTCTTTAAATTACTTATTAGTCAAAGTAGGCACTTTATTATTCTTTAAAGAAGAATATACAAAGATTTCGGTACGCTACTTTTGTGGGAGTACATTAAGTACTTTATTTAGTCACACAATTCTTTAGAATCGATTTCTTTAAACCATAAAACTGTTAAAGATATTAATATAAGTCACATTAAATTCACTTTATGGACTCACTTCATCCAAAATGGTGTTCTGTCCCACTTACATAGACGATGTTCCAGGATCTATCTTTAAACATTTACATAACTTTAACTATATTATTTTTGCCAAGTATACCGAACAAAATAAAAACATTAATACAAAGTTGGTCACTTGTCTTAGTCGATCTGTATGGGGAGTCAAACAATGTTTTAAAAAATTTCAAAAAGTTATAGAATAATTAAGCATGGTTAATATTATTATAACACGAACAGATACAACCTGTATGGAGTAGGTATAGCTGGAGGCACGAAAGTATAGCGATGACCGTTATTTTACGCGCTTGTAAAAAAGAAAAATTTCTATCAAAATTGGTTTCTGCGCACTCAAGGTCATAACTACACTTTCTTGCCTCGGACTATACCTACCAATGTAGTATATGGCGCTTGCAACAGCGCCGAATTATCAGAACCAAAAATAAGGTACATGGTATAAATAACTATGCTAAAAATAATTTGTCTGTTTGTTGCAGATAAACATGCAAGTGTCATGGGTGAGACACAGGGATATCCACCTACTGACCGTTGGTCGGTACACATACACGAGCGATCAGCGGTTCCGAGCGATACACCTACCACATTCAGAGGATTGGACTTTACAGGTAAATAGATAGATAGATAACATTTATTGGGTATAAAACAAAGAGAAATAACAAAATAATTACAGCGTAGATAAATTTAAATGCGCAAGTGTTTTTTTATTCGGTTTATTATCTATATGCAATAACAAGTTATTGCCTATAGAATTTACCCCTTTTTGGATATTAAAAATAGGCAATTAAGGTAATCAGCACCCTATGAGAGTTACTAACCATTTGTTAGTACGCTTTCTGTTAGTAACACATGAGTTAATTTTATTGTAAGATTTTCAAAAAAAAAATTGAACTGCATCTGAACAATATCTATATTTTTGATGCCGAATGAACTTTTATTACATTTTATTATTTTGCATTAGAACCAAATTAAGTCTTGAAAAAAGTGTGAGCAAACTACTAGTTATTTATGAATGTATAATCTAATGCTTTTTCATAAGAGATAGGTTTAAAAATCAGCTGTACGTAGCTCTTATTACTTAACGGCTTAAAGAAAAAAATTAAACATGCAAAGCTTCTTACGCTTTTAAATAATGTTTGATCTTTCTACCATGAAACCCTTATATTAAATTTGTAAATACTCACATTTTGCTTCAAGTAATTACTTCAGTTGAAGAGAACACTCATACCCTCTTATTATAACGACTCAAGGGCTTGCTTTAATGCATAGCTAGTAAGTTCATGTACCTGTCTATATTATGGTATTTACGATAGTTATTCAATCTTATGACACAAAGAGCAAATAATAGAGTTGACACTTCTTAACCAACAAATTTCAAGGTTTGGTATTTTTCTTTACCAACTTACTGAATCAAGAAGAATAAAGAGAAATATAACAAAATAGTGGTGTACTAATTTTTTATAGATAATGAACATATCCGATTCGGATATTATCCTAAAGTCAAAACAAATCTGCGTCTATTTAGTATAGTGTTAAATTGACTGACTCATTCAATTATTCGTCCTGTAACGTTTCGTGTTTTAATTTTTTTTAAGTAAAACAATCTTGAAACATGTCTGTAAGATGTATATTTGAAAAGTTGCATGTAACATTTTGGTAATAAAATCTAAAAAAAACATTACAAGTTTTTTGCTATCACCTTTGTCATATTATAACGGAATACACTGTCATTGTCATTGAATCGTTATTCGATATTAGCTTAGTACAAAGCTAAACTTGGGGCACCTAGAGGTTAGGAGAGTTTAGCTATAGCATCATATTGAGCCCAATGTTCAAACCAACGTTTAACTTCGTTTGTAATAAGGTTTGGTCTAGTACTTCAGTAAGTACTACTAATAAAGCCAGTACTTATTTTAAATCACATTTCGTAATAAGACGGATTACTGTAGACAATAGTCCTAAGTTAAAGCTAGGTAATCTCTTCGTTAGTACAAATTAATTTTGGTTTTAACGAGATTTGATTGCGCATATCATAACAAGCTTAGACAAAGATATTATCTCAGAGTTCTTGGAAAATATTTGAGCCTCAGCTTCAAAGCTGGATGGACTAATTGTTCAAATGAAAGTCAATGACATGCAAAATGTATTGTGCTAAGAGATCACTCACTGTGCTCGTAGTGTTATTGTAAGGACGGTGTGGGCGTCTGGAGCGATCTGTAATGTAATTGAACAGGGTGAAGACAAATATTATTAAGTTGTTTTAGATGAATGGTTTCTGTTAAACTACTCAAATTGGATAGTGTGGTAATACGACGCGTATAGTTTTAGTTTTGGACTACATTTTAGGGTTACGAAGCCAAATTGCAAAATAAATAAATCCTACTACTATTATAAAGGCGAAAGTTTGTAGGTATGGATGTATGGATGTTTGTTACTCTTTCACGTAAAAACTACTGAATGGATTTGAATGAAACTTTACCACAATATAGCTTATACATTAGAATAACACATAGGCTACAATTTTTGAGGTTTCTCATGTGAGGTCGTAAAACCTAAAGTCCACGCGAACGAAGTCGCGGGCAATAGCTAGTAACAAATAAATAAATTGAGACAACATCTCATACATCATTATATGTATATAAGAACACCTCACACACACAGGGGAAAGCCTTAGTTTGGGACCAGGACATTTCCTGAACCAAACAACGAAGGAACCACAAACACCCAGACCCAACACAAATATTCATTGCATCAACAAACATTTATGTTGGTGCGAGAATCGAACCCTTTATAGATTCGTCACGTCTGTCTGTCTGTCCATTCGTATGTATGTCACAACCATTTTTTTTTTTCGAAATTATAAAAGCCGTCCCGTAGCAATGAGAACAAATTCTTTTTCTTTCTTTTTTAGTATAATTCAGTAGAACATATCCAGATCTATATCTTTTTATCACTCATGCATGAGTCTCAAAGACATAGGAGCTGGGTGTACACACATTGTATCTAGGATTTATATGATGGAAGATTGCAGTAACAAAAGCTAGAATACCACGCCCACCTATTTCAATATAATATCGTGATAATTCAAAGTTATCGAAAAGTTGCATGCAAGGTTGCATTCTTTATGTACGAGTCGAATCACAAATTGGTACGAAAAAGTTTCTGTTAAATAAACTAAAAACGGAGCACGCGAGCTCTGCACGACGTGTGGGGTTGAAAATGACGTTTTCTTTTACAGCTATTGCCGCAGTAAACTATTCATTGGCATTCTAAATATACACTACAACTTTTGAAATTGCATAACGTTGTAAGTGCATTGTACTTTTTACATTTTACGTTTGTGGCGTGGTAAAACCTAATGCTTTGTGAAAAAGGGAATTCAAATGTTAAATAAAACCTTTGGTAATATTAATATTAATTTCCAATCGTTTGCTAATAAACATCTCCACACCAAAGTAGAGTCACAAGTGTGCTGCCAACCTCTAACCCCGGACTGAGTTTTCAGTTAGTCACTAAAACTCAGCGTTTTCGCTATTCACGCCTGTATAAAGAGGTATTTCGGTGGTATCACTCCGGTTACCGGCCATTATGTCAAATGCGTGTTTTTCAAGTCTTAACGTTGACTGTGAAAATCCATTTAGTTATTATAATTATTATGTCAAAAATATTAATAGTAATTTGGCAAATCATCTGCGTTAATGGTTACATTTTACTCGTAGAAGTATATTACCAACCAGATCGATTGAGAAATAATTCATTAATGAATTGGGCAATATATTTAGACTATAATTATATTATTGCCAGATATACGATTAATTCTAGTGAAGCCCAACCCTTAGTGCGGTTGCCCATAAATCTTTGAGATAAACCGTTAACATTTCACCTCTATAGGAGTCGAACCAAAAAATGATTACACAATACCTTCTTGAGGGCCTAAAATGATGGAACTAGCGCCGTCAACCTATTTACACTGATTGTGGCGACGATTAATAGAAATAGAATATTTTTTAACGTGACAAGGAACAAAAATTCAACAAAATATAAATATATAATAAAAACGGCCATTTTTAGCAATAATTAACTTGTCTTTGAGTTACTTGATTAAGTCTTGAAAAAGCCAAATTTACTTGCATCTATGTATGTAAAGTTTTACTTTCTTAAAAAATTACATAATGTCGCCACAATCAGTGTAAATATGTAGGTTGGCGGCGCTAGTTTCGTCAATATAGTCCCTTAACATTAACTTAATAAAAACTAACAAAAAAGTTCTTTAGCCAAATGGACTCAGATTGAATTCGTTATTTATGTAGATAATTTTCAACTAGAAGTACCCACTTGAGAATTTAATGAAAATATTTTTTCCTATGCTCACCAGACTAGAAAATTGGGGCTCAGTGCATTCATTTAATATCTAGTTACGAATGAGGGCTATTGTTTGGACACTGACAAGGATTCTGAAAAGGGTAAATAAGTGATGTTAAAATGCATAAATATATAGATAGATATTCTTTATTGCTCAGGAATGTAAAACTTGAGTGAAACAACAGCGATAAACAGTACAATAATAAATGTGTGATTATAATCCATAAGTAATTATCCGAGGGAGAGTTATGCTTTGGCATGAATGGGCTGACTCCACAGGAGTGACAATATAGCCTCCTAAGACCATTGTGGAGCAGCGCCTGCGCTGTGTTTCGTCGAGTGAGTGAGGGTAACGGATGCCCAATTTGGGGGAAAGGAGGTTAATGGTGGGAAGCGCACTTGTGACTTTAATGATGTTGCATGTGTCTATGGTCGGTGGCAATTGCTTACTATAACACTATAGGTGATCCGTCAGATCACCTCTCATCTATGACATTAAAAAAAAACACAAGGGCCCTGAGAGGAGTCAAAACATGGTGATAAAATGTTATAAATTACCTATTTACCTCTTTTGTAGATCATTCCCTTCTCTCCTCTTCTTTCTTGTTTTTTTTTATTACATTTAAGGTGGTGGTGATTTAAAGCCAATTTATAGATGGCTTTTACGTCTACAAATAGAGATAAAGCTCGTATGAATTACCTCTCTGATGAATTAAAGTCTACTTCACGTACCAAAATGCATTTCTTGACATAATAATAATATTTCTGAGGTATTATTTTGACAAATCTGTGGATAAAATAAACTTTATTCTTAAAAGTAATAATAATATAATCTTTAGGAGTGTCCTTAGTCTTAAACTACCAAAAGGTTAAAAGATTCTTTATCTTCTGTATCTTATATACTATTTATAAAGAGATAACTTGTATAGACAACGACAAGGCTTATAGGTAAACCGAAAACACGAAACACTTGCGCGATGTAATTGAGCACAGCGCCATCTATTGGTTCATTTCTGAATTACGGTCCCGAAGCGGAGTAAGAGCGGGCCACTAGTTTCTCAATAAAAACATAATGTCACTTAATACTATCTCTTCAAAGGGGGTCATATCTTTCGATTTAAAGCGAAAATTTATCACGTTTCAAGCAAACCGGGGTAATTTCCTATCTGTCTAAAGACGCCGTGACTAAAATGCACCATTTAATATAAAAGTTAGGGTAAGCGATGCTAGCTCAGTGGTTAAGTAAGTGCGCCATATTAAAGGGAGGTCACTGACTCGAATTCGAGCATGCATAACTGATTTTCCAATTCTATGACTGAAACCGTTCCAAAAATATAAATTGTCTGTGGTGGTAGCCGGTTGAGATGCAAGAGTCGGGGGTTCGATTCCCACAGTAACGCAAATGTTTGTTGATGAAACAGTAATTATTTATGTCTGTATGTGTGGTTCCTTCGTTGTATTTGGTTACTACAGTATAAGGAAAAACCTTAGATTGGGGTCAGGAAAATGTAAAAGTAGGTATATGATGTTGTCTCAATTTATTTATTTCTTATTATTCATATTCATATTAATTTATTGCATAATGTATGTAAATTAGCTCGAGAATCAGTTTCTGAACCGTGTAACCGTGATTCAGTTGGTATGGAAGGTCAGACACAATGAAAAAGTTTCATTGTAATATATCACACTCCTGAAATAGATCAAGGTTCCAACGTTGTTGGGCTCCAAAGCGAAGGATTTGGCCGCTGATTATGAGAAGATGATTATTTTATAAATGTGCCTTAGCCTTCAAAAAACAAAAACACTTGCAATCTAATCTATTCTTATTGTTTCAGATAAAATACCCCCAGCACAGGGACTCGGGGATATACGAGTGTCAAATATCAACCACGCCACATATGAGTCACTTCATACATTTGAACGTCGTTGGTAAGTATTTTAAACGAATTTATTTTTTGTATGTACTCGTATTGTCATCTATTTATTAACTACGACCGACCGTAGATAACTCATCTAAAGTTAAAGATCGCATTCTGTAAGCAAATCCATGGAAAGGTTGTCGCAGCCTGCGTGCACGGCGTGTGCGCCGTGTAAACAGCTGTGTGTACGCCCATCGAGTGAGGCACTTAGCGTTCCCGTTAGCACACGTGCACACGTGCAATAACTAATGAAGGAAGCTAAAGCTTCCTTGTAGTAGCTGTGCCGTAAATTCGGTAAAAAAATAGATACCTATACTGTGACGTCATCAGTCACATTACCTACATCACAACACTCGCACAGTTGGTATGGAAGGTCCACACGTTGCACTGACGCCACTGACACCACGTGCCTAAAAGAAATAATGTCTGTTAATTCTTAATACTGAGTATTTTAAAAGAAACAAAACTAGTGTAATTGTTATGACACTAGCTCGACTGACATTACAGTCTCTGTATACCTATAAACATTCTTCATTGTTCGACATCGTGTTTTGGGGACCCTAAATTTTCATTTACAAGGTTGTGAAAACTTTATATAACTCACCCTATAATTAATTATTCTTTACGTTTAGTATGTACCATAACTGGTTAAAATATGCATGATAACGGCATGAGTAATCCAAGTTCTTTGTACGAACGAATATTAAATCAACACCTCAGTTTATGAAACTTTCATATCCAAGAAGCAGCAATATTGATAAGTCAAACTACAATTATAAAGAATTTAGGTTACTAATGCCATGACTCAGTTTCAAGGAACAGTTCTGCACGTGACTAATTGGCATGTTCAATATCGTGGTAATAAAATATTGTGCTGTAAAGTTAAATACTGCAGTGACTGTTAAGTTTTGTAGGCGTTCACTCCTGACTAGGCATGGAAAGTTGGAAAATTTTATTGGCTTTAACGTTTGTGACTTGATAGATAAGGTTCAAAATTTGGTCCGAATGGTGCGATCCATTCTATTTTAGTCTAACATACTTGCCTTCTCCTTATACTATACCTAGTACGAAAAGCACATACCTATGCTTAAAAGCCACCTAAACTCCAATTTGTAATTGCTCAAATTCTTTTATTTCACAGACAGTAAAACATTAGTACTTATTTATGATTCTAAATTAACAAAATAGTTTATTTCATTAACATCTACTTATCTATTATTATTTATAACGAGGATGATTTCATGGCCAACGTAATAGCATAGGTACAGTCAACAGCAAAAATAGATTGAAAATGCGAAACGCTTGCACGATCTTATTGAATCCCAGCGCCATCTATTAGCGTTGTTCCAAGTTACGTAAAACACGTTAAAAACCATTCGAACCATGTCAATTTACTTAAATCATGATCCAGAACAATCTACGAATTCTAGATACGTAACGTGCAAACCGTAGTTTACACTACCAAGTTGTACAAATACGCATATACGCCTTAATGCCGCAGTGTTTCTCGCAGTAAACATAAAACCCGAGTGATGTTGCATTCAGATGTTACGGTACAGTTACTGCGGAACAAGTGGTAGACAAACACGTAACAACGGAATCCCAAACGTTTGAGTAGCTTTATTTTTGATGCGCGTTTACGTTTCAACTTTTCATTTTACGGTTAATATTGAGCATGTTTGCTTGGCGAATTAAGGCGGCTAGGGCTGTGAGGTTGACTCCATCTTCTGATAATTGTCATCCTCACCGATGATTCGGTTATGGAGGCAAATCTTAACGATCAGCCATCGACGCAGACATATAGTACAGAAAACTTAACGTACTTAGTGAGGCACAATTGCTGTCTTCCAGACTTGGGCTGACTGAGGATTCCTATCAGAAAAACTCAGGTAAAAATGTTGGCCCTACCTGAGGATCGAACCCGGGACTCCAAGCGCAGCCATCGCTTTAACGTGCGACCCACTACCCACTGCTCTACCAAGACTTTGACATTGCATCTTCTGATACAATGTCCATGGCAAACAAACTGATGGTAAGCGACTACCGCAGCAACTTCATAATCCTCATACAAAAAACTTATTTTCCAACGATTATATTATTGCAAACCATGAGTGTCGTGCTACTCTCTTAATCACAAACAAAACACAATGTCCAATGATTAAATATTAATCATAATTTAAAGAAGAGAAGCCGTCATTTACATAAATCAATTAGTAAGTATCAGCATTACATAATTGCTTTGCAAACATGAACCCCTAAATTCGGGTAATCTGAACCATTCTCCTTGATTGGGAATGTAGCTGGAGGTTGGAAGTTGATAATTGGACTCTCATTAATTCGTTGCACGAGTTAAGGGGTCATCTTATATACTATTATATAAAGAGATACATTCTGTATAAATGTATAAATCTTATACTAATACCAATAAAATTAAAAAAGCAAAACGCGCCCGAAAAAACTCGTCAGAGAATTTCAAGATTTTTTGCTCGTCACTGCTCTAACTTGACTTCACCAATATTTTTGTGATGGTAACACTGACTAAACTTTGCTTCAAATCTACTGAAATGACTTGATTCATTTATTAATGTTCGTGTATGTTTTGTTAGCTGTCCTTATCTAATTATTATTTCATTTGTAATTTCCTTATGAATAATTATTTGTGACTGATTTTTTACTACTTATGTTATTTGTAAATCAATTGAACAAGTCAGTCTCAAAAATGTTGCCTAGTTAATAAAAATATTATTTACAGCGAAACTTTATTGTATGAAGTATTTCACTAAATGTTTTATCATATTTTTGCTAGATAAATAATGAAAGAAAGATGATTTACTCTCAGTTTATTGCATAGCGATCAAACAAATTATGAGCCCGAGAAAACAAACAGCATATTAATAAATAGCTGCAAAAAGTAAATTAAAACATAACAAGCAAAGTACGGCAAAGAAGATAAACGTAACAAGGTTTTCTCAAAAAACTTACACAAAGATAATACAAGGTCTACGCCCTATGCAGGATTAATTATTTTCGTTAAAAACTTGAGGTAAACGCTCAAGTCTCAACCCTAGTGCGTCACAAAAGTTCGTTAACTTGGCAATGTTTACGTTCGTCATGTTTGAGCAAGTCGGCTAATTAAGTGCGGCGTATTAGAAGCACGCACGCGAGTTATGAGGTCGAAAGAGAAATAGAAATTACCCCAAGAGCTGTAGCGATACCTACGGGTTCCTTTGGAAACTTGAAGGGTGGAGCGTGATTCTAAAATTTTAAGGACGCTTAAGCGTGGATTTTACCCTTAACCCGTTTCTTTGCACTGATATTCCAGTTTTGACTGCCGATACTTATGTATCGGCAAATAAGGGCAGATTTATAAGTGTGCGTAGTGTGAGATTAATTTTTCATTCTAAGGAAAGAAAAAGGTAAAGGTATAGTTTATTTAAGGTAGGTGTATAGGGTGGCAGAGAGACAATCACCGATGTAAGCAATGCCACCCCATAGAATACTGTTATGCGTCTCTAATTTTTGTGTGTATTATTTTGAAATGCAACCTACAATTGTAAATAAATAAAATTCAGTTTCATTAAATTGATATCTACAAAACTGGATCTGAAAATAGATGCAATAAATTCATTTCAACTACCGACTATTTCTATTATTTTGATTCATTTCAATCGTAAAATTCAATAAAGCAACGATTCAATAATTTGTTTTACTTCTTTATTCAAAGTTCAAAGGAATGAATGGAATATAGAAGCAACTTTGATCGAAAATAACGTATTTGCACTTTGGACCAAATAAATCGTTGGAAGTAGTTAGTTTTTCATTCGTGCTATAAAGTAGAACTCTTCGGAAAAGTCGTAAAACGATCGTCAAGAGCTAGATTCAAGCGGGCTGGCTATGACATTTTTCTTTTAACGCGGCTGGGCACATCATGATGTAACGTTTTACGCAACTAAACCTTATCTTGAGTTCATACGGCTTGAATTGCATTGACTATTATTTTGAAATAAACTATTGGTTTTTATCAGTCTGTTACATTTGAGTAAGGTAATTCGCTGACATTACTTTCACAAATGTTACATTTGGTAGTATTCTTACCGCATAAAAACTTCTAAGGAATTTCTTCAAATTTTTACCTTCTTACATAAATGTTGATTTCTTTGGCTTGACCTCCAATACACTTAACCTCCATTTCCTTTGGGCACTCATAGATCTAAGATATCTTCTCCGAGACCGCTATTAATTTCTACAATAGATCTTCTTGGAAAATTCCAGAATCTATTATTGGTTTAGTATTGAAGAGCGCCCTCCAATCTTCGCACGTGTAAAATCTGAAATAGACGGTAGCTTTTCTTATTGTGTAACAACTTGCTTTTAAGGTTAAGTTTATTAATATCAGGTATTGCAGCAGTATAACCTCTTAAGAACCACGTGCCGGGTACATGAAATTCGAAAAAAATACCGAATTTGCTTCCATCAAGAATTCTATACGTGCGACGCGACCGGTCTCCGCAAGCACAGTAAAGCTGTTTTTTTTGTATTGTTTTTTTTTCTTTTGCTCGTAACTATAGTTAATAAACAGTCAATTTTTTTTTTTCAAATATCTCCGGACTTAAAGGCAACTCTGTCTTTTTGGATAATTTATTAAGATTGTGAACGGGTGGGATGCAAGTATGATGGTTAAACAACGACGAGAGACTGACTTATAAATTGTATGATATTAAATTGGTGTTCGTTAGCGTTTTTAGGTAGTCTGATCAACTTTTATCCAATATTCCGTTTCAGTTGATGATAAAACTGATTTTAATTATGTAATGGACGTATCATTTTTACTGCATTTAAAATACTTGTATGATCCATATGTCGTCGATGAAAAAATGGGCCATTAGAACGTAAATTCTATCTTCATTTTAATAATATCGCTTATTCTATTACAGAACCAACGACGGAAATAATTGGTGGTCCCGACCTGTACATCGATCGAGGCAGCACCATCAACCTCACCTGCGTGGTTTTGTACTCGCCAGAACCTCCAGCTTACATATTCTGGAATCATAATGATGCGGTGAGATTTTATAAAAAAAAATGTTTTAATTTGCTTCTGGCTTAAACTTTTGTGGTCTATGACGTCACCATGAATTATACAGAATATGAGAGGTGCTGTAGCGTTTGCCGTGAAACTAGAGCTCAGTTAGCAATATGCTGAACAGTTTAACTTCATTATTTATTGCTATCAATAATTTTATTATAATAACTATTTTGTCTATTTTTAAAATTGGGTTCTCTATCATTTTAATGTAGCACCTAAAGTAAGATTCATTAATCTAGTGGTTTGAGTACCAAGCCTCACAATTCCCGGGTTGAGCAAAAGTACTATTCGAATTTTTCGAACTACATAAAGGAATTTAAGCGTTTACCACTCTAAAATAGGCCTTACAACATAATTTCTGTCATAAAGGCACTTTTTTATCGACTTGGCCTTTGCTTTACAGTGGACAGTAGTATAGAGACTGTAATTTTTCTTTTTTTACCTATATTACATACAATATGATGAATGAAATGAGGTTGTAAAGTAATGCACTTTAAAATATACTTCAGAATACTTATAATAATTTAATTTTTGCTAACAGATAATAAGCTACGACTCCCCGCGAGGAGGGGTTTCAGTCGTGACAGAGAAGGGTGAGACGACTACCTCCTTCCTGCTCATACAGCAAGCTAGACCCTCAGACTCGGGCACCTACCAGTGCAACCCGAGCAATGCTCAGTCGAAAAGCGTGGTGGTTCATGTATTAAATGGTGAGTATCTTACTGGTAAATTAAACTTTTTTAATAACCAGACACTATCTGATAGGTAGTGAAGACTTGGCCAAAGGCGGATCGTGTCTGTGATTCTGATCATACTTCTAAATGTAAACTTATTCTTTAAATGTTTATTTAATCACCAGAAATAGCTACTAATTAAAACAAATTTTAAAAGCTTTTTTCGACTTTCGATATTAGATATTTATACTAACTACTATACAAATCGGTTCAATCTCTATTATCATAATGCTAACAAAACTACTTTCTTACAAAGTTATAGTTATTGTAAGTGTATGTTTTATTAACTGTTTTGTCCTGTTATAATTTTTCGAATTTCGAATTTTTTCTAAAGTATTCGCTCGTTAAAAACTTATGAAAATTATAAAATCAGCTTCGTTAGCACTATTTTATCTTAGCTCCTCAATAACTAAGTTAGCTCATTTAAATTGGTTATTTTTTTATACTGCCGTATACATAATAAGGCCGTTAACACAAAATGAAAATCCAAAATCGATTTAATGCACTTAACCGTATTTTGGACATAATACGACAGAATAACGTGATAACATTGTAAAATCATCTTAGTCTTTTTAATAAGCGGCCTCTAGAACAGGAAGCCGAACAAGCAGAACTGTCAAAATTTCTTACAGAAAAAATAAAATTTCCGGGATAAAAACCATTATCATTAAAACAAAGATAGCCATAAATCAGGGAAATGAAACGTTCGCTGTAATGGCCGCGTTAATATTTTAACGGTTATAATTTTATTATAATTAGCTTCAAATGTTGCGAAACGAACCGTATGACATTAATCATTTCAATAAGACTTTATTTTATGCTGATGGCTTTAGTTTTAGCATTGTTCGATTCTACTACGTTTTTGGAATACTTGAAAAACATTATGGACACTTAAACTGATTGACGAGTAGTTCTTAATTTTCGCGTTGCATTATAACTATTATAATAATAATGGTCTGTGGTCACAAGCTGTCTATAATAATAGACCGCTTGTGGACACGGCTGATCATATCAGCCGTATTCGCCGTATACGCAGCCGAAACGTCAAGCATAAATTATGTGCTTAAAAATTAATGTTGCGATAAGTCCCGTCTATTATAATAATAGTGATATACGAGTATCTAGGTCCAAGTAGTAGATAAATTTTATTTTTTTAATTGAACATTTAATCAAAACTTCGAGAGTTTTATTGTTTGTTTATGCGAAAAGACAATTACTTTGGAGTTACCCCCGCTTATTGCCTAAGTTTGCGTACAACTTTCAATTACTTGCAAATTATGCGTTTGCATCTCGTTTGATCTTACACAGCCGAAAGTTTTCTAGCAAATGCTTAGCCGGGGTAACTTCGCTTTGTATATTATCAAAATTTGTAGTGTTGTCGAGAGCAGTTTTAATTTTTGCCAAAGAAGCAAACTCGATTTTCCCTTTGTCAGGAGAGTACCCCGCGGCGATGCAGAGAGGGGGGCAAGCCTTCGCACCGACGTCGCCGACCCACTGCCTGGTGCTGGCAGCGTGTCTCTTCATATCACTATCCTGACAAATACCACGAATCGCCTCCCTGTAAATACAAGAATTTTATCGTATTGGCTGTTTACAATAACGTTTGTGACGCAACTTACCACCTTCTTCAACACACATTTATAACACAAATGTCAGTGTAAGCAGCTAAACAAAATACTCGCTATTTTATAGTATGGGTTGTGTTATGTAAAATATAAATTTAAATAAATCCCTGAGCAAGTAGCTGATATGCTTGTTTCGTATAGAATTTGTATATAGTGTACTATAAAACAACTATGTGTGTTACTTGTATTATTTTTATTCGAATAACTCTAGACATGGTCACTTTCGTTCACTAGCTCCAAATTTCAAAGTCCTTTGAAAAAGATCCCAAAATTCGCAAGTAGGGAAAAAAATTAAAATGAAATACTATATAGATGAAATTGGATTAAAAATACCTGGTTAGATCTTGTATTTTTTTGCATGGATAAGAAAGATCCAAAAACGTATAATGTTATAATAAAAATGTATTAGAAATTGAAAATGAAAAAGTATTTTAAACCTCTTGTGAGAAATAAAGATAGTGACACAGGAATGTATAAACAGCTGACAATACTACGATAAAACACAAACGTTTAGACAAAAGGACTGTACATAATTTAACTAAAAATAAAGTTATACGAATCATTCTACCTAGCTTTACTGTATCTGTTTTAAGATAAGTGTAAATTGTAAGTAAGCATTTAGTTATAAAATTGTGGATTTAAACAATATTTGTAAATATTTGACTATAAAGACTTGGTTACACAGGTTTTAGAAATAAATTGACACGAGTTGATGGCAACAGCGGTTTTGTATTCGAAGCAAAAGTAGTATGGCTAAAAATATCGATACTGTCCGATATTAATGTAATACACAAGACAGTCAAATAAAACCTGTAGATGAAGTCTTTCCTGTAATTATATCTTATATACAAAATAGATAAAATAATAATATAAGTATTGAATTAGTAATGGAAAAATATAAATTTTACAGGTTAGTTAGAAAAGAATTCTAATTTGAAATTACAGTTGTTTATACTTAAGTGTTCTTCCCCCTGTTGCATGATCTCTCCAGTTTTAGAATATTATGAATATAAAATGTTTGCCTAACATTTTATGAGTCCCTTATTTTGATAATAACCTGTCATTCTGCCATACATTCCTATGAATTATTTTTGTAAAGAACAACATTCTTTGACATAGCGAAGTATATTGTCATTCCCCGTCCCGGTACATCTATGAAATTGATCTCATCGCAAAATGGTTGAGATATATCGAAGTGCTTTCTAGACAGATGCTGTCGTTAAAAAACTAAATTATATTTATCATATTTTATTTTGTATTCTAATATTACATTGTACATAACATGCTGTCTATAACATCTACTGAGACACAATTTTTTTCGATGTAAAACCTACGATGGAAACTTTTACTGACGTGTTTCTCTTGTATAAGATATTAAATGACAGATCTCGATTAATATAACCAGTTATTATTATGTCAAAAGTTTATTATTGTATACAAGTAACAATAGTATTAAAACTTGTTGTATGTATTACGATACCAGGAGATGCGGAGCCCCGCACGATATAAATTACATGTGTAATAAACATTATAAAGAAACAATAAAGTTTTAAAAAAATAATTGCGTTTCTTTAAAATAGGAATATGACGATACTATCGAAGTAAGCAGTATAACAATGATGTTTCTTTTTTTAAAGAACTCGTACATTGACCTGACTCCGTACCTACTAAGAAGTGTTTTCTATAATTATATTTTACAAAGAGAAAATGCCTATATGGGCCACCAACTGACTTATAAAAACGAAACGCTAGCGGGATGGAATCGACACCCAGCGCTATCTATTGGCAGAGATTAGAACTAATACCTAGGAACTAGGTACTCGAAACGTAATGTATAATAAAAAGAGTAAGGATTTGTCAGTATTGATGCCAAGTCAAAATCAAACAGACATCAATTGGAAACATTTTGGGCCCACTTTTTAGACGCTGCTTTATACGCAAAGACTCGGGACAGGCGGTGTCATATTTCATTATAAATGATACTCATTTATGACAATTAAGTTGTTCAAAATGATCAGTGGCCTTACCATGAGTTTGAAATACTACCCTCGCTATCCATAACTATTGCTCTGTTTCTTTCAAATGCATCACAATGAAAGAGACAAAGCGATAGTTTTCATAGCGAGGATAGTATTTCAAACTCAGGGTAAGGCCACAGTAAGTTTAAAGGGAAGTTATTGTTGTACTCTCCGGTCTTATACTCGTGACACAGACTTTTTTATTTTTACGATTACAGTTACCTAAACTTTTGAGAATTGAATTAAAGATTCATATCGCTCGAAATGTTTTGTTTACATACAAAAATAAGACAGAAAGTGTTTGCTGGTGAAGTGAGAAAAATGAGGGTCGGAGTTTCGACCCTGGCTGTGTCTTATGAATATCTAATCTCACTGAACTGAGATGAAAAATGTCTTTCCTAATTTGCAACGACTTATTTACGTTAGGGATGTGAAGGACTTAATGGAAAAAAACCGTATTTTTTAATTCAATATTACTCGATTTGTCAGTGGGGCCTCTACGTGTTGGATCTGTGTCCCCACGCAAGCCTTCCAAAGGACCGGCCTCCGTGCCTTGATTTTTCCGCAGGAGAGATACAAAAAAAAATATTTTTTTCTGTTATTTAGATAATGTTATTCCAATAACACACTTAAGAGGTATTTACGATTAATCAGATGAAAATTATATTGTTCTTTTATTTTAGTATAAAAAAATTAAATTAAAAATAATTACTGTCACAAATATGTCCAGCCCGATTTTACATTTGACTAGTATCAAAAGTACCTACATATCAATATATTACATAAATCTTAATCGAATTAATAAAAATCGATAAATATAAATTTTGAAATCGATTATGTGAAACAATAATCGATAAAGAGAAAATATTTAAATTATTTTTTACCATCCCTAATTTACGTGCCACATCATCCATGTTTTGTAAAGCAAACGGGCGACGCCGAATTGAATTCTGACTCGATGGGGTGCGCTGTTTTCGTGTTCAGCGATGAATATTTAAACATTTTTGTGTGAAGTATGTTCTGAGTTGGCTTTGATAATATAAAACAAGCGAGTTTTCAAATACAGTCATTTGTCTATTAAGTACGCCTGATACGGGGAATGCGGAAATGGTTTGCTTAGCTCAGTCGTGTACATACATATACCTATACTCTGATTCATAATCATGTAAAGTAAACTGACAGATGAAAATGACAAGTTTCTATGCATTTTGACATTTTGCATGTGTCAAATTGAGTGATAATGTATGGGGATGACACATTGACATCTGTCAGTTTACTTTACATGATTATGAATCAGAGTATACGTGGGAAAGATACAGGGTGTATCTATCCCACGAAACATCTACATTTACATATCTTTAATCACGTCTTCTACCAACCATCGAACAATGTAATTTTTTTATGGGATAGGTGGCAGACAAGCAGATGGATCACCTGATGGTAAGCGATTGCCGTCGCCCATAGACACCCGTAACACCAGTGGAGACACAAGTGCGTTCCTTTCCCCCGATTGGGCCTCCGGTACCGTCACTCACTCCGCGAAACACAGCGCAGGCTTCACGCCAGTCAGCTGTAGTATCACGGCCGGCCCATTCGTGCCGAAGCGTGGCTCTCCCACTGTTCTTACTTAGCGTGTGCGCGCAACATAATTTTTACGTCTTTCGAATCTAATAAGCCACAATGCTGTTACTAGGTGAAGGTTTGTAGGTTATTTGTTCAAAAAACGCCAAGTAACAAACAAAATGTGTAACATCGCGTTTTAATTCGACGTAACAAATTTTGTTCAGTCGTAACTGAGCCTTGGGGCAAACTAAGCGACTAATGTTTCCTACGTCAGTCGACCTTACTTAAACTTGTATATTTTATCATTATCGAATCTAATATTTACCGCACGCACGTATATACGTGAGCACCTAAATTACAGGGCGGCACACGATGTGGAGGGGCGAAAAACACGTCCATCAACAATAAGGGTTGACTCGGTTCTGACTTTAGTCCCGTAATAGTTTAAATACCAAAAAAACTTGCCGGCCTCTGTATTCTTAGAGAACTATTTGGGTGTCTTTAAGTCGAGAGTGAATAGGCTTCTTCTGGGAAAGCACGTTACATCTTAGACCTCATTGTCACTCTCCATCATATGAGCATGAGGTCAAGTGCAAACCCATTAGGTAATATAAAAAAAAACTCAATACTCAATATCATTATTGCATCTATAGTTTAGGTACAGTAGGTGGTAAATCCTACTAATATTATAAACGTGAAAGTTTGTAAGTATGGATGGATGGATTGATGTTTGCTCCTCTTTTACGCAAAAACTACCGAATGGATTTTAATGAAACTTTATATTAATAAAGCTTATACATCAGAATAACACATAGAATAGAATAGAAAAGTGTTTTTTTAGCACACAATAATAGGCTACATTATAAAAATTCATATTCAGTCTTAGAGATGTATGACATTGTATTTATTAGGGTATTTTAAAGAGGTAGACAAATATCAGGGCCCACTTATTTAAGCAACTCATGCCCAAAATCAGCGAGGCATTTTATCAGATATAAAATTTGCATCAATGTCTTGGTAAAAAAGTCATCCAAACTATGGTAAAAAAGGTTCCCTTTTTCAAGCAAACGAACACCAAAGTTCCCAAATACTTTTTGTCTACATAAATTTCCCTCTCCCGATGACAGTCAACCCTATGTAAGGATTGCTAAAGTAATGTCTGCTCACGCGATCTTCCTCGTAAAACAGGGAAATGCAATGGGAAAACTTTACTACAAGATAAATGTATCTGATACCCGTGATGGATTTTTAATATTGCCCAACCGGCTTACAAACAACAACAGGAACATGATTGATCTATACAAGATCCAGAGCTTTCAAGGATATTAATTTGATTTCGCGTCTTAAATGAATTGGGTATCATTTTGGTGATGTGGCTAGCGGGCTCTTTGAAGATGGATGTAACAGAAAATTTATATGAACACACTGGAGTTATACAATAGATAGACTAGTAAGTCAGTAAAAGAGTTCGTTATGTGTTATACTTACTCCACACTACATTTCCTTTTAAACATAATGAATGACCTGAATATAATTATAATCTGCAGATAGACCATTTCATACAAAAACATAACTGAAAGTGTTTGAAAAAGTGATGCGTTTGAAAGAGCTGTTAATAGTAGTTTTACAGATATACTCGTATTAAATTTGGCATATAATGCGATTTAGGTGTTTCTGTATTCGAGTTCGAAAACGAAATGTAGTATTTTATTTTCGACTATATTTTATTATTGTGGTTGGTTTTAAATAATATAATTTAAAATGGAATGGAACCTTCGTTGGAGGCTAATAATACTTTTAACGCGTTCAGTTCATGTAGCGTTGCTGTTAAAAGCAAAAATTTTGTAGGTATATTATATCGTACCGTCATTAAGTTCAAAAAACAACCGACAAATAATCAAATAACGAACCAATGAAAATTATACCAATTACTTGGTGCGGGAAAGACGACTCAGGTAAGTAGTACGAGGTGGGTGGCAAATTATTACCGCATCCCCCCAAACTTACCCCACCCACAACCCTGCGGTTGAAGACAGAATTAACTGGTCGACCTTTTGTGACAACTCAAAGTATTAGAGGTATACTTAAGGTACTTAATATCGCAAATAAGTATCATTTTATTGCTAAATAATTAGGTACCTAAGATATTGAAGAAACTCGAAACTGCTAAATCTACCATAATCTACTTAGTTCTGTATACACTAGTTTGTTTGACTTTCAGTCTGAACCCCTGTTTTGGGAATGCAATCTTAAAGCAAAAGTGTTACTTTGCCTCTTAAGAGGAAAAGAAAAAGTTTTATAGTGAAAGTAAATCTTTTTAAACTTTTGGAAAGTTAATTTTCCGTTTTATGAAACGTTAAGCAATGGAAAGGAATAAAATCATAAAACCTAATTCATAGCAAGAGTTGAACTACTAGCCACAAACTGTTCAATGTTTCTATCCTTTTCTAAGATTGTTCAAGCTAAGACTGATGCACACATAATGTTGGCTGTCACTTGCGATCGTTTTTTGCACTTTTTCTCGTATAAATGAATAAAAATAAAGTAAAGTATCAGCCTACATACTGCAGAGCAAAGATATAAATCAAGGTATTGCTACTATGACGGGATTATCTTAGGCTCAAAAACTATGCTTGCCTGAAGCTTCTTCCAGGACCCCGAGATCACGACCCGGTACTTAAACAATTAGACCAACAGGGCGTTAATAAGAATAAAATAAAAGCAGCGAAAAAGAAACGTAGCAGCGAGTTGCCATGTAGATCCCTTTTAAACCGCTGCCTCATTATACAACTGAAATACTATATCTTAAAAACCATCTCCTTTAAAGTTGTAAAACAGACATTTCCGCCGTTCAAAAATCTCGAGACTATTTTAAATTCGCGTCAAATCCACAATAACAGGCAGATAAACTTTCACCCCAATTAAAGCAATGGGAACAAAAATGAGGGTACATAATTAAAGGGCATGACACTGTTATCGCGACGCGGCCGGTTTAACAACAATTAGTTAAAACCAAAGCTACTGTTGTTGACGTAACGCGAAACTTTACCAGCACCTTTCATTTGTACTAGCCCCAGCTTCAGCTAGGGTTACAAAAGAACAGGGGTTTTTGCACGGTTTACTATTAGCGGTGAAAATTTGCACTGCGTTTTTTATTTAAAAATAAAAATTGTTTAAAAGGAGAAAACATGTAACCAATTAGTGATTAGAATGTAAATGGTAGCAGAGCAGGACGGCCTTGTAAAAATTGATGGCTCATGTTGACAAACAGTGATGTAAAGGGGCCAAGTGATGGTGAGATGGTCACCACTCGGCGAAACACAGCACAGGGGCTGCTTCACGCCGGTTTTCTGTGAGGCAGTGGTATCACTCCGGTAAGTAATTAGGAAGAGGAACAGAGGGCGGCCGTAAAATATATGGATGGAATGTCATGATTGAAAAGGGAGTGGTTGATGCGATGACATACAACAGTTACATATAATCCATTTCAGAGAAATGAACCATAACCTCAAAAATACTACAAATAAAATGGCGTGCAAGATAGCAAACATATTCGAATATTTAATAACAATCATTATTAAAACTATCATTAAAATTTGGGAAATTATCAAGTATTCCAAAATTAAACAGCCGGATTGCATGCGCAAAGTTCCAATCTGGTTTAAAGTACCAAAAGCATTTTTCTCCTTACTTTGTAGCGTACAATGACGCATCCGCCATTATCCTAGTGATGCCAATCAAGTTAAATTTTGAGTCATTTATTATTTACTTGAGTCATTAAAATCCGAAAAACTTGCATGCGCATTGCGCAACTCTTACTAGTAGTCGGAGCCTAAAATAATTATACAAAGAAGTATGGCCACTAGGTACGCTTACCGAGTCGCGATCTCCACTCAAGTACTTTACGGTTTCAATGGCTGTCAGTTCTGCGGAGAATGTGACCAGCCCACTGACACTTCAGTTTGCTGATTCGGTGGCCTATGTCGGTGAATGAGCTCCTATCAAATGTTTTCTTAGGAGACCACAAGGGTTTCTAAGGTTGGTAATGCGTAGGCAAGTGCTGTTAAGATTTGACTACAAACGGTCTATACAAATGTTAAAATAACTCTAGCCCCATCACTACCGTCCCCCACATTGTAACCACACGTGGTGCCTTAAACCCGTCGCCTCAATTAAAATAAATTGGACCAAAATCGCGGTACACTGTAACATTTTTAATTGCAAATAAATTTTGTTGCAATCGCCATGAGTCGAATAAATAATTAATCGGTTAACTGATTGCGCTCCCTGAGAGCGTTTAATAAATCAGTGTATTAAGTATGCATATCACATTCGAATTAATTTACTTTTAAAACTCTTGAAGCGTGATCCGCATATTGGTTTGTATTGTTATCAAAAACTCATTGGTTTTCGGACTAAAAGTTGAACTGAGTTTTTTATTGAATTTTTATGCGGGTCTTGGAGATAAGGCGTTTTCAATTAGAGAAGGAATTTCATTTTTTATCATGAACAAAGTTTTCAGAGGACGTAATCTAGATAAAGGTTATCTACTTTTAATGTTAGTAATTTTCCAAACAATTTTCTTTGTCACGTTGATAGCCTTACTATTTTTAAATTGGTCATATTTATAGACACCGACAAGGCTTAAAGGTATTTAATCCAAAAAAACGAAAAGCTTGCGCGACTTAGTTGAGTCCCTGCGCCATCTATTGGTATTGATTTAAGTTAAATCCTACAACGAAGTGAGGGTTACCTTTAGTTATAAATAAATTCATCATAATTTAAACAATTTTGACGAATATTTCATTTCATACAAAATAGACCGCCCACTCACCAGCAATTTGTTTCAAAAGGCTGAGCATTAAAATGAGCTACTAAAATAGTACGATGTATAAAATACTTTCCCTTTAATGATTACGACAGGAATCGTAGTCAAAGTTACTAATTGGATAGGAGATTAACAACTTGGAAATGGAACCTACATTTTCAATACACGTGGCCACATTACGCGCTACCCGAAGTTTGACGCTTAATCCTCGCAACCGGTAAGAGCTGAACTAATCGATTAATGGAATTTCAAACTAGACTCGAATTAAATGCAATCGGTACACGCAATCGACTGGATTGTACCAACACGTTAGATTACAGCTAGTGATTAACCAAATCGTACGGAAGACCCTTACGCTGGGCCAATCAACCCTCACGTACTCAACCACTGATGAATACAGGAGCCCACTCAATAATGCGCCTTATTTCGTTCATGTTAAGAGCGACGGGTTGTAATTGTTAGTATTGCAACGTGCTTGATCTAATCGGGATTACGGCAACTTTCTCAGGGCCAATCTCGAATAACGGGGCTTACAACTTCATTGATTGTCGGAAGTTTGAGCTGGCTAAGTGGAGGTGTCATTGTTTGCGAAAGCGTTATCTGCATGTTGGAATTTTAGATGAAAGCATTCTTGGGAGGGTTCAGTTGTTCGAAATGAATACAGGTCTGTTTTAAGGGTCCCAGCCTTAGCTAGTTTAGCATGTCAAAACCTAAAAGTATGTCCCCATTTTGAAAAAAAATTGTTACTAGGTTTTGATGTAGAAGTGCCGGGGTTGTATTTGTATGGCGCAGGATTTTTTACTCGACGGAAACCAAAAGGCGACCAACTAAAGCTATAAAAAAAATTGGTTAAGAAAATTTTGTTCATGGTGACAAAATGTGATAATACAAATGACACGTAGCTAAGTCAACAATAATGTGATCGTGCAGGTTTTATGGAAGTATGGCCTTAGCATAGGAAGTGCATTGAAAAAAGAGTTATGAAATAATATATACAATTCATACAATTTACACCAAGTATTATTAAAAAACCACCAAGTATTATTAAAAAACCACCAAGTATTATTAAAAAACCACCAAGTATTATTAAAAAACCACCAAGTATTATTAAAAAACCACCAAGTATTATTAAAAAACCACCAAGTATTATTAAAAAACCACCAAGTATTATTAAAAAACCACCAAGTATTATTAAAAAACCACCAAGTATTATTAAAAAACCACCAAGTATTATTAAAAAACCACCAAGTATTATTAAAAAACCACCAAGTATTATTAAAAAACCACCAAGTATTATTAAAAAACCACCAAGTATTATTAAAAAACCACCAAGTATTATTAAAAAACCACCAAGTATTATTAAAAAACCACCAAGTATTATTAAAAAACCACCAAGTATTATTAAAAAACCACCAAGTATTATTAAAAAACCACCAAGTATTATTAAAAAACCACCAAGTATTATTAAAAAACCACCAAGTATTATTAAAAAACCACCAAGTATTATACTTACTTGAAACATTTTGATATAATGTAGCTACCTAACTATTTTTTTATTCTAAAGGTTTTACTTATGTACTCATATTTTAGAATGCGATACTGAGTTTTTCTATTTTTAGTTATATTCCGTAATACCCTCCAGTAGGTATGAAAGTTATTGGACCTACCAATTTATAAAACCGCAGTTTGTCTGATATTTTTTAGTTTTTTATTTACATGACCCTAAAACTGACATCGTAATAAATCCATTACTATAATTGAAAATATACTGGGGAAGGGTCCCCTATCGTATTCTCCTATCCAATTACGAGGCATCCTCCAAAATCATGTTATCCAACAAATTACTGGAAAATAATTACAAATGTTTCGAAAATTTTAAGGGTCCGATGGTCACGAAAAACCTTAATGTTCCGTGTATCTGGTTCTGTTTGAAAATAAATGTTAAAATCCTAAGTTAATTATTCTAGTGGATTGATTGGCATAAAACGCCAATTTACAAAAAATTCCGAGGGTGTCCGAAAATATAAAAGTACCTACTTTTGTACCTTTCTCTATCTGTAGAGATGCCTACCTAGGCAACCTATGTAGGGGGCTACAATATACAAACATACAACATAAATTTATATCAATTTATACATATACGCGTGCGTGCACAATGTTGACTCTTATTGCATTATAAATAAAAGTCATCTGGATCTTATATGAGTTGCTTTGCTATTGATACAGCTATGACATTACATACTTGTTCATAGAGATGACACGTTGGTAATATGATAGGATTTTGGATAAAAAACGGGCATTTGGAACTCCACTGGTGTTGCAGGTGTCTATGGGCGGCGGCAATCGCTTACCATCAGGTGATCAGTAAGCTCGTCTTCCACCTATCAGATAAAAAAACATATAAACATTTCGTAAATAATCACTAACTGGAGAGACTGGAAAGTGTCTCTAAGGTGTTGTGCTATCAATTAACACATTGTAATATAAAATTCATCCGTATAACTTATTTGTATTTTTGGTGTTAAATATACATTTTATTCTATTCTAAAGATGAAACCAATATTTTTCCATTCTGAAACCAGATTTTCATATTAGATACGGAACTTTATTACTCAACCTCTCCCCAGCGTATAAAGTTATAAATGTCAAGAGAACGAATAATGTACAATCGTTAAGCCTACGAAATCCGCGTAAACTGTTAACTGCGGGGAATGAAACTAAAAAGGGAGATTACGTTTTAAATAACACCATGGAAGGGAAAAAAGTCTATAATAAAGAAAGATGCCTCGCCCTGCGAAGGGGAGATATTATAAATGTTTGCTATATTAAAATTGTTCTGTTATGAAACATTCTTATAAGTTGTAAAGGAATGCTGTGGGCGCGGAGTTCATTAAAGTGTGCTACGGAAAGTGCATTTTCTATATTATCTTTCTTCTAGCAATGTTGTACCGTTTTTAATAGTAAAAGCAGAATATAAAGGATTTTTATGTAATAGGTGGTGGGCAAGCAGGTGGATCACCTGATGGTAAGCAATGCCGCCATGTTAACCGTGGTGTTAAGTGCAGTTGGTTGATTTTTGGTTATTGGTTATTTGACTAATTTTTTTTATGTGTTAATCAAAAGACGCCTCAATATAAGAAACATCGTTGAAAAAATCACTTGATTCTCATTTGAATTACCTGAGATAACTCAAGCCCAAAAACGCTCTATACAAATGGCTATTGAATTGTGACGTCACAACTCAAACTTCTGTGTGTGCGTCCAGTAAATTTTGTTTGGTAGCTATATCAAATGTTTCGTTTAAGTAAATGGTTTTATAATAAAAGTCGGTGAAAAATGTACGGGTAGTTTAATGATATAATTATTATTTTTTTAATTTTATACTTTAAAAATGGACTTGCCCATAAAACTTTGAATACCTACTCACAAAACCAGCTAGCCGTTATATTTTTAACTGAAAATGTTGGCCTATGGTTCTTATTTACCAATATTTTGATAGGGTATCAATATTTTTTACTATATCGAGATTAGTCAAATACTCAATTGTCGTACGACAAAAAAAAATTTAGCGGAATAAAAAATAGTATGTATTTCTAGATTAGTCTCTGTGGCCCTCCACACCACTGCCTATAGATCCCTGCAACACCAGTGGAGTTACAAGTTTTCACTCCGTCTAATGGTAAGCAGCCGTGAGATCCAAATAAGAGGTTGACAGGCACAAAAGAACAAACAAGTACCTATTGAGTCTGTCATCCTCACCCTGCTGAAGGCCTGCTGAGATGCCGTTTCACGCCCCGCCTAAAAAACCTAGGATTGTGAACTTGAAGGGCATTCCATGACTTGATGGCTCGAGCAGGAACGAGGGGCTAAATCCTCTTGGTGCCCGGTTTTTTTTATCCAAATGTCTATCAGTTCACCAGCGTGTTGTATCTATGTACAAGTACGAGTATGTAATATCATAGCTGTATTACAAAGCAACTCAATTAAAAACCAGTTGACTTTTATTTCCGATACAATAAGAGTCAATATTCTGCACGCGCGTTTTGCTGGTGTTAATAAATGGATATTAGTTTAATATATCGTATGTATGTATATTGCTGACGCACAATCAATCAGTTTAACCCATGCTGTTAAATTTACGACTAATATAAACTGTAACACATCAAATACAGGTCTTAAGGAGCACTTACGTGACGTCATAAATATAGATGAACAGGCTTAGGCTTGTGTTTTACTGCGGTTTAGCTACCGATAGTATAATTTCATGATTTGCATGTTTGCCAAACTACTTTAGTTTTATTTGTAGCACACATTTTAAGGCACTAACAATATGAGTATTCTTTAATATGCTTATAAACATTCAAATTCAACTCTTCATACATTAAAATCTTTAAATAACGAGCCTAGACCTTCCTAAAAGGCCGGCAACGCACATCATGAGTTGAAAAAAAGTATTAAACTTATGTATGATAATTTATTTTACTAAAAAAAAAGCTGTTCCATACAAAACGTAGGTAACTCTCACTACGGACTAGTTTAAAACATTCGAATATTCTTTGCTTACCTAATAATTTAATTGTTACATGACTTTGCCGATACGTTTTCATCACAGCTTTAAATAACATTTAAACAGAGCAAAATTATGATTCCGGCAAGAATCTGTTTTGTGTCTCTTATTCTGCCATTGCTTGCATTTTCTTATACAGACCAGAAAATGTCCGACTGAACCAAAAGTCTGAGTTCACGGGTGAAAATTTAAATAGACATCCCAAACAGCACTATCAAACAAATTCCCAGTGAATAGTCTCCAACCGGGCAGGGTTAAGAATCCAAACACTTAGGCCAAGGGTTTGGTAGAGCAATCTCACTAGAGGGGCAATCGATTCGATTTTTATTCGAGAGATATAAAAAATATCGAAAAAACGAATGTTTGCTTTGAAATCGAGCCAAGACTTTTTCATTTGAAGAGGTCAATTGTAATACAGCACGTCAAAATAAGTTCACAGTGAATAGTTTCTGATCAAGTCTTTACGCTTGACTTTTGAGCGTTGGGGAAACAAATTGTGTGTCGTAATTATTTCACTAGGCCAATAATGTAACATCTTCATGTCCAAATGACATCTGAATTTCATCTAAAAGTAATCAAACAATAACAAATTGACTTAAGTCGCATAATTGAAAAAGTGATAAGCGGTGAAAAATTATCAATATCTACGTGACAGGCCTAATCCAGTGTAGAAATTCTGGCAACTATTAAACAGTTTTGTCAAAATCAAATTATCTGTCTTATTTTACTAAGCGATAGTACATTCGGTCAACAAAGTTTTTTTTTATAGTATAGGAAGGCAAACGAGCAAGCGGGTCACGTGATGGTAAGTGAACACCGCCGCCCATGGACATCAGCCACACCAGAAGGAGTGCGGATGCGTTGCCGGCCCTTTAGGAAGGTATAGGCTCGTTTCTTGAAGATTTGGATGTCGTACCGGTTCGGAAATACCGCTGCGGGAAGTTGATTCCACAATGAGGAGGTGCAAAGTTACTGTTTAATGTGTTAATAAAGTCATGATTGATGGTGACACTGCCGCTTACATCATAGGGTAACCCTATTGGTTATAAAAACTTTTAAAACTTTCTTGTCGTATTATTATGTATTATTATTTCTTAACCTTGTAATTTCTTTTTCATTCAAAACATGACAATGCCACACGATTGAATTGTAAATAGTTGGATTTGGTGGCATTTAACTCGCATCACTACACTTCACACCCCAATATAATTTTCTTGGGCCCCGTCTCGGGACCCCACTTGTAATATTGCATATCTCCAAAATTATGATTCCGGCAAGAATCTGTTTTGTGACTCTTATTCTGCCATTGCTTGCATTTTCTTATACAGACCAGAAAATGTCCGACTGAACCAAAAGTCTGAGTTCACGGGTGAAAATTTAAATAGACATCCCAAACAGCACTATCAAACAAATTCCCAGTGAATAGTCTCCAACCGGGCAGGGTTAAGAATCCAAACACTTAGACCAAGGGTTTGGTAGAGCAATCTCACTTGAGGGGCAATCGATTCGATTTTTATTCGAGAGATATAAAAAATATCGAAAAAACGAATGTTTGCTTTGAAATCGAGCCAAGACTTTTTGATTTGAATAGGTCAATTAAAATACAGCACGTCAAAATAAGTCTACAGTGAATAGTTTCTGATCAAGTCTTTACTTTGCTTACTTAATTACTTACTTACTTACTTACGCTTGACTTTTGAGCGTTGGGGAAACAAATTGTGTGTCGTAATTATTTCACTAGGCCAATAATGTAACATCTTCATGTCCAAATGACATTTGAATGTCATCTAAAAGTAATCAAACAATAACAAATTGAAAGTCGCATAATTGAAAAAGTGATAAGCGTTGAAAAATTATCAATATCCACGTGACAGGTCTAATCCAGTGTAGAAATTCTGGCAACTATTAAACAGTTTTGTCAAAATCAAATTATCTGTCTTATTTTACTAAGCGATAGTACATTCGGTCAACAAAGTTTTTTTTTTATAGTATAGGAAGGCAAACGAGCAAGCGGGTCACGTGATGGTAAGTGAACACCGCCGCCCATGGACACCAGCCACACCAGAAGGAGTGCGGATGCGTTGCCGGCCCTTTAGGAAGGTATAGGCTCGTTTCTTGAAGGTTTGGATGTCGTACCGGTTCGAAAATACTGCTGCGGGAAGTTGATTCCACAATGAGGAGGTGCAAAGTTACTGTTGCTAAGTTAAAGTTACATTTTTTTTGCTGACCCGTGCGTTTGAGCGGATAGGGTAACCCTATTGGTTATAAAAACTTTTAAAACTTTCTTGTCGTATTACTATGTATTATTATTTCTTAACCTTGTAATTTCTTTTTTATTCAAAACATGACAATGCCACACGATTGAATTGTAAATAGTTGGATTTGGTGGCATTTAACTCGCATCACTACACTTCACACCCCAATATAATTTTCTTGGGCCCCGTCTCGGGACCCCACTTGTAATATTGCATATCTCCAAAAATAACAATCGCAAGAAAGCGTTGACCCTCCGTTTTTAGCTAGTTTATGGGAATACATCTGGGAACGATGTTACTTGATTTGATTGCGGATAAGATGAGTGTTATGTTAGAGCTTATTTAGAATAGGATTACAATGGAAGTTGTAAAAGATGGCATTAATAAAGTGCCTTTTGTTGTAGAATGCGGGTAGTTCCATTTGATGATAGGGAAATGGTACTTACCCGTTTATTGTTTGATGGAAGAAAAATGAATGAAAAAGCTTGTTTTATTGTTTTTATCGTTAGTTAGTGATTTATTATACTCGAAATTTTATGATAAGATATAATGTACATTTTAAGTTATTTTGTTATGATATAGAAAAGCAAACGAGCAACTGCTTCACCTGATGGTATGTGATCACCGCTGCCAATGCACAATGGATTTATATATTATTATAAGCGTTGGCATTTATTTATTCAAACAAACTATTTCACCTGACTAATAGTTAGATAGATATTTTTTATTGTACCTACAAGGTTTATAATTCTTTAAATTATGGTCATATTCTATTACAATGTGGTCTGGGCTGTCCTATCGCTAAAAGCGATCTCTTCCCGACAACTTTTATATCTTAAATTAATACCTACTAATAGATTTTCCTCGCCATTTGTTTTTCCCTTTCAATTTAAAAATTCAGAGGTATAGAGGCCAATGAGCTACGGCGTCTTATGGAGTTGCACGTTTTTACCTATTAAGCTGAATTCGCTCAAAATAAGCGCTACTAAGAGCAATGTAAATGAAGATAACTGCAAATTATACTGTATGTAGATAGTTCGCTGCAGAAAATTGTTTCGCATCTTATCCATACCAACTAAACTACACTTACTTTATTCTTTTATCTATTCTACATTAAAGCGTTTAGTATTCATGGCATCAAATGGTACCTAAGTCATGATAAGAATGAAAAAGAAACATCACTTGGAAACTCATACCCTTGAGATACCTACAAATTTTTCTTGGAATGGTTGAAACTTAAAGGAATTAACAAGAATACTTATGATTCTAAAAAGTTAATTAAAAAGCTGAGAACAAAACAGCAAATTACTTAAGTAGCATGTTAATAGCAAATCATTTTTCTTTAAAACATATTATTTGCAAATATGATAATTAGCAATATAGATATTTTAATGAATCTACTAAATTCATAAAAGCAGTCTAGTTAATAATATACCTTTGATCAGTTAAAAACTTTTATGGCAAGTTCATCGTTAGTTTTTCTTTTTATTCCGTGCCTAATATTAACCATCTTATCAGTTCTAATGGAAAGCGTGAAAAGAAATTTCGTAACTATCAAAGTTAAACCACAAAATAAAGACTTTTGACACAGAAGTCTGACTTAGCCTTGATTTTGAATTTAGAAGAGTTCGTTGACATAATTATGCTAGGGTTGTTGCCCGGCATGAGTACATAAGCGCGCGGCCTCTACCATAGACCTCGACAGTTTGACAATCTTATGTTATAAGTTAGGATTAATGTGGTCGAAAAGGCGTTTAGTGCGCATGCGTGAGTACATGACATATTTTTAGCTCTTAGTAGGCATTCAGCCTTCTGTGTCAAAAGTCTTTATTTTGTGGTTAAACTTTGACACTAACAGCCTTGAACTCTCATATCAACGAAACAGTTACACTGTACAATATTAAACAAGGCGAAATAGATTGGAAGTCAAGTCACGGCCTCGCAAACTTGCAACCGGATATAGACCGCGACCGGCATGTGACCTCGGACATCCGACTTCGATCCGCCAAAACTGACGCGCCGTATCAACACGTTTAGCTGGGCCTTCCCTCCTCACCCTTCTACAGAAATACGGTTGCCAACTTAACATTTGATAATTGAAAGGGGACTAAATGCAACGAAATAGAAATAGAAAACAATTTTATTCAAGTTAGGTCCATACACTTATGAATGTCAAAACCTAATATAATCTACCACTGGTTCTAATATAATCTAGCACTGGTAGAAATTGACCTTCCGAATCAGCGGTAGATTATAAATTTGACATTCATAAATGTTCTGTAAAGGACTTAAATTGAATAAAGACATATTGATTTGTTCGGAACGTCGATTTCTACTGAGAAGAAACCAGCAAGCAACTCAATAGTTACTCTTTTTCAAATAGTAATAAGTTACAGAGTTTCATTTGAGCAAAATAACTTACAACGATATTGGAAAAACAAGCGTAACTGAGCATTTAAATGCTTTTGACCACAGTTATTGTACCGCGTTGGAAACGTGAATGAGTGGTATAATGTTCTAGAATGTAGGTACTTCTTGTTAAATATTGGCGTGTTTTGTTAGGTTTTTATCGATTATGTCCTGGACAAACATTCGTGTGAAGAATATTTGTGTTTGTTCGGTGTCTGGGTTTAATATATGCATTTATTTTGAAGCATTTTATTTGTGTTTTGTTTTCTGTTGTCTGAAATCTGTAACACAACAGCTTTTTAGTACGGAGTCAGGTCAATATATGAGATGTTGTGTGTTTGTGAATTACTTTTTTGTATAATGAAAACGAAAAGTTTTAAAAGGTAACAATACGATACCATACCCAAGAAAATTATAATAATGTTTTAATACAGTAGGAAAAAATACATGAAATCATTTTTTTATGTGATAAGGTAAACGACTGCCTGCAACACTAGTAGAGTCACAAGTGCGCTGCCAAACTTTAACCCCCTATCCCCTAATTGGTCCTCCGGTAGCCTCACTCACTCGACGAAACACAACGCAGGCGCTGCTTCATGCAGGCTTTCTGTAAGGCCGTGGTATCACTCCGGCCGAGCCGGCGTCTCTCACGTTAAAAACTTTCATCTTTGGAACTTTAATTTATAGGTTCGTGATGATTATTTTAAATGATGATTTCTTGCAATAAACCGATGATTTGACGACATTACCATTTAAAAAAAATCCCAATCCTTTTCATAGTCATAGTCATAAATTCTTTGTTGCATCATGTGGTTACAAAGGATTTTAAAATAAACAGGATCGCAACATGTGCACCGTAGGGGCATTGCAAAGATATCTTCACATATTATTTCACTTGGCACTTCAAACAAATTCGTGATATTAAGTTGGCAATACTGAACGGCCTGTTTCATGAAACTGGAGGGAAGAGGGGGGGCCAACTTAACGCGGTCGCTTGAACGATCCGTCTGCCGAAGCAAATAAATTGACAGCTTAATTTGTGCTCTACTAGCTTTGAAGATTGGAACTGGTTATATAAAGCGTATCCAGTTGAGTGATTTTGGTACGTTGTTAAGTTATCGAGTCTTATGAAAATTGTAACACATTTTGCGCTGTGATAAAACGGTGAATGGCTTATAAATCTTATTTGGGGCAAATTTGAGCCATACTGGGGCAGTCGCTTGTGAGTCGGCTTCCTTAAAAGCCTTGTGATGCCTCAGGTGTTGCAGATGTCCATGGGTGGCGGATATCACTTACTATCAGGTGAGCCGTCTGCTCGTTTGTCCACGTTTATGTAAAAATAGAAAAAAGGCAGAATTACCAACAAGTTTTTATCGTCCCGATTCACAACATTAAACACCAACGCTGAGGTTTACACTATAGAAACCTAGACCTGGATTTTCAAGGCTGAGAATAGATTTCTATTAAAAAGGTTGGCAATCTGACTTTTTCATTGTAAATTGCTTTTAGGCTCAAATAATGTTTGTTTACAATTTTTTTAGGGTAGATACTTACCTCAATAGGAAAGAAGAAATCTGTGTTAGGAAGATCATTAAATAGTTTGTTGTTCTTTTATGTGTGGAGTGCGTGTGTTTAATTTTATATTCATCATCATCATCATAATTTATTTCAGTTTTTTAAGGAATATTGTTATGTTTCATTTTAAAATTGCCTTAATATTTTATTAGCGGGCGCCAATATGGATTCCAGCATCCAAGATCACCGCCCGGTACTTAAACTACTAGAGCAAAGAGGCGTTCACCATCGTCATCATCATCATCAGTCTGTTGCAATCTACTGACATGGCCTCTAAACGCTTGCCACTTTGATCGATCTTTGGCTACTCGCATTCAGCTCCAGCCAGCCCTCTTGCGCAGATCGTCACTCCATCTGACCTGAGGCCGTCCGACACTACTCGTTCGTATACCAAGACGCGTTACGGGTCGAGATTAAAAAAAAATAGTGGGTAAGTATTTCAATTTCCTTAAAAACTGGCTCAAAAGAGGCTGCTTATCTCATTAAAATACTATCATCCACAAAATATAATACGTCATCTCATATTGCTTAGAAATGGCGCCATGTGTCACAACAATTTGGGCACCTTGCGCGTACGTGCCCGCATATCACGGTCCATGCATAATGCAAGGTTTTCAAATTATTGCTACCTACTTCTTGGTGGGCGGCATTAAAATGCATTGATACTGGCAGAATAGGTGTGTATGTTTACAACTGCAGAGGGTAACTTTGACTAGTTCGGTTTGGTGGCTTGGTCTGGCAGGTCAAGGTTTTTAAATTATTGCTACTTATCAACCCCCTCTCCTTCCAACGAAAATCAGCGCAGGCATCGCTTTACGCCATCGCTTTTCTTCTGTAAGTCCGAGATATCACTTTGGTCAAGCAGGCCTATTCATGCCAAAGCGTGACTTTCCCATGGTTAAAAGGTGTGAGATCTTAGTATTTTTAATCATAATTTTTAAACAGACAAACAAGAGATTGTTTTAATAAATTGAAGCCGGCCAGGAAGAAATCTGCTTCCAAGAGGCAATTAAGAAGCAAACTTGATAGCTTAGAAAAGTTCAACTTTTGAACTCCGGTACCGCTTGCGCGTTTCCTCGTGTAAAAAATATGTATTACCTACCCTTTTCTGTTATGTAAGCATCCACCACAAAAACGAAATAAAGTCATATAACCGAAAGTTTGTTTTATATGATAGGTGGCAGACCTCTGCGAATAAGGAGGAGGAGCCGCCCATAATACCTGTTGTTACAGGTAGAGTCACAAGTGCACTATCAACCGGTACCCTCACTCACTCGACAAAACAGCGCAGGTGTTGTTTTCTGTTAGGCCGTGGTATCACTCCAGTCGAGCCGGCCCATGCATGCCAGAGCGTGTGGCTCTCCCACGAATAACTTACTTACTTCACTGGCTAAGCGACCCGAAACGAGTCCTGGCCTCCGAAACAAGAGAACGCCACTTCGGTCGATCCTATACTACTTGTTGCCAGTCCTTGGCCTGAACTTCTCGCAGATCACTCCCGACGACGTCTTTCCAGCGATACCTAGGTCGGCCTACCGGGCGTCGGCCTATCGGTCGGCCTCCCACGGATAAATAAAGACCAAATCGGATTTTCTCTTCCTTTTACACGCGCTATCGGTCTAAACCACCAGCTTACAAACACATTAGCCTTGTCTAAGTCTATATTTCTACACAATGAAACAATTTCTCTCAGACTTGGGCTCAGAAACCCGAGTCACGCACTCTCAAGGCTCCGCTTGGCTCGGCTTAGTTTTGTTTTTGCGCCTTTTTTCTTTAATTACTTGTGTCCAACCTCTAGAATAATAAATAACACTAATGGCTGATTTTGGTGAGCTGAATTTGAAAGGGCTTATCATTTTTTTTGTAAGATAAATATTAGTAAAGAGTCTGAAACGTATAACCATGATTTAGTTGGGCTGGTTCCCCTGCGAAGGGGATGCAAAGGTCAGACGGTAGTCGTTCATTGTAATTACCAGACTCCTCAAATCCTGAAACATGGTTTTAGTGTATCTCAGATTTCAAAGCTAAAGCTATGGACGCAACGGAGAATTATTGGTATAGATATAACTACCCAACTTCACTTCGTTTCAGTACTTAATTTCGCCCAGTGCCAATAGATGGCGCTGGAAGTCGCTTACATCGAGCAAGGTTTTCGGTTTACCTATAAACCTTGACGTGGACTATCAGCTAAAACTCTTTATAAAGAAGTCTAGTGACCCACCTTCACTCTGTTCGGGGACTTGATTTTGTAATTAGTTCCAAAAATTACCAATAGGTGGCGCTGAATGTCGATTACATCGCGCAAATGTTTCGCCTTTTGTGTTTAACTGCCATCAATATCTAGGAAATACCTATACCTAAACCTCTTTATATCAATTATTGAAGATAATGCAATAATAGGTTATGTTAGTCCTACTTACGTTAAAATAATTTCTCCATTTCTCCAAAGCTTAGCCTCAGCAACTCGAGTCACGCACTCCCGGGCCTACGGGCTCCACTCGGCTCGTTCTTTGTTGTTTTTGCGCCTTTTTTCTTTAATTAGTTGCGCCCGGCCTCTAGAATAACAAATAATGGTAACGGTTAATTTTGTTGAACAGGGAGACGTGTGAAGCAACAAGGGTTTAACCACAGTGTTTGAGTGACATTGCTCTCAAGCCAACTCCAAGGGAGGCAGGGTTGCCAGACCTTTCGTGCTACGAGCCGTAAAACACTTCGGCATCAAAGTCCGGCTCGACCGAAGTGGTACCACGGGTTTGGAGAAAACCGGCGTGAAGCAGCTCCTGAGCTGTGTTTCGTCGAGTGAGTGTGGGTACTGGAGGCAAATTGTTGGAAATACTGTAGAACACATGTAGAAAGGGCTACTGTAAAACTGAGGCTTATCTACACGGTGATTGGTTATTTTTGACGTGAGATGTCAAAATGTCTCTAAACAACAAATGAGTTAAAGTTGTAGTCAAACAATACGATATCTACCGGATTTTTCACACGCGATAGCGTCCTTTTCCACAGAACCTTTACTTTCGAAAGCCAAAAAGCTTCCAAAACCACTTAGAATATCTAATGAGTCGTAGGTATTATCACTATGGTCCATTAAATTTTACGACCTCTAATCCACTTGTCGGTGCTCAAACAATAATGCCAAACGATTGTGAGCTTTATGCAAATGTAATTATGTCTATTGAAAGCGCTATTGTCAACGGGTGAACTGAGGTAATCAGTTTAGCTGGCCGAGTGAAAAATTTCCCAACGGAAACTGTGTTTAGCGAGCTCAATACCTCTGTTCGGTAGTTCGGTTTTTCAATTCGTTATTTTGAGTGACAATAGGGAATATTTGTGTTGGAGAATTTTGAGCTGTCAGAGTTTCGCACTTTGACGTTACGATGCCATATTGGTGCGAAAATTTTGTATGCAACTTTTCTTGTTTTTATTTTTGTTATCATTAAATAGTGTAGTCATGATACTTGATTTGATGATTTTAAAAGTTACTTTTATTTGGCCTTTGGGACGCGGCGCCAAGGTTTGTTTAGCATAGAATACGGATCCCACCCCGTAGCCCTGGATAAGCCGGGAACAGCCCCAGGTGTTTTAGTTGGTATGTCTATTGACCGGCCTCAGAATAGCTGAGGCCCCATTCATGGGAGAGCCCAACACTACACATCGGTCTCCCAGCCGGGAGTGTGTATAAGGCGCCGGCAAAAAGTGGTGACGTCGGCTCATTGCACTTCGGGCCGGCGGTATTTCACCTGGATAAATAAAATAAAGGGCAGTCCTTTGGGTTGGGCCTCTGCTAATCAGAGACCGTCCAATTACATTCCCACTAAAACCAAAGCGATTTCATCCACACTCATGAATCCAGGAGGTATATGTGCTTAGACATACAAGAACTTGGCACGCAAGCTGATTAACCTAGTCATGTTTTTCTCACATCAGCATAATACCGAGTGATGTCAACTCTATCTGGCATTAGCATAATATTCAGAGACTTATTCATGAAAACCGTTGATGAAAGATTTTGTTTATTGCTAGTTTTGCCTGAGTTCTTTTTGTGTGATGGCAGACGAGCAGACGGATCACCTGGTGGTAAGCGATAGCCGCCTGCTGTTGACATCTGCATCACCAATAGAGTCACAAGTGCGTTGGCAACTATTAATCCCTTTTTCTTCCAATTGGGCTTCCGGCGCCCTCACTCACTCGACGCAACAGAGCGCAGGCTCTGCTTCACGCTGGTCTTTTGTAATGCCGTAGTATCTCTCCAACGGTTAAAAAACGTATGAGTTCTTAGTATTTTTAATCATAATTTTTCAAGCTTTGTACCTTTTTTTTATGCGATAGGTAGCAGACGAGCAGGCGGATCACCTGATGGTAAGTAATTGCCGCCGCCCATGAACACATGCAACAAGTGCGCTGCTACCTTTTATCCCCTTCCCCACCGATGGGCCTCCGGTACCCTCACTCACTCGGCGAAACACAGCACAGGAGCTGCTTCACGACGGTTATCTGTGAGGCAGTGGTATTACTCCGGTCGAGCCGGCCCATTCATGCCGAAGCATGGCTCTCCCACAATTAACCTAAGGGACCCATTGTACCTAAGGGACTAATATTATAACCCTTTAGCTAGCATCGCCTGTACGTCTATCTGTCAGTCTTCCATATGCCTGTCCACCTGTCTATTTCGGAAGTTATTTGATCCCGTCTTGTTCCCTCATCATATTAAGGGCAATGTTAGCCAGCATCTACATACTATTTGGATCTTCAAGGCCAAAAAAAATAGCTTTACAACGCAACTTTATTGATACAGTCTCTCAGGCGAATTATTCAGCTTTGAAAAAAAAATTAAAAACCTTATTATTAATTGGAAAACCTAACCATAGGTATCCCACACGTATGGTTTGAATGATATTATTCACAGTAAAATAAATGTATTTCAAAAAGAGCGTATTAGTGCGTCAAAAAAGTCGTAATCCTACTACTAAATATAAAGGTGATAGTTTGTAAGGATGTATGGATGTATGGATGTTTGTTACTCTTTCACGTAAAAACTACTAAATGGATTTGGATGAAAAGCACGATGCCCAAAAATGGCCATAGCACGCCCCTAAAAAAGATTTTGGTTAAAAATTATGATTTTAATTATTTTTAATGGTCAACATATTCGTTTTGCCCCTAAAGTCCAGAATAATTTATCACTCTAAATAAGTTTTGAATTGACCCCCACTACACAGGAATTATTATTTTCCTGGAAGTGCAGAGCCGAGTTGCCATTTAAGAGCCAAACGTCAATTAAATCGATTCTTATCGATTAGAGTACGCACCACAACTCCAAGGGGGCGGATTTTTAATGATCTAAATAAAATAACCTAAGGACGCGTTATTTTCTTATTTATTCAAAATATAACAATTAATAACAGCTCATATTTCCCAAAAATGTCACATGCCAAAAAGTCAATAGCAGCCTAACTGCTGTGTTTTTTTCAGTGAGTGAGGGTACCGGAGACTCAGCGGGGGTTTACCATACTTGAGAAATAGGGGAGGTTACCGTCTTTCCGCGCTTTTTTATACAGATTCCTTGCTTCACGCTGCGGGCCAGTATGGCGATGCCAACGGATAGGATACCATGAGGATACTTCATCCGTTGACTACCGTTGGCTACCATTTTGTTTACCACCAGGCTGAATGGAGTCAATAAAAATAAAAAATAAAATAAATAAATATCCCAGGACACCAATTAGGTACACAACAAACAATATGAATGTATTTTTTTTAATAATTTGAAACAATCGATATTGATTACTGTTTCATTTATTCAATAGGTATCGATTGTTATATTTGCAGTGGCAACCCCACTTACTATATTATTTATCTATGCCACTTACAATACGTCAAACGTCATTTTACGTAAATTCACGTTAGCTCTCGAGTTTTGAACTTTTGAAATTGAGTATAATATTTTTATTAAGTAAAACAACGAATTGGAATAAAAATGGACTCCGGTGATTGATCTAATACTGAAAACCTTGGCTTGAACATGGATTCCGCTCCCGCTTCCTCCGCAACCACTCGCCCGCCATTATCGCTGAGGTGCAAAATCTCATTCAAAAATGGATTAATTCAGTGGTAAATAATTATCGTAATATCTTTTGATTGTTTAACAATTTACAGTGGACAATATGATTGTATTATATGGGCTTTTTCATTGCAACAGGTATTAACAAGCGACGACATTAAAGTATTAAGGTATTAACAAGAATTATTCTTGCTGGACAGCAGCTTGGAGTGAAATAAGACAGCCTACTTCTGCAGATCAACAAAGTGCACCAATTGTTGGTCATACACATGTGCATCTCCTGTGGACGGTAGCTTTTACGAAGAAGATCACACACATTGACAAATACCACACCTCGTGTGGATGGTATTAGACAAGATATTACTCGTCAAATTGCACCTCGTGAGGTAAGTTTTTGACTTTATTAAGGTTGCATTTATTTGTGTTGATAAATCTGATCGGTGTTGATCTTGATCAACAGTAATAATACAGGTTGTGCAGCAATACAACAATACTGTTGCAATTGTATTGTAGGCCGTCAAACTGTGGGATGCTGTGCCCACGTCTTGTCGGTGATCTGGTATTTGGGATGGGCTCGCCATGAAAGTAATATAGCAGTACCTGCGCAATTTCTGGATGACGTCTTAATTTTTTATGACCATGAATAAAGAACGTTTTTTAAATGAAATTCCGACTTTTACTTATCTGATGATTACCTCAGCAACAAAGAATTACTATATATACTATATTTTACGCATAAAATTATTGGTGTGCGCTTTTTCGGACAAAACTATTCTTAACTTGGGCATTCCCCTTACCACAATATACTTATACATCAGAATAACACATAGGCTACCTTTTTAAAAATATATGTGTGGATTGTCCAAAATATGACGGTAAGTGTCAAAATAACTCCACGCGTACGAAGTCGCGGGCGGCCGCTGTAAACTGATATATTAGAGTTCACGTGTTTTATTATAACCAATGACACTCTACGTGTAGAAGTGCGCCATATTCACACATGTCACCACAATTTTATGACGTTATATCGCGCGGAAAATGCGCCAGCCAAGCACCTGAAAGGCGTATACGTTTTTTGTCATGTAACCGGCTTAATATAATTGCAGGTTGAACCATTTGGCTAAATAAAAAAAAACGGGCAGTGTAGGGTCTCCTTTGGATGCGGCGCCAAGGTTTGTTTAGCATAGGATACGGATCCCACCCCGTAGCCCTGGATAAGCCGGGAACAGCCCCAGGTGTTTTAGTTGGTATGTCTATTGACCGGCCTCAGAATAGCTGAGGCCCCATTCATGGGAGAGCCCAACACTACACATCGGTCTCCCAGCCGGGAGTGTGTATAGGGCGCCGCCGAAAAGTGGTGACGTCGGCTCATTGCACTTCGGGCCGACGGTATTTCATCTGGGTCAACAAAATAAAGGGCACTCCTTTTGGTTGGGTCTCTGCTAATCAGAGACCGTCCAATTACATTCTCACTGAAACCAAAGCGTTTTCATCTACACTCATGAATCCAGGAGGTATTTGTGCTTAGACATACAAGAACTTGGCACGCAAGCTGATTAACCTAGTCATGTTTTTCTCACATCAGCATAATACCGAGTGATGTCAACTCTATCTGGCATTAGCATAATATATTCAGAGACTTATTCATGAAAACCGTTGATGAAAGATTTAGTTTATTGCTAGTTTTGCCTGAGTTCTTTTTGTGTGATGGCAGACGAGCAGACGGATCACCTGATGGTAAGCGATAGCCGCCTGCTATTGACATCTGCATCACCAATGGAGTCACAAGTGCGTTGGCAACTATTAATCCCTTTTTCTTTCCAATTGGGCTTCCGGCACCCTCACTCACTCGACGCAACAGAGCGCAGGCTCTGCTTCTCGCTGGTTTTTTGTAATGTTGTAGTACTTATCTCTCCAACGGTTAAAAAAAAGTATGAGTTGTTAGTATTTTTAATCATAATTTTTCAAGCTTTGTACCTAAGGAGCTGCTTCACGCCGGTTTTCTGTGAGGCAGTGGTATCACTCCGGTCGGGCTGGCCCATTCATGCCGAAGCATGGCTCTCCCACAATTGACCTAAGGGACCCATTGTACCTAAGGGACTAATATTATAACCCTTTAGCTAGCATCGCCTGTACGTCTATCTGTAAGTCTTTCATATGCCTGTCTACCTGTCTATTTCGGAAGTTATTTGATCTCGTCTTGTTCCCTCATCATATTAAGGGCAATGTTAGCCGGCATCTACATACTATTTGGATCTTCAAGGCCAAAAAAAATAGCTTTACAACGCAACGCTAGTATTGATACAGTCTCTCAGGCAAATTATTCAGCTTTGAAAAAAAAATTAAAAACCTTATTATTAATTGGAAAACCTAACCATAGGTATCCCACACGTATGGTTTGAATGATATTATTTCACAGTAAAATAAATGTATTTCAAAAGAGCGTATTAGTGCGTCAAAAAAGTCGTAATCCTACTACTAAATATAAAGGTGATAGTTTGTAAGGATGTATGGATGTTTTTACTCTTTCACGTAAAAACTACTGAATGGATTTGAATGAAACTTTACCACAATATAGCGTTATATCAGAATAACACATAGGCTACAATTTATAAAAATATATTGTGTGGATTGTCCAAAATATGACGGTAAGTGTCAAAATTAACTCCACGCGTACGAAGTCGCGGGCGGCCGCTAGTAAACTGATATTTTAGGAGTTCACGTGTTTTATTATAACCAATGACACTCTACGATGTAAGCGACAGTGGCGCCATAATGTCACCACAATGTCACCACAATTTTATTGACGCATTATATGCGCGCGGAAAAATGCGCCAGCCTAAAAGCAACCTGAAAGGCGTATACCGTTGTTTGTCAAGTGTAGACACGGCTTTAAATATTAATTGCAGGTTGAACTCGGGCTCTTGTAGCGTGGCCGACAGCGGCGTGACAAGGGCCAGTGTTACCAACTTTGTTTCAAATTCGAAAGCTCAATAATTTTGTGGAAAATAAACTTTAACGTTCATTCATTCATAATAAATTAAAAATACTTTTAAATTTATCTATATCTATACTATTTTTAAAGAGATAACTTCTATAGACAACGACAAGGCTTATAGGTAAACCGAAAACACGAAACGCTTGCGCGATGTATTTGGACACAGCTATTGGTTCATTTCTGAATTACGGTCCCGAAGCGAAGTTAGGGCGGGCTACTAGAATTTTGATAAACTGAAAAATGTTATCATCATTTCACTAAATAGACCACAATATTCTCTACACAGATTGGTCCTGTGCCACCCGCGTTCAAGGGATCTGAAAAATAATATATAGGAAAATAATGCTGATTATATTAATTAATTTACTTATTTTGCGTGCCACATGGAATGTATATTAAGTACTTTGTTACACATGACACCCAATACTTTGTTAAATAGGATAATGTAGTGTTAGTAATTGGTGCTGAATTCAATAGCCGACCACTCGCACCCATAACTATAGTAATAATCACGGTATGCTCACATTTCCCTCATTAGCAGTGATCGGATTAGGTAGTGCACTACAGGCGACTAAACCGTCTTATGGTACTCGTGCTCTCTTGCTCTCTGTTGTCTATTTCTGATGGTTCACTCATTTTATTCTATTTCTGTATGTATAATAAAGATTTCTATCTATCTATCTAACATTGTAACGATGTTATTACAGAAGTGGTGTTTAGTGGTGGTTTAAGTGCGGATGTGAATTTTGGACACACATTGCTGACGAAAAATTCTTACTGTCAGAAATAGAGGTCTAACAGTGGACTGCAGAATGATGATGATGACAGCACTTGTTAGGTTAAACTAGTCTGATCTCCTATATTAAACATATTCCAAGTCGGACTTTATTATTTTGATCAGTCGAATTACTTTTTTGTTAGTAAATAAAATAATAAATAAATAAATGATCAAATACATTGTCGAGACAACATCAAATACATTGTCCTGATCCCATCCTAAAGTTTTCCCTTGTGTTATGGAATCCAGAAACAACGAAGGTATCACAAACACCCAGACCCAACACAAATATCTGTTTCATCAACAAACATTTGTGTCGGTACTTTTCAACCGGCACTCAAACCATTGCGCTAAACGGGCATACCGGGCTAGTATGTTTTGAATAGTGGAAGTGGCAACACTAAAAGGGTGCAATGAATCATTATTTTAGTGGACAAATCCATTTTAAATCACGGTGACGTTCCATTAGTTCGCCAGTCCGACGTTAGGGATTATACGGAGGCTGTGTCAAGTCGAGATTTATTTGCCGACGATTAGCGCTGGCCAACACTTGTTGTCAGTCGTACAATTTGGATCGTGGGGCTGGCAACACTGAAAGGGTGCAATGAATCATTATTTTAGTGAGCGAATCCATTTAAAACACGGTGACGTTCCATTAGTTCGCTGGTCCGACGTTCCGGATTATGCGGAGGCAGTGTCAAGGTAAGATTTTGTTTGCCAACTAGATAGCTATCTATACTAAATTTGCAAGCATTGTTAGGGACAAGTATTAAGTACGGAAACACAGACAGACTATAGTCCGATAACATGTAAAACTGAGGCAGCGTGATCCTGAAAGACCGACGACAGAACGACGAAGTTTTTTTTTCATAATACAGGGGGTAGACAAACAGACGGATTACCTGATGGTAAGCGATCACAGCTACCAGATACTGGTAAGCCAATCAGGGGCCCCTTGGGCTTAAAAGTTAACTTTACTGTTATCAACAACATTGGAATTTGCTTAACGGTAACATTTTCATTTTGTTTATCAACCCCGAGAAAAACTTAACTCGTGACATTGTGTACCTATTATTTTATAATTTGTAAGCAAACCCAACCATAAATCAAATGTAATACGGCTAAAATAAACACACCTTACCTTTGACCGTTCCGAGAAAATTACTTATGTTTTACATATTGCGGGCAGCATATCGACGGCATGCAACCCTAATGAATACAGTGCATCGAACTTTCAAAAAATATTATAGTGCAATTATTTTATGCTTTAAGGTTCCAACCACTAGTTTGGTGTAAGTAATCCTTACGCGCCTATTAAGCCACAGATCGATCGATCGTTGACTGGCTGGATTGCCCTGATGGCGCATTTGGTCTGCCTCATACGCCAGAGGTTGTGGGTTCGAACCCCACCCTGGACAAATAAGCAAGTCACGTAACTGACTTTGTATGAAAAGTATATTTAATTTTGAGAGAATTTCCCAAAGGCATCGAACTAATGTTGTTCAGAATGATTGGTAAGAGACGTGATCCCTTCCCTTCAATGTAAAAGTTCACAAACATACCCTGAACTGAAGGTAGACCCAGGTCGGGAATCAAACCCGGGTGCCACTGCACCATTGACGTAGTTGCCGTCCGAAAACATTAGAGTTTTTCTGTTCCCAAATTCCAGTGTCTTGCTTAAAGTCTAAAAGATGGCGGGTTTTTAACTCTTTGCTCCTTTGGTTTTGCGCTTGATCCCTCTTTAGTCGTGTTATAGTCCGAGGCAAGAAAGTGTAGTTATGACCTTGAGTGCGCAGAAACCAATTTTGATAGAAAGTCTTCTTTTTTACAAGTGCGCAAAATAACGGTCATCGCTATACTTTCGTGCCTCCAGCTATACACTGGTTTCACATCGAAATTGAGAGTATCCAAGGGAGTAGAGAGTGCACTTGTGCAGCTGCACACACACTTTTACGCTTTACGTTTACGTTAGTACCACAATATAATACACACACACTTTATCTGGATTTTTTTTTTCACTAAACGAGGGTGCATATGGAATTTATCGATAAAAATGTCATACAAACTAATAGAAAACAGTGCAATGAACTTTAGGGTTCCAAACAGCTCAAAGGAGTCTGGTACGTGCCTTTTCAGGCAAAACTACATGTGGGTACCTTTTCTTTAACTGAATGATGTTGCATATAATTTATTGATAAAGATTGCATGCAGCAAACTGAAAACGGTGCATCGAACTTTTAAGTTAAAAATATCCTAAAGTTGTCTGATGCAAGTCCGTACGTGCTTTTTTGGGCACAACTATTTGAAGCTTGCTTAATTTTATTAGCTACCGTTTTTATTCTTGTAAAGAATTCTGTGAAAGGAATCGTTTCATGATTTCAGCATCAAAGACAAGGACAAGTAAGATTGACTTAATCAATTCAGTAAATACTGAAGAAGCATGATATTTTTTATTTTTCAAAATTGTCGGTGGAAGATGTGGCTTAAGGAATGTAAATGTCTAGCAATACAGATTTAGGTATATCATCCTTCTTTTGAAACTAAGACAATCGAACACACAAACCCTTATCCGTAATTTCAGTTAAAAATCAAGGACATGCGTAGGTACGTTTCATATTTTTTGTGTATACTTTACTTTGTATCAAATATGAAATAAATAATCATCATGATGGATTAATAATACATCCTGTTGTGAAACGAAGACGATCAATCAAAACATGGACCTCCTTTTAACGAGCCCGCGCTAAATGGAAACGCAATCAAAAGCAGGGTCATCAATGGCTGGTTAGCGGCTATTTAATTATATTCTTTATTAACGCCCGCAACCTCTAGAGCGAAACGTTTAAAATAAATAAATAAGGTCGCAATCATCTCGGGTTGGATCGATAGGGTTCCGTGAGCTCGGCAGGATAATGTGCCTTATTGTGAGGGAATAGGGTTTGTGCCGGCCGAGTACGCTTGGCTTAATCAAATTATTCAAATAAAGCAGATTCCGCTCGCCTCCCCGGCGCCCAAGTATTCAACAAATACTCGTATTTACTGTGAAGACTTGTTCGGATTGCATTTATTTCGACTGACATTTGTTTTGCTTTACAATCGAACTTTGGAAATGTGGACGGTAGGTGCGCTTTGTTTGGCTCGTTCGATTAGATGATACTTTTGTGAAGGAATTTTAAAAAAACCCTGGTGCTCCTGCTCATAGCTTATACTCTCATCTCAGTGTGAGATTCTCCATTAGATGCTGTCGCTTCGGATTCCAGGAGACGCTTAGACCATGATTCAAGATTTGGGGAGTCTGAGAATTACAATGAAGTGACTGCCAGACGCCTGACGATGGCTTCTGCCGTCAGGTCAGATGACAATCGCAACCCTTTAACTCCCATAACCAAGGGAACTAGACTAGATGGTAACTTCTTCTAAATCGATATCACTCTTGACAGAGTGGTCGTAGTCATCACTTCAAGCATTGGTGGCCAAGATTTACTTACAAAAAAATATGGTAACACATATCAGAAATTATCGTAAACGTGCAGGCTTTCTTACGACGTATTGAAAATAGACTGCTGAGCTAATGGTAAAAATGCACACATAGAATTAAAAGATCCAGAAGAGCATGGCTCTGATTCAAACGTAAAAAGTAGATACACCACTTGTGATTCCACTAGTCTTGCGTAGGTATGCCTATATGCGGGCGACTATCGCTTACCACCAAGTATTTAATTGTCTGTTCTTATTTTACTTAAGTATAACGTATTAAAAAAAAAATATTTCTTTTATCTATTAAGGCCTGTCTTTCGACTAAGAATCATAAACTTAGTGCATTACGTTCAGAACATTGTATGAAGGGCAAAAGCCGGGCTCATTAGCGTTTACATAAGTAATGGAAACTTGGCTTGTTTACTGCCCAGGGCAAGTACCTAAGTACTGGGTAATTCTTGCTTTGTGAATTATTTAAGCCAATGCATCCTTTATAGGAATAGTCTAACAATAGTGGCTCATTTAGCTCACTACAGATCAATAGTTAGACCAACTGGAATTTTGGTTATGTTGAGGCTCAACCTCTCACATCTTAGTTGTGATTTTTGCAATCATAAAAGGGGAACCAGACCAACTGAATCATGATTAAACGTTTTAGAAACTTTTCAAAACGTGCAGGGTTTCTCACAAAGTACTCATATGTCAAATTTTTCGAAAATAGCAAGAGTTTGTGATTACCAATCTGCATTAGGCAATCGTAAGCCTAATCCCATTATCATAATAGCGGTGACTTAATTTTTTTTTTTTTTTGGAGATCTGTGCCCCATAGTGGGATAGTAAATACGCTAATACTTTGCATATTATCTTTTAGCTATCGTTGTGTATAAGAAAATTGTCAAGATCCGTAATTATTACCAGCTGTTTATTTATTTACTCAGAGTAGCCCTTAAAATTTGTTTACAGTTTTTGACCTTGCTGAATTTGCTGTAGCCAAAATATTTTCGTCGTATTTATCTACATGTTTAGTTTGCTTAAAACGTTTACAAAAAAGTCACTTTCAACATGTTTTTTCTGCATCAAGCATACGAAAACATCTGATCTGTATTTCAGTTTTACCTTTCAAATGTAATCTGAAATCGAATTAATTGTAAAATAATGCGAATATTTATGTAGATATTGTTTGGTTATTTCTTGAGTTGTACTAGGTACGTCATGGAAAAAAATACGGCATTATGTGACTATCCTACGGTCAATGCGGTCTTTCTCTACCCAATATTTGTCTGGAAGGAATTGTTACCAGTAATTAGTCTGCATTATTGAACTGTCTGTAGATGTTCTAATATGTAGGTATATCTGTGTTTCATGTGCTGGAAAAAATATATTTTTCAATCTCTCTATTTACCCGGTTAAAATTTATTCAAACTAAAGTTTTTAAATTGTTACAAATAAAATCACCAAGTCTCATTAAATTAACCCAGCCTACCTTGTAAAGAAGCAAAAGTAAAGTTCTAGTCGAATCAGGCCATGAATTCATTGTCACACTTACAAAAAGTAGACCCGAGGAAATCATCCCCACGAATGCTTACTCCGACTTGCGTACTGATGAATTCGCTTGTCAAAACGAGGCAATTCGTTTGATTCGCCAGGATTTGAGCGGACTAGTGATGTGTCAGTTCGATTTACTAGCTTGATAATGACTCAAATGAAGTTTGGGACTTAAGACTGGTATTCACAGTCAGTATTGGTAAAACTAAGTAAACATTTTGTTGACCACAACACATTTTGACGCCCCCAGGCAATAAGTCGGTAGTGCTATTATGTACTTTTTGGCGTAATTTACTCGCCTGAAAATTGTATCTCCTGTGAAATTTTGAATTTGTCGCTTACTGCCTGATTTGAGGTGTCGATTTTATAAAGACAAACAATTCAAAAGAAAGAAACTCAGAAGTTGCTTCCAACAAGGTTCAGCTACAGGATGTTTCCGCGCGAGCAGCTACTGCAGCGCTGGTTTACTGGACCTTGGGTGACGCCTTTGCATTATAACAATAACTAAACAACAGTGCGAGCTGACGTCTTGCCAGTAGACAAGCCTCGGTTTGTTAGGCAACTTTTTAGCTCACTCATGCGAGTTACTTGTAAGAGACGTGCAAACAGTGTGAGAGGGGAAAGCTGTCGTATGGTACCTCGTACTATGTAAGGCACAGACTTAAGTAAGAGTAGTTCAGCAACCTCAGTGAATAACAACCATGAACTTTGTAAAACCCTTTTAAGGCCACTGGCAAAATAGTTGCCACCTGATTATGAACCTTATCTATCAAATATAAGAGTGAAAACCAATGAAATTTTTCGCTGACTTAAGCCCTATTAATGGACCCTATTACCTTTTAAACGGGTGATCTTTAGGCTGGAATTCTAGCATGCATTTCTGGAGATTTATCTGAGGAAACATTTGTGCTAGTGCAGGAATTGAATCGGCGCTCACACCACTGCCTAGCATTATATGAGTCACTTAAACAACTCACGACATGTTCCGCTCAAGCTAGCGCATCTCTATCCGATTCGATCCAGCCCAATGTGCCGAATCAAATAAATATGTAGTACGCCCCGTGAGTGTTGGAGTAACCTTTCAAACTGAAAGGTTGGCGATGTCCACGTTCTTATACGTGTCTTGGTTATTTTACTTTGTTAGACGTATTGTGATGAAGGGTTTATACATTGACTTTTCATCATATTCCTTTTCATATAATATGTATAACAATATGCAATCTAGATCCAACCCGCAAAAAGTTACTTTTGAGATAATCAAACTTTTGATGTAGGAATTTTCCTACATCAAAACTGAAAAAGCAGTGGAGACTATTCAAATATGTAACTTGATTTCATCCCAAAATTAGGGTTGGTTCTGGTTTGCAAAACTATTCGTCTTATTTTACGATGCGTTGTATATTTCTCTCATCTATACAAGGTGAATCTTTAAACACTATCCAAATTGTTAAGATGGACTTAAGAGTCTTTAAATGAACAGCTTTCTTCCTAGAAACATGGGCCGTATTGTTTTTTTTTTTACTTTCATAAAAACGAGACTGATTACTCGATCGATATTATAGTATGAGAGAAGTTTAAAAAAATTTGTCGTATTTCGACTAATGTTTCTTGGAGAGAGTTGTACAGATTCTGAGTCGATCTTAAAAATTTGGATAGTGTTTAAAAATTCACCTTGTATGCCCCGCCTAAAAGATGCGTCCAAAGCTGTCGTATTGAAGCCATTGGGGACTCCCTTAGACTATTTAGATCCTTACCAAAATCACTGCCGTCTTAACTTTCCATCCCTTTAAGGGACCCGTCGAACTGAATCATAGTTACACGTTTCGGAAATTATACGGAACGCGCAAGTTTTTTCACGATATTTTCCCTCATGCAATAGTAAATATCCTAGCTATTGGATTTCTACTGCCGTATAAATTGCCGATGCTTAAAGTAGCAGTCTGCTGTGACTCTGAAACGAAAAGAAAATCAATTATCAAAGTCGGTTCATCCGTCAACCAACACCCACGAAATATTATTGCTGTCCCTCTTTTTTGTTACGTACTGAGGAATATAAATCGATTACTAACTAAACCTCCGGTACGATAAACTCTATACTCATTGTAAAACTTACTAGCGTTTGAAAACAAAACTTGTACAATCGAGTACAATTTCGGTGAACCAACTTAAGTGCGATGTGGTCACGTAACGTTTTATGGCGACGATAACACCACGCTCATATATCCCAAATTTTTCTGCTAAAATATATTTTATTGTAAAAACGAATTCAATCTTAGAAATCTCCGTATTAATACGACAACATTCAACTTTTGACTGTCTTAGGTTATGTCTGTCTGTCCCATTTGTGTAGGTCATTGTCAAATTAATGGTGTCATTCTCAATGGTACCTGCTTATTAGATTAAATTAAAAAAATAAAACAAAAATCAGCCACGCAATCAACGGGCTTGCATGTAATATATTTCCTAGCGATTTTTTCAACAAAGTAACTCACCAGTGTCCCCGATAGTACATTTAAAGCATTCAGTCCATAGCGGGTTGTCAAGCGCGTCGCGTCACGCGATCGTGAATAATACATCCAACAATAAAGAAGTGATAGCACATTTATCAGATTTAATATTATGAATGTGTTAATGTCCTCTTACTTATATTTTTGGATATGGCGGCCAGTGTATCCAAGCCAAGCAAGACATATAAATGTGCACTAGTGTGTCCGCCGATGCATGTGCACTCTTTATTCTGGTTTACTCTTTAGACTGACCGGATGGTGCATTTGGTAGTGACGTTACCTCATATACCAAAGGTCGTGGGTTCGATCCCCAACCTAGACAAAACTCGTATGATGAACACTTGAGCTTGTTCAATGCCTGGGTGTAATAATAATATGTGTATTATACCTACTTATGTTTCTTCTACTGTCTGATATCTATCTGTAACAGAAGTGTTTAGGTTATAGAACGGAGTCAGGTCAATGTATGGGATGTTGTATTGTGTGAATTTATTCCCTTACCCTCATACAACGCCCGCACCAACGTGTTCGACGCACGTGTTGGACGCCCTGCGACAAGATGGGATGATGACATTCGAAGGCTGGCTGGAGTGGGCTGGATGAGAGTGGTCGAAAATTGGGAGCGGTGGCGTGCATTAGGGGAGACCTATGTCCAGCAGTGGACGAGTGTGGGTTGCTTATGACCCTCATACAATATTTACATGGTATTGAAATGGGTTGACACTGAAAATTTTATTAAGTAACAGAAAATCTCAAGCAAATTATTAAGCTGACTGCCTCGGTAGTGGGTAGTAAAGTAAAGCAACGACTGCACTTCAAATCCTTGGTAAGTTATAATTACAATTCAAACCTGTTTGGAGTTTAAACCCGGGATCCTAAAGGTCGACCGCCCACGACGCTCGACCATTCGCCCACGTCGAGTGGTCGAAATGTACCTGAGTATGTTCTGTAAGAAAAAAATATTGCTAATATTATATTTGTTGTTGTATAATATTGTTGATTTTTTTTTTATAGTATAGGAAGGCAAACGAGCAAACGGGTCACCTGATGGTAAGTGAACACCGCCGCACATGGACATCAGCTACACCAGGAGTGCGGATATTATAATTATGTTGTTAATACTATATTGTTGGTATACCGAGTTGCTCAATTTGAAGTTGTAAGTCTGAAAACCTTTTTCAATGCCAAAAACAAATTGATTTCTTGTTGTGTCTGTTTTCTGTGACAATGCGGAAGACGAAAGGAATCCACCCTTACACTGTGGAAGTTCCACCAGCTCGTACTAAGCGTTTCGCTTCTTCTTTCTTGGTACGAACTGCTAAGGAATGGAACAACTTGCCGGCTTCTGTGTTTCCAGAGAGCTACAATTTGGGTGTCTTTAAGTCGAGAGTGAATAGGCTTCTTCTGGGAGCACGCTACATCTTAGACCTCATTGTCACTCTCCATCAGGTGAGATGAGGTCAAGTGCAAACCCATCTTATATATTAAAAAATAAATAAAGTAGATAGTATGTTTAGGAGGTAAAAAGCATACTTCCTACGTTGCGGTCATACAGTTTCCAGCTAGTTCCATCGGCAATAAAGACTTAACCCGCCGATGCAGCAAGTTAACTTGTTACTATACCAGTCCAAGTGTAAACTGGTCTTAAGTGCCAGCACATGCGGATGAAATGTTCGACGCACTCTCGTTAAGTGTATCTACGCTAGAGCAATAAATGTAATGTAATGTAAAGTGGACTCCTGTTTCCGCACTTAGACTCCTATTTGGTCCATTGCAGGTGTAGTGTCCTGGCTATTCTAGCCAGCCTTACTCCGCCCAGAAGCGCAGAAGCTTCCTGGGATCTTCACAGGCTTCGCGGAGTGACCTCGCAGATCCGAGGATTTCGTCTCGTTGTCTTGATACAGCATCGCATTCCAGGACTACGTGCGTGACTGATTCTTCGGTGTTAAAACACCCCCTACATAGAGGGCTGTCGGTGGCGCCTAAAGTGAATAGGTGTTTATTTAAGGGACAGTGGCCCGTAATTGTCGCTAGAGCAAGCAGCGTAAGTAGACTTACTCCGCTTTTCAGTCGTATCACTCACCAGTTACCAGAGAGCCACGCATCGGCATGAATAGGCTGGTTCGCCTGGAGTAATACCACCGCCTCACAGAAGGCCGGCGTGAAGGCGCCTGCACTGTGTTTCGCCGATAGTGAGGGTACCGAAGGCCTAATTGGGGGAAAGAGGGTCTAAAGATTGGCAGCGCACTTGTAACTCCACTGGTGTTACGTACCCGTAACCACCATCAGCTTACCATCCATCTGCATATATGCCAAATAATTACAAAAAAAAAGACGTTTTAACTATAAAAGTGTACGAAGTTTTAGACGGCACCTGTCACGCATCTTAAGCTCTAATGTAAAAACAATCTTAGAAGAAAAATATACTTATGCCGAAGATTGTTTTAATAGTATAAAAGCTTTTTCCAAGACTTTTTGTCTTTGAGCGAAACTAGAAAGTCGATGCCTATTGTCATTTTGCCGACAAAGTTTCTAGTCATGCACAGACTAAGAAAAATACCAAAAAACATGCAAACTTTGATTAAACTTACCAATGAGTAGTAAATTATTGACATGTTAGGTTTTGGGTAGTAGTTATGTATAACTGATTTCTGAACAAGAGATATGGTCGCCCTACCGTTATTTAGCTCCCAGCAGAAATCTTTAATAATGCTTTTTCCCTTACAAGTGTTGGTGTTATTGCCATATTTTTCCCATTTATTTATTTATTTATTTATTTATTTATTATTCATATTTTCTTAAAAGCTAACAGAATACATTCCAAAGCGCTCCTAAGATTAATTACAAATCAAAAATAATGAATGTCATGCATTAATACGGAACAATGTCAAATCTAAATAATAGTAAATAAAATTAATCAACACAAAATTAAAATACCTACTATACACACAAAACAATACAAAAAGCCATTGCAACTGTTGTCAAATTACATGTCAATAATTAATACCTACACAATTCCTGGATGAATGTCATAATAATTCTCCAAAAAAAAAAATTATTATTTAAGCATCACTGTCAGTCAAATGTAACATTTAAATGTCAAAACATATTATTTTTATTAACTTTCATCCAAAATTGATTACGGAGATGCCCTAAACTATCAGCAAATAGATCTATTTCAAAGTGCCGAGCGAGAATACCCCCAATAATCTGCAGAGCCCGGTTAGTCGGCGCGTGACGCGCGCGCTCGGTGCGCACGGTAGGCAAAGCCAGTAGGCGAGGTCGGCCAGTAGGCGAGGTCGGCGGCGGTACAATAGTAAGAAGTACACGTCTAAGTTTTAGTGTCTCCATGTCCACCATTCCCGAAACGAATAAGGACGGGTATAAATAAGGATAGTAGCCGTATTTTACCTTATATAGCCATCTATTAAATTTCCGCTGTACTCTTTCTATCATTAGTGTGTATTTTTTCCTCATAGGGACTCCACACGATTGCACCATATTCGAGCCTGCTGCGAACATATGCATAGAATAACACTTTTGCCACTGTAGGGTTGTCAAATTGCGATGCTGTTCTGATAACAAACCCTAGCATCCTATGCGCCATTCTGCATGTATTCATTATGTGCATGTGGAAATCCAATTTAGTGTCTAATATTAAGCCTAAATCTTTAATGTCATATACTCTTTCCATTGGAGCGTCAAATAAATTATAATTATATATGAGAGGTTTGGTTTTACGCGAAAAAGTGATAATTTTGCATTTAAGTGAATTAAAAGGAAGGTGGTTGTCTTGACTCCATTGATATATGGAATCAATATCACTTTGCAAAGCCAAAGCATCCGTTTCCGTTTTAACTCCTAGACTTATTTTAAGGTCATCAGCAAACAGAAGACATTAGGAGACAGTGGCCCTATCTGGCAAGTCGTTGATGAAGATCAAGAAAAGGGTTGGTCCCAGAGTGCTGCCCTGACTCACCCCTGATCTTGTGAAATATCGACTGGACTCAAAACCACTCAAACGAACATACTGCAAACGATCATTCAAGTAGCTTGCAAATTTGAGGAGCTTGGGTGTGAAGCCAATTAGTGCCAATTTCTCTAACAATTTGTCATTGTTAACCAAATCGAAGGCCTTTTTAAAATCGAAATAGGCTGAATCAACCTGTTCTCCACAATCCATTCGACACTGTACGTAATCCACATCCCATACAAACAATGTTGTACAATGCTCCCCTGTTAATGTCACTGAAAGACTTTTCGATTGTATTCCATTCTACTATATATTATTATGTAAGTCTATCAGTGAGAGAGAACGAGGTGAGAAAGAGAGACAGACAATGGCGGCGAAACGAGCGCACAAGATGATCCTCCGCAAAATTTGTGAAGTTTATTTTAAAATTAAGTCGGTTTGTTCCATCAGTTATTTGGATTATAATTGACTCGCTGAGGAATGAACTATACGTCTTAGAAAAAAAGTCTTTGATGTATGTATCTTAATATATAATAATATTAGCGCTAAAGAACCATCAGGCTGGTTACTGTTGATGTAAGACACAGGTCCCTCCACCAGCCCATGGTCCTTCCTACCGTTTCGGCATACGGACCGAATCTTGGGAGACGCTCACCAGGTACTTGCTAAGTACTGTTGATGTAGTCAGTATCAGTAGACCAAAGCTATCCAAACAGATACCCTGCTGCGACTTATTACACATATGACTGAAAGAGTACTGTCGACTGCCAGTAACTGAATGTTGAAAATCTGGAAAAGAAACCGGCTTTGATCGATTGGTAAAGCATAACGAAACCGTACACCAAATACAAATCGAAGAGTTTCGACACAAAGGCTTTAATCATTACTTTCACACGTAAAACCTCGTAACTACGGCTACGCACGTAGCGTCTACGGCTGCTACGACGTAGCAATCACACAATCTAATGGTTGGATGCCATGTCAAAGGAATTCCATAAAATGAGAACGCTAGAAATACCTTTACGAAACGAATGGTAAAAAAATCTTAAGCGACGGCTTGCGTGACCTAAACTGTGGTCAATGAAATTCGGAAGGTGAGTGTGTGTACTCGGATTAAAAGGTATAGTTCGGTAACCATTTAAACTTGATGCGTGATTACATTATAGCGTAGATACGCTGGGGTTAGCGTGCAATAAAGACTGCCTTAGTAGCGCAATGAGCAAAGGGTCGCTATTGTAATAACAAGACTTATCAAAGCCTTTATTTGTGTTCTCCTTGAGAAATTATTAACCGCCAAGTCGAAATAAGACGGCCAAATATAATGTAGCATATACGTCAAAGCTACACTGCGCTCTGACCTACAGAAATCCGGGAGAAATTAATTACACGTACAGTCTAGCTGACTGTACGTGTAATACGAGTAGTGTATGTTCAACCCTAATCCATAGTACTTCGTTAACGCTGGGGTTTCTACTATCGAAGAGTCAACCGTTTTAAGAGACAGTTCGTAACGGGCAGGTTTTCTGACGATGTTTCTCTATACTGAGAACTAGGCCTAGAAATGCGCCCATAAATTTCGATCAACCATCACTGTGTGCTTAATTTTGATCCAAAAACTACCAGTTTGCAAGCCAAATGATCTACCATCGAGCTACCATCGCTCAACATAGATATCAAAGTCCTACTTTGCGCGGCAAAACCATTTCCTTTAAGGAACCCTCTGCAATTGCCTTTGCAAATACAAACACGGTTAAGTTATGGTACAGTGGCCAGCACATCAAGTTACTACAAGCTGTCAAATTTCCTCAGTTGATATTGAACCAAACACGTTTGACATAAAAGTGAGGTTCGATTGAAGAAATTTGACAGATTGTAGTAACTTGATGTGCTGGCCACCGTACTATTATATCATACCGGCTTCATAATTTCACAATGTCATTACAACTTCAATAAATGCAGCGTCAATTTAGAGTCACGCAAAATGGTACTTAAGGATGCACTGTGCATTTTTTCGTGCAACATTCGCGGAATAGTTAAAACAATTTTTAAAATCACTTATTTTGCTTTAGTAGGTTACCTACTTTTGTATATTGAATTGAGTAAAATAATGTGTGTATTGCTACTTTTTTTAGCCTAGCCTATCATCATCATCATCATAATTCCAGCCAATAGACCTGCACTGCTGGATATAGATTATAATGAAACTGTATGATGACAAATTATAGTATTATAGATGTTTACTTTTTCATGATATCGGAAGGCAAACGAGCAAGCAGATCACTGGATGGTAAGTGATCACCACCGCCCATGCACATCAACTACACCAGCAGGAGCGCGGATGCTTTGCAGGCCTTTTAGGAAGGTACAGAGCCTAATATAAGATATATAAGGCATGTTTCTTAAAGATTTAAGTGTCGTACCGGTTCGGAAATACCGATTCGGGACTTTGATTCCATAATGAGGAGGTTTGTAGTAGATAACGTAGAGTTTTTTGAACAACTGTGAAAGGTCTTAACGTGAGCTTCCATACAGTTTGGGAAATGACCTTCGACCGATTTCGATACCCTAGCATATATTTGTCCGTATGTTGTAACACGAAGAGATTGGATTCAGTATTTTAGTGAATACAATTAAAACTTATGCACAGATCTCATTTTCTAGTTACGCAATAACGCTAACAAAATTCGTGCTGGGGCATGTGCCAAAACTCAGACCCGAGCAATTTAGAAAACTTTGTTTCCTAAATTAGCCCGAACCGGAGCTGAACCTTGGGTTTCGTGTCTGAATGCTTACACAACTACATATTTATTTAATAAGCACATTTATGTGAATCTAATGAAACTCTAGCTTTAACACAGAAAGACCAAATATTTCTCATAAACATCTCATACTTTGGCTCTCTCATACTAAGCACTTGTGTTACAGATATCAGACAACAGAGGATACATATACACCCAGACACTGAACAAACACAAGTGTTCATCACACGGATGTTTATCCAGGGTGGGGATCGGACCTACGACATTTGGCGTATGAGGCAGGGTCACTACCAAATCCGGCCAGTCGAAAAGCATATAGACAGATTTAAAATCTTTATTGCACAGAAATAGAATACAGAGTCCTATTCAGTTATTTACATTAACAATTAGTAAAAAGTACATTACAAAGTAGATATAATGCAGTGATAAAAGACTATATCTATGTACTTTTTAATTTCATGCAATCTCTTTGCACTGCTTTACCCCCATTGCCAACACGCCATTTTCTCTCCTCTACCTAAAGGTTGTCTGGAAGAAATCGCTACAAGCGATAAGACCGTCTTATTGTACTGTCTATAGCTGTTGTTTCACTCATGTATTCTATTTCTGTGCAATAAAGAATATCTATCTATCTATAACTAAGGATCCACGTTAGCTTTCTTCCCCCTATCTATAGGGCGATGCTTTCAAAGAATTAGCTCGGTTTAATTGAGAAGTAGTTCGCCCCAGTATCGCTCAGCACGAGTGTATACAGCCTGAGGTCGATATTACCACAGTGTGAAGTCTGCCAGTGGTGGATTTATTTACTCTCAAAATCAAAGTGGTTACATTATTGGGTTAGCAAACAGAAGTAATTGACAGAAAGGCTGACCATATTAGCCATGCACCCGACCGATACGTCTCACTGAAGGTAATGTAGAAAACGCTCTATAAGGTGAAGTGGTGATGTGATCTCTTTGTAGCTATGCTTCTTTAGGGTTTTGATTTATTCACGCACGAAACAAATTGATAAAATATCAGCTGATTCGTAAAGCTCGGGCACATTTGAGTGCTGCTCTGATTTATACTTAAGTAACTTTATGTGAAAGGTTAGGTTAGGTTTATTTTTTTATGACCACCCAGAAATCCTTTAGTGTTAATTTGTCAAATGTTTTTTTAAGGTAGTCCGATGCGGCTAAACGTGGGCCGCGGTATTGAAGAATGTACGAGTATCTCAATGACAATACGTCTAATCGTTGATCCGCCACATTTCAAAACCGTTCTGTTACTGATAACAGGTAGCAGTACTTTAATACGACGGATTATACGATCCGGCTGCGACATAGTACTATAGTATAATGTGTACTACAGTAAACTGAAAACATTCTTTAAAAAAAATCGATAGAATTAATCATTTTCTTTATTTCATTCTTTTGGTTTACCTTCAGCTTAGGTAGACTTTAAATAATAATCTAAGATCTTTCACTATTGACAATCACGAGTTTTAACAACAAGGTAATTGGGGTGTTACGAAACAACGTGTTACTACTGGTATTCTCCCTACTATGATATTACTTAGCTGCAACATTTATAGGACAGCTTAAGTTTACGTTCTCCGTTTGTGGAATGGTAGACATGCTTACCAGTTAAATTCTAAGTAAAACACTGACCTAACTTAAACTTTAAGCAGGTAGGGTTGAGCTAAAATGAGTTTACTCTGGCTATATAAATATGTACATAAAATTTCTGTAAATCTAGGTTTTAAGTTTTGATTTTTTGCAATAAAGGATATCTATCTATTTATGTATGGGGCTCTTTAGTTAGTTCACTCAGAAGTAGATGAGAGCACACATGGTTTTTTAGTACGTATGGTTTAGGACAATCCCGTCCGCTTTGCAGTTGGGGTAGCTTTCAGGAGTTACGCTAGCAGCGTTTTGCTACGGTAAACAAAAAATGAATTATTTTATTACCTAAATAGCACGTTTGATACAAAGATTTCACGTACAAGACCGCATTTTGAAAAGCGGGACTGATAATTTTGAAGCCGGGTGGAGTTCTGAAGAGATAACCTGGAAAGACATGTAGAGGTGTTGATTAAAATACCGCAATACTAGTGAGACCGCCACCATGCAACATATGAGCCGGCTTGACCGGTGTGATACCACAATCTCACAGGAAATAGATGTTAAACAGAGCCTGCACTGTATTTTACTTAGTTAATGGGGGCCCTGGTGGTACAGTGGCCAGCACATCAAGTTACTACAATCTGTCAAATTTCCTCAGTTGATATTGAACCAAACACGTTTGACATAAAAGTGAGGTTCGATTGAAGAAATTTGACATATTGTAGGAACTTGATGTGCAGGCCACCGTACATTCGGGGGAAGCGGGAGGGAACTACTTATGACTCCACTGGTATTGAATGAATTAAGTCGCTTAATATCAGGTGATCCGTCTGCTTGTCCGTCACAATTAGCTTAAAAAAACTATGTTTAAAATGTTTTAAATATCCCGTCAATTTGTTAACGTCTTACAACTTGATATTCAAATTATTACGACATAGAAACCGCGCGTTGTTTTATTAACATTTGACGCTACGTTTATTAACAATTTCCAAATTACTTGACTCTATTGTAACAAGTTTTCAGTCAGTAGTTAATTAACGCAAACCGCAGCCCTCTGTGTTGTCTAGTTTAGGAGATGGTGCAAGTTAAGCGAGTGAATTTCTAGTATTTGTCTTTTAGCTAACTTGAAAAAAGTTTGCGCCCTCGAATGCGGTTAAAAACGGAACAATAAATTATGCACTTGAAAACTAATAAAAGTTTAATGTGCTCGATCATTAAAATCTAACATGACCTATTTACTTTCCAACATCAAAAACAATAATTAATAAATTTATGTAATACGTTTTACAGTCAAATAAAATAGCAAAGAGTCGTACACAAAGCTTGTTTAACTAATTCAATTCAATTCAATATATTTATTGCTTCTTCATATGTTGTACAAAGATCTTAGTTTAAAGTATTTTAAGTTACAATATGGACCCTGTCGGGCACTGCAAACATTTTGGAGAGAGTAGGACTTATAGACTCACATTGTGTTTCTCTAGTTCAAGTATCATAATATAATATTTGTTTACCTATTCATAATTTTTATATTTATATTATGACAATATTTATATTATGTTATTATTATATTTATATATCACATTAGAACAATATTTATATTTATTATTATGTTTGCATTATTAATTTAAAATTACTTTTTTATCCTATGCTTAAATCATTTACTATAATTATTTATTTTCTAGTTTTATATACTTTCTTTAAAATATTCTTCTAGTTTATAATAGCATTTTTTAATAAGTATATCTTTAAGCTTTTTCAAAAATTCTTTTTCATTGGGTATGCTTTTTAAAGCAGATGGTAATTTATTAAATATTTTCACACACATTACTAGCGGGCTTTTTGAGTGTAAGTTAAGTCTCGAGGTTGGCAACATCAATCTATTTTGAGTTTTTGGACGAAAAGAATATTTTGTGGGTATTTCCTGTCTAGTTTTAAAGAATTCGGGATGTTTTATTACAAAATGGCATGTTTCATAAATATAAATACATGGGAGAGTTAGGAGTTTTAGTCTTTGGAAATGTAATTTGCAGCTATCTGTTTGTTGTATATTGGCTATAATTCTGATAAGTTTCTTTTGTTGTGTGAATAGACTTGGAACGTTGGTACTATTTCCCCATAGCATAACCCCATATTTTAGCCAAGAATATGCATAGGCATAGTATGTGACTAGTGCTGTTTTTTCGTCAGTAGACTTTTTGACCTCCCGTAACGCATAAGCAAACTTAGAAATTTTGGAATTTATATTTGTTACATGGGACTGCCAATTGATGTTAGTATCTATTGTCAATCCTAGTAGTGTTGAGTCGGTAACTTGTTTTAGTGTTTCGCCATTGTAGGTAAGATTAATTTTTAGCGGTTCTTTTTGATAAGGATGGAAAGTTAATAATTTGGTTTTAGTAATGTTTATTTTTAAATTATGAATTGTAAGCCAGTTCTTTACTATTTCTATTATTTTGAGGAGCTTTTCGTTTATTGTTGTGCTGTCTTCGCATGAGGTGAGAATAGAAACGTCGTCTGCGAATAAAGTGCAGTGGTCATTTAATATTTTCGGCAAGTCATTGATGTATATCAAAAACAAGAGGCATCCAATTACACTACCTTGTGGAATTGATGCGTTAGTAGTTATGCGGTCGGATCTTATGGTTTGTATTTGTGATGCTTTCTTGTTGTAGTGTTTAATTTCTACTTGTTGCTCTCTATCTTGTAAATATGATTTTATCCACTCAAGACTTTGCCCGCGTATTCCTATTCCATGAAGTTTTTTTATTAAGATGTTGTGTTGTACCCTATCATAGGCTTTCGACATATCTATTAATATTCCTATAGCATATTTTTTATTATTTATCAAATTGATGGCTTCTTGCATGAATTTAAATACCGCTAAGACTGTCGACCGTTTTTTTCTAAAGCCGTTTTGGTTATCGTCCAGAATATTATACTTTTCGCAGAAATTGAGTATGCGATTACACATGGCTTTTTCAAAAAGTTTCGATGCTGTAGGCAAGAGTGCTATAGGTCGGTAGTTATTCGGGTCGGTTTTATCTTGTTTTTTATGTATAGGATGAATTATTGTTCTTTTTAATATGGTCGGGAACTTACCCTCATTGAAAGACTGGTTTATGAGTGTAGTGAAGGGAGACGCTAACTCATCTGCGCACCTCTTTAATAAAGAGGGTGGGAGTTCGTCTATTCCGGAGCTATTTTTATTTTTTAAGGTTTTAATACTTTTGTGGATTTCGTTAGTGTTAACTTGGCTTAAAAACATTGTATTTGTGGTTGGATGGAGTACAGCGTAATGCTGAGACAAAGTGTCTGTTTGATTATTATCGGTTGTCTCGCCTACTGTAGCGAAGTAGTTGTTGAGCGTATTAGCAACTCTGGAGGGGTCTGTAATAAGTACATTTTCTTTTCTTATATGTATATTTCTTTTTTCAGGGTTTTTTTTCTTATTTGTATTTTCATTGACTATATCCCACATTGTTTTAACCGTATTTGAAGCGTTTTGTATTCTAATTTTATTATTGCGTTTTTTGGCGATTTTTACTGTTTTTTTAAGGATTTTCTCGTATTTTTTATAGTAATTTAAGAGAGTTAAATTTTTGCTTTTTTGTACTATAACTTTTAAAAGTCTTTTATTTTGGCATGATATTTTTATCCCTTTTGATAACCATTTATTTCTATTTATTGTTTTTAATTTCGTTTTAACTTTAGGTATGTAGGTATTTAGAAGATTTTGTATTATTTCATGAAAGATATTATAGTTTTCGTCTATATTATTGTTTGCTGAAAGAAGCTGCTGCCAATTTATTTTAGCTAAGTTTGTTTTGAAATTATCTATATTTTTTGTATTATACTTTCTTTTGATAGTATTCCACGGTTTTATTTTTTGACTTTGTTGAAATTGTGTTCTTATAACTATAGAGGCATGATCAGAAAAACCTAGTTCTTCTACTGAGACGTCCAGGGCTGGATATGCGAAATTGGTAAAAAGTAGGTCGATACATGTTGAGGTCGTGTTAGTGTTGCGAGTTGCTTTTTTTATTCGTAGGGTGAATCCATTTTCTGACATAAGGTCCAGGAGGCGTCTCGTTTTAGGGTTATTATTTATAACATTTATATTTAAGTCTCCCCCTAGGATGACATTATTTTTATGATACTTTTTATTTACATAATTTAAAATTTTTTCCAATTGACTAAAAAATAACTCCTCCTCCCTCCTATTCCAATAAATATTAATTAACAAGATATTTTCCTTTGGTAGTTCCGCTGCGCAGATTTCTAAAATATATTCCATTGACATGTTTGTGATGTCAGGTCTATCAATACTCTCTATTTCCTTTTTCAGTATAATGCAGACTCCGCCGCCTATCCGTTCTTTTCTGCAGAAAGATGACGCTATTTTAAAATCTGGAAAATTTATTAAGTCAAGTTTATCCTGTGACAGCCATGTTTCGGATACGCATACTGCCATACATGTTAGGTTTTCTTCTAGGTACTCTTGTAGTAAGTGTTGTTTGTTATTAAGACTCTGAAAGTTCTGATAAAGGATTTTGGCTTGTTTTTCGTTAGTTTCGAAAGGAATGTCGGTGGCCGTCTTGTGTTTGTTCTTGGGGTAGGTAAGATTTATCTCTTCTTGAATACTTTGTTTCTGTTTCTTTTGGCGAATTTGATATTATATTATTCTGAGCGTCTCCTATTTTTATTTTCTTTCCTTGTATATATAATTGATTATCTCTTATTACTGCATGTAGACCTTTTTTTCGTGCTGAAATCATTTCGTCGCGCATCATGTTTCTTTCTTTTCGAGATTTATCATCCAACAATGGCGATAGCGATATTCCAGTACCATACAGGTGGTTTTTTCTTCCAAGTAGATATTTTGTCATCCTCTTGCTTAGTAGCTCGATCACTAGCGGTCTATTTTTCCTTTCGTTGTATTTTCCAATTCTATGAGTATCTTCTATGTATCCCAGCAAGTCTATCTGTAAACATTCACGGAACATTTCTATTATTCTTATGTGTAATTCGGGTTCTGACTCGTTACTCATTTCTTCAATTCCGTATAAAACAATTTTTTTCTCATTTTCTCCATTGCGCGTGTTGTATATTTTTGGTGTCTCTCCTGTGTTATTTCTTAATTTTGTAATTTCTTTTTGTATCTGTTCATTTTCGTTTTTTAATATCGTAATTTCTCTGGTTAGTTTTTCTATTTCACTTTTTCTTTGGCTGTTTTGTTTGTGTAATCCATCAGTTTCAGATTTTAGGTCTTGTTTTATTTGTAAAATTGCTTTTGATATTTCCGACTGGATGGTGTCTTTAAGTTGCGAAATTATAGTTTTATTATTTTCGTGCAACTGCTCCGAAATCAGATAGCTTAGGTTTTGAAGTGTGAATTCGGGTTGAATTTTTGTTTCCATATTTTTATGTTCAGTGATAGTGTCACCCAATATAATACTGAGTTCGCTATCTTGGTCGATACTCAAAGATGATGATTTGTTGTTTTTTGTTCTCAAAGTTACATTTTGTTCTTCATCTTGTCGATCGTTTGGTTCTGGGTTTCGTACCGGAGTATTTACGTTACATGTTTTTGGTTGTTTGCATTTGCATAATTGGCATTTCCATTCTTTCTTATGTTGTGCTGTCATTGTGTTATAAAAGCGTTTACTCGCGACATTAGCACAGTCTAAATCATAGACTACGGTCTGCACTCCCAGACACATCTATAAAAACTATTATCATTTCTATTGCAGATATGGCCAGCCCACTACTACTGCATACTGCATTTTTAAAGTCAGAAAAACAGACTTTAAAAATGCAGTATGAAGCCTACCTACAGAAAAATAAATGTTTCTTCTAAATTCTTGCACGTTTGGCAAGCTCTCAAATGCGTGATATGGAATGATCACTCGAAACATATAACAAATAAAAACATCACTGACAGTTTATTTAGTGGCAGTGCAAATATCAAAAATGTGAGGGTATCCGAAGATGCACAAGATGGGCGTAGTACGACGCCGGGCGCCTCCAGTCCGCATGTGACCACGGTTGCTGTAACGCAGTCAAAAGTTCAAGCAGTAATGTTTAGTCCCGTTTTAATGAAGTATTTAAATAAAAAAATATTGCATCCACTTCATAAGTTTTACATACCAATTAACCTATAATTTGCACCATACAAAAGCGTTGCGCACTCGCGTGAGAAAACAGTACGGCTCACAAACAACTCGCCAGCGAAGGGTTGCGTACAAACAGGATCTTAGTTACCGCCATTACAACCCTTATCCCCGCGACTTAAAGCCCACCATCCGACGTCCGCGATACACATTAACCTTGCAATAACAAAGGCTGGAATATGTCGAGAGATCGTGAGATAACCTCCACTGATTGTGGTGAACTTGAAAATTGTGTTTATACTAAGGCAAGATTTATTAAGCGTCGTCGGCTGTTGGTGAAGCTGTTTTTGCTTGGAGGAATGTTGGGTAAAGGCTGTGATTTGTCTCGAGAAAAAGCACCAGTTCAGTATGGTGAGTTCACTCAGCTCTTAAACGCTCATGGGATGAGGAAAATGAGTGAAGTTGTTCTTTGCAGCGGGCAGTAAGAAGATTTCTTGCATACAGAAAAACGCGTAATTATTTTACGTTTTCCCTCAAAGTATTCGTTTCTTCAAAAAATCGCTCCAATCATAGTGTTCAAGAAATACTTCAGCCGGTAGACAATTACACTTTGGTACGCATTGTTGATATTTCAACAAAGACACAGACTTTGTAGGGAGTGAAGAAACGCACCGAGTAAAGAGACCTTAGCAAGTACCTGGTGAGCGTCTCCCAAGATTTGGTCCGTATGCCGAGACGGTAGGAAGGACCATGGGCTGGTGGAGGGACCTGTGTCTTATTTCAAAAATATAAAGGTTTTAACCTGTTCTACAAAAACAAGCCAAAGTTAGGATGGTGAGAAATTTGCCAGCGGCTCCCAATCGTTCATTTGCGGTGCGTCCGCAGATCTAGACGAACCCTGAAAATGTCGTGACAAGGCTGTTTTTATGCCTAGATAGTTAAAATTTCCTCTGGACCGGGCCCAACGTAAATCTGTCGTCGAGACAGAACGCTGTGGGACCTAGATTGATTACGTCTGTATTTTAGAGGTTGTCAAAGAAATTCCCTGGACAAAGCAGCAATTTTTAAAGCCTAATGAAAAAACGGAAATCTCTTCGACATTGCTTGAGCAATATTTTATTATTATGTTGACAAGAATTTGGTTGCTATTTTTTGTTACTTTGATTATTAGGATTAAAATTGCAATTGCTGGTATTAAATTAAAATTAAAAAAGAATAAAAACACTTATTACGAAAAAGAGACAAAAATGCACCAAGAAACCAATTTTTGATGAAATAACGGAGTGTCCGCGTTTTATAACCGATGGGGTTACCATGACAAAAGCAGCAGTGACGCCATCAATATTAGTTTAGGATTTTATTAGCACATTATAAAGTTAGGTATCTATGAGGTAACTTTTATAAAAGTGACAAATGAAAGCGACAGCATCAGTTTTAAGACAGAAGAAGAAGAGAAGTCATCGCTACTATCATGGAATTAGGCTTAATCCCCGCGCTGGTCTAATACGGATTGGTGATTACAAACAAACTCGAGCTATGATCGAAAAATGCGAAATATAATTTTTATATTAATTGAGCATTTAACTTGAACGATGTCACCATTTTTAAATTCACTCAAATTATGCAAATAAAAAGTTAATCTACATAGTACTTAACTGAAGACAGTCAAGTAAGTATTATTCACGTAAATATCTGGTTACTTCTTAGTAACCAGATATTTACGTGAATAACACTTACCTACATAATCGTTACTTAAAAAAAGTATAAAAAATGCAACAATTATTATTTTTAAGAACATAATATTTACCTACGTTATATAAGACTTTGTAAATAAAATCTTGTTTATATTAAGACCTACATAAACCTATTTAATTAACTAGTCACAGCTTACTCCTTTATTCCAAAAATAAATTTACAAAATTTTATTACCTTCGCAGCATCAAGCGGCAAATACTTAAACGCGGCAAGGTTCATAACTAATCGAAAATAACAACTTTCAGGTAATATATATAGCTTAAGGAATTTTAATTAAAATTCCCGGGGGAGATTTTTCATTGGCCACCCCAGCAAATTATTAGGAAGCTTATTATTTTAGGGCGGGCTAAGTAATCAGCCGGTTTATCTGGACCTACATAAATAACGTCAACTTTGGGTAAAATGAGCCAGGATGCGCTAAAATGACGTACTCATTTTAAATATTTATAAGAGGGACAGAATTGCCCACCTGAAGTCTGATGGTTACACGAGTTGTTTTTGTTTTGCGGGGTATTTTGCGTTAGGCTGTTGTTTTCACATTTTTAATCACTATCCCCATTTTAAGGGTCAAGGTTAGACACCCACGGACCTATCTCTATGCCACTGAGGCACAACGGAGGATACAGAGCTGTATCAGATACAGACTTGAACTGACTAAGATAAAAAATAAACTGAATATTATACTGGAAAGTGGGTCAAGTCTAGCTGCGCCTCGTTCGACTAATTTTGGAATAAAGACTGAATATACATCATTACGTTTATTGAAACGTACCTATTCAGTATTTGCCTGGCCCCCCAATTATCGTGATTTTTTATGTGAAAAAATATGCCGGACGGAGCTACTCGTAGATGCGAGTATGTGGCTGAAAACCGATTGAAGTGGCAAACATTTGAAGATGCCGTTGTCTCTTCAAATGTTGGCCAAATGACGAAGGTCATGCGGTGGAGTGTGACAAGGAGATGACGTTGACAATGCTCTTACATTGCAAGACAGCTAAGTAAAAAAAAGTAAAGTATCAGCCTATATACTGTCCCACTGCAGAGCAAAGGCCTAAATCATAGAAATTAAGACAGCCATGATTTTGGAATAATAACGTAAAAGCAAATGAATATCCCGACTATTTGTGAGCCATAAGCAAATAGTGTAACGCTCCAAATAGTTATTGAAGGTGCATGAAAGGTGCTTATATAGAACGTCACGCTTCTCAATACAAAAGAAGGGTTCAATAAGCATCTACATACGCAGGAAAAGGGTTTTAAAGGCACAATTCCAATAAACCAGTAGAAATGCCGAGTGAATAAGCGAGTACCTTCACAGAGACCGTGGCCTTTCTCGACGAATTTGGGTAAATTTTCTATTTTGTGACGTGAACAAATTGAAATGGAACCCTTGAACATCTTTCGATCTGTGTTGATGGCGCTCGGCTAGCTGTATTCATTTCAAAATGTTTGAAGCCGAATGTATACATTCCCTTTTCAGATGGAAAATAAAATTAGGTATAGGTACTCTTATAGAGGGAGACGGTTTGACGAAGAATATAAAATGAAGGGAGCTTATGTCAAATAGTATTTGTACAATATTATTATTTTGCTCCATGTACGAGTATCTAAACTATAATTATGTATATTGGGTACCTACTAAAATAAAGTATGTTGAGTTTTACTCGAAAATGAGTTGAGGCGTTACGAGAATTGAAATAAGTTGTTAAATAATCGTCAATGAAGACTATTACGCTTGAGAATTAAATGGTTGTAGTTACCTAAGTATTTGTTTCCACCTCATATTTATTGACCAAACTCCGTACTAAATAGCTTAAGCACTTGTGGTACAGATATCAGACAACAGAGGAAACAAAAATATAATACTTGATTAAATACATATACGAGTATAATATCTGGATCCAGTTCTCATCACACGAATGTTTGTCCAGTGTGGGGATCTAACTCACGACCTTTGGCGTATTAGTTAGGGTTACTACCAAATGCGCCTTTGTTTTTAATGAGCTAGTAATTTAAACACGGGAAATCCAAATTGCTCGATTTCTACGATTGACTACGATGGACGATTTCTATGATGGAGGTTGGTGCCCTGCACTAAGTCAATAAATAGGCTGACACTTTACTTTTACTTTCCCAGTAGCGAACGTATAAAGCAGGTTTATGACCGCTATCAGTCTAGGCGTCCGATAAACTCTCCCGACACTTAGGTCAATATATTGATGTGTGTTGAATCCTAAAACTTCGATGCGGTACAAATTGCCGTAGTTGAGTTATTTACGTGATCTGATTTTAAGCTACCGATGGTTTTTGGTGCTTAACATTTTAGAGAACATTAATTTTTGCTTCTAAAACGTAAAAAGTAGTTCATAAAAAAATTTAAACGAGATTTTCAGATTGCACTTAATTAACTGTTAATTTTGTCGTTACGTTAGGAACAAAAATTACACTCCGACTCGGCCATGACTTAGTCGTGGAAACAATGCAATAGGATTAGTGTACACAAAAATAATCAAAAGAAAACGAAGCCGACCAAACAAAACGTTGGCCTGGCGTTTTTCCAACACAACAAAACGGTTATTAGTTCGCTGGAGCAAGTAGGCTAGGGGTACATACTAAATTAATAAAGTTGAGATCGCAGGTGGCAAAATTCTCACTGACTAGAAACCAGGCCCAAGGATACGCACAGTATAATTATTTCTAGTAGTGAAGCGACTGTTTTGTTGACCTTGAAACGGAAATCTAAGTTTGTCTAGTAATGTCATAGTATACCAACAATGTGCAACAATGCCGATTAGTACAAAGGTGCAGTGCAAACAGCACTTTTCTATTCCTTTATCCTTATATTTCGATAGAAAGAAAGAATCATCATCAAGACCAGACATCTTTAATCGGACATAATTTAATTTTGTTGGAAAAACACATTTTGGTAAAAATAGTCATAATTATTTTGAAAGTTATTGACTGATAAACATGATACTTAAAATAATGCATGAAATTAACATCTTCATTTATAAATTGGTGGAAAAACTTGGCTGGTTTTATATTTTTAAAGAAGTTAAACTGTATTTAACGTTTTATTTTGTACCTATTACATGGAAATCGAACCGGAACAAAACTTAAAACTAAAGTCAAATTTTCTATTTTTGTACCAAGTCTTTCCAAAATATCTGGGGTCTTACACTTATCTGTCGTGCATGATATCCATATTTGGAAATATATTAGCAGCCAAAGGTCTGTGTTTAATACTTGTGTGACAGAAAAGCACGGGTTAGGGGGGATGTTATGATGCTAGACTCCGTGCCCTGGAGACCTATTTTTGAATGGTCGTGTCACTAAAAAATGTGTGACTCGCATGATTTTTGACATCCGCATTTTGGAATCATTCGAAAACGAGTGTTCCGTCAGGCGAGTGGACGCATTTATGCCAATCACACGTCAAATATTAACGAGTTAACACTATACTTTGACAAGATTGGCGACACACTAAGCGAGTGATTTCAAAATTATGAATCATGCGACTCACGAGACGACGTGACTTGCAAAACGAGTAGTTTTGTTTGGACGAAGCGAAAATTTAAAAATAGGTCTCTTGGTCACACGACATCTTTCACGACGGACTATGAGTATATCTTCTGTATGTCTTCTGGGTCACCAAAAAAAAGTAGACGCACGGGTAGTCTCCATTCTGTGACACAAGTTAAACATAAACAGTGGCGGGCCAAAGGCGATGTCGCATGGAGCATTCTAGTGCTGACGGATAATTAAGATTCGTGTCGCAATGTTCTGTGTAGCAGCGCTAAATAACCTCACAGAATCAACTGTTGTGGTCTTATTGAAGGTTCTGGTAATTGCCTTGGGTAACGGAGCTAGCTGATGTTTCTATACTAGAAGCGATAAACAGTAATTACACAAAATATAATCACTCCTTCTCCTCCTCTGGAACCCTTCTCCCCCACTCGCCCTCATTTGGTCATCTCTACTAGTGTTGCTGAAGGGCAATTTTCGTACACTCGATATTGAAGTCGAATTTAGAGATTACATACATTTGTCGATACAAATTTCTCATTCGACTTCAGTGTCGAGTGCACCAGATTGCTACTCTTGTCTTTGGGCGGTAGTAATCGCTTACCATCATATCATAAAGAAACGTTGATAGTGTAACCTAGCTAAAAAAATATAATATTATTTTTATGTGATAAGTAGTAGACGAGCAGATAGATCACCTGATGGTAAGCGATTGCCATCGCCCATAGACACTAGCAACACTTTCATACGTTCGTCCATATAAAGTTCTAATTCGACTTCAATGTCGAATGCACGAGAATTGGCTCCCTGTAGAGTCACGAGTAGCGCTACCAGCTTTTAACCCCCTTCCCCCCCAATGGGGCATCCTGTACCCTCACTCACTTGACGAAACACAACGCAGATCTATCGATGATGGATTTTCTCTTAACTTCACATTGTACTCTAGAATTGAGAAATAATCTACGACGGAGCAAACTTACTGCCTTTTCACTCTTGCTTTAGAAAAATAGAGGTTGTAGTCATTGAGAAATATAGACGCAAGAAAGGCGTCTCGCTTCTTGGCAGTGCATAAAGAAGGTAGTAGAACTCTTTGCATGCAATCGAGAAATATTTACCATGAAAGGATGGTAACCCGCAGTTTGTCTGCTTTCACGAGTAGAAAAGGGATGGCGGGATAAGCTCATGCAGCTCAAAAACCTACCCTTCGAAGTACACCGATATAATATAGTTTTTTGAACGCTTTAGCAGCCTATCGTAATTCGTATCGTGTCTTTGTACATGTTCCTGTACATGTCGTGTACATGTTCCTAAAGTCTGTGTCTGTCATACGTTTCTGAACCATACTGAACTGTTAGGATGTATGTGTGTAGCCTCTTTAGCTTGCAGTAAAGATACATTTAGTGTATTATAGTATTTAGTGTTATTTAAGTACAATCAGGTGATCCGTCTGCTCATCTGCCACCTATCACATAAAGAAAAGAAAAACCGCTAATCTGAAGGAATTCTCATACCTATGCTTCATCATCAGCAACCCACGCTCGTCCACTGCTGGACATAGGTCTCCCCCAATGCACGCCACCGCTCCTGATTTTCGGCCACTCTCATCCAGCTCACTCCAGCCAGCCTTCGAATGTCGTCATCCCATCTTGTAGCAGGGCGTTCAACACTACGTTTACCGAGTCGCGGTCTCCACTCAAGGACTTTATGGCTCCAACGGTTGTCAGTTCTGCCTATGCTATGCTTATGCTACCTATGCTTAATACGTCATAATTGAAAAGGTGAAACATAGCTCCCCAGATCGTCATTTTTTGTTATGAATGAGCCCCAATAAAGGCAACGTTACTTAATATTACTCATTGCAAAGTTTTGCTAGTTATGAATGGGTGAAGTTGTAATAGTTATTTTAGGATCATTATCGTAACTATCGAGGGAACTTTGCAAAGTAAAGTTATGTCACAAGTTTCACCACTCGGTAGTTCTTAGTACCTGTAGTAAAAGTTGTCAGTCAAATCCAAAACTTAATATAAGTTGTGGTTTCATTAAAATACTTTAAGAGTAGACGTGTTACAATAGTGTATAGGATATCATTTAATGTATTTATATTGAATTAGATACTTAAGTAACAATATTGAACTACGTAGGTACTGTAGCGCAATATAGTAGTCTTGCAATAATAGGTTTTTTTGCACTATGAGCTTATAAGATACTCTATAAAGGATTATCACCAATTTAAGATTATGGAGGTCTTGATGGCTTTCCGTCTATTTATTTAATTTCTTTTAAACTTCTTGTTTTATGATTTTGTTTTATCATACTTTCTTTCAATCATCACACTTTTCTTGTTATCACACTTTTTCGCACATATCACACTTTTTCTTACTCAATCACACTTTTTCACACTGATCACACTCTTTTTCACAAATCACACTTTTAAAAATTAAGCTAATAATAAGGCAAAATTTGCGATAAAAGCTGTAACATATAATTCTAAGTCGATATTTTAATTACGACCGCAATTGAACAAGTTCCTTCCATATTAGGTGATCCATGCTGTATTTTCTCAATTATCTCACTTTATCCCACATCACACTAGTAAAAAAGCAAAGATAACAAAGGCAAAATGTACGCTAGACCAGTAGCAATGTAACTCATTGCCGATCTGTTGTTTACGAGCGTGGATAACCGCGAAGCGCGGGGCCTTTCCATTTTATTTTATCCCCGACTGAGCACGAGTTTATGGTTCATAGTTTCTTTCTACTACCTCGAGAGCGAGTGATTTTACTCGGCATTTTTAAACTTCAGATAATTTGAGCACATAGATTTTGTGGTGGAAGCGGAAGCCGAATTTTCAATATAGACTCTGATTTAATATTGTAACTACACAAGATATTATCACGACTTTGTCAGTATCAAATAGTTTCTTTATGCAGCTGCAATCCTTAACCAAACGTGACTTAGAGGACTTCCGTATCTTTCACCACCCATTTTATCACTTAATAAGTTGGGATTATCAAAACGCTACTTCAAATATCATTTCAGGCGCCAGATTTTTGAGTTGATTGTCATCATCAATCATACATCACATACACCAACTTTATCAAAGACGCCGTTAAAATATTTCTTATAGATTAGACGTAGGTAGATAAGGTTCCTCAAAAGGTGCAGTTCCTTGTTAGGTGTTCCTGACCTTCGTTTTTTTTTGTTAACTTATTGACCAATTTTTTATACGGCGCTGTAGTAATATGTCGTAAATTCGTAATAGATTGGACGGGTGACTGCTGCAGGTTCTGACCATCATTTTTCTTGTCAACAAAAACTGCTCAAGGTATTGACCAAGGCGTTGTAGTAATTTGTCGATTAGACGGGCTGCTGGAGACTATACTATCCTCTGTGGCCGGTGCTCCAAATCATGTGCGACTCACATTTTAAAAAGTAGTTCATGTCTTTTCTCAGATTTCATTTAAACCAGTTCAGTAATTTTTGCATGAAAGTTTTGCGTTTAGACAAACAGACATAGTTCCTTTTGCATTTTTAATATTAATTTGGAATTAGAATGGATACGACCGCGTTGATATCAAGGTCAGATTCGACATCCAAATCTTCAAGAAACGAGCCTATACCTTCCTAAAGGGCCGGCAACGCATACGCACTCCTTCTGGTGTAGCTTCACTTACCATCAGGTGACCCGCTTGCTCGTTTGCCTTCCTATACTATAAAAAAAAGATAGTACCGACTTTCTGCGTGAAATTTCACGCAAAATAAGTATTTTGCGTCAGAAGTTCACTTCAATATTCGTCTTTTGACTAATGTAACATGAAAAAGTTCTAAGAAGACCGACTTGAAATATTGTCTAAGCGGCTCATATAAACAACCGAATGAGAGAAGTAGGAATCCAGACATATTTATTTACATCATCCATTTCGTCTCCCGTTTATTTCTTCATTAGTCGCAACCCGAGCTAGCGCTCTCGTTTTCATCTCTTTGATTAAATCCTTTCATGTGTAATCTGCCTGTGGGATAGGATGTATCAGTGTTTTAACGATTACACGGCTTTCAAATATATTTCATTACGTTGACAAAATACGTAAGTGATGTTATCTTTCCCTTGTTAATCGAAGGATTTAAATGTATGAAAGATATTTGGGTTACCTACTTCTTTAACGTAAGTCTTCTAAATAATTTCACGTAAACTACTTGACAAAATAGGCAATGTGTAGGTGTCTCGCTAACATTAACATTGTCATCCCTTCTAAGAACCATTCTAAATAACATTTTAATGTACGAGCTTTGAAAATTTATCGAACATTTTTGATTCTCCATGCAAAATAACCAAGACACTTTACTATAAAAAGTATTTTTTTCAAAAGGGTTTTTAAAATAGTTGCTAGAAGAGACCGTCAAAGAAATGAAAATGTATACCTGATGCGCCCTATATAGTATTTGGTTCAATAAAACGAGCTAATATTGAAATATTTGGTCTCAAACTATCCCTTAATTTGCGAACAAGCCGAGGATAATAATTTTGAAACTATTATAATCTCACTAACCACACATCCCGACTCGTAGTCGTGTCTAGATTGGGTAGGTATAACATTGTAAACTGCATTTTCAAATTATGTCATGTAGTAGGATACTGGTACAAAGCAGGGAAGCCAAGGACTATTTGTAACTGTAAGTGGTTGAGAATATTTAAAAAAAATGTCTGTATGTCTATCTGTTTGTATGACCTGTCATGTTTGTATCTCTTCAAGGAAAGTGGCAAAAGGCGTCCATTAGTATTAAATAGAAATAGTATTTTTAATCACCACGAAAGCAGCAAGTAACAGGAAAAGGCTCGGCCAAAGAAATAATTTTTGATCAGTGAATTAGATAAAAAACCGGTTCGCAAATATTTTTTTTGCTTTTGTAGTGCACCAAAATACGTCACAAAGATTGCTCCAATTATTTCACATAAATGAGTAGAATGCACAAAAAATTAAAATAACACCCAAAGAACAAGTTGACCCACCCAAAACCAAAAAAGAAAATGTCACTGCATAGAGTATCCGAAAATCCGCTTAGTCTAAAGTGCAGTTTCAAAGTAGACATCGCCCAATACCAATTTAACGCGATGCGCGCTAATAATATTAAAACGGTGCCGGCAACTTAGTAAAATTAAAATTTTCCGCTGGCGGGTTAAATTGATATCGTAATAATTTATGCTCCTGCAAATGCTGTACTGTTTTTATACATTATTTTAGGGCTTCGCCCCAAATACGGTAAGATGGGCTGATAACATTTGATGTTCCTTTTTATTGGTCAGCGTAATTTTTATAGGCGCTCTCAATTTAATTATGAGAAAATGCAGCTACTGTAATAAATTAGAGAAGATGGTAAAATTCTTAAATCGAGGCCCGGCCTCATAGAAAACAGGCGTGAAGCAGCGCTTGCGCTGTGTTTCGCCAAATGAGTAAGGGTACCGAAGATCCAATCGGGTAAGAGGGGGAAGGCGGAGTAAAATAACGAAGTCCATTGTAAGTATGTAAATTTTTGTAACGTACAGTTTTGAATTATAAAAAAATATTTACGTAATTTATTTAAGTTATCTGAGATTTTTATACACATTGCATTTTTAGAGGACTATAAAGTAAATAAGCCTCGCATATGATTTTAGTTTTTTATCGAAATTTTCTGTATGTCGCCACAATTTATCTTTAAATCCTGCTTGTGAAATGTTTTCCCTGGCTGGACCGGTGGGAAACGTTCAAATCCTTACCTAACCTAGATACTTGCAAATTCGTGCAAGTATTGCATAAAACGAGCTGTTTAGTGTTTAATCCAGACCAAGGCAGAATGCAGATAGATTTTACGGGTATTATGTTCATAATATTCACATTTAATTTGACTGAACCTGCTTTATACGCCAAAAATCGTGGGTTCACGTCGTAAATAAAATAAATAAAATACTACCAAATAAAAAAGTGATACTTTTTTAACCTCCATTTCACCGCTTTAGGGTGTTGAATTTAAAAAATAAACCTGAAGAAGGTAAATTTTTCTTTTTGATAAAAAGCCACAATCAATTTTAAAATCACTTACATCTTAAATGAGAGACTTTTCTACATTGACCCCCTTTATTTTACCCCTTAGGGGATGAGTTTTGCAAAACCCCTTTTAAGTGTTCGCGTGCATAGTAAAAACTACCTATGTTTTAAATTTCAAGATTTTCGTTTCATTGTGGATTGGTAAATTAGTCAGTCAGTCAGTCGCAGGCCGAGGCGTTACCTTTATATAAATAGTATAGAATGTTCTGCCAACATTATTCCCGCTGTTTTGTCTTTAATCTATACTATTTATAAAGAGATAACTTCAATAGACAACGACAAGGCTTCTATGTAAACCGAAAACACGAAACGCTTGCGCAATGTAATTATACACAGCGCCATCTATTGGTTCATTTCGGAATTCCGGTCCCGAAGCGAAGTGAGGGCGGGCCATATAGAATATAGAAAGATTTCCTAGTAGGTATACAAATCCAGATTCATTTAGGCTGGAATGTGAGGCACTCAACTCTAGGTGAGAGTTTGTGGGTCAGGCTCGCCCATATTATTACGATCCGTGTCCTAGGTAAACATTTGCTAACGAAATATTATGACATTTGCTTTAGTCCTCCAGCTGTGTAACAGTATGAAGATAAACCAGTAACAAGCTACAGAAGATTTTGGTTAGGACTCTTACCAGACCGATACCGGACGATCGATAGTACCTACTTTCTCTCTTTATTAAAGACTAGTGGCCCGCCCTCACTTCGCTTCGGGACCGTAATTCAGAAATGAGCCAATAGATGGCGCTGTGTCCAATTACATCGCGCAAGCGTTTCGTGTTTTCGGTTTACCTATAAGCCTTGTCGTTGTCTATAGAAGTTATCTCTTTTTTATAAATAGTATAGATTAATCAGTAATTTCTGTTGTAGCAAAACATTTCTTTACTTTACACTTAGTCACGATAGGTAGGTACAGTCAACTCCAAAAATATGTAGGTATACACTTTAGGACCTTGTCACAATACATAATATAAGAAAGTAGAACGACCTCTACTTTCTTAGTGTATTGTGACAAGGCTCTAAAGTGTATACATATTTTTGGAGTTGACTGTACAAAAAACTTACTTAATTCATTATGATCATGCAAGTTATTTCTTGTCTACATTAACTGGCGTGTAATTTTTACCTAGATATCATATTTGATTCCTGACCTCATGATGATATAAACACATTTTTAGAATTCCGCGTCATCCGTAAATCGATGGCATCAATCAATGTCGATCGATCAAAATTGTTCGACTGGTTGAGTAGACGGATCACCATCATGAGATCCGTCTCTTCGTCTGCCACCTATCACATACAAAACATAATCAGTCGGACCACCTGCTTGTAAGCGTTGCCGCTGCCCACATAGACACATTACCCTTTCTACGCCAAATTTTTACTGTGATGTTTACCTACCTGATTTTCCAAAATCAATCTTGGCCCCTCATAGAAGTGAAGCCACTGGCTATATTAAAGCTATGTTATATAAAACAACGTTATGTTACTTTCGAATCAAGATATGGAAATGAAAGTTATTTTCTTTTGTTTCAAGACAAAAAGTTTGGTTACCATTTTCTCGGTTATTACTGAAACAGTTTTGACTAATAATATAAAAATTGGACAAAATAGTTTCGTATTTTCATGTTCATTTTGTTTTGCTAGACAGAAGTTATATTATGTAGCGTTTCCATTTTCATGTCACATTGGGTCTTTATTTGTATTTCTACCATAAGTTCGGTGATTATGGAAACACTATCTTTATTTTTCAGCCGACTTAAAAAAAAAGGAGGAGGTTCTCAATTCGACCCGTATCTTTTTCTATGTCTGTTGCGCGATAGCCCGTATGTACCCATATTATGTGATAGGTGGCAGACGAGCACATTGATCACCCACTGAGTGAGGGTGACCCCCCCTCCCGGCCGGCTACAAGTCCGCTCGCACTCGAAGGAGTGGTATACCAGAAGTGGTATAGCTGATGTCCAGGGCTGGCGGTGTTCACTTACCATCAGGTGACTCGCTTGCTCGTTAGCTTTCCTATACTATAACAAATATATAGTCGGTCGCTTGACTTTTTCATTTTGTATGACAAATCTCTATGAATTTTCAAGCCCTTAAGCATTTTAAAATAAAAAACTAATAAAATTTTAATGGCGTATAATTTATAAAAGTATATAATTTATGTTATAAAACCTGAGTATTTATTTACAAGTATCTGTTTACATACAGTCTTAAATCATTACGGAAGGCACAATTTAAATCATTAGGCATTTCATTCATTACAACAAGCGTGTAAGTCAAAAACTCTCTGCATTGCACTCGAATAGATTTGCATAACAAAATACTCCGACCCCGTCCGCTGTTCAACTCGACCTGATCCTCAAGCGTCTCCCTGAAGATTTTATTATGTAAATGCAAATTAATGGTAAAATCACCGAATTGTTTGAAATAATATTGTACATACAGTATTTATTTTTAAGGTTTTAAAAAGCAACTTTAAAAAGGTTAAAGCTACATGACGACGGACTTGTCATTTTTTCACGTGGCCACGAGAAATGAGCAGACACATTAAGATGAAGCAAGTATTCAGTAGAAATCAACTTTCCGAATCAGCGGTAGCTAACATAATATTTGACATCCATAAATGTTCTATAAGGACTTAAATTGAATAGAGAATATTTCTATTTCTATTCAAGCAACGTAGGTAATCAACATAGACTAGTAAGTTCGTAGGTTCTAGGGCAATGGGCGGGATGGATAAATAAACGAAACAGGGTCTGAAGAGGAGACTATCCAAAAGTAAATATGAGACGCCCACTTACGATTTGAACATACGACTTAATCAATTAGTATTTTCAAAATTTCTCTGAATTCAGTTCGTCTGCCACCAACAACATCTTTCGTAAGTACAGGCTTTATCAGATAAAGCCTGTACTAACGAACTGACTGCGCGTGTTACACTTATGATAATGTAGTCTATTAGCCGACAACATGACAAATTTAATAAAAAACTATGTGTGATAGAACGCGGTCTTATACCTGAAAGATAAATCGATGTTAAACTTTACCCAAGTCAATATTATGTTAATAATTTAACTGTGGGAGAGCCATGCTTCGGCATGAATGGGCCGGCTCGACCTGAGTGATACCACTGCCTCACAGAAAACCGGCGTGAAGCAGCTCCTGTGCTGTGTTTCGCCGAGTGAGTGAGGGTACCGGAGGCCCATCGGGGGAAGGGGATAAAAGGTTAGCAGCGCACTTGTGACTCCACTGGTATTGTGTCCATGGGCGGCGGCAATTTCTTACCATCAGGTGATCCACCTGCTCGCCTGCTACCTATCACATAAAAAAAAATCTGTTGAATGTGTGAGTTAGTGAGTGAGCAGAGTGAGTTTGTACGGGAAAAACCGTCAAGTCAAGACTTCTTGTATAACTATTCAAACAAAATCAGTAGGTGCACTAAATGTCGACTTATGCTAAATATAAATTATGTTAATAAATTAAATACGTATTTTTCATAATAATACAGAGTACTTTCATAAAAACCTTCCCTCAGCTATCTCAATCTAAACTAACATTATGTTATAAACTCGAAGAACCACAAGAACGAGCAGACAGTTTAAAAGTGTTCCAGTATAGACCCAAACCTCACTCAATATAAATGAACTCTGTTCTTATGAAAGGAAGGTTTCGAGTATTGGAATAGTTCCTCGCACTATGCGCATGTCGGGGCCTTTGATCTTGAACGCCCTCTATCGGCGAAGTATTTATATTAGATTCCACTTCTATTTGAGTTTAACAGGGATTTTTTCATCAAAATATGTTTTAGATTTGATATTTTGAAGTTCAAATAGAAAAGTAATTTGAATGATTTTATTAAATATAATTTTATGATTGACACAAAAGAACAATGTTACCCTCTTTTTAGTGTTTCGTAGTCAAACCGAACCCTATTCTTATGACTTCACTGTGTCTTTGTCTTATATTAATCTGTTCGTCTTATGAACAAAACAACCAAAAAAAATCTGCGTGAAGCAGTGCCTATGCTGTTTTTCACCGAAAGTGTGGGGTTACCAGAGGTCCGGGGAAAAGATGTTACAAGGTTGGGTGCACACTTGTGACTTCACTGGTGTTGCCAGTGTCTATGGGCGGCGGTAATGGCTTACCATCAGGTGATCTGCCCGCTCGATTCCACTTTAAAAAATGCATTATTATTGTTGAGTCCGGGTAATTCCTCCATGAAAGGATTTCGCATAATACCAACGCTACGGGGATTTAACTACGTTGCCGTGGCTGATGCTGAAGCTAAGACCTTTTAAGTGCCTTGCTTATTCTAAACCTTTGGTTACAAAACGTGATCTGAGAAAAGTTCCGGAACTAAACTCGTTCTAATGCCTTTTAACATTACGTGTTGGAACGGGATGACATGAGCTTTAGTTATTTCCGCATAAAAACTCTGGTAAATTCAATAGAATTTTAATAATACATTCAGTGCTTACTTACTTACTTACTCCACTGGCTCAAACAGGTCAAAACGAGTCTAGGTCTCCAAGAGACCTATTTTTGAATTTTCGCTTCGTAAGTAAGTCCCATGATTCAAAATTTTCCCTATTTTTGAAATCACTCGCTTAGGGTATGGTCAAGCTTGTCAAAGTCTAGCTTTGGTTTTAACTCGTTTCACGTTGACGTAAATGCGTCCGCTCGCTTCACGGAAACGAGTGGTTTATACGACTCGTTGCAAAACGCTCGTTTTCGAATGATTCAAAAATGCGGATGTCAAAAATCATGCGAGTCACACATTTTTTAGTGACACGACAATTCAAAAATAGGTCTCCAGAACAAGAGAAAGCCACTTATTGAGGTGCTTAGTAATTAAGATTACTTCTTATTCTTGTCTTTAACCTTCTTATGGGGAAAACTTTGGGTTCAGTGACCCCGATTTGATGCTGACAGAAATCGCACAACTAGTAATGTTTGCGTGCAGAATATTAAATTGTAAAGTCAAAGCGATCGTGTAACTAACGAAACAATATCCCGCAGGCTTCAGCAACACCCGTCTACAGGGTTGCCTATATATTGTCTGCGTGGGAGAGCCACGCTTCGGCATGAATGAGCGGGCTTGACCGGAGTGATACCACGGCCTCACAGAAAAAGAGATGAAGCAGCGCCTGCGCGTTGTTTCGCCGAGGGAGTGAGGGTACTAGAGGACCAATTGGGAGAAACGGGGTCATAGGTTGGCAGTGCATTTGTGACTCTTCTAGTGTTTGATTTTACTAGATGTTTGTCTAAAAGATCGTTCACAACGTACGTAACATAATATGCGATTAGGTATGTGCCAATATACTTCCTATCTTATAAATGAGTTAGGTAACATAATAATTATGAATTCGCCCCTAATTTCATAGGCAAAATACTAATATTTTCGAAATACTTAATGTAAGGTGGACTCGTGTTTCCGCACTTTCCTATTTGGTCTATTGTACGTGTGTCGAAATACTTATGTTTCATAGAAACTTTGGAATTGCGTCTTTAAAATAATTATCTTAAGTTATGGTTATTTATACCTCTGAAATTTAAGTTAGGTAGGTATAACAGCATAACATACCTTTAGGAACATAGCTCGGATTTGTGATCACCAATCCGCAAGCGTGGTGATTAAGCCTAATCCCATCATAGTAACGATGACTTGTCTATGATGGAGGCCTTTGCCCTTCAGTGGGATACTTACATGATTATGAATCAGAGAATAGGTAGATATAACAGCGTACACGATAAGAAGAAAAAGAAGCATCTGCCAACCCTACTACCCGGCAAGTTCTCACATATTGAACGACAGAAACCACGGAACACAAAGGGCGTCAGCCACACGGCCTCTTAAACTGCGACACACAGCTGGAAAAACTCTTTGCCAATAAATATTACACTCCAATATATTATAGACCTCCTATCACACTTTCAAAATACATCGACTTACCAAGTTTCTGCAATACAACTACATAATATTATTATTATAGACGGGAATTTAAGCGACGCCACGTTAATTTTCAAGCAAATGTACTTGACATTTCGATTGCATTAGGTCACAGCAGCCGTGGTCACAAACAGACGGTTTTCTGTCTATAATAATAATAGTTATAATGCAACGCGAAAAATTAAAGAACTATTTTCAACAATATAAATAGTGACTGAGACATACGACGCGACGCACAGACAGACATGACAAATCTATATGGGTTCCGTTTTTTTTTTACTTTCTGTCATAATATTCTTTAACAAGGGCTTTTTTTTATTGCAAATTTTTTATTTTATCATATTACAAGCATGTTTTTTAAGGTCTGATAGCTTACTTTTTAACTAAAATTACACTTCTGGTGTTAAAAAAAAATAATAATAAAAGCAAAGACAAAAGTCAGCCTGTTTATAGTCCCATAAGGCCTCCATGATAGAAATAAAGTTACCGTATATAATGGAACAAAGCCTACCACGTTGGCTTAATGCGTATTGGCTATCTTAGTTATATCGAAACCAACTTTTCGCTTGACCCAGGATCACATCCCAAAATCACGGCTTGAAACTCAAACCACTAGACCAACAGGGCGTTGATAAAAACCACAAAACATAATTACTTCCCGCCCACGCTCGGTAGCTTCTAAAATGGAGCGTATATACGGAACGAGAATAATATCGTCAAAGGACAAACGCCTTTGACGTCAAATCATCACACTGAAGTGGCCAGACGAATCTGTTCTCTGAATGGGAGATATTGCGTGTAAAAATCCGCTAGATACTGACGTACTGTTAGCACAAAATACATATTGACACAGAAGGCTGACTGCCCACTAAGAGCTAAAAATATGTCATGTACTCACGCATGCGCACTAACGGGCAAAAACGCCTTTTCGACCACATTAATCCTAACTTATGACATAAGATTGTCAAACTGTCGAGGTCTATGGTAGAGGCCGCGCGCTTATGTACTCATGCCGGGCAACAACCCTAGCATAATATGTCGACGAACTCTTCTAAATTCAAAATCAAGGCTGAGTCAGCCTTCTGTGTCAAAGTCTTTATTTTGTGCTTAGACTGAGGTCGAATTTGAATTTGAAAGAACCAACGTCTATTTGGAAATCGTGCGTGGGGATACAGATCCAACACGCAGAGGTCCCTTTGAGACTACTGAAAGGTGGAGATGTTAACACCTAGCGGATCTGACTGTCTTAATATATATTACACCCAGACCCTGAACAAACACAAATTTAGTGTTCATCACACGAATGTTTGTCCAAAATTTAAATACAGTTGATCCTCCCCAGCCCATTTCACCACCGGACGACAAGGCACGGCGAGAGCTTTCACCCTTATGTGGTAGATTTGCCCCCTGCCCGTACGAAGCGATTCGCTTCCACATTTATCATACGGACAGCTAAGGAGTGGAACTCTCTGCAGAGGTCTGTTTTTACCGACCACTATAACTTGGACATCTTTAAGGCAAGAGTGAACAGGCATCTTCTAGGCAAACGCGTGTCATCCTAGACCTCATCATCACTTTCCATCAGGTGCGATTGTGGTCAAGCGGTGGCCTTTAGTCTTATAAAAAAAAAAGTAGACGACAATAAGTGGATTGGTTAAATTTTGACGTATCATGTTAAAATTATGAAGTTATGTTATGAAACAACCAATTTCGTTAAAGCTGGACCAGGCCCTCTATTGACTATTGCAAAAACCCTCATCATACTCGTACATTACGTGGCAGTACTTTCTGGCTGCAAATCTAAAAGAGCCACGAGACGAAGTTGACTAAGTAGATATCTAAAGTAACGTTAATTTGTACATTAATTATGTACGAGTACATCTCCTATAACAAAGAGAAGAAAATTAGAATAGTACACAGAAAAGCAATTAGCTCAGACATTTCAATGAATTCAATTTACATTGTTTATAAGGCCTTAAAGTTATTTACCTATCAAGCTCAGATGTTGAGGTACTTACCATGTATGTTAATTAAAATTTTGTGCTATGTTATATTATTTGCAAGGGTCTAACGCTTTGAGCTAACTTCGCTGTCTGCCTGTCACAGAGTTAAACAAAGTGTAACAAGTCTTGAAACTTAAACATTTGGATTATTTTGTAGCTAGTTGCTCATAGTTTTGGATTTCGTGGGAAATTTGTTTGTTTATGAGAAAGACCGTTTGAGACCGGTTTTAGGTGACCTACAGACTACAGTAACACGTCATATCCTTAACAAGTTATAACAGAATGATCAAATTACCAAGGTACAGAAAATATTTTTGAGGACAAGCAGTGTGGCTCAACAGCAGGGTAATAACTTAACAAGCGTTATACAGGTGGATGATTCGACCAAACAATGGAGAATACGCAAGGAGAAGGAGAAATAATGATAATGAACCCAATATCATAGAAAAAAAAACTGCCAGCCTTTTTTGGGTATTGGGAACAGAGATTGTGAAAATTGAGCTATGAAAATAGCCTACGTACAAACATCGATTGCGGCTCTCAAACAGCCAACTTACCAAACACCAACCAACTACCGATACTGTTATCGGTCAACTGACCAATTGGCCGATACCTGTATCGGTGGAGGGACGAGGTGAGAAAGAACTATCTTGGGCTGCATAATTGAAGTATGGTCTGCCTTAGTCCAAAATAGGAAATACCTTACTGTGACGAAATCCTATATCTACTTCGGGTTTCTAAGCCAACTAAGTAAGTAAGTAGATAAATTAAAACTGCCGGACAATGCGTAGGTATGTATTTTTATGGTGTGTAAAAAAATGCCAAGTTGAGAAAACTGAATACCTATTTCTCAAAAAAATTAAAACATGACAAAGTCAAAGTTTTCTTACAGTTGTTAAAATATATTTTAATATGATCGAGACCTTCTCGGAATTCATTATGGTTCGGCCTAAAATTTTTCAGCACTGCCATTGCCTACTTATTTCAGCTGTTGTCTCCCTAGGCTGCTACTTCCCACTACTATGTTAAATAATTGGACTTTTATAAATGCCAAAGGGCAAAGAACTTTTATATAGCCTGGCAATGGCAGCTATCGTGTGTGAAAATCCCGCTAGATAGCGTAATGTTAGACTGAGATCCAACTTCACGTTATTGGTTGTTTAGTGACATTTGACATCTCATCTGGGGAGAAATATCATTGAGATGGGACATAAATACAGACTTTGAAGGGAGTAAATTTTTAGGGAGTAAAGAAACGCACCGAGGGAAGAGCCCTTAGCAAGTACCTGGTGAGCGTCTCCCAAGATTCGGTCCGTTGCCGAGACGGTAGGAGGGACAATGGGCTGGTAGAGGGACGCCTACATCTCACGCCATCTAGCGGTTTTTTCGATGCAATAACCCCTATTGATAACGCTGAACTAGTAGTAGGCTGGCTACGTTTGAAGCAAAACAAGCGATCTATGTAAGGAGGTTCGGAGTGGAAACCGCGTGGCGAGGCTCCTGCTTGCGGAGTGAAATCTACCAATAGAAGAAGCTTGCCCGTTGAGGAGCGAAGTTGTTATGAAACCCTTTTGATGAATTCCACTCCATTCCGCTTCGAAGGTCACGTAATTTTGTAGTGTTGGACGTTATGTTTTTTTCGCTGCTAACTCTGTTAGCCAATCTGGCCCAAGGTTTTATTTTTCTATAATATGTATGATCTAGTTGATATTAATAACTTATTTTACAAATAAGATATTGAAGAACGTGACACGTAAGCTTGTTTATTAAGGTACGTTAAATTGAACTGTTGATATGGCTTACAAAAAAAAAACTCGGATGAAAAATATAAAATGTAAAGCAAAAGCGGACATCAATGACGATACTATTATGTTGCAAAACGCCACAAATACGTCGATAAAATAACCATTATTCCCAACAACTTAATCCCCTCCATAACTTTATTGGATCCTACATTCGTTACCGAGATTTACAAGCATTCGATACAATAGGTTAACATGCTACAATGGGTGTTGATTTGTCGCTGCTATAGACTATGATGTTTCCTTGTGTCGATGCCATAAGGTCCATAATTGAATGGTTTTGTACATGTTGGTGCGCGCGGCGTTGCGCTTATGTCGAACCACAGATATCGTCCATTGTGGAGGCGTGTGAACTACGGCTTTAGAGTATCTAGATTGGATCTTAGGACGCACCTTGGTTTAATGAAGTTCCTTTGATGTGGACATAACAGTGTAATGTCGATAGTAGCTGGGTATTTATATTTATTTTATAGGTAACATGCAATAATGAGATGGCTAAGGGGCTCTCAATTGATCATGTCTTCTCCGCCCTGGTGATATGTGGTGAAGTTTTGTACACCTTCCTAATGTTGTTCAGAATTGTTAGTAGAGCACGTGGTTAAGGGGATGTAAATGTTCACAGATACACCCCAATATTTGTCCGAAAAAAACTCTGCGTTCCAAGTGATTTCCCACCAAATTTTGGTGACATGCCACCGAACCGACGGGTCACCCAAAAAGGTACAAGTCAAAAACTGGAAAGTAAATCCAATTTTGCCGGTACAAAAATGCAGATATGGCGAGATCCTCTCGTTAGTGGTGCCCCGAAATATTTTTAATTTTCCTTCCTACGTTTCGGTTACCCGGCCATTGTGACCTTTTCAGACCTCGCATTTCAATGCGGATTTACATTAAAGGCTGAAATAATAACAATTTTCAGGATACCTTTTTGTGGCTTCTGTTTCGTGAACGCTTTTTTATTTCGCTTTTATTTCATTTTACGCGGTAAGTGCATCTGTTATATTCCGTTTACTTTCGCCACGTTTTGCTTTTTGGGGATTAGGTGTATCAACCATTTAGGAAGAAAAGGTAAGTAGAGTAATAATCATTCTGCATGTAAATTGTAAAAGCATGGCTTTATTATAAGCTCTAGTCTAGATACACAATTCCATACTGGAAGCGTTGGAAAAAGTGATCCCAACACAGCGGTGTCTTTTTATGTGATAGATGGCAGACGAGCAGACGGATCACCTGATGTTAAGCGATTGCTGCCGCCCATAGGCACCTGCAACAACATTAAGTCAGAAGTGCGCTGCCAACCTTTAACCCCCTTTCCCCCAATTAGGCCTCTGGTACCCTCACTCACTCAACAAAACATAGACAGGCGCTGCTTCACGCCAGACAAATATAAATACTTATTATTTGGGACATCACAACACGTCTTCTCTGTAAAAACGCAAATTCGAAATTCGTCGACTTAGTAAGGGGTTTGGTTAGTATAAATAGTAGTACAGCCACACGGATTGAGGAAGGTTGTGGGTTCGTGCCCCACTTGAACTCATCGATGAATTTTTAAGAGCATTATTTACTTAAGATTAAATTGCAAAGAATTGCCATAGCAAAAATAAAATTACAACATGCCTTCGTAGCTTCCAACAGTATACGCAGCTAATAGACTTTAATTTATACTTTCCCAATCGCAGTTTAACAGTTCCACGTGACAGAGTCTTAAATCCACGACGTCGCGATCCGGCGAGAAATGTCTGAAAGAAAATACGACTATTTCCATTAAAATTCGTATAATCAATAAAATAAACTTCAAAATAAAACGTCACACTATAAACAAAAAGGAAGAAATAAAAGTATCAAAGTAGGTTTTCCTACATCCTCCCCCCTCTTGCCCGTGCAAAATAGATGCATCGGCGTCCGCACGACACGCCCGGAAAGCGTGCAAGTCTGCGCAGGAGCAGCCGATGCAGCGCGTAGCTCCAGCGGATAAAGGCGCTGCAATAGACGTGCCAGCAATAGCTCGCTGTCCTCAGTCGCGCCACGCGTTCGATGTCTCAGTTCCGGCAACAACTGCTTTCTCATTTTATTAACACCACATTGCCTAAAACCCTCCCCACCACGACGGACGTGGTGGGATAAATCTCAGTTAAATAGATCTTTGGGCGACTTTCTGCCAATCAATAACTAATAACCTACTTGCGCCTTGTAAATTGGCTCTGTTATCCATCCAAATGGCCGAAGCGTTGCCCCTCCGAGCGACAAACCTTAGCGCGAGTAAAAAAAAATCTACAGATGGTAACGAGTCACAAAGTTCAAGATGGACAGCTCTATAGACAGCACATTTCAATAAAAATACCCAGCATTTCTCTCCCGATTAAAGTGAATAATACCCTTTTTTAGGATCCGCATCCATTACTTCTTCTATTACTCTCCAACCAGTCTTTAAAAACCAGATTTTCTGAGCTATCTAGCCAGGGAAGTCTTACCTCATACCTCTTTTCCTCATTAATACAAACAGAACTTTCATAAAACTTCCAAGCCTCTGACTTTACAACTTCATGTTTCATATCTACTACATCTTTACTCCTAATAGTCTCTAGCTCATCTGAAACATCAAACGTTTTGCAACGAAAACTATTAACACAATTATTGGCTGTGACACAACATTCAGTGGGAACCGGTCCCTGCACAGTCCAACCCAACTTCGTTTCCAATGCTAGTAAATTGTCACTTATCGGAATCATTCGACCAGTGAGTAACGACCCTAACACATCACACCCAATCAAAATCTCAATATCTGTGTGAAGTTCATCTAGATCACTCATAACTATACCCTTCTTCAACAACTCCTTCGCTACAACCGAACCTCGCTTTAGTTTGGGTAAATAATTACAAATATTAACTTGCTCAAGAGCCTCAACTAACTGTCCATATGTCCCAGATTTATTGATAAGATGGACCGAAAATATATTATGAGCCTCTCTTTTAGATACGATACCCCCGAATAAACTATGTTGCACTTCTTCAGTGCCTCTAGGTTTCAACTTTAATTTGTCTACTAGACCTTTTGAAATAAAAGACCTCTGTGCACCCGAGTCTAGAAGCGCCCTAACTGATGTGACTTTATTGTCAAATAAAATATTTACCTGTAGAGTTTGTAATAAAACGGTGGACTTTTCCTTTGACGGTGACGATTGACTTAATATCGCTGGCTGACAGTTAGACTGAATGTCAGACTTTGAAGCAGACTTATTGGTTACAGATTCTTTACATTTCTCTAAACTATGACACATCAGAATAAAATGCTTCTTAGAACAAATTAAGCACTTAGGATGCGATCTACACTTAGAAGCATTATGGCCTATTTTGAGACAGATGTAACACGCTCTCTTGCCTTTCAAAAATTTTCTACGTTCGTCTAACGACATATTCTGCGCTTTGTTACATTCCGACGAAGTATGCGAACTTAAATCACACCAAATGCAAGATTTCATAATACTTGTCTCAGCACTAGACTTAGAACAGGTATTATTACGCTGCTGTTTCTCCGAAACCAAAAAACACGCTGTTGAAGGGACTTGAGGTTCTGTACTAGTACCTACATTAAAATTTGTACGAGCTAAATTAATACGTTCCTCAGACTCTACCTCAAGCCTTAAAAAAGCCAACAACTGCGATAACTGACATTTGTTGACGTCGGATAGCGAACGCGTCCTATTCCACGCCCTCAGGACATCCTCTGGCAGAGACGATTCTACCATCGGATAGAGAAATGCTGCATATTTTCCTGTGTCACGTCTAATGATTCTAAACCTTGTATCTGAGTTACTAAGCTGTCATAGAGTAAACGTAAAGACATAGTTTTACCTGCACCACCTTGAACTTGCTTTACTATCAACGTCAAGAGTTCGCGTATGTAATATTCAATAATTAACTCGTCGCGAGCAAACCGTTGCTTCAGATGCTCCAGCGCTTTGATATAATTTTGTCCACTCGGCGGAAATGTTTCAACCAATTGCCGAGCACCAGAACCAATCTCCATAGCCTGCAACAAGTAGGAAAATTTATCATCCAGTTCTATGGTGGTGTCTTCGTGAATCTTTCTGAACTGCCCCCAAAATCTTAGCCAATTATTTATCTCCCCGTTGAATTTAAAAATTTCGAGTCTTGGCAGCTTCACACTGCGCGGCGGTTCTTGCTGCTTCCTAATAATAGTAGACTCTGATGTGGATTGCTCTTGCGTCTTCATCAACTCGTCGAAGTCCCTTTTTACCCGAAGCCATCTGAGCTGGTATTCTTCTGTTTCATCCATCTCTCGCTCCAGCTCAGCTTCCTCTACTTCATTTTGCAGCCTGTGTGCCAAAATTCTATTGTCGATCTCCACAAGGACATTATTCTTAGATCGCACATGTTCGAAAAGGACGGCTGCTTCACCAAAATCCTTTAGTTTTATCGCGTCCGCCAAACGATTGGCGGATCGGGTGAAGAGTCGCCTTGCTTGTTTACGTTCTAATTCCATTTTTCCATTTCACGGTCGCCAGATGAAAGAAAATACGACTATTTCCATTAAAATTCGTATAATCAATAAAATAAACTTCAAAATAAAACGTCACACTATAAACAAAAAGGAAGAAATAAAAGTATCAAAGTAGGTTTTCCTACAATGTCGTCAGTCGTCGATCACCGCCGGCGGCATTATTCACCGGAGATAAGTCCAAGCCCTACCTGTGACTCGACACCTCTGAATAGATACCGATAGAGACGGGAAAACAATGCATAAGCGCAAAGCGTTTCAAGTCTGGTAAGTTTGCATGTGGTCGTCCGGAGAGGTAGTCGGCGAGACGACGAAGAAAAATAGTAACTTACATTCTTTTCTTTTATCTACCCACCAACATTACCCGCAATACATCGTCCTCTGCACCGTTTCCGATATGCCATATTTGCCGCAAAACAAACACACGTCAAATTGCCAAGTTTAAGGCTGAGTTAAAACTAAAGTGAAGCGAGGTGGAGCGTAGTGAAACCCACCAATACAATCGCATAAAAACTCCGCTTCCCAACGAGCAAGCTTCTTCTATTGGTGGATTTTACTCCACTCCGCTTTAGTGGAAAAGTAGCCATAGCGTTTTCTAGTTAGTCTATCAATAACGACTTCATAGGTTAACTTAAGCTGATAAGATAGGTGTACCTATTTTCTGATGTCAGCTTAAGTTAATGTCGTAAGTCGCGGATTACAGCCTTAGCAATATTCACCGCTGTGACTTGATAGTAATAGTGAACTACAAAACATAAGCGCTAAGCGTTTAGCGATTTCATTAAAACTACCTATTTGGTGATTGTGAAAACTCTTTTATGATAACACCATATTGAATTTTGATTGCTTAAAAAATATTCCACCTTTTTTAATTTAGTAAGCAAGATGGAGGCTACTGGAAAGAATTTTCTTTAAATGATGATGGAAATTAGGTCCTAAAAGAAATTTTCATAATGTCATGCCATGCCACTTGTCAAATCTGCATTCAAATTGTAGGTAGATCATTATGTTGAAATATTGGTGACCTTACCGCTGCTATAACTTACCCAAGATAGAAGTACCTCAGTCCAAAAAGTAACTGGTTATTTGATATCTCAGCCAAAATGTATCACAGCCTTTAGATTCTATTCACAAAGTGAAAATCGGGATCGGAACTTGAATTTTCGGCAAAATAAAAAAAGACAAGTTATTCGTATGTTGGTAAAAAAATATGAGAATATTGTTACAGTGACGTAACATGTATGCCTTGCCAACTAATACTCGTTTTGGGGTCATTTCACTATCTCAACGCACAATCCCATTTTGAGGATTTTAATTTTAGTAAAGTTCTTTAGTCATGCCTCAAATATCTGGCAACAATGCTACCACAAAATAATTACACACAGAAGTTAGACTATGACCTAGCTAGCTAGGATTGTTGCCCGGCATGAGTACATAAACGCGCGGCCTCTACCATAGACCTCGACAGTTTGACAATCTTATGTCATAAGTTAGGATTAATGTGGTCGAAAAGGCGTTTTTGCCCGTTAGTGCGCATGCGTGAGTACATGACATATTTTTAGCTCTTAGTGGGCAGTCAGCCTTCTGTGCCAATATGTATTTTGTGGTGCTACTGTCAATTCTCTCATGAATTGTTCCACTCATAAGATATATCTGTCGGTGAATCGAAAGGCGACTGTGAGTGCGAGATTGGAGTATAAATCTGGCTTTGAGCTCTATGTTACGTGTCGTAACTTTGTAATAATTGTCTTTTACAGAATTGACCCAAATCTCATTACGTAAATCAAATATGGAACTTTGGAACTGATATTCTTATGTTTTAGGTGGTAGGTGGATCACCTGGTAGACATAATATACACCCGCATCACCAGTGTAATCACAAGTAGCCCGTCCTCACTTCGGGACATTAGTTTCAAATAGTGCCTGCCAATAGGTGGCGCTGAGAGTCAATTAAATCGTGCTATCGTTTCGGTTTTTTAGTTTACATATAAGTGTCGGTTTACATAGTGTAGTTCCACTGTCTACCAATAGATGGCGTTGGGCGTTGATTGTATCACGCAAGTGTTTCGTGTTTTCGGTATGCCTATAAGCCCTGGTGGATTAATAAAATAGTATAGAAGATTAATAGATAGGCCAACGCTTGCCCACTATCGCACCTGATTATCGAATCAAAACGAAGATAAGGTCTAGGACGATACTTGATTTCCTATAAGACAAACAAGTTTAAGTATTTAAGCTATAAATAGCTATTCCCACGGGCGTGAAGTTATTAATTATGTACTGGGGCAAGTTAGCCTTGATTTAAATACTAATTGACATAGAGGATGGGCCAAGCCCGACTTGTTACAACGTTAACGCATCACAAGGTTGAGGAAAAGTTTTCGCTCGGGACATCCCTGAGGAGATACATAGGGATGTACAATTTAGAATATCGATATTCTGAGTTCTCCGTGGCAGTCCAAAGTCTGGAAGTTGGAGATACTGTATCTGAGCCATAAAGCACGTTAACCGGTATTTAAAGCATTAGGGGGGATTCTCAGGTACCTAATGTTTCCGCCATCTTTTTCGCAACCAGATCATCTCACGGGTTAAGCCACGGGTTCGGCGCCTGTCCCCCTCTTCGGACATATCACGCTGGTTCAATAGAATTGATAGTGCTGTTTTGTGTGCGCACACAGCTGTGTGCTATAATATCCTTATATTTGAGTCAGGCCACCATTAACTTAAATATCGTCAAGGATACTAACAAATATTATTATACCTAGGTACCTATTACTTAGAAATCAAAAGATCAAAGTCAAGTGGGCGGGTAGTGATAAATTGTGTCTAGTAATAATGGTAGCAGACGAGCGTAGGTGTATATTGTGAAAATCTTGTATGTTTTTGGGCCGTAAATAGTCCACTGGTGCCACCGTTTAATTTTGACTACCTAATGGTGATGGTAATTTGACAAGCCAGATGACAAACACCGCGGAACGTCAGATTATTAAATTGACTTGAAAAAAAAAAGTAATTATTAAGTGCCTACATAGGTAAGTATACTGGTAGGTTCTGTACACGTCATAATTCAGCCTTATTCTCTTAACACCTGTAAATTTTGGATTACCATCAATTATTGAGACCGAGCGTTCCAATAATGGAACAAATTAATTGACATCATTGAATTCTGAACCTTTGTGTCCTTGTAGAAACATAGTTTGCGTGTGACAGCTGTCATCTTGACATACGAGCCGCGTTACACAGAGAAATGTTGTTGAGTGATAAATATGATGAATATTTATAAGGTGGAAGAAGGATGAATAAATATTCCATTTTGCAGATTTTTTTTTGTTCGTTATTTGGAACATTGGGTTACAATATTATAGATGTTATACAAACAGAAACCTTATTAGATGTAAGTATAGTTTTTTCTATAATTACCAGTTTTCAGATGTACAAATAAAAAATCCCATCATCATTCGACAATACTGGCGAAACCTTTTCACACTTGGTCCAATATTAGGAAGGTGTGTAAAAGTTTTTATTGTCAATATATTGCCATTAGCACTAAAGTTGAAGCAAAACCATTGACGTATTATACTAGATGTAACATTCGTATTTTGAGTTCAATTTATGTATTTTACCTTTAAAGTCTTGCAACACAAAATGTTAATTCAAATTATAGACAACACAATGTAAATTAAGCAACCCGCCAACTCGCACACAAAATTCCTTGTTAAACTTACAGTAATGGTCACTTCATTCAATTAATTTTTAGATATCATATCTAGAACTCTAACATTGTTGGTAATAACTCTTCAGGGAACAGATATGGTCGCCTTTATTCAGTTGTTATTGGTTTAGGGGTCGTAAAACTACGAAAACAAACAATACATCAACATTAGGAAAGTTGTTAGCGGGTAATAAAAAAACATTTTTCAGGCCAATTAAGCCCCTAACAACACAGTGTTAGTATCCATTATCCAGTGGCGACTTATACCTACATTCTTACAACGTCTTGACAATATTGACTTGACGGTTTGGTATGAATGGGCTGGTAAGACCGCAGAATCTAATACCATGGTCTCGCCGAAATCCGGCGAGAAGGATCTGCTACGCTATAATATTCTTTATACAGATATCTCTATGCAGAAAAATAATTCTAGAATATTCTTCAGAATGTGCTTTATTGCATAGAAATAACATTCTAGAAGATTCTTCTTCTTGTGAGGTCACGTTTCTGCGCAAGTGTAAGTAAAACCCCACAATTCAGCTCGAGTTACTTACTCCTAATTTAGTCAGAATATCATAAGATCTGAACAAAGAACTGTAACAATTGGGTATTTGACAATTTTTAAAAAAGTATTTTATTGTATTCTTAGGACACTAAAGATACGTTTTATAATTGTCTATTTCATTTTTAAAGTTAATTTATAACAAAAACAGCCATTTTAAATAATACGATTCAAATTTCCCGCCAAAACAGCAAGTCACGTGACAAATTAGCCCTCGACGTCATGATTCAATCTTTGAGTATATAGCCACTGGAGATGCCATACCGGGCGTTTCCCCTCCGGCAAAGTACATTGGTCAACTATTCGGAACTGGTCAACTAAGTTATACAAAACTACTTGGATGTCGCTACATCGCCATTTTGCATCGCTCCGTGTCGCGTGACGTTTCTCTTAAAAATGGTGAATTGTGCAGTATTTTCATGTAAAAGGCGATCTGACAGCTAAAATTCGCAACAAGATCGCGTTTCCTATCATAAGTAATGACTTTTATTAATTATCAAATGTGTATTAAACTAGAAAATCTATTTTAATAAAAAATCGTTACGATACGTAAACGACAGAAAAATTTAATAATGATATCGTGGTATCGGTCCTAGTGATGGGACCAATTAAAATCAACTCGACTTTTGAATGAATCATTCACTCACTGCAGTTAGTTTCAAAATCCGTTCTTTTCATTATAGTTTGAATAAAATAGTATAGACGTATATTATAATATTAAAACATTGTAAAGTGAATAAGAGAAATTACTGTCCTTTCTTCTGGTCATACGATGTTGGAATTTATTCTAAAAATAAAAAGGTGGCTATAAAATATTTCGAGGTAAAAGGAAATAAAATATGTGGCCCGGGAGTATCATGCATGATAACGGAGTAGATAGTAAACCATAATTGGAGCTCGCTAATTTTAATATAGAAAAGTATACGAATGTTCGTTTATCCAATATTTCAAAAAAATTAGACCCCCAGAAATATATTCGACACGTGTACAATAAACTTATTCATTTTGAAAATCAATATAAATGGCGTAATAAGGATTTTTTTGTAATATTTCAATAAATCATTCTAATTAAAAATATATTGTTTCATTTACTCTCCCTTTGTTTGTCCAAATGTTTAACCCCAAACTAACAGTAACAGCACCGTTCACAAGGGGAATTTTGTTGTTTCTTGCATCGTGACGTCACGCGTTCTGATTGGCTACAAGCCGTTTTAGTTTTGATAATCCACAGATGCAAAATTTCTTATTTATTTTTAAGAAATAAAAATATTTCTAATGTTTAATTTGTAAATTAACATAGATATTCTGAATCAGCGTCTTAAAATCTACATAATTCAATTATTTTCTTATTTAATTGTTAACCATGTCAAATACCGAATTCGTTGCAGATCCCGGTATCTCCGTCTGGAACTAGCGAAGGACAGCGCGATCAAATTGAATTATAGAAGCGAGTTATCTAGGAACTCCGGCTGCGTTCGAATCGTCTGTTGTTCAAACTAGGGAACATTGCGCTACGGTCCCAGTCTTTACTGCAATGTCTCGCAGTTGACACATTTGTGGAGAGCGGAGTTAGCGAGTATTTACGCGGAATAAATACATGTTAAGGCCCTACAACGATTTATTTGATTTGAAGAGACTCCGCCCATTCCCCCCGCACACCTCATGCAACACTCGTAACTTTGTCACTTGATTCGCGTCAAATCGCACTTTCGCATGCGCGGTCACAGTAAATAAAGCAGTAAGGACATTGTGTCTGTGGTATACACGTCCGACGTCTATGAAATATCGTATTCTTTTTTCGAAATTATTTACTTCACAAATTACGTACTTTCTGGATCGGTACCGCCCAGCTTAGTGAAAGTCTATGAAATATAGCATTCTTTTTTCAAACTTGCCTACTTCATAAATTACATACTTTCTTGATGGGTGCCGCATACTTAGTGAAGTCATTGCGGACCCATGTTGCGGACTACAAAATGAGATTCGAATCGATGAACGATAAATAAAAAATAAAATAATAGGATATTTGACTAAAATTGAAAAATAAAATAATAGGGTATTTGATTAGTCAAATACCCTATTATTAAGTTAAGTTTAATGTATAGAGATTAGTCTCTATACATTAAACTTTATCAAAATATTGGTAAAAAGGAACCATTAGCCAAAATTTTCAGTTAAAAATATAACGTCTAGCTGGTTTTGTAAGCATTCAAAGTTTCATGGGAAAGTCCATTTTTAAAGTATAAAAATTCAACAATTACCTAAATATCATTGAACTACCAATACATTTTACCCCAACTATTACTATAAAAACCATTTATGTATTTATTACAAGAAATATTTGATATGGCTACCAAACAAAATTTACTAGATGCGCACACAAGATACAAAAAGTGTGACGTCACTCGTCAGTAAGTAAGTAAGTAAGTAAAATATTTACTGACCAAACAAAAGAGATACAACACAACAGTAGTAAGACACAGAATACATAATAAGAAGTAGGTACATACGAGAAACGGAAAGGAACATTAAGTGCTTACATACATAGACAGATAGGTGGTCAATAAGGTCCAAACTCAGCATATGCTGCAGCTGCTTCATTCAAGCCACTGCAGCGCTAGTTTTCAGTATGGACCTTGAGTGACGTTTTATAAATGAACGAATGAATGACACGCACATGAAACAATACAACAGATAAACCAAAAAAACAAACAACAACAATGACACTTAGAAAAAAAATATTAAGAAAAAAAAACTGGAACAAACAACAAATAATAAACACACAATATACAAACCATTATAATAAAAATAATCTACCATTTGGGTATTTGACTAATCTCGATATAGTAAAAAATATTGATACTCTTTCAAAATATTGGTAAATAAGAACCAATGGCCAACATTTCAGTTAAAAATATAACCGTCTAGCTGGTTTTGTGAGCATTCAAAGTTTCATGGGCAAGTCCATTTTTAAAGAATAAAATTTAAAAAAAAATAATTATATCATTGAACTACCCGTACATTTTCCACCAACTTTTATTATAAAACCCAAACAAAATTTACACAGAAGTTTGAGTTGTGACGTCACACTTCAATAGACATTTGTACAGAGCGTTTTTGGAATTGCCCAAAATATGTGCTCTCAAAGTTGTGATATCTCAGCTAATTCAAATGAGAATCAAGTGATTCTTTCAACAATGTTTCTTAAATTGAGGCATCTTTTGATATGTGTTTACATAAAAAAATATAGTCAAATACCCAAAGAGCTAAATCACGCTAAATCGTGAAAACGATAGCATATCTGTGACATGAGCGACAGTGAACTTGACAGCCACACCCATTCCGGCCACACCCCGACCACATTTTGCCACGTATCGGTCTGTACCTCTTGGGCAATGATAAAACAATGTTATTATTCATTAATACTGAACAAAATCAAAGTATGGATGAGATCTGCCATGACAATAACACTACTGAGCAAGCTAAAGTATAAAATTGTGAGAGATGGTGTATTGGTGTGCTGTATAGTGTTTGAGTATCTGGCGTCAAAGCAGGAGGAAAGAATGTGTTGCACAGTAGCCATTACTACCCGTGCGGATAAACATTGGGATTAGAAATTAAAACGGCGAAACTATTCACTTCTCGCTCGCACACTATTTGCGTCTATACTCGCACGACTGACAAAAAAAAAGCTGCGTTTTAATAAAAATATGTGAGCTAGACGCGCTCTCAGTTTTGAAGCTTTCGTTAAAATTGTCTTTTTTTTATGAGATAGGGGGCAGACGAACAGACGGATCACCTGATGGTAAGCGATTACCGCCGCCCATGGATCCCCGCAACACCAGAGGAGTCGCAAGTGCGCTGCCGACCGACCGGACCGCTAATATATGTATCCCATCAAAAACAATACTCGACAAAAAAACCAAGTCTCCCAACTACCGTAAAAAGTGGTGAGATCCATGTTTCGCCAAGTCGGTTATTCATTTATTGATTTGGCAATCACACAATATATCTCACAAGCAATGCATTAATTGATTCGGTTGTTTAATGTGATTGCCATTTAATGTGAAACTAACGATTAAAATTTCTATGAAAATAAATCTATAATCGAATTGAGCCATAAAAGGACAACTCTAATCGTTCTCACCAAAAAGGCCGACTTTCGATACTGTTTTAGCTATATTTACTGTGGCACGGTCAACACACGTCATCAGAAACGAATTAGGATACCACGGAGACGCAACATACCTAATTAAAATTTAAAAAGGTAAAAAATGAGAGGCGATAAAATATCCCAACTAATATTGAAACTTCGTGAGATTAACTCCTTGGATTCCTCTGTAGCATGCTATTGTCGCAGGAGTTCGAACGGCAAGGTGATCTGAACGGGTAGGTTGTTGAGAGGTGCGATGTCCCTGATAACGTCAATATATGCTTTGCGTCTGATAACGTCAATTGAAATCACGATTCCAATTCTGTAATTTTGACCGCTGTTGTGACAATTAACTTTGCTCCTATACTGTCGAAGTGCACGAAGGTTCTACGTTCTTCTGACAGACAACATCGAAAATCCATGAACAGCCTCGTTAAGTGCTGATGTATGCTGATGATATGGCGCTGATAAAGTTTTATCAAAAATTGAGTCACGTAGCGACTCCAATGTTGGTCTTTGTTCTTTTGCAGATTTCGTTTTTCTGACTAATAATGACATACTTCAGTTTGCTCGCAACTGGCATAGGTCCGTCGTCTAAGAGAGCTGTCGCAGCACTGAGCAGGTGAGAACACGGCTACACAATTATACTCAATGGTCATGTCAATAAAGTCGTGAATACGTTGCACCCAGATTCTATCAAGTTGCTCAAAGATGTCGACAAAATCACGAAAAATTAATTACGTATTTATAAAAAAACTAGGCTGAATAACAAAATTCTGACACATACCAGACATCAGTATTTATAATATCTACTAATTAAAGGAATTTCCGATTGAATTGGTAATCTCGCTCAGTAAATATCTGGAGAAAACGTAATTTTTAGAGGTATTTTCAAATCGAAAAACTATCGAACCAAACTCGCCAAATCGTGTTTCTAAAACATTACAGACTTAGATAAAGGTATGAATTAATGTTCACCTTAGTATCAGATTGTACCGTCTCCCAGGGACCTGGCAAAGCCACAATGAAGGTAAGGTTTTTTTTTTATGTAGCCCCTTAACAGGTAATAGTCGTGCCACGTACGTAAAGTGGTTAATATAGGATGTATCTGTAAACATTTACATCCCATTAACCATATTTTCTGCCATTTATTTTGAACAAAATTTGTTCTACGACTTTTGAAAATTCGTCAAAAAATGTTTCTACTCCATATTCAAAATGAACAAGTCACGCGATGGACTTTGTATGAAAAGTTCAAATTTTTATGCACATTTCTAAAAGCCATAGAACATATATTGTTCAGAATACTTAATAGTAGTCGTGGTTGAAAGGATATAAATGTTCACAGATACAGCCTGTATATAGAAAGGCGTTATGTTTTTAAAAGGACATTGACACCTGCCCTAGTCATGACAGTTAAAACCATGAAACTAATTAATTTGTGCTGATCGGCTAGCAACTGAAGTGGCAGTGGGCTGGTCACATTAGCCGCAGAACTGACAACCTTTGAAGCCGTAAAGTCCTTGAGTGGAGACCACGACTCGGTAAGCGTAGTGTTGGACGCCTTGCGACAAGATGGGATGATGAAATTCGAAGGCTGGGCGGTGTGGGCTGGATGAGTGTGGCCGAAAATCGGGAGCGGTGGCGTGCATTAGGTGAGACCTATGTCCAGCAGTGGACGAGTGTGGGTTGCTGATGATGATGATGATCGGCTTCCAATACAAATAATCTTTATTATGTCAAATAACAGACGAGCAGACGGATCTCCTGATGGTAAGACACCCACAACACCAGCGGAGTCACAAACCCGAGGCCAACCCTATTAGGCTTTCGGTACCCTTACTCACTTGGCTAAATACAGAACAGGCGATGCTTTGTGCCAGTATTTTTTGAGGCCATGGTATCACTTCTCACTATGTATGAAACTTTCTCTACAACCTCTGCAGTGACATTTTGTCTTCGTTAGAGATTACTAATTACTAAACAAACCTTTTTTAATTTCAATTTACATAACTTTTTTAATACTTAAGATTTATTTCTTTGATAGGGTAACCGAGACAGTGATTGCCCAGTGTACAGTGAATGCCCGAATTAAGGTTAACATACATTTTAACTTATTTTCAAAGGTGTAGTTTTACATTAAATCCATTAAATAACACTAAGATACTGTTTACTAGAGTTCTAAATAAGACATTTGGCAAAATTTTCAGTAAATAATATTGTAATGGCAGTTTTTAGGCAGCGGGTGTTCGCCACTTCAATAAATGCGAATTCCTTACAGAATTTGTTAAGGATACATTTTGCGGTTTTGAAGTTTGTATCACTTGTATTTTCTTTTTTGACCGTTAAAGCACAACGACGTGTTAGTTAAAGCTTCAATGTTTCATTTGAAGCGGTTATCGTAGCGTAATTTTATTCCATTAAGTATTTTAAGGGGGTGGGCAATCACTGTACCTAAATTAGGAGAAATTCAGTGATTGCCATACCAGAATTCAGTTATTGCCATAGGCATGAGACAGTGATTGCCCGGGTAGGTATTTACTAAATCATGTGAAGGATTATAATAGTCTAACCGAATATTTTCTTTTTATCCTGTATCTTTCTATATGTATCTATATGTCTGGTACTTACTTCAAGGAGTTATATAAAATACAGCTTTTTACAAAAGGTTGACCTAAAATAGGGGAAAATTTTATCTGCTACCGTAAATCTAGGTGGAAAAGTTAAGTGGTAAGAAAAACAACCAATAATATATCGTATTCGTAATAATTATTGTATTAGGTATTTTACCGTGGGAGAGCCACGTTTCAGAATTAATAAGCCGGCTTAAACGGAGTGATTCTATGATCACAGAAAATTAACGTCAAGCGGCGATAACGCGTGAGCGTACCGGAGGCTCAATGAAGGAGTTAAAATGTCGGCAGCGCGTTTGTGATTCCACTTATTGTTGCGAGTGTCTATGAACGGTGGAAATCGCTTACCATCAGGTGATCCGTATGCTTAAGTGCCAGTGGCACATATAAAAATGGAATTATCAAGTTATGGTTGCAGTTAGTAATAATTAGAAAAAATATCGAATTTTAACTGTGGGAGAGCCACAATGTGGGAAACCCGGCGTGAAGCAGCCCCTCTGCTGTGTTTCGCCGAGTGAGTGAGGGTAACTGAGGCCCATCTGGAAGGAAGGGGATAAAAGGTTGGCAGCGCACTTGTGACTCCAATCCACCATAGGCGGCAGCATTGCTTTTTATATATGATGTGACAGTCAAAAACACGCATCACTACACCAGTGGAGTCACAAGTATGCTGCAAATGTTTTAACTCCTCCTCCTCACCCCCAGTGGGCCTCCGATAACCTCAAAACTGTATCTACTTTTTGTACAATTGGTACTATTCATTAATTCGCTGTGATAACGACAAACTAGATGACGATTTTACTAGATTTTGAAATTAAACGGGTTTTCTTAGTCAATGGTATCTTATTTGGATGATGTTACTGATTTAAATTGCTTAGAAATATATCTTAACGCTTAAAAACTTACGAAAGATCTAAAATTTTAAGTATTTATTAACATTTTTATGGAATTACAAGGTGCGGTATAGGTGGCAATAACTGTCTCATTTGGTTGGCAATGACTGTGTCAAGTGGGCAATCACTGTGTTTTTAGGAGATATTTTTGTTATACGTTATAATTATAAAATATTCTTAAGATGTTTGAATTATTGCTAACTTATCTCAATGCTAAACTATTAACGTTGTCAAATAATTACACTCTGATTTCAAATTGTTAAAGTTAAGGATTTTATTGAAATAAAACTAGTGTTAATTCCTTAAGTGGGCAATCACTATCTCGATCACCCTACTAGTGCCAGTTGTCATTAGATAACTTGTTTGTGCTCTTCTATATTCAAATTTTTTTTACAATTAAAATTTATTAGGTTTCATATTTAGGTTTCACAAAGGAAAGCTATTTTTATATACTTCAACTCTCTAAAATCAATTTTGTTCTGCGAAGTAAAAGTTAATAATGATAACGATTATTTTTGCGCAAGAATAACTGTTTGACGTTCTGAGAAAACTTGATAATTTATCTTTTGATTTAATTACCTATGTTGACTTTGTTACTACTTCGGAACTAAATTTTTGTTCAAAGAATCGTTCGACTTATAAAGTATTATTTGAAAAGTCTATGGCAAATTTGTAATTTATTGAAATTATATTTGATATAAACGGGACTTAACGCAAGGCTATTTAAATATAAGTACATTATAGCGCTACTAGTGGCCCGCCCTCACTTCACTTTGGGACCGTAATTCAGAAACGAGATGATAGATGGCGCTGTGCTCAATTACATCGCGCAAGCGTTTCGTGTTTTCGGTTTACCTATTAGCCTTGTCGTTGTCTATAGAAGTTATCTCTTTATAAATAGTATAGATATTCAAATATCTATGTGCCTTAAGCCCGTGTATATCAAGTATTCGTAATTTATTGGTGTCATACGTTACAAAAATACTCAATCAGGTGATAAAATAAAATATTATTTTTGTTTATTAGGACTGATGTTTGAAACACAGCAAGCACCTGTGGATTGTTTAAATTTATGTGCATATTTCTGCCATTAGCTCCGCTGTGAACGAAAATATGAGCAAACCTATACGATGGGGTTTCGGAAACAAGTTAGTATGATTCAATTGGCCTGGTTCCACTGTTGAAGGGTTGCAAAAGTCATGAAATTAAAACATATTTCATGACCTATGCTATCGTCTTAGGGCACTAAAACGAAATCTTTAGACGCTACTTGCATTTTTGGTGCTAATTAAACTTTTTTATTTTATTCTATTTAACCAGGAAACACACGCGGAGATGATGATGATTTTGTTTTTATTAAAAAAACTAAATCTTTAAGTTTTATGTAGGTATGAACTGAAATCGAATAACATAATATAATATATTTATGTGATAGGTGGCAGACTGATCACCTCATGGTAAGCGATAGCCGCCGCCCATAGACACCTGGAACACCAGAAGAGTCACAAGCGCACTGCCAACCTTTAACCCCCTGTCCCCCGAATTGAGCCTCCGGTACCCTCACTCACTCGACGAAACAGCACAGGCGCTGCTTCACGCCGGTCTTCTGTAAGACCAATTATCACTCCGGTCGAGCCGACCCATTCATGCCGAAGCGTGGCTCTCCCACGGTTACGTGTTATTCTCTACCTTAACGATCTGGCAATATCACTAAAACAAGAAGCAGCAAAACGGAAAGGTCTCAACTCCCCCAACTAAGTGATAAGCCGGCATCCGATTCCATAACTCAAACGTCAACAAATTAACTGTTTCGAAACTGAACAAACCCGTTTATTGTTCAGCAGCGGATCGCGTTTCCTTCTAATTAATTCCCAGTAGAGAACCCTAGCGTTGTATATGAGAAGTGGGTCGAAGCTGTTTCACCCCGCCTCGACAAAACTGTATAAATGGTTAGGGTACATCAAAGACGGAAAATGTTTGAACTCCTGATTCTAAATAAGCTATTACGGTTGCTGTTAGCGACACCTATGAGTAGTGAAGAGGGATTCTGTCTTTTTTATATGACTCTCCTCTGTAAGAATAACTTCACTGAATTCAAGTAATATTTTTAATTCATTTTATGATGTAGGTGCACCAGCGTTTGCCGATGGCTACGACTTTGGGTGATCACAAACCAGAGCTATATCCGAAAAATTCGATACATACTTTTTGTTCGACCCGGTAATCGGACCTAGGACTCCAAGATCACCAACCGGTACTTAAACCACTAGACCAACGGAGCGTATGTATCTCCTTATCCTACTACTATTATAAAGGCGAAAGTTTGTAAGTATGGATGTTTGTTACTCTTTCACGTAAAAACTACTGAATGGATTTGAATGAAACTTTACCACAATATAGCTTATACATCAGAATAACACATAGGCTACAATTTTTGAGGTTTCTACGAATCTGAAATCCACGCGAACGAAGTCGCGGGCAAAAGCTAGTAGCTGAATAAGAATTTGATCGGGCTCAATAAGTAAAATGCTCGATACTCAGAAGCGAATACTAACCACTATCTATTTTGAGACAATAATCAATCCAGGTAAATAGGTATCACAATTTCTACTTAGACAGTCTTGTAAGAGGAGCTTATCCTCCGACCCTCTAACATCAGTCAACTTTTTCCCCGTCGTTGGCCCGGTGTTCTATCATCACGCCCACAAAGATAGAAGAAAGAAAAATCTAATAACCACCCTAAGTCAGCGTAAAAAATAATGGTATTCAATGTAATCTTTGTTAAAAGAAGAGCAGTTTGGTAAATTGAACTTAGTAAAAGTTTATGAGGCCTAATTTACTATGAGGTCAGTTCTTTTATGGGGCGCGTTAGCCTAATTCCAGTTAGAGATTATTTTTGAATTGCTTTCATTCCGTTACGGTTTTTTTGGGTTTCGTTTTAATTGGCTGCGTTTTTTCGTTTTCTTTTTTGGGATAGATAGATTGACTACCAAAAACCTAAGAATTAAAGCCATTTTGTTTTAAATATTGTGAGGGAAGGAGAGATACAACACTTTGCCTTGACTCGCATGTATCTAGAGGCACCATCAATAAACAATAGTCCACTATCGATCATATTGCTAATGAATTTTTGATATCAGCATTTATTACAAATACGAATAGATTGTCGGATCTGTGATCGACAACGAAATAGAAACACGATTAATCCATTTAACTAGTGATGCATTAAACGAACATAGTTACATGTACAAATTGTATTTAAAAATACATGTTTGTGTTTTCCATTTCAATATGGAATTGTCATGCATTTAAGTCCTTACAAAACTGAAAGTTTATTAAAACCTAAAAGTTGCTATAAAGTATGTATTCTACTTTTCAAGCCCTTTAATTTGATACCTTTATTCTGTAAATCAAATTTATAACATAGATATAAAATTCATAATTTTGTGGAGGCGACCATCGCATCTTATCTAGCTAAGACTCTTCTCTCCCGACTTTTCTAACTTTGAAACAAAAAAAAAACAAAATCTAAATCGGTTCCTCTATTCAGTTACGATGCCATAGACAGGCACACACAAAGACAAACAAACAGACACAATACCCCGTCGTTTTTTGTCGGAGGCTGAATAGACAGCATAAAAGCTACGTCTAGAAGAGGGCGGACATTTCAAGAGTGTTCCAGTCAAAAGTTAGACCAACGAAACGGGATAAAAAAAGCCAGTAAACGATCCGTTACCGAGTTAGTGTTACGTAGCAGAGTCTGAACGTTACAGTTCTGTCCGTAACGCTCGTATTTAGTAATAGAGTTACGTGGTAAACGATAGTACTGTTGTCGCGTAATCACATGTTACGGGAAAGCAGTCCATATTATATTAGGTTCGACACTTAAAAAATTATCTAGTGGCCCCCCCTCTCCTTCTTTTTGCTTCAGGACGCTAGTTCCTAATTGAACCAATAGATGGCGCTAAGCGACGATCAGATTGCGCAAATATTTCGATGGTTTGGTTTCCGTATAAGACCTGATATTGTCCTCCAATAACCACTTTATAATTAGTACAGAAAAAGATAGATAAAAGATTATTTGTGATTTTTTGGACGATCATCATTGTCACATAATTATTGTGTCGATAGTTATTAAAGGAATCCAATATTTATAGATATGAAGATAATATTTTTTAACCCCAGAAACTTAGTTTGCATTTTTTGTTATCTATCTATATCTCCTAGTTTATCTATAAGGGTACATAATTTATAGCCAAGCCAAACAAACAAACTACAATTTGTAATAACCGAACAAAAAAGTTCAAAGAAATCTGACCCTTAACATTATGAGAAAAATTATGCAGAATATACCTTCTGCAACATAATTTACAAGTTCCAATGTTCCAATAATACACCAAAGCTCAACTGAGTCCGTACCAGATTTATCTTTTTCGATTCGAAGATGAAATTAAATGGAAAAGAATTAAGAGTTGCAACTTTGCGATCCACATTTCTGACTGGAAGTTTTAATTGCCCGCCATCGTTCTAGTTGAGAAATTAATATCTTTCCAGGGATTTTCATTCGGCCACTGTGCGGTTCTACAGTATAACGACAGCCAGATGCAAGACAAATCTACTTATTAACAAAGATTTAAATCATAGATATGCCCTGACACCTAAAAACGAGGCAATATTTTGATGACATGTATGTACTTTTACACGGAATTGTAACCATTGACAGATGACCTGTTATCATGCTTTATAAGCGACACTTTAGTAACCTTCTTTAGTGTACGAACCAATATCCTATTATGACATTCTTAAATTACTAGGTACCTAGTTTTTTGTTTTTGTTTATTTGGAATAACAACAGCCGTTACAATAGTATAAATTATTACATTATTAGAAACTACCAAATAAATTAGGCCAAAAAAGTTATTCACAATTTGCTTAAAAATATTATTACTTTTAATATGTCAAGTCTTGACTTTACATTGGACCAATTGTATACCTAATGCTAATGCTTTACAAGTAGATAGGTTACACAAAGTGTTAACACAATCTCAAATTTAACTGTGGGAGAGCCACGCTTCGACATGAATGGGCCCGTTTGACCGAACTGAGCGCACTAAAGAGCGGCGTGAAGCCCCTTTCCCCCCAATTGGGCCTCCGGTACCCTCGCTCACTTGACGAAACACAGAACAGGCGCTGCTTTCCGTCGGTTTTCTGCAGGTCTTTACATTTTCAATAATAACACTTGAAGTATGTCGAAATGACAAGGTAAAATCAAAGTATATTGCAAACTTTCGACGTGATAGTTCCAAACTTGCACTTAACAGCTTTTCACTACCTACAGTGATGGCTCGCATAGTTGGTAAAAGTTCATAAAATTTAAAGGCACAGAGCTAGCAGAAACTGGGTAGATATACCTAATAAGAAGTCTGATGTGTTCAAGCATGCACTGCCGCATGTTCGAAACGATGTTGCGCTGTGGGCCAAGTCAAAGAAAGTGGCGATTCTTGCGAAGAAAGATAATAATATACCTACATCATTGCACAAAAATCACAACTTAAAAACAGGCGGTCTTATCGCTTAAAGCGATTTTACTAGACAACCGAAAAGAGATAGTAAATTAAAAAAAAAACAGCAAGTGACGCATCGCCACATAATGAGTGCAAGAGGAAGGCGGCCATCAGAGAAGAGTGGCGTAGTGTTGTAAAGCTTGCCAACAATGAGACTAGAATGTAAGCGATGACAAATTGTCGAGTGCATTTTTCCATCATTTATCATTAGTATTAGACATTTTAATAATGTTTATTTTATTTTATTTTTTTTTTATTTGCACGACCACCGTATTTTTTTTTGATAAAATTTAATTTATTAGGGCGTCGGGTAGAGCAATGTTATTTGTATATTTTTATTTAACTCTTATTATGGTATTTCCAGTTTCCACCAGTTTAAAAAGTAACTTGACCTAAATTTTTAATTCAAATACGTCTACACCCTTTTCAAACTTAGACCACACCACAAGCCACGGGCTTATTCAGAGTTCGTTGAGAAACGGCTAAACTTTCTCATATGTTCTACAAAACCAGGCTCTTATTTATAAACTTGAATAACATTGGCATTCAAGAAAATCCTAATCAAAAGATTAGGTCACGGCGAAGAGAATTTAAGCGGGAAATTTAGGGGCGTATCTGATCAACCTGACTTGGTAAATATTGTTCAAGAATAGATACAGGGTGAAAATTCAAATTTTGTATTATGACTGGTGGTCCACCCTTCCTTGGTTTCACGTGGCCTATAATGAAGCAATAGCGCGCACAGCGCGTGTGATAGGAGGGGTCCGATTCGGTCGTAACACCCGCTTCAAATTAGGCTCTCTGTGTATTAGTGCCATTTTTTCCCAATAGATGGGGCTAGGTGTTGAAATCGTGAAAAAAAAGAGACCAAGCTACATCTCCCTCAAGACTACACCGCGCCACGAGTGGCATGAGAAGCAGCCCGGGTCTTTACCGGGGGGTTCGGGGTAAAGGGCTATGCTCGGAGTATCTTTGAAGGACCGCATCAGAAATGATGTAATTAGACAGAGAACCAGAGTCACCGACATAGCCCATCGAATTAGCAAACTGAAGTGGCAGTGGGCTGGTCACATTAGCCGCAGAACTGACAACCGTTGGAGCCATATAGTCCTTGAGTGGAGACCGCGACTCGATAAACGTAGTGTTGGATGCCCTGCTACAAGATGGTATGACGACATTCGAAGGCTGGCTGGAGTGAGCTGGATGAGAGTGGCCGAAAATCGGGAGCGGTGGAGTGCATTGGGGGAGACCACGCTCGTCCACTGCTGGACATTATCCAGCAGTGGACGAGCGTGGGTTGCTGATGATGACGGGGTAAACCCTTTGGTTTACCCCGTACGCCCAAAACGCACGCAAATGCGAGGAATATCGGATCACGGATCATTGTTACCTACGTCTTTTCGAATAACCTAGTGTTTTTATAACTAACCAATATTACCTATAGGCACAAAACAATTTATTTTGTGGTATAAATTTCGTCCTATAGTAATAGTCGTAACGACTATTTTCACTTGGCTGCTCCTGTATTTGTTTTTTTTTTTGGAAAACGCATAGCGCAGAATAATGACGTAAATTCTTTTCGTTTGCTTTGTACAGGTTTAGCGGTTGCAACTATTTACTAATCCACCCTGTATGAAAACTTCCGATATCGACATACTACGTGCTTTGAAGACTCGTTCGTTTATATAGAGTATCTTGGAACCACGTTAAACATTATGTTGTCATTTGTTACCGGTTACTAAGGATACTAAAGGGTTTGTTTGCTATAGCATTGAGAAGTTTCTAAGGAAAACTTTTATGAGCTATCTAGGATGTGGAATTTAGGATACAAAGAACCCAAACAATTAGTGAAGTAGATTTTGTTAAACAATAAACGATTTAGTTACTAGGATAAAGGTAGTGTTAGTTTTTAAATAGTTTCATTTACCTTTGCCCGTTCATTTACTTTATTTTTTTATATTTCCTGTCAGTTATGACTCAAAAGCATTCAAGTGACGAGCGTATTTCTTTTTAAAACGTCTGCAGATATTAGTAATATCAGCAACTCATTTGATCAAAAACAGTATGATGGAACATAATGCGCAAAAATAGAAAAAAAAATCTATCAAACATTTCAAAAGGGGTGTCAAAATAAAGAGCTGGAATAGGTGATTACAGTATTTAAAATGTTTAATGCCCTAAAAACTTCTTTAAGATGCAATGATTTTCCTAATTACCATATACCATAAACAAACATAACAACGGTAACTCATGACATTTCTACGCCTATTGTGGCAAAATATGCTGACCTTTGTATTATACTGTAACACCATTTCTGTTTTACCATATTTTAAAGAAATAAACGATTCTGATTCATAAGTTTCAATACACAAAGGGCCGATTTTTTGATCCGGAGCCAAACTGCACTAATTGCTAAAAAAGTAACCAATGATCAAATTACAGGAATAAAGACAAAAAAATAATTTTGAACACTTAACTAGTTACCACAATAGTGATATTACCTACAACCAATAAGCTGTCACTTTGACTATTGGTTCTAACCAATTGTCAAAGTAAACTACAGTCAATTTAATTAAAAGGTAACCATGGAACTATAAACTGGCCCTTACTAAATAGGTAAGTAGATACAACTAATACAATATTCTTGATAATAACTTTCATCAAAAAATATTTCTTACTTTTGAGTCCGCGTAAATACTAACAAGGCAGTCGTATTAAAAAAAAATAAAAATGAAATTATTTTTTGTTATAACAAAAACATGGAAAGAAGATTGCCAGAAATACATCTTAAAAAAAGCAATTATATATTAATTCATGTCGTAAATTAAGTCTTAAGATTGGAAAAGTAATAAATGTAAACGCTAATTGTTTTTATTTCAAGACGGCTTGTCCCGATCTACATTTGTGGCAAATAAATTACGTCTACTACAAATCTCCTTATTTTAGATGGCCATTATCATTAGGCCAAATGGAAAAACGCGAAGGGAGAAAATGGTTAGATTTGTAAAAGCGGCCAGGAGCGTGTAGACTGACGAAAAGGTTCCGTGACAACTTACTTCAGAGGGCAACTTGGGCAAAAAAACTCGGGCAGGAATTTCAAGATTTTATAGCTAGTCAGTGTTTAGACTTAGCCATACCAAAATATTTGTGATGAATTACATACTAAACTCTAAGAAACAAAAAATATTGGTTAGTTTAAGTAAGAACAGTGACCAGCTAAAAATCTTAAATATTTCTGCCCTAGTTTTTTTGCCCGAATTGCCCCCTATGCCTTCAGGAGATCCCACTTAAACGTGAAAGTAAGTATGGATGGATGGATGTTTACTCCTCTTTTGTTTTTGTTTTGTATTTTTTTGAATTTTCTACCGAATGGATTTTAATGAAACATTAAAATAATAAAGTTAACACATCATACTAAATAGGCTACAATTCTTAAAAATATATTGAGTGGTTTGTCCAAAATACGACGGTAAGAGACGCCACTCTACGCGTACGAAGTCACCGTCAGCCGCTAGTATTAAAAATAAAAAAAAACCCTTGTCAAAAAAACAAGACTTAAAGTCAGTTTTACCGAAAAAAGTCATGTATTAAAAAGTCGCTTATTTATTTATTTATTATTTATTACACGGTCAGGAGCGTAAATGTTCTATGGCAACTTACTTCAGGAGATTAAACAATCGCATAAAAACAATCATTTTTAAAAATCCTAGACTTGTTAGTCAGTTATTCAACCGTAAAAAGTTGTGAGATCCACGTACTTATCTAAATTCCTGCAAAATAGGTTTTGAAAATTAGCAATAACTATTGCAGATCAATGCACTTATTTACTCAGAGAGTTAAATACCAGAAACAAGGGTACCCAAAAAGCATTCCTAACAAATGAATTGCTTATAAATATTAAAATATTGAAATTCGTTCCATTATGCACCCAAAGCCGAACAACAAAATATCCGGCCGACGGTTACAATGCTAAAGTGGCTTAAATCCAGTTAATACGGCAATCGCGGAAAGTGGACGTTTCTAAGCTTTATCAAATATAATTAGATAATAGACGACATTCGAAGGCTGGCTGTGAGCTGGATGAGAGTGGCTGAAAATCGGGAGCGGTGGCGTGCATTGGGGGAGACCCATGTCCAGCAGTGGAAGAGCGTGGATTGCTAATGATGATGAATAGATATAGATATCGATAGATATTATGAAGAATAATAGATAAATTGGCCGGATGACGCACTGGTAGTGATCCTGCTTCATACGCCAAAGGTCATGGGCTTCCCACAGTGGACAAATATTCGTGAGATAGACATTAGTGATTGTGTGTAACATATTTATGTATTTGAGTGTTATATTTGTGTTTCCTCTTTATCTGATAGAAATAGAAATAGAAAAAATCTTTATTCAAGTTGGGTCCATACAGAAGACTTATGAATGTCAAAACATAATATAATCTACCACTGGTTCGGAATGTCGATTTCTACTGAGAAGACACCAGCAAGAAACTCAGTAGTTACTCTTTTCAAATAGTAATAAGTTACAGAGTTTCATTTGAGCAATCATATAGAGTAATGACAATATAATGAGGTGTTGTGTGAATTTGTTATTACTCGTATTAGGTATGTCATTGTTCTATAACCACGGGCAATTATGTCCCGGACTTTTACAAGGCGTGCGTTATTATTATTATTTTTGAAATATAATTAGAATAAAAATGTTAATAAGTACAAAGACGGGACTTCAAGCGAATTTTCGATTTTAATAAATTCATCATTGTCATCAGACCGATTTTCGGAATGAAAATAAAATCGGGTTTAGCTAAAAGATAGAATAATATTACTTTTTATCGCTATTAACTTTTAATACGTAGATATTTTTTTTATGCTAGGCTAGCAGGCGGATCACCTGATGGTAAGCAATTGCCGCCGCCCATGGACACTTGCAACACCAGTGGAGTTACAAGTGCGCTGCCAACCTTTTATCCCCTTCTCCCCGGAGTGGCGCTCCGGTACCCTCACTCACTCGGCGAAACACAGCACAGGGGCTGCTTCACGCCGGTTTTCTGTGAGGCAGTGGTATCACTCCGGTCGAGCCGGCCCATTCATGCCGAAGCGTGGCTCTCCCACAGTAAAACTTTTAAATAGCGTGCTTCAAAAGCCATTACTTGGGAAGCTATGTAGAGTAGGTACGCTTAGACTGTGATCTAAGATTTGGTGAGTCGACTAATTACAATCTTCACTGTTTCCTAACACTTATACGATTAAAACATAATGAACAAAAGGCAAAGTTCTCCTTGTCCATAAAATGTACAGCCCGAGAATATAATTTAAGTCGGAGTGGTTATTTGCACTCATTTTGTTCGAATTGCTGCTTGAACAGCCGCTTTAGCCCTTTATAGCCCTTAATCGATACCCCCGCGATAAAAATAAAGCTTAAGAAATACTGACCTTTTCGCCCGGTACACTTGTGTTAATTGCAAAAGATTGTTCGGGATGAGCTGAAACGATCAAGGAATTGAGAGGTTGAAAGTCTTATAACAAGTCGTTATATTGTTCATAATTAGCCAGTTGGCGCATTTCGTAATCATCATCATCATCATCAACCACGCTCGTCCACTGCTGGACATAGGTCTCCCCTAATGCACGCCACCGCTCCCGATTTTCGGCCACTCTCATCCAGCTCACTAAAGCCAGCCTTCGAATGTCGTCATCCCATCTTGTAGCAGGGCGTCCAACACTACGTTTGCCGAGTCGCGGTCTCCACTCAAGGACTTTATGGCTCCAACGGTTGTCAGTTCTGCGGCTAATGTGACCAGCCCACTGCCACTTCAGTTTGCTAATTCGGTGGGCTATGTCGGTGACTCTGGTTCTCTGTCGGATTACATCATTTCTGATTAAGGATTAATCATTTCGTAATAACCCTGCTTTATACGCCAAAGGTTGGGTTTGATCCCCACCCTGGATAAACATTCGTGTGATGAACATTTGTGTTTGATCAGTGTCTGGATCTTATATATGTATTTAAGTATTATATTTACGAGTATCTGTAACACAAGTGGTTAAGCTACTTACTACGGAGTCAGGGCAATAAATAAATTGAGACAACATCATACATTATCCTGGTCCCAAACTATGATTTCCATACAATTCAACATATGTTGTGAGAATTTATTTACTGTTGATAAGTTTGATAGAATCAGACCTAAAAGTTTTAAATAATCATGTTGTACCTTTCCTAACTGTCGTTGACATTACACAATCAACGTAAGTTTGTTTTCCGTCTACTTTAGTACCCAAACAAATTAGTAATCACATGTTTGCAAGGTTCCGACTAATTATTACCCCATCATAAAAGCAACCTGCTCCAACATTAGCAAAAGGGTGAACGAAATAACGATATACATTATACTTTAATTTATTCAGGGACCTGATGAAATCGCTCCGTAGTAGAGATGTGAAATAACTAATCGAGTATTAAATTAACTAAAGCGGCAAACCAAAGTTTTATTTATCTAAAATTATCTTATCCCTTCGATTTTGACCCTGAAAATCCAAAACACTTAATTGTGTTTATTCTTATCTGGGTGTACTTTGGGACAAACCAAAGGTGAAGATGGATTTTGGAGGCAAAGGTACAAGCAGGAGATGATAGACCTGATAACCGACCTAAACACAATGGGGGAGATAAAAACGAGAATGGGAGAAGATCGGACGCCCAAAAGAGTATAGCTGGGACGACCAATAAGAGGCAGATCTGTTGGGCTTCCGAGTTATCGCTGGAGGGACGAAGTCGCCAAGGACCTTAAATCACTAAACAAGCATGATCGGGTGGAATCGGCATAGGATCAAACAAAATGGCGAACTTTGACGTCGGAGCGTCAGCGTAGTAAGTAGGTAAGTACGTAAGTATCTGAGTGTGATATGCAAGGTGTTTCAGTAAGCACTTACATTCCTTGCGTCCGGGCGATCCAGACTTTTTTGTCCGCGAAGTAAAAGATCACGTATACCCGTCGGTATCTGCGATTGCCCCCGCCTCGAAAACGCCGCTGCCAGTGACTGGCGGGTACCTGCGGCGCGGACTTTGCCTTCACCGTGTACGTTGGTAGTACCTATCCCTTTGTCCTAACGTTTCTGACCGCCCCACCAACTCTACAAAGCAGATGCTTTATGATGCGTTCTATGTATGTCCTTTAGACAGACGTCCCAATCACCATAGTAGATGAGATTTGCTGCATAGCTTAAAAAGATGTGGCCCTTAAAAAGAGTTTTATACTCATAGGTATGGGTTCGTGTACGCTGAGTTGATGATGAATGATCTAATCAGTAAAGGCCCAAAAATTTCTAAAACAGTAAAAGCACTGCGCCATCAGTCTTGGTTAATTAAGTGTTCCTTTTATAATTAAGGTTTCATCGAATTCTGTTTTATTTTTTTAAGTTAAAAGTACTGTCGGCTTAACAAGTTAATTTACCTTCATTAAGTAACAATGGAGCCTTCTCATTTTAGTAGAATCACACTCCATTAACCTTTAATTTTATTCGGCTACATGAAAATTTAAATTAAAGTTTGGATTCCATTTCCATTAAAATGTAAACATAACTGAACTTGCTCTCTTTGTGATAAAATAGCCTTTTTTCAAACAGCTACACAGCGGGCGGAAATTTCAATATTCATGAGGTATTTCAGGCCATCGGTCCATGGCATCGCGTTAAACTTTTGTCACTGCTCTGTTTTATGATTCTCTTTAGCCAACAGTTTATATTTTAACTGCTATTTTATCATGTAACTCAATAAATCCATCATCACCGAGAGGTTTTAGCTCCTCATTCCTGCCCCGAGCCATCAAGTCATGGAATGCCCTTCTAGTTCATGTGTTTCCTCCTTCTTATCTACAATCATGGGTTTTTAGGTGAGGCGTAAAACGGCATCTCAGCAGGCCTTTAGGGTGATGATGACAGACTCAATTGGTACTTAGTCTGTTCTTCTGTGCCTGTGAACCTCATATTTGGATCTAACGGCCGCTTACAATCAGGCGGAATAAGGTCATCTTGATTGTCCTCAATATTTAAAAAAAAACTTATAACATTAATAAAACCTTTTTACCGATATATTGGCCAACACGGCTAATAGGCCCTGGTTAATTAAAATATCGGTAGAAATGTCTTTTGGTATATTAGGCAGGAACTCAGTTCTTTTATGTAGGGCACAAGTGTGTGTGTGCATCATGTACACTTATCCCTTGCTATTTCAACGGGATTTATCTTTAGTATGATATAAACGAAAACTATGATAAAAAAAGAGGAATCAAATGCTGGACAATGGCTACAAGTAATTTTCTTGGGTACGGATCAAACAAGATGGACTCATCCGTAATTGACTTTGACGCTAATACTGATATTTTCGTACGAGTGAGTGTACCGGAGGCCCAAGTTAAATGGTTAGCTTACCATCAGATGATCCGTCTGCACATCTACCATATGAAAAAAAAACTAGTTTACCATTAATAAGTTTAAAAATTTGCTGATGTCAGCTAACCTAAAAGCCTACCCAAGCTTTGCGATAAGTTGTGGTCACTATCTAACCTAATTTTAAGGCCACACTGCATGTTTATTCAGACGAAACTAGTTTACGCTGCCCATCAAGTGGGCAAGTTTCAGGGAAAGCTCGACAAACGTTGAAAGCTCCTTACTTGTTTCTAAGTAGTAAGGAACTAAGCTAATTGCCTCCGTGGTGTATTAGTTAAGAGCATTGTAACTTAAACGTGGAGGTCGTGGGTTTGACCTAAGGAGACAAAACATTTTGTGTACCTAAGTGTCTTTACGGTAAGGCAATCAAACTAGTGTTACCTATTCTTCTATGGGAGAGCCACGCTTTGGCATGAATGAGCCGACTCGACCGGTATATGATACCTTCTTTGTCCTTTTCATTACATACTTGACAGAATGGTCGTGGTCGTCATATCAGCGAAAAACAATACATTTTGGGGGAACTAAAACAAAAAAAAAATCATCGCCTGGGGGGAAATTCACGTTCACTCGACATTGAAGTCGAATTAGAGATTTTTATGAAGTCTCTAAATTCGCCTTTAATGACGAGTGCCGAGAATTTGGTCCTCTGCTGGCGTAAAACCGCGAACGATCAATGCCAGTGGAAGAGTCTTGTATTGGAGGCCATGTTGCACTTACTGTCGCTAAGCCATTGGAAAAAGTAAGTAAGTATATTACTGTGTAATATTCTACAAAAAAAATTGTTTAAACGAGATAATTGTATCAAGTGTATTTTTCGATTCATAATAAATCGTTATCAGCACTTTAGCTTTCATTCAATCAACTCAAATATAAAAACAATGATTAAGAAAACATTTCATTTCCTGAAAATACATTGTATGCATGAAAATTCATGGTATTTTTACCATGGAATTTTATGCGTAAACACTTTGTACGCGACTCGCACTCACGACTCAATTTTTATGACTTTAAATCACTTTAAATTCGATCCCTTTCGCCATAAATAACTCTAAAGTATCAACGATTCTTAATCTTTTGCTTCCAAAGTTCCTCAGAGCGTTGACCCCATAAACCAGCCTATAACAATGTAGCTAAGAAAACTTCCTTTCGAACTGATAAAGGATCAAATTTATGCTTTAGGCGGATGAATTCGCGGCCAGAAAGTTTAACTTCTGGGCCTATAGATGGTAAAAATTTTAATAATTCATGCTAAAACACAGTATAAACTAAGCAGCAAGACAGACAGACAAAGGGGTACTGGAGGGCAATGGAAGGTTTACAATGCGCTTGTGATTCCACTGGTGTTGATATAGCACTGGCAATGGCTTGTTTTGTCTTGCCCTAGTACAAAATACTCACACATCAATGTATACAAATCTGTCAAATTTCAACAATCGATTCTCAACATACAGTCAAATGCGATGAGAAAATGTAGTTCGGGAATCGAGCCTGGAACTTTTCGCGCTTCGGGCGATCATCTTAGAAATTGGGCCATTGAGGCCGTCGATTTGAACAGTTACCTACCTGATGATGTGAAAAATGTCCTACCTATGGAAAAAATCATAGTTAATTTGTCTCATACACTTTCCAGCGGGTGGAAATATATAGTCGTAAGTCGGACAGAACATTAATGATTAAAGAAGGATTTTCCAATACATTTTTTGATTTTAATACCATGTCAGTACTAAAGTTACTTTGAGATCAATCGATACAGTTCTTTAAATTTTCGCGTTGCATTATAACTATTATTATGATAGACGGGAATTAACGCGACGCAATTTTTAAGCACATAATTACGTACAGTTCACTGCTTTACGTTTCGGCTGCGTTACTACAACAGCCGTGGACACAAGCGAACTAGAAGAAGAGTCCGCTTGTGACCACGGCTGTTGACCCGTCAATCGATATAGGATGTTGTAAGATCTTACGATATCTATTTATTTATTGAATAAACCCACTATCCATGAGTTATTGAACGGCTTGTTTTCAAGATTGAACAAAGACCTATGAACAAACAGAATGAAATACAGCTCATTTTCCTTTAACAGCTCCCTGGAGACGGGACATAAATATTGTGACTAACGTAGAATTCTAAATGAATTTGCTACTGTAACAATATTTCCCAATGTTGAGCACATTTTATTGAGTGAACTTTATGAATAATTGTTTAATTTGTGTAACTTTGAAACGAATCATTGATATTTTTATAGGAAACATTCTAGAATTACAATAAAATGGGACTATTTAAGCATTTTTCTGAAACTAGATTAAAATAAGTATTTTAAAAATGATCTATCGAGACATTTACTTGCATAAGTCGTTAGTGTCGAAGATCAACAATACACTCTTCAAAATCAACAGTTTCTAGGGCATATTTTTATTCTATAAAATCTGATTGCCCCCCTCTGGCTCAGAGCCTAGGTACGCCCATGATACTATGCTAGGCGAAGCTACAGCCTTAGACTCAACTGCGAATGACAAGCGGAGATGAAATTACTCTCATGTCTAACTTCTAAAAATACTTGAAGATTTGCTTAAGTCTCTCTACGCTTAAGCTTAGCGCTGTTAAATATAGAATTTGTCATTTCCACGTCGACAAAAAGTTTTATTTTCCTCTCCGCGAATTTTTTCGTAAAGAGCAGATTTGTAATTGCTTTAAAAATATTCATTTGTTCCCTAATGCACTGCCCGGGGAAATGGTGAATAATTACTGGGCTATTTCCCCCCCTTTAATTGCTTAGTCCAAATTACCTGACATTTTACTAAATGGCAATTCTTAGCTTCAGTCTTGCCCCATTTAGTTGTTTTAGTGTTATCTTTATTTTTGTACAAGCACAGTGTTATTTTGGCTAGTAGGTGGACATAATAATATGCACTCGCAAGTCAGGGCTGCCACAGAGTATAATATACAGAGTGAAATTATTTCATGCTTCAGACATTGCCAAATTTCAACATGTATGTTTGTGTACAGTAGGTATTATAGAGTTTTAAGGTTTGCTTGATTCGACTTGTTGCGGTGGTAATATTAATTTAGGAATACTCGTATGTAGTTATGATCATAGAAAAAACATTCCCGTGGCAGGACCTCAAACCGATATTCCTTCAAAATTGACATCAGAATCTTAAAATTTACCGAGATCTTTTACCAAAATGAAACATTTATGTATTTATAACGACGAGAAATTGTGTCAATTTATTATTAATATCCGCGTGCTCGTCTGCTACCTATCACATAAAAAAAATCCTCCGATAATTAAGCTATGGGGCACCCTGTTTCAACGGTCAGCCATCGACGCATGACATTCATTGTGCATAAGTGTGTGCGCAGACACAAGTGGACTCTATATAATTTTTGATAGGTGTGACACAGCCGAAAAAGGGATCAGGCGCAGGACTAACAGCTTAACGTGCTTTCCGAGGCGCGGACTATTAAAGATACTGAGCCTGCTAGAGTTTCGAGGTAACAATCTTGTATGGCAATGTATTGCAAAATAACAATGCCAACCGCACCATCTAGGAAAAATGTGATTGTTCTTTTCCACGTTTGGGCACACCAAAATACTCTTGGTAATATTCTGCACTTGTATTGCAATGCACGCCCTAGGTTTAAGGTTGAATAAGCGTGCAATTTTAGCGCATCGATTCTTACTATGGTTATATCTAAATGTTGTATGTCTTGTGGGTAGACCACCTGCCCGTTGGTCCGACGATATTGTAAGGGTGGTGGGGAAACAGTGGATGAGGCTGGCTGGTGACCGAAGGGAGTGGCGTAATAAAGAAGAGGCCTATACTCAGTAGTCGGTGGATGTGGCCTGACATGATGATGATGATGATATCTAAATGATGGTTGTGAAGGGTAAGACGTCAGAGAGATTTGTATACATAAGGCAACAATGACTGAATCAGAGTCTGATAATAAAAAAATCTCCGTCTATAGATCCCGCCGTACAAAAATGTTATGATTACTTATAGTGTCTAAAATTATATAAATTATGTAAATAGTTCGGATCCACAAGTCAATATGGGTGTTTTTTTTTTGTATTATTTCTTTTACAAATCTTGCTTGCATTTTAAATTTTTTTAAGACTAGATATTATGAGTAAAGTAATAATACTAAAGGTATAGTTTTTTTGCGAATCAAAGGGTTGGTCCCTCGGTCAACACACTGACAAGAATTGAACCCAAGGCTTTACGCACGATTGCCCCGTTTTCACCCGGAACCCATCATTTCCCTTACGACGATACCGAACTTCTACTTCCAGTTTGTAAATCAGATTAGTTAATAAGTGAACTTTTATATTGCATAATTTGTATAGCCTGAAACACAGGTCCAACCTAGCTCAGGCAAAAATACTCTGGTTTTACTATATTGTTAAGTTCTTATGTATTGTAATGATATCTGCCCTCATTTACCAAATAAACAATTATTATTATAATTATTATTATTATTTCGACGAGTTGTACGCCGGATCCACACTCCTAATACTTCTATTATCACATTTTTTCGGTTTTAGTTTATTATAATGTATAAGCCAAGTGTATGATCAACGGGACGCCGTTCTGTGGGGCGTCTGGAATATCGCTGGAGGGACAAAGTTGCCAAGGACCTTATAGGACTAAATATATGGTCGGAATTGGCACAGGACCGAACAAAATGGCGAACTTTGCTATCGGAAGCCAAGACCCACCTTGGATCGCTGAGCCAGCGTAGTCAGTAAGTATATGCATAAGCAAACACCAATAAAAGTACTATTTGTTGAAAGCTCCAAGTGAATTTTTAAAATTGTGCATAGAACCCCAAGCACCGAGATTCTCGACCGAAGAATGCGGCAATGCGGGAACGATTTTCCTAACTTTTGTTGACTGAAGCTACGTGATCTCCAAATTGATGAAGCAGCCTTATTTCTTTGTCTTTCTTTTCCCTTGAGACAAAGAGGGACAGACAATCGGCAAAATGCTACCGCTGCCAGTGGAAACAAAGTCAATTTCAAAGGATTGAGATTATTATCACGAACAAATTGTAGTTCAAATTAACGAATTCACAGTCGTAATGAAATAAAGAAACTTTTAATTGTTGTAAACAGAACTTTGTTGTCTATTTTTGATTGTACCAAGGTAAATTTGTTAGCTTCTGGTTTATTTAAACAAAATAACTAACTAACTACAAGAATTTCAATCAAATCAAAACTGTAGGTCTTTACTTATAAAATTAATTATTCAAGCATCATGATTTGTCAGCAAATTAGTTTTCTTGGCAAAACATGGATAATAGAAAGCAATATACTTCATACAATGATCACTCTCACAAGGATTCTCATCAAAAGCCCGTCTGCTTTGTATAGAACCCTAATACATGGTGGAATTGTTATCTCGAATTCAAAACTAGGCCAACTGTACGAACTTTAACTACACAAAACCGCTGTCGCATAACGAAGGATCAAAGACACAATGTACCCACAAGCCACGATACAGTCACACTTAATCATACCACAAAAGGAAACCAAGGACGCTTATCAGAAAGACATGTTTTGTAAAGGAGAACGTACAGTTGAGCTCGACGTGTGAGGTGTAAGCGACGTACGCACTCTTCGCATTAACGCTAACACGTTTGTCGTGAGATTTACGCATAACATGCACTACATCCCTACAAAAGATAATCAAGGTTTTTTTAAGTGATAATAAGCACATAATGTATCCGGGTGCGGTTACATTATGTGCTTATTATATATAGGACGTATGGTGATACGAACGCTTCTATTAATTGATGATTGCAAGACAAACAAGTGCATCTAGCGTAGAAACAGTGAAATCAATATCCACGAAGCGTATATCCAATGTTTGTGGACATTGTGCCTTAGTCATCGCCATATGACTGCCACACCAACATTTTTGGGACTTATTTTCTACATGCATTTATGATACAATCGTACACACCATCATTGCTACGCGTAAACCAACACAAGATTTTTTCTTTTAATAAACATGACGTGCACTACCAACCCGAATAAGCTAACTTAAATATCTGGACTCCAACGCAGGTTTGTATTGTGTACGCGCATTGTCAGCGTTTTAAACGCGAACTTTTATGAATAATTCTGCGATTATTTAGTACGCACAGCTAATGTGGGGCGCACAAGTGAGCGCCCTCATTTAAGCCCTACGAATTGAAAGGGCACGTCTGGCTATCTTTCTGCTTTTTAACCTTTTGCGGCTGCGCTGTGATTGTGGAATAATGTGGACGCCGAAACAATGTTCAGATACAAAATTGTTTCAGACGACTTTGGGCAAGGCTGTGGGTTATGACATTGTTGTTTTATGTGCCTTTTGTCTTTGTTGGGCTAATAATTTATGTACGAATATGCAGTGCTTTTGAAGTCAGGATAAAGGATTTCAGACATTGTATTTGCAAGAATGACTTAATTAAAATGTTCAATGATGATAATTGCATTGTTGTTGGCATTATGATACTTTCTTTTTTTCGACTTAGCGTAAAATTATCAGTTCAGTCTAAAGCTGTCGCTTTGGACTTTGGAGAAGACTTCCCAAATCTTACAACAGCCGTCTACCTTCCCAATCTTTTAACAGGCGATCCAGTCCAACTGAATCATGGTTCAACGCTTAAAATCCATCCGAAAATTATACAGGTTTCCTCACGATGTTTTTCGTCACCACCAAGTCATTGGAAGAAGTATGCACATATATCTGAAAAATCCATAGGTGCATGTTTTGATGACCCCATGTATGGACCCCATGTATTTTGCTGAGTGAGTGAGGGTACCGGAGTCCCAATTGGGAGGAAAGGAGGTTAAAGTTTGGTAGCGCAACAGAGTATTTGACTATTTTTTTTATGTGTTTAATCAAAAGACCCCTCAATTTAAGAAACATTGTTGAAAGAACTCCTTAATTCTGATTTGAATAACCTAAACTTTAAAAGCAAGCCCAAAACCACTCTATACAAATAGCTTCTGTCAAGTGACGTCACACGCTAGTATCTTGTATGCGCGTCTAGTAAATTTTGTTTGGTAGCTATATCAAATATTTCATTTAAGTAAATGGTTTTTAACTGAACATTTTTGCCTTTTCGTTCTTATTTACCAATATTTTTGACTATATCGATTAGTCAAATACCCTTTTGTGACTCCACTGGTGTTGCGATTGCCATCTATCACATAAAAAAAGAGGAAGATCCATATAAATAAGACTTATTGCGACTCACGAATAAACTAGAAACGTGTAAGTGAGCTCGCGATCACGTCCATTGGAACAAATATTTTACACCCACAGAGATACTCGTAAATGCACAAAGGGTTTACATCCTGACAGCTTTGCTTCCAGCCGTATTGAATATGACGGCTGTGTTATTGCCGGCTTCTTTGCCCAGTTCTGTATTTTAATGGCGCAATGTAACAGGAAAACAAGGCGTCCTTTGTAACCCGTGAAAGGCGAACCTCTTTGAATTAGGTTGTTAATTTTGTTAAAGGTCGAGAAAATGCAGTTTATTTTTAATTATTATACCCCCGGTTATAAAGGTGAATCAACTTTATCTCTAGATGAGAGTTGTACCTACGCAGTACTAGATTTTAATTAAAGATGAGACATTATTAAGACAACCTACTAAATATAAACAATTATTGACTTCTTATCAGCCTATTCACGATGAAGCGTGGCTCTTTATACCTAACTACATTTGTCTTTATTAAGCTAAAAGTGCAAATAAAATAATAATTTTTCCTTCGACAAAATCTTTCAAGTCTTCCACTAAATGTGCTCTTAAAATTTGAAGGTAATCCAACGCGCGGTTCGGGGCAAAGCCAACGACCCAGATGCACTCCGCGAAAACAGATAAGTGACTCTAAGTGCGTTTGCAGATCGGCTGTTTTTGTGGCGATAAAAGCCGATTCTTCCCCTTAGAAAAGAAAACGTCTTGGGTAGACCCCAAGATGTTTTATTCTCATTCGAGATTTCAAGAGGGGTCTACCTAATAAGCTGTGGCTTTACGTCGTGAGGGGTGATGTGTGCCAATAAACTGACCAAAATGGCTATGACCTTGCAAACTAGACCGTGGAGCCAGGCTCTGATACAAAAGCTTTGGGAAGCGAAGACACATTCTTAAAGATTAAAGTTACTCATGGTCATTCACAAACAATAGTGACAGCATCAGTTTCAAACCAACACTAACATTAAACCTTGTTATGTAATACGGGGGATATTGAACCGCAAAGCCAACTTAGTAAGATAGTACATAATAATATGTATAAATATGAATCTGATCCCAAATTAAGTATTATTATTAAAAAACACGTCGTGTGTCACTGCTGGGCAAAGGCCTCCTCATCTAACTCGGCATTTCACGATTTTGGGCGACTATGGTCCAGTTGGGGCTATAGGAGTTGATCTCATCCCGCCATCAATTTCTCCACTTAGGTATTTCGATTTTTGAGTTTAAGTAATTCATCATCATCGTCTCAGCCAATAGACGTCCACTGACGCTGGACATAGGCCTCCCCCAAAGTTCCACATAGATCGGTCCTGTGTCACTGAACACCCTCGACCTTCACTAGATCGTCGGTCCACCTGGTGGGAGGCCTGTCACAGCTGCTTAAGTAATTAAGTAGCTTTAATTGAGTAGCTTAAGCTTTTTGTGTTATTGGTATGAGTAATCATTAGCATTAGTTAACATTATTTTATTTATTTTTACTCTCTTTCTTTACTCAATGTTACCGAAAGAAATCGAGTTTTCCTTGTTTCAGATGTCGAACATTCAACAACCGTGGTAAGGAGTTCAACAAAGTTTTATTACTGAGAAAATCGTATTTTGTAGTTTACAATTGAAAAGTGAGTGTTCAACTACTTGACAGCATTAATCTGGAAACCACTTCCAAGTTATGGAAATGCAGCTTTGAATGCATTTAAATAAACTATTTTATCAGTATTGAAAATTCACAGCACACAATCCCCCTTTACAAGTTACAAAGCGGAGACTAGAGTTCGTGATGGTTTGAAAATGATGCTCACTTTCATAAAGGTAACAAATAAAAGTCAGCAACAGTTTTAAAACAAGACTAACTTTAGACCACGTTTTATTATAAGGTGATGTGTTTTTATTTGATGTTAACCTTAATTCCTCTTACTCAGAATTGAGCCTCCGGTATCCACACGCCAGTTTTCTATGAGCACTTTGGTCGAGTATATAGGCCCATTCATGCGGACGCGTGGTCCTCCAACTGACATAATTTTAGTAAACTAATTGTGTGCCTGTGAGTGACGTAAGATTATAAGTCTTTTTATTTTAACATTAACCAAATCATTTCTCCGTAGTTCTCACAATAAATGTGTTTGAAAGTTTTCTTTGTAGGCTTCTATTTCATACACTGCCCAAGTAGATAAAAAATGTCTAGGCCTAACCCACCATCACCGAAATAGAACAAATTTGAAACGTTAGACCATCTTCCAAATTGTGTCTAGCCACAGTATAGAGTAGGCTAGGAACAGTAGCGCTACCATGAGTTTACAGTGACAGAACTCGCTAGCGTCTGCGTAAAAAAAATGTATGAAAAAGTGTACAGCGCCTCTAGCGGTCACTTGAGAAACTAAAATCTGTAGTATCGAGTTGTCAAATTGAAACGTATTCGCTAGCGAGTAGCGTTTACGTAGCGCTACGAGTTGACCTTGAAAACTGACATAACGGTAAACTATTGCTCTGTCTCTTTCAAATGCATCACAATAAAAGAGACAAAGCGATAATTTTTGGATAGCTTTCTGCGTAAACAATAACGCACTCGCTATCGAGCTAACGCTAGCGAGGTTTACGTGTTCAATCGAAATCTATTCGACGCCCGTTTACTCGCTATCTACTGTAGTAACGTTACGTTACTTTTCGATGCCAACTCATGGTAGCGCTACTGAACAGAATGCAAGTGCGGGTTCAGACTGCCGTTTTCTTAATGTGAAAATATACATATTGTAAACTAGCTGAGTCGAGGAATTCCATATCCCATTTTTCTCATCTTTCAAACCTTTCTTGGGCTTGTGGAAGTTTTTGGAATTCGATTATTTCAAGACCGAAATTAGCCAAAAGGGTTCAGCCGTTTTTGAGTTTTAAGCAGACTAAAGAACAGCAATTCATTTTTAAGGTTCCGTAGCCAAATGGCAAAAAAAACTGTCTGTCAGCCCGTCTGTGCATCCGTATGTCACAGCAATTTTTTTTTCCGAAACTATTAGAGTTCTACTGTTGAAACTTGGTAGGTAGATTTTTATGCAAAAATTGCCGCCAGCATTTTGGGCAAGCTGAATTGCGGGGCGGACAACCCTCCCTTGTAAATATCTCATCACATACTTCATCCTTGTAGGTAGGCTTTTTTTTTCTTTTTTTTTTTGTTATACATATATAACTGGAAGCTTGGGGTATCAGATGTATTCTCTGGTAACAACACTGTGGTCGGGCTTTGTACCTAACGAAATGTATTGCGTGGTCCCGATTTCAGCTATCTGATCCGCTTGTCCTCCGCCGGGATTGAATGGGGGCTAGCTGTTTTTGAAATGTGCCGCTGAGGTTTTAACGCACATAGAATTATTTGAAACGAAATAGGTAATCCACGTGCTACAAGACCTGCCAGATGAGTTTTTGGATTTCAAATATGTTTTCAAAGGGAATGTGTCTTTTAGACTCTTTTATTAAGATTTGTATTAAATGAAATTGGATTTACACATCGTAAAATGACATACGAGTGTTGTAGAATCTTGTATGAAATACCTATTTGAATTATTTAACATAATGTCACGGGTTTCAGACGTTTTTAGCAAGGTGAGTAGACAAGGACACTTTTTATAATATTATTTAAATAAGTGTACCTAGTGTTGACAGTCTTGAGAAGCTGATAATGATGAGCTGCCAATCTTTAACCCCCTTACCCCCAATTGGGCCTCCAGTTGAGTAACCCACTCGATGAAACAGAGCACAGGCGCTGTTTTACGCCGATCTTCTGTGAGGCCATAGTATTCCGGTCCAGCTCTCACTTATCCCGTTTTTTTTTATATTATAGGAAGGCAAACGAGCAAGCGGGTCACTTGATGGTAAGTGATCACCGCCGCCCATGGACATCAGATACACCAGAAAGAGTCCGGATGCGTTGCCGGCCTTTTAGGAAGGTATAGGCTCGTTTCTTGAAGATTTGAATGTCGTACCAATTCGGAAATACCGCTGCGGGAAGTTGATTCCACAATGAGGAGGTGCGTGGCAGAAAGTGTCGAGTAAAGCGCACGGTTTTGACTATTCTACCCGGCTAATTATATCACTCACACATGACGCTAACCCCGTTAGTAGGAACCAAACATACTCTGAAAGAATGCCAAGAAAGCGACCGTGTGAGTGGCGCACGAGAGCCTTGCTCCCTTTGTGGCTTTGCGTTTCACTACTCAATGGCCTCCTTAATAGCTCAGTTTTACGTTCACTAAGATTAAAACTGAGCCTACTTTTATGTGAAACTTTGTAATTGGAATCTATGATAAATAAGAGTTGAAAAATAATTTACCTTTTCTTTATACTATAGGCAGGAGATGGCGCAGGACCATTCTAGTTGGAGGCCCTTATCACAAAATAATTACACACAGAAGTTAATTTAATGGGCCGGCTCGACCGGAGTGATACCACTGCCTCACAGAAAACCGGCGTGAAGCAGCCCCTGTGCTGTGTTTCGCCGAGTGAGTGAGGGTACCGGAGGCCCACCCGGGGAGGAGAAGGGGATTAAAGCTTGGCAGCGCACGTGTAACTCCACTGGTGTTGCAAGTGTCCATGGGCGGCGGCAATTGCGTACCATCAGGTGATCCGCCTGCTCGTTTGCTACCTATCACATAAAAAAAAAAATTACCTCAGCCTGATTTTGAATTTAGAAGAGTTCATTGACATAATATGCTAGGGTTGTTGCCCGGCATGAGTACATAAGCGCGCGGCCTCTACCACAGACCTCGACAGTTTGACAATCTTATGTCATAGGCTAGGATAAATGTGGTTGAAAAGGCGTATATCCCCGTTAGTGCGCATGCGTAAGTACAGTGGCCAGCACATCAAGTTACAACAATCTGTCAAATTTCCTCAGTTGATATTGAACCAAACACGTTTGACAGAAAAGTGAGGTTCGATTGAAGAAATTTGACAGATTGTAGTAACTTGATGTGCTGGCCACCGTACATGACACGTTTTTAGCTCTTAGTGGGCAGCCTCCTTTCTGTGTGTAATTATTTTGTGCTCTTATTTATCGGAGACCAAGGCTCACTATAGGTCGCTGCGCCAGGCTAGTTAGTTATACAAGAGGCGGCAAACAAGCAAGCGGGCCACCCCCTGGTAAGTAATCACTGCTGCCCATGAAGATCAGCGAGATTAGAGAAGTCGCTAATGCGTTGTTCGCTATTTAAAAACCTCACCGTCTTTCATCATCATCATTTCAGCCAATAGACGTCCACTGCGTGGACATAGGCCTCCCCCAAAGTTCTTCCACACAGATCGGTCCTGTGCCACCCGCATCCAATGGACTCCCGCGACCTTTACCAGATCGTCGGTCCACCTGGTGGGAGGCCTGCCACGACTGCGGCCTCCTGCGCGTGGCCTCCACTCAAGGACCTTTCCACCCTAACGGCCGTCTGTTCTCCTCGCAATGTGCCCTGCCCATTGCACTTCAACCACGCAATTCTTTGGACTATGTCCGTGACCTTAGATCTCCTGCGGATCTCATCTTTCTGACACGATCACGCAAGGAGATTCCGAGCATAGCCCTCTCCATTGCCCTCTGAGTGACTTTGAGCCTTCTTAAGCGGCCCATTGTAAGCGGCCACGTCTCAGTTCCGTATGTCATCACTGGCAATACACACGCATTAAAGACTTTCGTCTTCAGACACTGTGGTAGATGAGCCGAAAATATGCTGCGTAGCTTCCCGAACGCTGCCCAGCCGAGTTGGATTCGCCGGTCTTACCTAAAATCAATTAGATATTTTTATATAACTTATCGGTGGCAAACAAGCGTGCGGCTCGTCTGATGGTAAGAGACTACCGCAATTTAATAAATATGATTGCATCAGCGACCTCTCTGATCTCGCAGATGTCCATGGATTACTTACCAGCAGGTGACCCGCATGCTTGTTTGCCGCCTCTAGTTTAAAATAATCTGTTCATTTACTAACGGAATAACTTATTAATACACAAAACATTACTCAAATGAGTAGCTCCTAACAATAAGCCTCATTATATTTATTCAAAAGCGAATGTCTAAAGGTAACACAGAAACGTGAAATAAAAAACGTCCTCAAAAGAATATAACGGTACTGAAAAGTTACTTCTAGTGCAGAAGCAAAACAAAGGAAGGAAAACAGCCAGCTATTAAGAGTTCTATTGGCTACGGAGTTGATTCTACAAAGGGTAAACCAATTTTCTCTTGCTTCTTTTCACTTAAATGCGCGGAGACACCGTCTTGCTGCTTAAAAGTTTGCTACTTAGTACTGTTTGAGTTGTGTTCGTAAATTGGGTAAGATGTAGAACATGAATTGACTGAGATCTTTTTTTTCTGTTTTGCTGTCATTGCTTTCGTTTCTACGAGAGCTTGATATGATGAGAATGAATATGTCCAAAAGTATATTTTTTCTATGTAGGTAATAGGTGGTAGACGCGCAGATGGAGCATCTGATGGTAAGCGATTGCCACCATCCGTAGACACTTGCAACACCAATAGAGTCACAAGTAGCGATAATCAAGGTTAGATTACATTTAAAGTATTTTGTAGAAATGACCACCAATGTCTATCCTTGTTTTTTAGTAAAAAGTGGCAGACGAGCAAACGGATCACCTGATAGTAAGCTATTGCCGACGTCCAAAGACACCCGCAGTAAAGGCTCTCTTACGGTTGTTTTTGTTGGTTGTTAAGATCTTTGCCTGTACAAAAAGAAAACTCATCTGTCCACCTATCGCATAAAAAATTCACGCAAATTTCTTTAAGGACCTATACGAAGAATTGTCATTGTCATACCTAATAATTAAGATGCACAATACATGCCCTTTAAAAACGGCGTGTTCATTCTCAACAACGGCCACGTTAATAAATGTACACAATTTGTCAAGTGCCCGCGTTAATGTGCGTAGAGAACATCTCACAAACTTCTCTCGCTCTTCGCACTCCATTGCAGCGTCAAGCTTCATTTGTGCTAGTCGGCCTCCCTAACAAGACACCCTATATCCACCCTGACACCCCTCACAAACCCTTCAGCGCAAGCCCCCGAAGGGGAGATGAGGGTCAAGCTAAAATGGACATGTAGAAGAGCGTTCTTGAATTAATTTGATGCCCTACTTTTTTGATGCTGACTCATGAATTGAATGGCGCACTTTGATGATATTGGATTTTGTTTTGGTGCGGCTAATTAAAGTTGTTGTTTTGATTGTAAAGCTTGACTAGCTTCAACAAAGCTATTGATACATCAATGAACCTAGTAGATGCGGATTCTCCCAAACAAAGTTTAAATACAGTTAACAACTTTTTTGCGGGTATAGGTAAAAAACTAGCCGAAAACATCACTCCTTATGATCACTCTGTGGTCAACGACGTAGTCCCTCAGCTCATGTCGCCTTCTAATTCATTTGTATTGACCCCAGCTAGCGAGGACGAGATACACCAACTTATTTCAGGGTTAAAAAATAAGTGTGCCATGGGAATTGATTCAATCTCGACCAAAATCATTAAGCGTTATGCCGAATTCCTGGTAACTCCCATCACACATATTGTAAACCTTGCCATATCGACCGGAGTTTTCCCTACAGCATTCAAAACTGCTCTGATAAAGCCCATACACAAGGGAGGGGATAAGAGTCGTGTCGACAATTACAGACCCATATCATTATTGCCTGCACTGTCCAAAATCATTGAACGAAGAATGAATGAACAGTTAAGTAAGTTTTTAGAGACAAACAACCTTTTATCGTCTTCGCAGTATGGTTTCCGGCCAAAAAAATCAACCAGTGATGCGGTACATGACCTGGTTGACTTGATTATCTCAAGTTTGGATCAAGGAAAAAAATGTGTCACAGTGTTCTTGGATCTGGCAAAAGCATTCGACACGGTCGCAATCCCTCGCCTATTGTCAAAATTAGAAATTATCGGAGTAAGGGGGCTCCCCTTAAAGCTGTATGCTAGCTACCTGGAACAAAGGACTCAGAGAGTGAAAATTGACCAATGGACGAGTGATGAAGCACTCATTACATTTGGTATACCACAGGGGAGTATTAACGGTCCGACCTTGTTTCTGGTGTACATAAATGAGCTGTGTCGGCTCCAGCTACATGGTGGAAAAATATTGACATTCGCTGATGATACTGCTCTGTTTTTTACTGGAGACACTTGGGAGGAAGCTTTCGACCGAGCACAGTTGGGATGTGACAAGGTATTTAGATGGTTAAATAATAATGTCCTGACATTAAATGTCACCAAAACTAAATATGTCCCTTTTGCCTTAAGAACAAATCAGCTCCCATCTCCATCGCTTCGTCTAATAGCACACAACTGTAAACCTGACTTGTCCCACTGCTCCTGTCCTTCTCTCGAAAGGGTCGACCGTATAAAATACTTAGGTGTCGTATTGGACCAAACGATGACCTTCGAACCGCATATTTCATCTCTTGTGCAAAGACTACGGAAACTTATATTTGTCTTTAAGACGCTTAAACACATTGCCAATCGTCAAGTGATCAAGATGGTCTATTACGCCTTATGCCAATCTCTTATTGAGTATTGTATTACATCTTGGGGAGGTGTAGCAAAGACTCATCTAATTGAGATTGAAAGAGCTCAAAGAGCCATACTCAAGGTGGCTGCGGGACTACCTTTTCGATTCCCTACAGCTGAGCTATACAAATACTGGGACGTCTGTACGGTGCGCCAAATATTTATTCTGCAAACTGTACTAAAAAAACATTCACAACTGCACTATGATCCTGCTTTAGTACAGGACAAGCGTAGGAAAGGCACCGTCTGCAGAGGTCGAACATTTAAAACTTCGAAATCCCATCGTTTTTATGGTTTCCTGGGAACCTATTTATATAATAAATTCAATGCCTTACTTGAAATCTACCCCCTTACCAAAACTTGTACTAAATACACTGTCACTAAGTACCTCAAATCCTTGAACTACGATTCTACAGAGGCCCTGCTGGTCCAATTAATTTGATTATTGAAATCACATTCTGCTGGTCACCGAGTATAACCTCCCTTCTTAATAAATTTCTACACACATACATCACACTCATACACCATTACATGCACACTAGTACTCGCACTCCATACTCCATATACACACTCACCTAACACACAACATTTTAAACATTTATTTTGTTAATTAAGTAATTTATTCCTTTGTAAATTACTAGATAATTTTAACTGTAGCTCATTTATGAAATACGTATTCGTATAAACTATTGTACAACTGCTTATTAATACTTAAGTTTTCTCGCAATACTGTTCCTTATTAGGTTATAATTATGTTATATGCGGACCTTCATGAAGGGGCCTGGTGTCCTGTATTTACAGGTTCTTATTGAAACCTATATCAGGCGCCAGTCTCACAAATAGGGAATGCATTTAAATTAACGAATAAGACCTAGCTCATAAGCCTATTTGTGAAGAGAAATAAATGCTTATTATTATTATATTATTATATTGTTGTTTATAAATAAATTTTGGGTGACTCTTTTTTACATGGACGCAGTTATCAGCATCTCAGTATGGCCGAGACTGTATGGATCGCTGAGTCTGCAGGCAGCTGCGTAGTAAGTAGGTAAGTATTGTTTATCAAGAAAAAAAAAATACACACACAATTTGACGTGATTCCGTACTAAAAAGCAAATTGTGTTACTATTGACAGACTCAAATTTTGAAAAGAAACTGTTCGCACAGTCATATACGCTATTGTCGTGGTGCGAGGGCTTCGTGCTATTTGCCCCACGACTATCTCCCGCGATGGACGATGAGGGAGAGTCCCAGGGGTTTTAGTCGGTAAACCCCCCGCTGTTATGCGGGGGGGAGTCCGACATAACCCGTCCACCCCCCGGCGGACGGGTATGCGTAACGCATTTCCCCTGGGTTACCAAAAAAAAAAAAAAAGTCATATACGCTATAAGGTCATTGCAATGCGAATTATTATTCTTTTGAAAGTGTGTTATGTGCAAAATAATTTATGTATTTAACTCAATTTGCAATTTTTGTTTTAGTAATATGTGACAGATAAAAATTACCAAAAATCATAAAGCAATATGTTATTCAGATTGGTTAGTAGATCACATAATAAGTAGTTTACATTCTGTTTACTACCATTTACCATTCACTGTTTCAAATAAATACCAAAGATTGTATCTTTTTTACTCAAAACATTTTATCTAGTCACTTCAAGCTTTGTTATTCATTTTCGCTGACAAAAGGAAACCAAACGTTGTGACAGAGGCGTCTCGCTTCAAGATAAAAATAGTGAAATATTTTCATTTTCTATTCTATATTCAGAATGATTCCATGCGCAGGAATAAGAAATATGGAATAAATTCCACGTGTAGTTGTTGAAGATTTATTCATAACTTATTGTGTATTTATTTTACATCGCGTGAAATTTCTGTTTAACAGTTTTATGTCGTTCGTAAGGCAAACAAGACTTGGGAACCGCAATATTTATATTGGTTTGAAACAGTTTGCGACAAATAGGTACATAATGAAAATATTACTTCAGTAAAAGCCCGTCGTGTCCCACTGCAGGGCAATGGCATTCCTACCTTTTCTCCACATTTGACGATTTTGAAAGACTATGGTGCAGTTGGGGCTACAGGAGTCAAGTTCATCCCGCCATCGCCTACTCGGTCTACCTCGTAGCCGCCGTCGATTTTTGGGCTATTCTGGCCCAAAGGGTGTCCGACATGCAATAGTCGTGTCCAGCCCAGTCCCACTTTAGTTCAGCGGCTGTTTTTTGATAACGTCTGTTATTTGAGTTCTAGAGCGCAATGTATTTTTTTAATGAAAATATTATTTTAATTTTTTTTATTTTGTTTTTATCAGTTAATCTACGTTGGCGTTCAATAGAGCAGCGGTTGTATTGTGTACAAATGTTAAAAAGTTCCGGACTCGCATTAGTTTCGAAAAAAAACGAACATTTGAAAAGGCCGAATGAAATATTTTTGCTTTTTATTAATAATTTACCTATAGGTTCGTTATATTCTGAACACACTCGAATTAAATAATGGCGATTGAATGAATTTCCGCTTCGCATGGGCCTGCAGATTGAATTGAAAAACGCATGCATAAAACTTCAATGATTTAAAATATTTATGTGAGAATTCATTTCCTCGTAGAAATTCATACAGTGCCCATTTATTTTAGAATTCAATATAATGCTGCTATTCACGATTTAAGTAACTACTCATTTGTTTACTGATTTGTTGACTAACATCATTCTCTCGGATTGACGATATTTTTTAAAATAAAAACTCTTGCATTTCTTCTTGTACCCCCGTGCCTTCGACAGCACATTAAGCCGTTGGTCCTGCGCGCAATCCCTCTACGGTCGTGTCACACGTGTTTTTGTTTCATCGAATTAAGAGAATAGGAAGTGCACTTATGTATGTATGCGCATACACTTAGGCATTACCTATCTAATTATCCTGGGCACGTGGCTGATCGTTAAGATTACCGTAGCCGAATCGGTTCATTATTATTATAACTGTATTTGCCGGTATTTTTGTTCGACGTGACATCATATGGCCTCAGGCATTTCATATTTTGTTTTAAGATTTCTTATAGATATCATTAGTCTCGCCAAGGGACACAAATAGGGTAGGGGATGGCCACTCCCACGCTATTTACATTTCGTCCCTCTTTAGGCACGCAAAAGATTGTGCATGATCCTTTTTTGTAAGTGTATAAAACAACCCGGCTAGGTTTAAAAGGGTAGTTTTCATCAAACATTTTTAGAGCTCACAAGTTTAGCGAGTAAATCCGGGGATTTGGGACTTTGTGTTAATAAACTACTTTTTTTTTACTCAGCTTGGCTGGGAACAAGTTTAAGCAGCAAGTGGTTTATTTTCACTTCGTTACGAGACATTAATTCCACATTATACCAAATAGAGCGGCTTGTCGGCCAAGGGAAATAGAAGGTTAACTGGAAACTAGACCACGCGAGAGATCACCTTTTTTTTTTTGTTTGTCGGTCGGTTCTGTCAACCTACGTGTGTGGTTTTGTACAGAGTCACCGGGCTTGTGGGGAGCGGAAGGCTCGCACCCTAGCGGAAGGCTGGCACCCTAGAAGAGATCACTCATGCGTTGGACTGACTAAATTTGGTCTGCCATTTGGGGACTCAGTCAACGAGTGCAGCAGGATGACCCGAGCAAGCAGCGGTGGTGGACTCTAGTGACGCGCATCAGAACTTCCCTTACCCTACAACTTGAATTGACGTGATCTTTTGTGGCGATAGTTGAAGGGATGGAGAGTAACATAGGTTACTTTTGCCCCTTTCTAGACCCCCTCCCCCCCCCCCCATTTAAAAGAATTGGGTGGCGTGAGCGAAGCCGCGGGTAAAAACTAGTAGAATTTTAAATGCGAGTATTCAAAATAAGAACGAATATTGACAAACAACTAAAATAAATGCGCCTGACAATCACACCCATCAACCTGGCCTCAAACTAAGGAAATCCCTGTACTATGAGTACCAGTACTAAAACCTGCAAAAACGAAATTAACTCTTCTAAATCACTTGTCCAACTGTATCGCGATTTACGATAAAATCTTCACGTCCAAGTTTCAATTAGCCATGGAATCAAGTCCGAATCGTATGTCCAGCCGCGGCAGGCCGGAGATTGCCGCTGTGATTATGCGAGTGACTCGAGCCAGTGAAATAGAGATGCAGCCAGTTCTCATCGAGAACAAATGCCGTTTGTCGAGACTCGAGTGAGGTCCACTTGCGCGTGTTTAGCTCCTTAATTTCTTCTTTCAGATTTTCCACTAAAGTGAAAATGAACTCAATGGTACATCTTTTTGGCTGATAATAGAAGAGGCCAATGCCGAACCAACAAACCATTGTGAATCTGACAACAGGATCGATGCAGTTTATCACAGGTTAATGACAAACAAAAAACCTAGTGGTCTGGTGTCTGGTAGGTACTGGTGTTGCAGGTGTCCATTGCTGCGGCATTGCTTACTATCAGGTGATCCGCCTGCTCGTCTGCTACCTATCACATAAAAAAAGGTAAAAAATTTAATTTTTAATTTTGATCTGATTTGAAAGTAGAACTTGAGCAAAAATGGATTGAAGTTACATCTCTTGTAAGTTTGAAAAGAGTACTTCTTTCACGGTAGGCAGCGGCATGACTGTGCCTCGGCATTGTTGTTGTCTATGAGCGGCGGTTACCATTTACCATCAGATGGGCCGCATGCTCGTCTGCCTATTTCAGCAATAAAAAAAAAAAAAAAGTAACCAAGTCACCTTAATAACTAGACCGAGATGTTTCAGCACAGACAATTGAAAAATCAGAAATCAGTTATAAGAGTTGTCGTTGTTTTTTAACATGTTTTGCTTGATGCCACTTGAGTGAAGTTGAACTAAAATTACATCTCTCGCGTCAGTAATTGCAGAGGCCTAGTGCCAAGTAATCGTGCTGTTAACTTGACAAACCAGAGATCAGTAGCGCTACCATGAGTTGACATCGAAAACTGACATAAGGTAACTATTGCTTCTCTTTCAAATGCATCACAATGAAAGAGACCAAGTGATAGTTTTCGATAGCGAGGATGGTATTTCAAACTCATGGTAGCGCTACAGTTATTATGAGTTGTTGAACTTATTTTTGAATATGTTTTCCTTGATGCCACTCGAGTGAAAATGGACTAAAGTTACTCGTACATCTCTTGCGCCAGTAAACAGAGGCCGAGTGCCGAGTAATTTGCCGGACTGATAACTAGGCCGAGACGGTTCTGCACGGACTAATAATCTACCAGAAATTAAGAGTCTTGTTCAAGACTACTTTTTATCTCATTTTAAATCGAAGGAACATTAAAATTTGTAAGTTTTTCTCCATCACACTTTTTTGACAAAGAGTGAAAGAGTAAGTACGTTTAATCCTCGTCATAACAACAACTCTTCTTCTATACTATTTATAAAGAGACAACTTCTATGGACAACGACAAGAATTATAGGTTAACCGAAAACACGAAACGCTTGCGCGATGTAATTTAGCACAGCGCCATCTATTGGTTCTTTTCTGAATTACGGTCCCGAAGCGAAGTGAGGGCGGGCCACTAGTATTATATAAGTCAGTAGGATGACAGAGCAAAGACGTAAGAAACATATTTTGTTTTTGACTTCACACTTACGTTGATTTAGTAGTTACACAACACAACAACATCAAGTTCTATTTTGTAATCTCGGATTATTTAGGTACTTTTCTTATTTCTGAAATAACGACTTGATAGTTGTTCAAATATTATTGGTTCCAAATAAATATTTCTTCTTTCTTTCTTTCCTCGTTTCTTCCTTTCTTTCTTTCTTACAAATATACCTATCGTTTCTTCAGTTATAAAGTAAACTTACGTAGCAAATTATAATACCTTTTAACTGTGGGAGAGCCACGCTTCGGCATGAATGGGCCAGCTAGACCGGAGTGATACCACTGCCTCACAGAAAACCGACGTGAAGCAGCCCCTGTACTGTGTTTCGCCGAGTGAGTGAGGGTACCGGAGGCCCACCGGGGAGGGAAGGGGATAAAAGGTTAGGTTAGGTTAGGTTAGCGCACTTGTGACTCCACTCCGCAGGGGCACGGAGGGGGAGGAGACGACGCCAATATGTGCGTCTTCTCCCTCTCCGAGGAGGGGATCCGCTGGTGCGCGGGGCTGTAACCCCACCACCGGCATTGCACGGATCACCTCCTACGCTTGGAGGGGACGGCTCGATACTCTCTCGGCTGTCCCCTCTCCCTCCCCCGGACCCGGGGGAGGAAGCGCCTAGGCCCGCCGTGTAAGGCGGGCTGCCGTCCGGGGGAGGATCGTGGAGTAAGGTTCCGTACCACTGCCCCACGATCCTCTCCCACTTAAGGACGATGAGGGAGAGTCCCAGGAGTTTTAGTCGGTATACCCCCGCCTTCTGCGGGGGGAAGTCCGACATAACCCATCCGTTTGCAGACGGATGGGTATGCGTAACGCATTTCTCCTGGGTCAACAAAAAAAAAAAAAAAAAAAAATAAACTTGTGACTCCACTGGTGTTGCAGGTGTCCATGAGCGGCAGCAATTGCTTACCATCAGGTGATCCACCTGCTCGTCTGCTACCTATCACATAAAAAAAAACCTATAATATTTGTTATTATACAGCATGAACCACGGTTATGCGACGGAGGCTTTTAGCGCCTTGTCACCGCCAATGAACGTTCTATAGCCATACCATGAGTTTGAAATACTATCCTCGCTATCGAAAACTATCGCTTTGTCTCTTTCATTGTGATGCATTTGAAAGAGACAGAGCAACAGTTTACGTTATGTCAGTTTTAGATGTCAACTCATGGTAGCGCTACTATTCGCAAAAGTGCGCAATTTGGAATTTTTGGAGTTTTAAACCAACTATGGATTAGGGCTGTAAATAAAAGTAGTGAAGGCATTTTCTAAATTCAATATCCATCCATACTAATATTATAAATGTGAAAGTAACTCTGTCTGTCTGTCTGCCTGTTACTCTTTCACGCCAAAACTACTCAACGGATTTAAATGAAATTTGGTACGAGTATACAGATAATCTAGAACCTGAGAAAGAACATAGGCTACTTTTTATTGCGAAAAGGAGGTTTTAAGGGGTTGAAAGGGGGGTAAAAAGTTACTTTTCCACGCGGACGAAGTCGCGGGCGGCCGCTAGTTATTTATAACTCTGACTACTATTGAGAGCGTTTTTCAAACACTTTCAGTCTGGATTTTACATCAAAAAGAATTAGCTCAGTCACCGAACTCACCGACCAATTTCCAAAATAACGTGTCTCTTTAATCACTTAACATTGGCAAATTTATCTGTGTCCTGAACACAACATAGGCCAAAACAAAAAATCAAAATCGTGGGAGAGCCACGCTTCGGCATGAATGGGCCGGCTCGACCGGAGTGACATCACGGGCTCACAGAAGACCGGCGTGAAGCAGCGCCTGCGTTGTGTTTCGCCGATTGAGTGAGGGTACCGGAGACCAAATTGGGGGGAAAGGGGTTTAATGTCGTTAAGCCCAGACAGCAGAGACAATAGAAAATCAATTGCTTTTGCTTCGTATGAGGCTTTTGGGTCTTACGATGTTAAAGGTTGGCAGCGCACTCACACACAGCGCGCGCACAGCGTTGTGACTATACTGGTGTTGTAGGTGTCTAATGGGTGGCGGTAATCGACCCGTCAAAGACGACCCGTTTAGCGCAATGGTTTGAGCGCCGGTACGTCTCAACGTAAGGGTCGCGGGTTCGATTCCCGCACCAACACAAATGTTTGTTGATGAAACAGATATTTGTGTAGGGTCTGGGTGATTGTGGTTCCTTCGTTGTTTCTGGTTTCCATAGTACAAGGGAAAACCTTAGTTTGGGACCAGGACAATGTATGTGATGTTGTCTCAATTTATTTATTTATAATCGCTTACCATCAGGTGATCCATCCATCTGCTAATCCATCTATCACATAAAAAAATAATTATATGATCAAAGTTTCCTTTTTATATTGTGCTCCTGCTTAAATTAAGCTGTCAAGTTTATTGACAAGTAATCTTTGACCATACCTGTTAATTACTCGTATCTGCCATTACGGAGCACGTTCAGTCGGATTCGGGATTCTTTTTTCGCTGTCGATAATGAACCTGGCATTAATTAAAAACGGCAAATTGCTGGCTTTGATTGCTAGTGGGCGAGAAAACCTACCATTTTAATTGCATCGCGAAATGACTAAGCGTTTCACAATATGATTAGTAAAAAAATACTCGGAGAATGTTGGGGTTGTGTTGGTATTGAGTAAATACCAACAAAGAATTGCGAGGTTCAAGTGGCAATGGCAGGGCACATTACGAGGAGAACAGACGGCCGTTGGGGTGGAATGGTCCTTGAGTGGAGGCCGCAGCCGTGGCAGGCCCCCCACCAGGTAGACCGAAGATCTGGTAAAGGTCGCGGGAGTCCCTTGGATGCGGGTGGCACAGGACCGATCTGTGTGGAGAACATTGGGGGAGGCCTATGTCCAGCAGTGAACGTCTATTTGCTGAAATGATGATGATGATGAAACACCAACAGACTCCCAACATTCTCTTAGTTTGTTTTTTATTGCTGAAGTAGGCAAACGAGCATGCGGTAACCGCCGCTCATAGACAACAACAATGCCGAGGCACAATCATGCCGCTGCCAACCATGAAAGAAGTACTAGAATTATTTTTTTTACTAATATTCAAATATTTGCTAATAATGACCTTCATTATCATTGCAGCCAAAAGAGCTTGATCTACAACTTGGCTTATAAAGTCCCATAACAAAATTGAGAATATAGCTGTCGCATCCAAACTAAGGTGACACACAACGCTTATAAAAGAGAAGGAAACACCGATTCCGTCGTAACGTCCGGTTTAAGGGATATCTTGGACGCCCCACAATGCATGGTGGTTACAACCATGCTTTGTGGGGCGTCCAAGATATCCCTAGATTGGATGGACTGAAGTCACCGAGGTCCTCAAAACAGTAAACGTGCACAAAGGGGTAGAAATTGGTACACGACCGAATAAATTGGAGAACTTTGTCAGTCTGTATCAGGTCACTGGACATATACTATTTCGCTCTATTTTCCATTTGACGCGTCCATTTTCTAGTCTTTCGTAGATCGATATTCCACCCACTTAGCCGGGTGGGCGTACAACATTATACACTATTTTAAGTAGTACTTAATCCAAATAATATTTTATTTTTATTGACCTTTTTGGTCTTAGCATATTTCGTATAAAGATATTGTGTAATGGATTAACTTAATAAATTATGAGCAAGTATTCGATTGACCGTTAGACACAAAATATATATAAGTTGGGTGACAATGAAATACTAACATCGATTTGTTTTGTTGATAGAGTTGTGTAGTAACCTAACAAATTGTAAATATTAAGTAACATTTCGACAATTACTTTCAACCATCAACTGAGACCATTAAGTGAAATTGATTTCATTACTTTAAATACAGGCATAGGTCCTTGATAGATTTTTGATTAGGTTGTTGAAGTCGATTTAACTTAACTTAAAATTATCCATGGGAGAGTTACACTTCGGCATGAATGGGACGGAGTGATAACCACCGCTTCACAGAAGATCGGTGTGAAGTCTAGGTACTGGCCTTAAAGGTTCGTTCGCCATATAGGTTGGGAGCGAACTTGTGACTCTACTGGTGCTGCAGGTGTCTATGTGCAGCAGCAATTGCTTGCCATCAGGTGATCGGTTAGCTCATCTGCCACCTCACATAAAAAACAAACTATCGAATTCATTTATGTTTTCATAAAATCGAGCAGATTTACAAATTATGTTTCTAAACACTTTCTTCGCCTTTCAAAACTGTATTTAGTTTAGTTGCTTTTTCTGAAAGGGCACGATGTAAACAATAACAAATTAGACGAAGGACTTATTTCAGTTTTTTTATTAAACGGACGTCAATCAAAGCTGCTAGCTTAATAAACGCTATAAACATTGTTTCTCTTGACTTCCTTTGGGACTTGACCTAAAATGTAAGCGAGTGCTTTAGTTAAGGCAGGCGCCTTGGTATATAATGGGTAGTGACTCACTACCCGGTTGCACTTGAGGTCCGGTTGGCCAAAATTTGTACCTGAATTTTTCTGTTAAAAAAATCTTAGTATCAGCCCGAAGTCTGGAAGTTGGCGGGCTTGTACTACCGTGCCTCGAAAAGCACGTTAAGGTGATGGTCCTGCGCTTGATCCTTATTCAGTCGTGTCACGCTAGTGACCCATCGAAATATGAAGGTAAGGGAATGGAGAGTGCACTTGTGTTTGCACACACACTTGAGCTTAAAAACATGGTTAAATGAAGGTATAACAATAGAATAAGTGCACATGTTTTGCTCAAAACGCATGCTAATTTCTGTAAATTAGCATGCATTTTCAGTTCAAAATTATAATGTAATATTGTGCTTGTAACTTGAACTGTTTCAAGTTACATGTAATTTACATTAGAATTTTGAACCAATACGTTACGTGACTGATCGTTAAGATTGGCTGCCGTAACCGAATATTGGTTGGATATTTAATTTATTTACTATCCCCTGAAGTATCCCTAATCACCAAGCGAAGAAAGTATTTTTTTTATACTAGAGGTGGCAAACGAGCAAGCGGATCACCTGCTGGTAAGTAATCACCGCTGCCCATGAACATCTGCGAGATCAGAGAGGTCGCTGATGCGTTGCCGGCCTTTATTATTAAGTATTTATTTCCTTTAAAAACGCCTTTGTCTCATTGCTTGAACTACTGAAGTCGGAGGGCTGTTGTGCCCCACCGATAATGGTGTAGCTTAACACGACACTTATTGCCAAAATAAATCATTCCCAGCCTGTGTTATTTTACGATTTGTTGGACAACTAAAACAATATTTCGTGGATGTCGCTTTTGGGGCACATGCGGTATGTAAAGTACGGAAAAGTTTTCCCAATGCCTTAATACATTTGTGAAATATTGTCCTTAAAAACATTTGTGCCCAAACGGCAAGCCCAAATATTGATTTTGGTAAAATGAAAATTGTAGAGGTCGCTTCACGAACAGGAGTAATTTAATAACAATACCTATTCGTTTATTTTACTATATTAGACTAGTGGCCCGCGCTCACTTCGCTTCGGGACCGTAGTTCAAAAATGAACCAATAGATGGGGCTGGGCGTCGATTATATCGCGAAAGCGTTTCGTGTTTCCCTATAAGCCTTATCGTTGTCTATAGAAGTTAGCTCTTTTCAAATAGTATAGAAGATGGTAGCTCAGTGGATTAGAACACGCCTATCATGCGGGGTACGTGGTTAGAATCCAAGCATGCACCTCTGGAATTTTCATCAAATATATATGCGTATTCCTACCATTAGCCCAGCGGTGAGGGAAAACATCTTGAGGAAACTTGCATGTTTCGGATAGTTTTTAAAACGTGTAAGCATGATTCAGTTGGTTTAGTGCCTAATGTAAGACGGCAGTCGCTTTATGGTAATTACCAGACTCCCCAATTCCTGAATCATGGTCTAAGCATATCTTTTATGTTGTCCAATGTATAGATTCATTTAGAAAAAAAAAACATCATTAACAATCGTTTTTGTCCCATGAGCTCCGTTTATATCAATATTTCTTTTCTTAATTAAACTCGAATCCCCTCCTTACAAGACGGCGACTAAATATAGTTATGGTTTATTAATTATGCTGTCACTTTCATAAAGCTGACAAACAAAAGCGACGTTTTGTAATAATTGTCTTCCATTGTCCTGATTTGGTACTAAGTAGGATTTTCATAAAAGTAAAAGAAATGCGAGTCAAAATGATCGATTTGAAATGTCAAGCGCTTAACAATTCTTCAAAAACATAAATATTAATTTTGACCGCAAAATCCTCGCAAAATCAGGCGACGTCTCGGACACTCGAACAGTGGGCGACCCTGTAATGATGGGGGAGTGATCCCGAAACTTGGTCGCCTCTACAAAATGCTCTGATTACGTCGATAATCAAAGGGCCTATTCCAAAACTCCCCGAAGATTTGCTAATGAAGGCTCTAACAAGGAAAGTTTTTTCCAAAGAATATCGTAAGTCGACGGGATTGTATAATGGTAACGTTATGGCTGTGGCAATTTGGGTTATGAAGTTGCATGGCCCTTGAATATTGTTTTTGTTTTGAGAACAAAGTCTTGTGTGACTTGCGAGTTTCATTTTGTTATTTTTAACTCAGTTGTTTTTTTATCTTATCGTGTGGGTGAGCAAACTTTGCTGCCAGTGTTTTAAAATGCTCTGGTTTTTGGAATGTTGACTATAGTGGGTAATTTAAACTTAGTAAGAAGTTCTTACTTTTATCTGTGCAGACAACAAAAGGTTCTCCTTTACTGTACTTCTGTAAAGTCGCCTGCAATAAGATCTAAACACCTCGACTCTTTTGCCAGGACTATAAGGTTCATATTTGAATGAGGTTGTATACTTATTACATAGTGCTTGTGACTTTACATACCCACGGCGCTATGGAGAAAAATACAATTCAGGTGTAAAGTAAGGATTCCCTGTTTTAAACCTCAAACCTACAAAATAAACATCTGATGCCTGTATTCATATACCTACTTCCAGCGATCTAGACTATTTCAAGTTGTTATGACTTGGGCAACCAAAATAATGAAATTCAACAAAGTCTCAAAAATATTTGTCGAGACAGACAAGCTAATACAACATTGTTATGAAGACCGAATTTAAATTGAACCTAAATAGCCCTTTCTGTTCAAGAATACGGCAAAGGGAAGACTAATGAATTCAACGACATGGTTCTAGGAATTTTGATGTTCAATCATTAGTTACTACACTTTTTAATTAACTGGTTTTCAGAAATATCTATTAATCTAAGGTATCTTCTTTCTTCTAGGAAGGTGTCTTTAATCTAAGAAATATTAATCTAAGGTCTTCTTATTACAAGAGTTGGAAAATTATATCTTTTGATGACTTTGTATTTGTATTGTACAAAATATAGGTAATTGAAAACCAACGGCTAAAGAGGCAACTATGCTCCGTTAATTCACAAGCTGAGTGCCTTTATTATAATTACCAGACTACAAAATATCCTGAATCATGGTTTAAGCATATAAGCGATAGCATGAATGCAACCGGGAATTACATACTAAGATAAGAGAGAATTGTTGTTAAATATATTTTTTTATGTAATAGGTGGCAGACAAGCAGTCGGATCCCCTGTTGGTAAGCCATTGCCACCGCCCATTGAAACCTGCAACACCAGTACAATCACAAGTGCGCTGCCAGCAATTAACCCACTTTCCCAAAAATTGGGCCACCGGTATATTCACTCACTCGACGACAGCGTAGCTGCTTCACGCCGGTCTTCTGTGAGTCCGTGGTATCACTCCGGTCGAGTCGGCCCATTCATGTTGAAACGTGGCTTTCCCATAGTCTATTGAGATGGCAAAGCCCCAAACAGACAAACGCTATCAACTACTCGTATTACATAATTTTACATCAAACGACTAGAAAACTATATCCATAAATCTTACCCAACATAATTGAAACCTTCAATAGCCATAAAATTTCCATATTCGAAACCCATATACTGGTAGGTAAGCATTCAGACACGTATGCTAATACAAACTTACCGTCACTTTCCAATAAAGTCAAGGCAAATAAGACCTTTGCAAATAAACACGAGGCCCTTAGCTAAAATAAATAAAGAGGCCGTAGTAAGTGAAACCTTCGAGGGACTTAATTAAATAGTGCACGACGTATTTATATAATACCCGGCTTATTCCAGAGGTGATGTAAGCAGAACAATAAGACGCGAACAATGGCGCCGCAAACATATTTTTGTTTAACTTTTGCAAATAAAAGCGGAGCAGACTGTTCTCGACTGCAGAAGTAAACTAAATATGCAAGTGTTTTTTTAACGGGAGATTTTGAATGTTTGTTTTGTAACAGAAAATTCTTATCAAATACACTGAGTATTAAATAAACCGTGCCACGAGATTTCCATACCAACATGCTCGATTACAGATTTATAGATATGTAGGAACGTCAAGGATTAGGTCCATTAGGCTTACCATGAGTTTGAAATACTATCCTCGCTATCGAAAACTATCGCTTTGTCTCTTTCATTGTGATGCATTTGAAAGAGACAGGGCATAGTTTACGTTATGTCAGTTTTATGGTAGCGCTACTGGTCCATCCAGCGATATCAATGTAGATTAGCGATACCCAGGTAAGCTCGCGCTGCGCTCTGGCTCGGTCACATTGAGAGAATGGAGTCGGATCGTGCTGCCAAGCGAGGTAACAAACACAGGTACCTACTTATACGTTTACTTTACTTTTAAAGTGTAGGTGGCATACGAGAAGAGCGGACGAATGTATAAAACATTTACTTATATTTTATCAAATATTCATTTCTGTAAGCCGGGTCGGATTTGTGAAGAGTGTATATGGAAAGTTCTGAAACTCTGTGGATTCATAAGTTTTTACCAGCCTAGCAGAAGTAAGTTCGCGCTTATAAATTAATTCCTAAAATGTAATAACAGCTAACTTAGCCCTTTACTTCTTGTAAATCCGTGAGAGTTTAAGTAGCAGTTGTGGTTAAAATTTCATCAATTTGATATTGGACCAAACTTTTTTTACAAAAGGGAACATTTAGACAAATGGGGGCTAACGCGTGTGAAAATCCGTTAGATGGCGTACGTTTAGACTGATTCCAACTATATGGTAATTGGTTATTTTAGATGTAAAAATGTCATTAAATGACCAATGACGTTGAAGTTGGACCTCAGTCTACACGTTCGCCATCTAACGAATCTTCCACACGCGGTAGCCCCCATTGAAAAAACCTCCTCCTTTTTGAAGTTGGTTAATGAGGTGGGGATTCGATTTATAAAAATGTCCGTTGTAACCCAACGTGTTCGTTTTTATGTTAGAGACAGTACTATTTTGTACCAATCAAACACGATTTACTACTACAGGCCTGCCTCGTTGGTGCAGTGGCTTGCGAGTCATACTTCAAAGTGACGGCTGCACTTGGGACACAATCTCCGAGTAGGACCAACAATTTGTAGGTACCTGAACTTTTCTTTAAAGAAATTTCAGTATCAGTGCTGAATCTGGAATTTAACGGTCTTGTAACCCCGTGCTATGGAATATTTTGGGCCTGTGCCCTTTGGTCGTGTCACACTGGTGTTCAATGGAACTTTTAATTACCTTTAGCTAAGGGAATAGAGAGTTCACTTGTAATGTGTCTAGCCACACAGTGCACTTCTGGTATATAATTTGCGTTATTGGTTTATCGTTCAGATTGGCTACCATAGCCGGTATATCGGTAGAACGAAATTATTACTGCGAAATTTAATTGTTGGCAAAGTATTTGCATTGCAATTATGCAGCATACATTTTGGTAACTAGAAATGTGTTGAAGTTACGAATAGTTGAACGTTATATCAACAGTATCCGTTTTATAAACAGTTTACTAATGAAATAATAACATTGTTCTCTAGCCAATGTTTCGATAATGGCGAGCAATCTCAACCACTAGTGAAAATATATCGGATATTCTCCAATTCTTCTAATTTGACTTAAATGTTGAGTGCACGAGCATTTTGAGTGATCACTTGGGGGGCAGTTCTCGTACACCGATATTAAAGTTGAAATAGAGATTTGTATGGACGAATGTACGAAATCTCTGAATTCGACTTCAATGTCTAATGCACAGGATTGCCGCAGGTGAGCACTTCAAATCCTTTGACTACACTTATATTGTTATGGTCAAATTAAAAACTCAAAGAAAACATTTAGATAGTCTTACTATAACTTAGCTATGAGTAAAATTAAAAAATAAGTGTGCTTTAACGATTGATAGAGTGGGGGATTCTATTTTCATATGAAGCAAAAGGCAAAAGTTAGGTAGTTTTTTGAGATAGGTACGAGTACTTTATAGGTATCTGTCGAATTTCTTACTTTGATGATTAAATACTAAGTTTAGAAAAGTATATCCTTGCAATCTCTTCTCTCTCTCCACAACATGAATCACCTAGTAACTTAAGGGGCTACATAAAAAAAAAACCTTACCTTCATTGTGGCTTTGCCAGGTCCCTGGGAGACGGTACAATCTGATACTAAGGTGAACATTAATTCATACCTTTATCTAAGTCTGTAATGTTTTAGAAACACGATTTGGCGAGTTTGGTTCGATAGTTTTTCGATTTGAAAATACCTCTAAAAATTACGTTTTCTCCAGATATTTACTGAGCGAGATTACCAATTCAATCGGAAATTCCTTTAATTAGTAGATATTATAAATACTGATGTCTGGCATGTGTCAGAATTTTGTTATTCAGCCTAGTTTTTTTATAAATACGTAATTAATTTTTCGTGATTTTGTCGACATCTTTGAGCAACTTGATAGAATCTGGGTGCAACGTATTCACGACTTTATTGACATGACCATTGAGTATAATTGTGTAGCCGTGTTCTCACCTGCTCAGTGCTGCGACAGCTCTCTTAGACGACGGACCTATGCCAGTTGCGAGCAAACTGAAGTATGTCATTATTAGTCAGAAAAACGAAATCTGCAAAAGAACAAAGACCAACATTGGAGTCGCTACGTGACTCAATTTTTGATAAAACTTTATCAGCGCCATATCATCAGCATACATCAGCACTTAACGAGGCTGTTCATGGATTTTCGATGTTGTCTGTCAGAAGAACGTAGAACCTTCGTGCACTTCGACAGTATAGGAGCAAAGTTAATTGTCACAACAGCGGTCAAAATTACAGAATTGGAATCGTGATTTCAATTGACGTTATCAGACGCAAAGCATATATTGACGTTATCAGGGACATCGCACCTCTCAACAACCTACCCGTTCAGATCACCTTGCCGTTCGAACTCCTGCGACAATAGCATGCTACAGAGGAATCCAAGGAGTTAATCTCACGAAGTTTCAATATTAGTTGGGATATTTTATCGCCTCTCATTTTTTACCTTTTTAAATTTTAAGTAGGTATGTTGCGTCTCCGTGGTATCCTAATTCGTTTCTGATGACGTGTGTTGACCGTGCCACAGTAAATATAGCTAAAACAGTATCGAAAGTCGGCCTTTTTGGTGAGAACGATTAGAGTTGTCCTTTTATGGCTCAATTCGATTATAGATTTATTTTCATAGAAATTTTAATCGTTAGTTTCACATTAAATGGCAATCACATTAAACAACCGAATCAATTAATGCATTGCTTGTGAGATATATTGTGTGATTGCCAAATCAATAAATGAATAACCGACTTGGCGAAACATGGATCTCACCACTTTTTACGGTAGTTGGGAGACTTGGTTTTTTTGTCGAGTATTGTTTTTGATGGGATACATATATTAGCGGTCCGGTCGGTCGGCAGCGCACTTGCGACTCCTCTGGTGTTGCGGGGATCCATGGGCGGCGGTAATCGCTTACCATCAGGTGATCCGTCTGTTCGTCTGCCCCCTATCTCATAAAAAAAAGACAATTTTAACGAAAGCTTCAAAACTGAGAGCGCGTCTAGCTCACATATTTTTATTAAAACGCAGCTTTTTTTTTGTCAGTCGTGCGAGTATAGACGCAAATAGTGTGCGAGCGAGAAGTGAATAGTTTCGCCGTTTTAATTTCTAATCCCAATGTTTATCCGCACGGGTAGTAATGGCTACTGTGCAACACATTCTTTCCTCCTGCTTTGACGCCAGATACTCAAACACTATACAAGCACACCAATACACCATCTCTCACAATTTTATACTTTAGCTTGCTCAGTAGTGTTATTGTCATGGCAGATCTCATCCATACTTTGATTTTGTTCAGTATTAATGAATAATAACATTGTTTTATCATTGCCCAAGAGGTACAGACCGATACGTGGCAAAATGTGGTCGGGGTGTGGCCGGAATGGGTGTGGCTGTCAAGTTCACTGTCGCTCATGTCACAGATATGCTATCGTTTTCACGATTTAGCGTGATTTAGCTCTTTGGGTATTTGACTATATTTTTTTATGTAAACACATATCAAAAGATGCCTCAATTTAAGAAACATTGTTGAAAGAATCACTTGATTCTCATTTGAATTAGCTGAGATATCACAACTTTGAGAGCACATATTTTGGGCAATTCCAAAAACGCTCTGTACAAATGTCTATTGAAGTGTGACGTCACAACTCAAACTTCTGTGTAAATTTTGTTTGGGTTTTATAATAAAAGTTGGTGGAAAATGTACGGGTAGTTCAATGATATAATTATTTTTTTAAATTTTATTCTTTAAAAATGGACTTGCCCATGAAACTTTGAATGCTCACAAAATCAGCTAGACGTTATATTTTTAACTGAAAATGTTGGCCATTGGTTCTTATTTACCAATATTTTGAAAGAGTATCAATATTTTTTACTATATCGAGATTAGTCAAATACCCAAATGGTAGATTATTTTTATTATAATGGTTTGTATATTGTGTGTTTATTATTTGTTGTTTGTTCCAGTTTTTTTTTTCTTAATATTTTTTTTCTAAGTGTCATTGTTGTTGTTTGTTTTTTTGGTTTATCTGTTGTATTGTTTCATGTGCGTGTCATTCATTCGTTCATTTATAAAACGTCACTCAAGGTCCATACTGAAAACTAGCGCTGCAGTGGCTTGAATGAAGCAGCTGCAGCATATGCTGAGTTTGGACCTTATTGACCACCTATCTGTCTATGTATGTAAGCACTTAATGTTCCTTTCCGTTTCTCGTATGTACCTACTTCTTATTATGTATTCTGTGTCTTACTACTGTTGTGTTGTATCTCTTTTTGTTTGGTCAGTAAATATTTTACTTACTTACTGACGAGTGACGTCACACTTTTTGTATCTTGTGTGCGCATCTAGTAAATTTTGTTTGGTAGCCATATCAAATATTTCTTGTAATAAATACATAAATGGTTTTTATAGTAATAGTTGGGGTAAAATGTATTGGTAGTTCAATGATATTTAGGTAATTGTTGAATTTTTATACTTTAAAAATGGACTTTCCCATGAAACTTTGAATGCTTACAAAACCAGCTAGACGTTATATTTTTAACTGAAAATTTTGGCTAATGGTTCCTTTTTACCAATATTTTGATAAAGTTTAATGTATAGAGACTAATCTCTATACATTAAACTTAACTTAATAATAGGGTATTTGACTAATCAAATACCCTATTATTTTATTTTTCAATTTTAGTCAAATATCCTATTATTTTATTTTTTATTTATCGTTCATCGATTCGAATCTCATTTTGTAGTCCGCAACATGGGTCCGCAATGACTTCACTAAGTATGCGGCACCCATCAAGAAAGTATGTAATTTATGAAGTAGGCAAGTTTGAAAAAAGAATGCTATATTTCATAGACTTTCACTAAGCTGGGCGGTACCGATCCAGAAAGTACGTAATTTGTGAAGTAAATAATTTCGAAAAAAGAATACGATATTTCATAGACGTCGGACGTGTATACCACAGACACAATGTCCTTACTGCTTTATTTACTGTGACCGCGCATGCAGAATTGCGATTTGACGCGAATCAAGTGACAAAGTTACGAGTGTTGCATGAGGTGTGCGGGGGGAATGGGCGGAGTCTCTTCAAATCAAATAAATCGTTGTAGGGCCTTAAAGAACTGCAAATTTGTCAAGTTACATTCACTACTACAAAATAACGGAATGAGCAACTTGCAACCGAATTCGAACCTCGCCCAAACATTATTCCAGCTATTTGCATAGTTTGAAACTGGCAATTTGATTTTCTTATGAGCCTTTTTCGTAGCTCACCTAACTTTCGTGACTCCGCTAATCAGTAAGATTGAAAACTTTGCGTATTCATTATGGATAGTTAGTTTATAAATTGACTAGCCACTTGAACCACTAATGTGGTTGAAACGACATGAAATTAGATATAAGTTCAGTATGAAACTACTCGTAACTGAATTATTAATGAATAATAACTAATGGTTGGCATAAAATTAACTGTTACTTTTGTATAAACGGTATAATTTGGACAACGCTCAGATTTTCATTTAATATTGCAAGTATAGATTTGAGTAACGGGATGTGATCTCTGGGTCTGGGTTCGATTGGTAGCTCGAGAAAAATATGTTTTGCATTTTTCAAACATAGTGCACCTTTATTCAAACAAAGAAATAACTCAAAATTCGCGTTTTCCGAGATTTCATCAAAAACTGTAATAACTTAACAAGGACTATCGTTTCACTCGAACAGCCATTCAAATATGAGCAAACTGAGGGAGACAGCGCATGGTCCGCCTCTCTTTTACTAACACGCGCGAACAAGTTGATTCCGGTAAAGCGAAAGATTCAGTGATGTGCCAGCTTTGTTCAAGGTTTGACCGCTGCTCTTCCGTGTTTGAGTGAAATAAAACCAAACATTGCGGTGTTTTACTGCCAGATAAAATTTATTTTCTCTAATATTTAATCTAATAGTGCAATAATTTATACTTAGTTCACTTTATTAGAAAAAAAATTGAAATATCTACGTATCATTTTAGACATAATTCTGTTTTATTTTAAAAGTTTCATAAGATACTGAACTTAATAAGACTTATTTCAATGTTGTACTGTTAATTCACGATTACCGTTGTGGTATTTGGAGTTGAGTCTCTGTGTTAATAACTTTAGAAATATTACTTTTTCAACTTTTTAAATTAATTCACTATTAAAGTAAATTCATACATGTCACGTTACTGAAAGTATCGTAATAATGGCAATTTTAATCTGTATTTAGCATGGCGTCATTATCTAGGACGCGGATGACATAGCTTTAGTTGATCAAAATACATCAATATCTGATAACGATTCAAAAAAGTATGACCCTCATACATTGAATGACACCAAATTTGATTGTAAAGTAACTATCTATATCTATTTGATTGTAAAGTATCTGGAGGCACGGCAGTGCCAGTGCGAGAAGCTACGCCTGCGCTGTGTTTCGACGAGAAAATAAATGATGGTATTGAAGGCTCCATCGGGGAGAAAGGGGGTTAAAAGGTTAGCAGGGGATTTGTGACTCCGCTCGTGTTGCGATGAGTGTCTATTATACGCCTGCTCGTACATTAATTCTTGTATGACTGTCATTGTACATAAATATAAATATACGTACGCCGCTCAACTGGGGCTTGCAATCGAATATTCGAAAAAAAATAATATAAAACTGTTCCGTATATTCGAATATTAGATCTGCGATATTCGATAATCGTTTTCTTCGAAATTCCTAGTCAATCCTTTTACGTGGTGTAAGATGATGGCATATTTTATTAAATGAAATGAAACAGAACTCCAAGGCACTTTCCAATAGTGACCATCTTCTCTAGGACGGGCGGCAATAAGAGGTTCCGATCTCCAAGGGCGGTTAATGTTGTCCTTGATTCATCCCACCCAGGCATTCCGCCATTGTGTGCTGTGCGGTATCTTCCGCACAGTCGTACACATCTGCACCGGCAACGATGCATAGATACCTTCCAACTTAGCCATGTCATGAGAGGATCTGTGTCAACAGATAGCTCATCGATCCACCCCACTTTCTTCGAATCCATCTGTCTAAGATGGGCCAGACCGGCTCCAGAATCCGACGTCGTGATTCAGAACCTTCGGTGTCGAACTAGTTTAGGCGCGCCATTCACTTAGTGCCGTGTCCTGAGCAGCTCTTTACTACCGCACTACTGCGTCCAGCGGAGAATAAATAAAAATGAATAAAATGAATAAATAAATTGAAACAATATCACATACATTGCCCTGCTGGTCCTAAACTAAGGTTTTCCCTTGTACTATGGAAACCAGAAACAACGAAGGAACCACAAACACCCGGCACCATTCACTGCGAATTTGAGCACTTTGCCAGTAAACAAAATCCTGGACTTCTGCGTCTAGATCCCTTAAGGGGACCTGCTATGGCGCACGCCACCTCGTGAAAAATGGTACGGTATCCTATAATTATCTGAACTTCCATGACCTTTTGTACTTGAAACAAGCCTTATGACGGTTCTTTAATGATCCCGACCAGATCGGTGCCCCGTATTGGGCAATCGATCTTACTACCCCATTTTTAAACGGCGACAGCTTTCATCGCCTCCTCTTAGGTTGGGCAACAGCCGACTAAGAGCCCCCGCAGCGCCAACTAATCTCGGGACCAGCCGTTGCCGGTGCCCGGTAAACTCCCATCTGCTGTCAACCACGAGTATCAAGTACTTAAGGGTAGCTCCAACTGGGATGGTAGTCCCACCCACCACAATGGTGAATCCAGGAGGACTTTTTCCCAGGACTGAGAAACCAGATTGCCTCGGACTTGTGAAGTGTACCCCTTGACACAACCTCTGCCAGAGCAGTCAAGCGCGGATCCACCATTGTGGGCACTGTGGGCATGCCCACAGCCTTAAATTTACTTGAGACTTTGCACTTTCTTCTATCAACTTAGGATCAGCATTCTAAGAGATTCTAAGAGAGGGAGAGGGGGATTGGCGGGGGAGATGCCCATAATCACGGGCGTAGCTGGGGGGAACGAGCCGCTAGAACCCCCCTTCCACTATGTCCCAAGTCAGATAATCCCTAGATGCCCACAACCATTTTTGAGGTCTGGATCCGCGCCTAGCAGCAGTGGACAGTACTGTAGCACCCCGAAGTTCAAAAACTCGGACTGTCACCAGTGCGTCGTCGACATAACAAATAACGCGCAAAATTAGCAACGCAGCGCAGAACGTAATTCGGCATGAAAGGGCCGGCTCGACCGGAGTGATACCACGGTCTCACATAATACCGGCGTGAAGCAGCGCCTGCGCTGTGTTTCGTCGAGTAAGTGAGGGCACCGCAGGCCCAATTGGGGGGAAAATGCACCTTTTTATATAAATTTAAGTCTTTGTGTTACACTTAATTTTATCTTATACTGGAATAAAAGTAAAAAAGATGAAACCTTTTAAATTATAACAATAAAAAACAGCAACATTCTGACTTGCATCGTACCATTTTGAAGGAATTAAATTAATATTTTTATCAAAAAGTGAAATAAGTACGAACTTTTTTTTCAACAATATAAATAAATACCTTCCTTTTATAAATAACTATGATCTCCATACAAATTAATTTCTATATGTTTTAAACTATTCATACCTATTTTTAAAACAAGGCTATTGTTATTAGTTTATTTTTTATTTAATTTTGAAGTACACTAAGCGGAGGTGTCAAACTTCAAATGCGTTTTCCCACAAATGTGAAATTTTGAGTTATTTCTTTGTTTGAATAAGGGTGCGATTAGCTACTTTTGTTGTGATTACACTTAATATCATCATAGTAGCGATGACTTGGTTTCTACGATGGAGGCTTTTGGTAGGATAGTATGTAGGCTAATAATTTACTGCACCTATGAACGTACATACCATATAGACCCAAAAATGTGCTTTCAAATGTGTAACAATATTCCAGTTGATTTGGTTTCTTGGTGAAGATTGCGAAGGTCCAATAGAAGTCGTTTCATCGTAATTAATAACTATATTCTGAAGCATGTAGTAGTTTCAAAGCAATGGCTTTGAATGCACGCAATCAAAATTGACGCGGAGTTGAGTTCATACCCTGTTAAACCAACCGTCGTAATAATATGACTATTACCTCTTTCACAACATTAACATCTTTCCAAGCAGACACACACTTCATCAAGCTGCATGGGCCTATCAATCCCAAAACTCAATCTGTCGTAAAAATATATGAGGAGGTTTCAAAAACCTTCGCAGAAACGGCAGTAAACTTTCATATAACTAGTTCTGCTAGTAACATCCTTAGTTTGCGCATCCAAGTCAGTGAATCGTGAAACGAGCTCGTGTTTCAACTAAAATCTCAATGTCTGCTCTCGTGTATGTTTAGATGGGAAGATATAGGACTCCTACATGGCTAAGACTTCGTCCATGTCGATGTAAACGTGGGAGATTAGGGAGCACAAGAAACTAGTGATGGCTATCTATCGATAATGAAATATCACTAGCGATAGACAATCATAGGCTATCGCCATAATGACCAGATCACGTGACGGACTTGGTATGAAAATTTTAATTCTTTTTATATGCGAATTTCCAAAAGTCTTAGAATCAATGTTGTTCAGAATAGTTGGTATAACATGTAGTTAAAGGGATATGAATGTTGCCTCATACACTCTGTATAGTACTCAGACACTAAACAAACACAAGAGTTTATCACACGAATGTTTGTCCCGGGTGGGAATCGTACCCACGACCATCCGGCCAGTATTTGAACCTATGCCGCACTATTACGAAGTTGCACGTTCCTCTCCGAGCTACAAAAGCTATTAAAAGATCCAATTTTAAAACTGATGAACACTTTGAACGGTCGTTAGATTACGCAACCATAATATGAAAGCGATGACGTCGCAAGTCAAGATAATTTAGACCTAACTGAGAGGCGAGGAGGGCTTGTCAAATAAAAAATGAAGTCCGCCAAAGTGCGAACTCTCACGTTCGAGGAGTTGATCCTCCTTGTATCCCCAGTCAAACGCTTCAGCATCGACCCGTGTCACTCACAATTGACAGCCGTTCTTAATTTTTGAGCAATATTTTATTTCTCTAGCCAATGGCTACGTTTTATTTGGGGCTTCAATTTAGGTCACTCTTATTTTGCTAGAGGAGCAACTTTTTTTACGCTAAAGAGCAAGCGGGTCACCTAGGGGTAAGTAATCAAATTGGAAGTTTCACAACTAGTTGCCGTAGAAAGACTCACGTGTTTGCTGCCTAAAAAGATATAATTTTCTGTCTTATTTTTCACCTTTGGCTACGTTCCTACTGGCGACAAACGAGAAAAAAAAACATATTTATTACTAGTGATGACGGATGGGTTATAACAACAAAAAGGATCAACAGTGGTAGTAGTGGGTGGAAAGGTACTTGAGTGGAGGCCGCGTGCAGGAGGCCGCAGCCATGGCAGGCCTTCCACCAGGTAGACCGACGATCTAGAGAAGGTCGCGTGAGTCCCTTGGATGCGGGTGGCACAGGACCGATCTGTGTGGAGAACGTTGGAGGAAGCATTCGTCCAGTGTGGATGTCTATTGGCTGAAATGATGATTAGGATCAACAGGTGATGACTGGAAATAAGCCAATTTTCTTTCTTCACATCTGCCTGGTAATTTTTTTCCAAAAATGGTAATGGATAGTGGAATCGATACATCGACATGCCCGATCGATAGTTACTTCCAGACTTATCATTGGATATTCGAATCGATAGTAAAATGAATTTGACGATCTCCGCGGACTTGTGATCCGGCAGAATAGTCCGGTAGAGAGAATCCGGTAGTCATTGACATAGCTCATCGGATTAGCAAGCTGAAGTGGCAGTAGACTAGCCATATCAGCCGCCGGACTGACAATCGTTGGGGTGTATGGTGTATTTAAGTACATGTAGTATGTATATGTATTTAACTAGACGTTTTCACTTCAAACGGGTGAGCGAACCGCTGCACAATCGCGCACTTTACACGACTGCGCTCGTATTAGGCCTAAACGAAACATTCGCATTTCGCCAATTTTGTCTGCTATACGAATTTACGATTCGCAAACCTATTTAGGCCCCGGTAATATCGCTCGTCCGGTGTACGCTCACACGTACAACGTTAAATAGGCGGTGGGTAAGGAAAACGAATGTGTAGGAAAAAATAACATGTGAGTGTAATGGGGTACAATTTTATCATAACGTCAACTTAGCTTTCGGGCGAAATGTTATAAAAATGTTTTACGTAAATAAGATTTTTTTTTTCAATATACAGGGTGTATTTGTGTACATTTATATCAAATTTGGCTTCTTAAAAGTGCGACCTTCTTCCTACTACGCAATCGAGGCAAACTGACACTAATGTTTATAGAATAGGACCTTTGGCCTGAACGGATCCTTTCGTAAAAGCATTAGTTAATATATTTTGTCTATTACCACCCTTCAAGATTATTTGCCAGGGTTGTTACGAGACATTTCAACGTTATTTTATAAATAATAATAATAAACTTTTTATTTGCCAGAAACACAGTTTGCATACAGTTGTTTACAGTTTTCCAGTAAGTATCATGAGTTCAGTCTGCTCGCAGACATGCAAAAACGAATATAATATAGTATAATGTCGACGACCAGTGTAGCGCAGTGCTTAGAGCGGTTGAAACGCAAAGCTCACCTGTGCGTTTCCCGCACTACACTATTGTTTGTTAATAAAACAGATAATGTACAACCAAGGAGTGAAATACCCTTTCTGCGTCTGCTTTCCCTAATGAGTCCTCTCTGGCTCTGGTTTAAAAAAAATCCCAACCGCATTTTTTTTAAACCAGAGTGAATAGGCTACTTCTGGGTAAGCCTGCTCCATCGCGGTCATAGGCTTCTTCTCAACTCTAAGGCTCAGTATGGAGCTAAGGGAAAGCACATTTTCAATAAAAAAACTTTAGGGTCTGGTTTCTTTGGTATCTCTATTGTTCTTGGTTTCCATTGAACAAAGCTAAATTTTAACTGTATTTTTTTCAATCATCTATATCTTCTACTATTTATAAATAGATTAATCTCATATACCACGCCAGGGCTTAAAGGTAAACCGAAAACACGAAACACTTGCGTGATACAATAAACGTCGAGTGCCATCTGTTAGTAGACAGTGGAACTACTGTCATGAAACGAAGTGAGGGCTGGCCACTAGTTTATAATAAATACGCATCAACTTGAATATAAATGTTTAGCGGAGTCAGGAAAGTTAGTGGCTTTGCCAAAAAAGGCTAGTAAGAACACCAAATTGCCAGCTCCGAAGTATGTAAATAGCTGGAATAATGTTTGAGCAAGGTTCAAGCTCGGTTCCAAGTTGCTCATTCCGTTATTTTGTTGCTGCTGCTGCATGTAGCGTAACTTGACTTTGCGAGTTCTTATAAGGATAGTTAGTAGTTAACTATAACATACTCGTATTATAAATACTAACTACAACTGACTAAAAACTTAAAAAAACCCCCGACAAGTTGTCGTAATTTAGCATTCTACTAACTCAAGCCCTTTCATTTGATACCTATTAGAACGGGAATCAAGTGAAATATGAAATTCATAATTTTTTGGTAGTGGCCATATTATGATATACCTCTGATCTGTTATTTAAACTTTCAAACAAAAAAAAAACAAAATCTAAATCGGTTCATCCGTTCATAGAAAATGAAAAAAAAAAGTTAAGATGAGAAATCATCAATAAATATACGGGTATATTTTAATGTGGCGATTATATAAATAATTATTTCTGAGTAGGTAGGTATATTAGACAAATGGACCTTAAATATTGATTGATGATGTAATAACCATGAAAAATGGCATGATAGTGGTCACACAAATAGTTGCAAAAAGTTTTAAGAATATATTTTGTCGTATAAATGGAACTAAAACTTAATTAAAAGAACTATGATTAAATGTAACATTTTTCCATCCATAATTCAGATATGTAATTTCATTAGCAATTTATATAATTACGTCCATCCTTCGAGAATTCATTACATTACTACGAAGATAATTAAACTAATTAATTTGTAATCTGTCAACGCTATAAGTGTATCACGGTCTCCCAATTAAACCCTTGGAGCATTAATTTAGTCGCAACGGTGGATCGGGCATTCGAGGCCGAATCATGGAGGCACGTAGCCCGTTGATCAACCGAGGATTACGTACCTTGCAGGCTGTGGCTTTAGTAGCGACGTGACGTAAGGTTCTTCAACTCTTACTCATGTCTCCCTATTCTGGCGAGGAGGGAGCAAAGGGTTAGTCGGTATGCCTCCGGCCGCTGCCAAAGGAGAGCCCGAAACTTACTTCTTCTTCTCGTGTCGATGGCACTAAGTTAGTACATTTTCCCAGCCCAATACTCCGCCACGCAGACTGCGCTGTCGGTAGGCTATAGAAATTCGCCGTTTGTGAGCTCATGATTTGGGGGGCGGCGTCGCACTCGCAAACTCGCTTGCTCTCCAGTAGAAAAAGGAGTCACAAGACTACGTGGGACCACTCCGGGTCTTTGACGTTCTCCATCGTCAAAACAAGGCTCTGTATTTAGTTAAACATGTTGCTGATATCGACAAGTCGCGAAAACTTAAACATTGTTTTTTGTAACTATAGCCATCAAAGTTTGCTGTCGACAATCTTTAATTACCGTATACTAGATCACTGGAAAAGTGCTTGTTTGCAGTATTCTATCTAGATATTTTCATTAAATATTCTATTTTTACATGGTCAATGAATAGTCTTTTTTATACAAATATCATTGAAGCGAATATTCTATAAAAAAGACAGACGGCTCCATTTAGCCACACGTTGTTCAGCTACTATGCAGTATGTCTTCCTTTACAACCTAAATTACAATAGAAGCTTTATTTAGCAAGGAATTTCGAACTTTCCAATTACGCAAACATGATATAAATTTGAATAGCCGCCCTTACCATTTGTCGCTCCCCTCCTCACAATGCCTTCAGTCCCTCAGCCGAAACACGTGCAAATAATGACAACAGTTCGCCGGGTTCCTGGGCCTCTACATTATCATTAATTTAATAGCCGGACACCCAGACAGGATAGTTTCGATGGTCACTCCTGACGTGACCGGGGTAACTTGTGGCCAAGTCCAGTTTGCTACCAATTTCATTCACGACGTTATTTTAACGTGTCGAAGCATATTGGTTATGAAGAAACAACTATGGTCCGTACAAAAAATCGGTAAGCTCAAATAAGCCGTAAACGAGTATTATGTTTGGAGTTTGAAGATACAAGACATGTCCTATAACAGGCTAGGACATTGTAACTATATTTCAAAAAAATATCTTATTTGGAGAAAACTAATCTTCGGTCATCATCATCATCATTTCAGCCAATAGACGTCCACTGCTGGACATTGCCCTTATAAGATATTCTTGCCCTCAATCTTAGCATTAAATGTGCGCCCACAGAGGGGACACGTTAGCACACCACCATTATAGCGATAGGTATCAAAGTATACAAAACTGTGTTCTTCAATCGACTCTCAATATCAATTGAGGTAATTTGACAGATTGTGGTAACGAGATGACGTGTGGCGGTCTTTACTATCAGACGATGGAGTCGACACCTATTTATGTAAAACAAACATTATCACAAACTTAGCACACCACCATTTCGAGTGATAGGCATCAAAGTCTACAAGACTGGAATTTCTTCAATCGACTCTCAATACCTATCAATTGAGGTAATTTGACAGATTGTGGTAACGAGATGACGTGTGGCGGTCTTTACTATCAGACGATGGAGTCGACACCTATTCAAAACAAACATTATCACAAACTCTAAATCAGTAGTTTGCAAAATTGCTCTTTGCAACTCACGGAAATGCGACCTGCGATTTTCTCCCCGGGGTGTCGTAAATCGGAATTCTAATCAGGTGAGACCACGATGTGGAAAAGTCTTGGAAAAACGGTGATAAATTACGACGGTTTGTCACGAGTGATAGTGACTAGGTTATTCTATTTCTGTGCGGAATTTCAAATAAAAAGCTTTTACATATTCTGGGTTCCGTAGCCAAAAACAACATTTTCTTTTTTTTTTTCATTATAGCGGACAATAAAGCAGACGGGTCACCTGATGGTAAGTGATCAACGCCGCCCATGGACATCTGCATGAGGCATCTTAAAAGTGATGCCAGCTCTTAAGAAGGAATAAGCCCTTTTCTTGAAGATCACACAGGCAGTCTGTTCCCGTGTCCAATCACTTGCATCTTTAGTAAAGTTGCATAAATGGCTGTCCATTTTTTTTAAGGCATCTTAAAAGTGATGCCAGCTCTTAAGGAAGGAATAAGACCTTTTCTTGAAGATCACACAGGCAGTCTGTTCCCGTGTCCAATCACTTGCATCTTTAGTAAAGTTGCATAAATGGATGTCCATTTTTTTAATCCTATTTATGCTTCAAGAATTTAACACTATTTTCTTCTTCTTCTTAATGAGTCAATGGCAATAGCCAAACCTTCGCCACGTGAACTGCGTTATTGCTGGCCTGCAAGAGGTCATTTGTAAAGCTATCAGGGCACGGAAGGCATGCCAGAAGATGGGCCATGGTCTGAGGGCGCTATAACTCGTACTCCTTATAACGCGTTCTGAGTTGTTTATGGTTACGATTAGCTGCCAAAACATCGGCTAGAGGACATTACTATAACATTGTGATAATATTTACATAGCTCGAACAAAGCACCCAAACTCCGCAGCACGATCACAATCAAAGTTCATCTGCGCGTTACACCCGTGTAACAAGGGCGATATCCATGCAAATGCACCCGTAATGCAACGTGCGAGCGTCGATTCCAGCGGTATGTACGTAATTGAATCCAAAGGAAATTGCATTCCGAAGGCAAAGTTCCTATCCAATAGCAAAGTGGACGAAACCAATGTTTACAGTGCACAGCGACGTTTAAGTCCTACCGTACGACCAAAGTTTGGATTTATAGACAAAGATAATAAACGATAACGGAACATAATACTTTACTGCAAAGACTAAATCTTATACTGGGGTTAGATTGAAAAATCTAGATGAGAAGCAAATGATTTATGAAGGTTTTAGATGGAAAATGTTTTCGTTCTGCTCTCCTTCAGAGTAATGGCGAGCAGTAGATTGAAAGTAAATATTTGTTATTGTTCCTGTGTAACTTGAGGGAAATAATATTCCTTTCTGCGGTAGAAGGATTGTAGTATTTCTGTGCAATTTTTGTGATGCACATACATTTTGTTGGTTAGTATTTTTTCATAGAATGTTTCGACTTTAGCGGCTGTGTTTGTTAGTAAAGTACAATACTACGATCTACCTAAATTTAAACATTATTGAAAGATATTTTGATCAGATGATTTCTAGCGTATATTCCTAGGTACCCTTTGATGCCGTTCTTATTCGAGTTAAAAACGCATGATCAAAAAAACGTGTTAGTCACTGTCATATTTCATTTAAGTATAATTTATGATTAAATTACAAGTATTATATATAAGTACAGGCCAAGGCCTGGAGACCTATTTTTGAATTTTCGCTTCGTCCGAACAAAACTACTCGTTTTACAAGTCACGTCGTCTCGTGAGTCGCATGATTCATAATTAATTCTCCTTATTTTTGAAATCACTCGATTAGAGTGTTATGTTTAATTAACGATTACTTTTTAATATTTGACGTGTGATTTGATGTAAATGCGTCCATTCGCCTCACGGAAACGAGTGGTTTACAGCACTCGTTGCAAACGCTAGTTTTCGAATGATTAAAAAATGCGTATGTCAAAAATCACGCTAGACACATTTTTAGTGAGACGACAATTCAAAAATCGGTCTCCTGGAATCTGCGTTTAGTATAGTGATAAAATATTCTGTAACTACGCCGCTGAGGCCATCAACAGTCACTAGTAAAAGAAACGAAAAGTCACGCTAAACTGAAAGGTGCCGTTTGGTAACTTTCAGCGTAATAACATGCAATAAATGTAGGATGTTCAATTTTATGCTTCGACACGCCGCTCCAACGTCGGCATTTTCTCGGGATTAATACTCGGAAAAGGGTTTTTGCCCAAAAGGACAAGGACAAGAAATATAAATATCAAAACATGCTCTGTTTTCCTAAGAGAACTGCCTAAGGAAATGTGTTAAACCTAGATCTTTTACTGTAATTTAAAGATGAGTCCACCGGTGTGATACCACGGGCCAAAACCAGAAGATATCAGTAGCGCTACCATGAGTTGACATCTAAAACTGACTTATCGTAAACTATTGCTCTGTTTCTTTCAAATGCATCACAATGAAAGAGACAAAGTGATAGTTTTCAATAGCGAGGATAGCATTTCAAACTCATGGTAAGGCTACTGATGTGATACCAGAAGACCGGTGTGTCTCGTTGAGTAATGGTACCGGAGGCCCAATTGGGAGAAAAAGGGGGTTAAAGGTTGCCGGCGCACTTGTGACTCTGTAGTGGTGTTGCAGATGGGCGGCGGCAATCGCTTACTATCAGGTGATCTATCGGCTCGTCTGCCATCTATCACATAAATAAAAAAAATCCTGAATCATTGTCTAAGTGTAACCCGGGAATTATACGCTAAACGCGGTTTCAGACTAGCTCTTTATACACGCTTATAAGCTAGTTTTTCTAAGGGCGTTTGGTCAGTCGTAGGAGCATTGTCGCGTTTTGAAACTTTTTCGTACCTAAATAGAAATTCTTTGCTATGAGAACGTCATGGCCATTAGACATTTCTAGGTTCACGTAAACACGCGGTACCGCGTATACTCCCGTCTGGTTTTTGAAGCGCGTGAACAACGCGCGTATAAGCTCTTATGCTGAAACGACCGTACCTTTACGCGCGGAAAAATACGCTAATCTGAAATCACTCTGAGATAAGTGAGTGCGCCAATACAAACGTTAATTTGAGAGAGCAGCAAAAAGGAATTGTTGCGTTACATTTTATTTGTATCTTCGATACACGGACGTATGGGGAATTGCTTTATAAGTGACGCTTCGTTTATTCCAGGAGGAAAATAGAAATAGTTTGAATGGGCGTGCACGCCTCATTAAGGACGATTATGACGACGTCGATATAATAATAGGGATAAAGGTTTACAATTTGTGACGCAACAAATTACATGCAACAAGAAATAAGGGTAGATTTATTGGCGTATTTATTTACGGGACATTGTAATAAAGAAGAGAGGAAATGCAGCAGTATTGTGGAGCATTTATCTTTTTACGACTTATTTTACTTGCTGCTTGTATGGAATAACTTTTATCTCAAAGTTGTTTTACTAAAATAATAATAAATGTTGACTTTTAACACCAACTTGCTCCAAGAGTGGCGTAACCCCTGCCTCATACGCCAACTGTCGTGGGTACAATTCCCACTACACTTAACTGGTCTGTTTCAGTATCTGGAAGCATTATACTATTTATACTATTTATAAAGAGAAAACTTCTATAGGCAACGACAAGGCTTATAGGTAAACCGAAAACACGAAACGCTTGCGCGATGTTTTTAGCACAGCGCCATCTATTGGTTCATTTCTGAATTACGGTCCCGAAGAGAAGTGAGGGCGGGCCACTTGTACTAATAAATATATATTAGTATTGCAATCAGTCGACATAATTAGTCCTAAGAAAATAAAGGTTTTAGTCGGCCTTATGTAAAGTATGAATATAATCACAAACTCGTACTACAGTTAGTCCCAACCCCAGGCCAGTCAGCGTCTACATTCAATCAAATCCCGCTTACTCCGAGACGCGTAAATCACGCTCATGCGCTGACTCTGCGCGTAACCACTCGTTCACGCGTATACGAGTATAGTTTCACGATAGAAAACACAGAATTTGCCGCTAGTCACGCGTTTTTCATCTTGTTTCTGACGTGTTTTACCCTACTGTTTATGAAAGTATAAAAAACGTATAATGTGTTTTGTTTTGTTTTATGTGCCTCAAACAGACTGATGGTGGTAAGCGATTGCCGCCGCCTATAGACTCCTGCATCACCAGTAGACTCACAAGTGCGCTGCCAACCATCTAATATCAATGTCCATCCAATCTATTCCTTTAAATGGCCTCTGCTGTCGCTTCTAATGGTCCATAACAGTATGTAATTTTTGTTAAGGAGCTTTGGAGTCCAGGTAGGGCTTAGACCATGATTCAGGATGTGAATTCTGTTGATTCTACAAGAACTGCTGATCTTCGCAACCCATTAACTGAGTAACCAGGCCAACTGAATCTTGTTCAATGCCAGTATTACATAGTGCAAGCTAGCAGATGGTTAATGCTGGTTTTCATAGTGCGAGCCAGCGTACTAAGAGTCCGAGTAGCTGCACTGCAGCAACTCGCACTACCTATTTGGTCGTCACGCACGAGTAACTTGCACAAGCAAGTTAGAAAGTTACCCGCTCAACAGATAAGCCGACTAACTGTTTACTAGCTAGGGTTTCAGAAACTATCCGAAAAGTGCAAGATTCCTCACGACGGTTCCCCTCACCTGTCGCGCTTTGGTTGAAGCTCAACTTGTTGACACAGCAGTTTTGAGTTAACAGTTCGTACCCTGTTTGTATCACCTGCCTACGGTGCTAGTCAGCGCGTCTGCCACATTGAATCAAATTGCTTGCCACGAGCAACCGCAAATCACATGGCTGCACCGCGCCAACTCAGCTGAAGTGAATTCTATGCGTAGGTATCTAAAGTCTGGTTTAAGTCTGGTTTACACAGTGCGAGCTGCTGGATAGCCAGTAGACAGTAACTCGGCTTGTCCTGCGAGCCACTTTCAACTTGCTCGTGCTAGTGCTGAGAAATTGCGTCTTCATAGAACAGGGAATGCCTCAATAACATTTTGAAGAAGTCTGGCATTTTCGTTATGTTATTATTAGTCAGGTAAATGAGATAAAAGTACATACAAACATGACCTTATTCTAATTTAAGACCTATTTATGTATTAACTGTATTCTTGCAAATATTTTTTTTATTTGATTTGATTTGTAATCCAAGCAAGCGATTGGAAATCGATATTCCAAGACGGAAAATACCCTTTCTGAAAGTTATATCTTTATACTGCCTTGTCATATCTAAATATGCGTTAACTGCAGTTGGTTGATTTTGAGTTTTCCGCCTTATAATTATTATTTACTTATAAGGTTGACAATATAAAATCAACCAAATGCGGCTTAACGGCTTTTTACATATAATACAGCAGTACAATTAACGTAAGACCATTTTTACATAGTAGAGGTAATATCTTCTATAATATTTATGTACAAGTAACCCAATTGACACAGCAGTAAAAACCTTCCAACGCCAGACTTCACAGTCGCAGCCCCATTAATTTGCCCCAACATCCATCGGGCCATTAAAATGAACGCGACAATTATCGAAAACACCAAACGATTAACCCAGATAAAAGGTTGGCTATCGATACTGGAAATGGCCACAGCCGGTAAACCTAGCAGTGTTGCGAATGGAACCCAATTGGTGCATGAATCATTTTGAAACCATTCGATGGTACTCTAATCGTTCGATTGATTTTTTAAAACTCAAGTGTCGATATCGTTTTTTTTAATAAAAAGTTTTTTCTGTGTCTTGGGTGCGATACTACTTTCCCAATGCCAAGTGATTATAGAGACACGTTACTTGTTGAAATTGGTCAGTGATGTGAATTGGTGGATCTCTTTATTGAGTTTAAGTAGTTTGTGTAAAGTTATCGTGCAATACTCGCCATGTTTTTTCAAATCGAAAATCAAGAAAAACGATCGCCGTATCAATCTCTCCTAATGGCAGATTCGAATGTATGTATAAACTATCAAACTCGACAATTTGCTCAATATTCGCAATGGATTGGTTCGTAACAATTAAACCATTTTTTGATTATTTCCGCCAAGCTGACTCGAATTAGATATTATTCAACGAATTGACCCTAAGTCGAACACTTTTTAATAATTTACGACAAATTGAATAAAATTCAACCACTTTCCTATTTTTACGCGCTCGTGCAACTGTCAGTAAAAATCGTAAAGTGGTTTAATTTAGACTCATACTTACCTACTTATATCTCGTGTCTTGACTTTCCGATTATTCGATGTTTCTAAAACAATTGGGTTCAAGTCACTTCACTAAAATCTAGCATCGTAAATTCTTATTGAACTCACCGTGAGGGCTAATTGATTGGAGTCTGTCAATTTTATATGCGCTAGAGTTGAAACGATGGATTAATAGGGGACTGTTTGTTTGATAATATTAAAAAAAACTTAGCAAGTTAAACGCTTCTAAAGAGAATATGCTGAGATACACTTTTTTTATTTCAAATAATCTAGTTTTTCTATAATTTCACAGTATTTATCAGTAGGTATATTTGTAGTGTAGGCTTGGAGCTATGTGCTCAAAGTGCCAAGTTTAATGAGTTAACCTATGCTTCTCTCTATGAAAAGCTCTTATCACATGATCCATCTATTATGCGGTGGCAAGTATGCAGAATCATGGAATATTGTACTTTTTTATAACTGATGGACTGACCATTTAATGGACCATTTAATGGTCTAACATTACAAGTAGGTAATATTAGTATGGATTTCATGATTGTACATACCTACTATCCTAAATAAAGTGTCACTAATACCATTTGTGGTACAACAGATTACTCATTGGTACTACTGACACTACCAAAATCTCAACCAAACCTCAACCAAAATTCAAATCAATATTGTCAAATCGCTATCACTTTACTCCAAATTTAAATCAAATTAACTAATTTTCCAACGCACCACCGCCGGTCCAATTGAAAACTTTGACTCTCAAATTAGCTCCTTCTGGTCCGAATCGCAAGCCCCAACTCCAAGCGATGTATCCCGGCGGAATTTACGTAACACTAGGTGAGTCTACTCACATTAATTGCGCAATCCATTCGGGTTTCCTAGTAGCAGTTAGGTAAGTATAACCAGTGGCTTGCAAGTAAGATATTTGCGGGAGAGAACCACCTCGAGAAATTAAGGATCACTGTTACTCAACAGTAAGCGATAGTGCAAAAGACTGTTTTTCAACCGTGGGAGAGTCACGCTTCGGCATGGGCCGGCTTGACTGGAGTCATACCACGGCCTGTACTGTGTTTCGTCAAGTGTGTGAGGGTACCGGACGCCCGATTTGAGGGGAGGTTGGCAGCGCACTTGTGACTCTACTAGTGTTGCAGGTGTTTGTGGGTGGCGGCGATCGCTTACCATCTGGTGACAGAAATACGGTCTTAGATGATTTCATGTAGAACTGAGGTCAATCTACGCTGTGATTGGTTATTTTTGATATGAGATGTCAAAATGTCACTAAACAACCAATGACGTTAAAGTTGGACCGCAGTCTAACAGTACGCCCCATCTAACAAATTTTTCACACGCGATAGCCTCCAATAGTTATACGTAGTTTTCCACTCCACCAATCTAATTGAAAACTTAGACTCTCAAATTAGCTTCTGGTCGGTACCGCTCCAATCGCCAATGTATCCAGGCAAACACTACCTAGAAGCGGGGTTACTCCCATTAATTGCACCATCTATTTAGCTTCGCCAGCAGCCAGTTCGGGGCATTGCCGGCGCCTCGTCATGTCACGTCATGCAATTAATAGCGGAATGGAAGGTGAAATAATGCGGTATTTATGGAGAGAACTATTTTCTTGGGGGTAACAATGTAGTCTGAATTCATTGTTTGTTTCTCTTATTGTAAGCACTTAACGATCTTAAGCGACGATATGATGGCTTAGGTGGCAACTCACCTAAAAAAACTCACCTTAGAATTTCAAGATTTTTTGCTGGTCACTGTTAAAACCTAATCTTTATCCGAGAATAAATCTAGGTATAGTGGGTATACCTACATATAGCTGCGAGTTGTATGTAAGACAGTGTTATAATATAGATGTATTCTTGGATAAAGACGAGTCGAATAGGCCTTAAAAAGGTGGTCATCAAAGGATACTAAACTAGGTTAATTTTATCGTGTTACAACTGAGAAAATTACTATAATTTTATGGTAAGGGCAATAAATTCCGATTCGTCACTAAATATCTATATCGTACAAATTAAGGTTATGTTATAATGCACATCATTATAACCTTAATTTGTACGATATTGATATTTTAATCAAGGATAAGACACTTCTTATCCTTGTTCATAAAATAATATATAGTTTAATAAATTAGGTACACATTGCATTGCGTCACGTGGCGTTACCCATAATATTTTCTTCTGTTAAACATTACAACCTACAGTTTTACAAGGGCATCCTTTATCGTCTGCGTTTTTCAAACCGGGCCTCTTGTTCGTCCAACCTCATTTACAGTAACAAAGCCAATAGAGGAAAGTATCTACGTTTTAATGGTGCAAGCATCCACCCAGAAAGGCCGAGGGAAAAACCGGGCAAGCGTGACCGGGGAAAAACCTTAAAGGTTTCGCATTAGTTTTTTTTAATATTGCTCTACTCTACTATAATGACAATTTCAAGTAACATAATTGATAAAGTGGGTAGTCAGCTGTCAAAGACAATCTAAGTCGCAGTCAGTCAATGAAACTTCAGTCACGAAATGTGTTTTTCATATCATTCACACTGATTTAGGAACTCTGTCAAAACTAATCTTAATAAAATCTCAGGTTTAAAGAATATGTGTTGAGTACAGCGTTTCACAGGACTATAGACCAAGACGTCGGATCGAGAGTTATGGAACTAAAGTGGAATTGGACAGGATAAGTAAGTAGCTACTTACTTATTTCTCGCGCCTAGGCGCGGTGAAGGCAGGTGGAGCAAGATCCGGAAAATGCTTTGGTGCTGGGGCGGGCTCCGTGTAGCGGACCCATGACATTCAAGATGGACGATGAGGGAGAGTCCCAGGGGTTTGAGTCGGTAATAACTGTAACGAATTTCCCCTTGGTCAACAAAGCAAAAGGTGGATCGAGGTTATGACCAAATGGTGGCCTAAGAACCTTTACTAAGGAGACTAAAGTATACTCAGCAATGGATACTACCAGGCTGATGATGACGATGACAGCGTTTAACGTCTTGTTATGACCATATCTCTGTAACGGTTGTAATTTGTTTTGTGTGAACAATAATAAATAAATAATGAAACGTGTTTTTGAATCATACATTACAAACATATTGCATTTACAAGTAACTCTTTATAGGTATTACTAGGATAACTCACTTTGCTTGTAAGTATAAGTACTCTACAAAAAAAAACAAATGGAACCCTAAAAATAATCCGAAACCCAAAATCCAGCAATCATACTTAACTCAGAAATTCTCGAGATTCAGTTAAAACGAATCCGTTTCGATGGTAAATCCTTATGTCGACGTTTAAATTATTTTGCAAATAAACGCGGCGTAGTTAAGCCGGGCTTGGAACTGATGGGTGGGCGAGCGCGTCTGAGAGTCCTTGATTAACTACACCTAGATAAATAGATTGTAAAAACGTATAGGAAAACATTGAAGGCGAAGGAATGGTAGGTGGACTATAAAGCTTACCGAATGGCAGTCACTGATTGGGACGACGTCCTGTGGGTAGACCACCTGCCGGTTGGTCCAACGATATTATAATGGTAGCGGAGAAACAATAAATGAGGCTGGCAGGTGACCGTAGGGAGTGGCGTGGAGTGGGGAGCGGTGGTGACAAAGAAGAGACCTTTACTCAACAGTGGGTGGATGTGAGCTGATATGATGGTAGTAGTAGGAAATCATTAACTCATTGAAGAAGAAAGTGGAAAAATAAAACAATTCACACACAACATCTCATAGGTACATTGAGCTGACTTCTACTACTAAGTACTAGTACTAAGTAGCTTAAGCACCTGCGTTACTGATGTAAGACAATAGAGAAATCACGAATATAATACTTAAATACCTACCATACAAATACTGAACAATACAGTTTTTCTATTTTTAGTGTTCAAATAACGGTATATAAATGTGAAGGTCTGAGGTACGTAGGTATTAGACAACATAAGACCTAGCCAGCTAGGTCTTATATTGTCTAAACAAAACATATTTTGGTACAAACGAGAATAACTATAATTGTTAACACGGTAAATGTTTGATATTTCATGAAACGTCTGACAACGCCCGCGAGCCAACCGAAACAGAATTCTAGATATTAAACGTGTAAACATGTACAAAGAGCGACACATAGGAGTTACCTATTCTAGACCTTGGACCTTATTTCTGAGTTATAAGTGCTATTTTTGGATTAACTAGACCTTACTTACACAGAAAACCGGCGTGAAGCAGCCCCTGTGCTGTGTTTCGCCGAGTGAGTGAGGGTACTGGAGGCCCACCCGGGGGGAAGGGGATAAAAGGTTGGCAGCGCACTTGTAACTCCACTGGTGTTGCAAGTGTCCATGAGCGGCGGCAATTGCTTACCATCAGGTGATCCGCCTGCTCGTCTGCTACCTATCATATATAAAAAAAAAAAATACTGACTGTACACTTCTATGATGGTTCTCAAAGGACAATTAAAATATCATACAAAAGCGTGATCACACAAAAAGTGACTGTAGCTCAGTGGATAAAAAAGTCTGAACTTGGCGTCGTATGTTTGAATCTAATATAATATTACTAACAAACTAGGCTGGCTCAGCCGGAGGCCCCGTGGCAGGCCTTCCACCAAGTGACCGACGATCTAATAAAGGTCGCGGGAATCCAGTGCATGCGGGTGGCACAGGATTGATCTACGTGGAGAATGTTGGGAGAGGCCTATGTTCAGCAGTGGACGTCTATTGGCTGAAATGATGATGATGATGAAAGGTCAAAAGGCAGTTGTTTTATTTTAAACTAGCGGCCGCCCGCGCGTGGAGTTAATCATTGACACTTACCGTCATATTTTGGACAATCCACACAATATATTGTTATAAATTGGTAGCCTATGTGTTATTCCTGATGTATAAAAGCCTATTTTGTGGTAAGTTTCATTCAAATCCATTCAGTAGTTTTTTACGTGAAGAGTAACAAATATCCATACATCTATACTTACAAAGCTTTCGCCTTTATAATAGTAGTAGGAAAACTAAACTCCCCAAATCCCGAATCATAGTCTAAGCGTGCCCTGAGCACCGAAGTTGATTACTGCACAATGTAAACAGTCAGGCTTGCTTTTCTATTTTTTACCTCTGTGTATAATAATATTATCCCCAGTCCCGAGCCACAACCTTGTGTATCAACAGATGACAACGATCGACCGCAGTGAAATTAATCAGCTAGTCTAGTATCGGTTTCCTCTGCCATGACCTGCTGTATTTGGGTAGAGTATACTTATACACGAATATAATAGCAATCAGAACCATCTGATTACTAAATCAATACTCTCGATTGAATATACGTGGGCTTATCATGACGTTTGTCAAGTGAAGTGATATGATATTGGTGCTAATAATAAACTTTAGTCACTCATTTTGTGAGGCAAAATTATTAATAATAATATTGACTGGTCGGATCGCGCATTGGTAGTGATCCTGCCACTACCCTGGACAAATATTTGTGTGATGAACACTTGTATTTGTTCAGTGTCTAGGTGTAATAAAAGTAGTTAAGTAATTATATTTGAGTTTCCTCTGTTGTCAGATAAATATCTGTAAGACAAGTGCTTCAGCTACTTAGTACAGAGTCAGGTCAATGCATGACATGTTGTATGAATTTATTTACCTATTATACTCGAACCGATCCGGGTGGCTAATCTAACGATCAACCACGTACGCAGGATGTATTATAATGATCAAGTGTGTGCGCAAACACAAGTGCATTCTTGCAAGGTTGGCGTTTTGGTGGCGTATTCCCTATCCTGCTCCCAGGCCTAATTACACAACTTCCTTCGTCTTACCGTCTTGATTCGATGGGACACCAGTGTAACACGAAAAGTGATCGAGCTTAAGACAAGCGGCTTATCGTGGTTTCTAAGGTACGGGGGTAGAAGACCGCCATCTTCCAGGCTTTGGGATGATAATGAGAATCACTGAAAAGTTAAACTTGTTTAAAAGTTTTTTGAATTGGGCTTTTATTTCCAGGGAATTAAAGTCAAAGTATATTTACTAGTAAGTAAGTAATTTTTTTTAATAATTACCTTTCGTTTACGATAAATCTCGCTTGCGGAATTCTACGGGATTCAACAAAACATGTCCATAATAATAATCATTCTCTAATGTCAAGTTTAGGTAAATAAGCCCCGATTTTCCGTTTAATATTTAGTCATCATTCTCTACGAAAGCAATAAAACTTGTCAAAAGCCCCCGTCAAGTAAATAAAGCCTATATACTTAATTTAAATATTATCAGTATCACGCGAAATCCCCCAGATTTATGCAAAGGTCACATCTTTAGAGTTCATTCAACCAACGCAGTCAAATTTTGCCGAACAAATGTCCAATATTGGCTATATTTCTGAATTAATATCTAATTTGCCATTAGTTTGGTAGAAAATGCGCGTAACATTGAAACCGACCCGCTTCGGGAATATAAAAGAGCTATTTTATCAGTAATACCCCATTTTGGAGGTGGGTCAGGTAGCCCTTAGGTGTACTTACCACTTCTCAACGTTATATTAGTGGCCTTTTCACTTATTGATTGTACATGGGTGTTTGTTTGGTGATGTTTTAGTTATTATTATAGTGCAAGAAGCGACGTCTTGTGTTGTCAGTTCTGCGGCTAATGTGACCAGCCCACTGCCACGTCAGTTTGATAATTCGGTGGGCTATGTCGGTGACTCTGGTTCTCTGTCGGATTACATCATTTCTGATGCGGTCCTTCAGAGATATGTACTACAAGCATAGCCCTTTCCATAGCTCTTTGAGCGACTTTGAACCGGTGGATTAGTCCAGCCGTAAGTGTCCACGTCTCGGCATCGTAAGTCATGACCGGGAGGACGCAAGGCTTCGTCAAGTCTTTTCGTCACCCATCCCTCAAAGTCTTAAGTCGAAAGTCTTCGACCAGTGCGCCCTCCTAGTCATGACTTACTGTGCCGAGACGTGAAAATAATAAATAGTATATATTAAATGTGACGATGACAAATCGTGAAAAAGTGGTAAAATGTCGCGTCCCTACCTATATTTACCGCACCGCATAGACAGGTGAGCGGCTGCGACGCGCTGTAAAAATTTTAATTACAGCCGAGCAACGCCGCTTTCATTAAAAGAGGAATCTCAGAAACATAACGTGCGTGTTTTTAATGTGAAGGGAAATTTTTAACGAAATTCTACGGCTCTTTAAAACTCCACCATAAATATGTATGGAGCGGGAACGGGGTTAAACTTAAACGGAAACTCGTTTTGGCATTTGAATTTACTTGTTCACAGCCGCACTCATTAACTTTTGTCACTTAAGACAAATATGTTGCCACTTATTTTTTTAATACTCTTATTACTCGTCGCTCATCTTTGCGTTAATTCGCAGTTGTATCCAAGTCCAATTCTAATATCAAAGAAGCGACTGTCTTCTGATGTTCACAATCCTTTAACAGGGGAACCAAACCAACTACTCGATACGTGAAGGTTTCATCACAATGTTCTCCTCCACCAGCAAATTAATGGTCACTCAGCTGGTGGTGGTTAATCAGCACTTGAAAAGTTATTCAATTTGGTCAATATAACATTATTACAGTTACTAAAATAACCCTACTTAGCGTTAGACTATTTCTGTAAACCACAAGCACCGGACGGAAGTTCAGGGAACTATGTTAAAACAAGTTACTTTGTCTGGGAGATAGACGATAGCTACTTTACAGCTTAAAGTTCGCTATATCAAGTTGCTGAGTGATAGATCGAACTCAATAAACATTAGATAAATACAAACTTGTCAATGTTGATGGCTCAGCGTACGAGTCAGTTTGTTGGATGCTGCACTGCCAGTTGCTCTCACCGTAGACGACACGCAAAAGTCAGTGGCGTAGTGTATCAGCCGTCCGGGGCGCAACACTCTTCTGCCGCACGGGGCACGGCCTCCCGGGGCGGAAGACTCTTCTACCACCCTTTTTTTTCCTCGATTCCAGAGGTGGTTGTATTGTGACAGTTTTGTAACTGACAGTACATGATCTTGTTTCCCAATATAGTAAGTAGTTCGAAACTTTGTAAAGTTAACAAAGTTAACACCTGGCCGTTTTTAAGTGCCAGACAACAGATCGATCACCTGGTGTCATAACTAGGTCACACTATATTGTGAAGGCTTGTGAGGCTTCTGATGGAATAATCTGTAAGTTTATAAAAGCGGTTTATAAATAGATTTCATCTATACTAAATTATTTTCCAAATAAGTTTCCAAATAAATTTCAATTCATACAATACGCGTCATCTTACAACTATACTAAACTAGATATAATTTGTCGTCAATAACAATAGTTGCAGAGATACCACTTGCGCGACGTACTGGACGCCCAGTGCCCTCTATTGGTGCAGGTTAAAACTGATTTCCCGAAATGAAGTGAGAACCGCCACTCACAGATAAATTACTAAAATTTAATGGTCCGAGGGATGTCCACATGGGGAAGTAAGAATTCCAAAATGTTATGTCGGTTTATAAAAGATTATTGAGATGCTACAGTTAAGTTCTGACTACTTACATCCCTAAAGCCTCGTGAAAATTCACCTAATTTTAGTAAAATTTTCCAGGCTCCTAGTCTATCAACTATGGGTTAAGTAACAAAATCGTTATAGGATTATCCGATAAATGAGAGCAGGGTTCAATCGAGTTTGCGGTTATAAAACAATCTCGATACAAGAGATGGGTTCAAACAAAATTCCATCGATAAGCAGCGTTGAAACTAATCGCAACACTTGATCAAATTAGCCAATTGCAAAGCTTGTATCTATCTATTGAGACGAACAGAGTCAATGCACATATTTTTCTCACCTCATGGTTAAGCAATTGCCGCCGCCCATAGACACCTGCAACACCAGGAGTTACAAGTGCGCTGACAACATTTAACCCCCTCCCAATTGGGCCTCCGGTACCCTCACTCACTCGACAAAACAGCGTACGCGCTGCTTCACGCAGACTTGTGCGACGGCGTGGTACTCCGGTGAAACCAGCCCATTCATGCCGAAGCGTGTCTCTCCCACCGTCAAAATCGTAATGGATTAATTTAAAATATCGATTCAAATAGTAGATGCAGTATCGATAAAGGATATTATCGATACGGTTTGCCCACCTTTATTTCCTGTTCGAACATCCAATAAAATTAAGCGCTATTAAAATTGAAAGTTAATATCCCACCAAGCCCATTATCTGCCGAGTCCACATTAAAATTTCACCAGATTCTAGATAAAGGACCATTGAAACTATGAGAGTGAACAATTAAAGGAAATGAATGCCAACTTCTCACTCAATTTGATTTTTTACAGTTTTTATTTTTAATTTTGTAAGAGATATAATTTTTTGTCAACAACAACAATAGTTACAGGGATACTACTACCACTTGCGCGATGTATTGGACGCCCAGCGCGCTCTATTGGTACAGATTGAAACTGATGTCCCGAAATGAAGTGCGAGCTGCCACTCACAGATAAATTACTATTAATTTATTGTCTGAGGGATGTCCATTAAAGAACATGGGGAAAGTAACAGTTTGCCGAAATAATATGTCGGGGATATAAAAGATTATTGAGATGCTACAGTTAAGTTCTGACTACTTACATCCCTAAAGCCTCGTGAAATTTCACCTAATTTGAGTACAATTTTCCAGTCTCCTAGTCTATCAACTATGGGTTAAGTAACAAAATCGTAATAGGATTATCTGATAAATGAGAGCAGGGTTCAATCGAGTTTGCGATTATAAAACAATCTCGATACAAGAGATGGGTTGAAACAAAATTCCATCGATAAGCAGTGTTGAAACTAATCGCAACACTTGATCAAATTAGCAAGCCAATTGCAAAGCTTGTATCTATCTATTGAGACGAACAGAGTCAATGCACATATTTTTCTCACCTCATGGTTAAGCAATTGCCGCCGCCCTATAGACACCTGCAACACCAGGAGTTACAAGTGCGCTGACAACATTTAACCCCCCTCCCAATTGGGCCTCCGGTACCCTCACTCACTCGACAAAACAGCGTACGCGCTGCTTCACGCAGACTTCTGTGACGGCGTGGTACTCCGGTGAAACCAGCCCATTCATGCCGAAGCGTGTCTCTCCCACCGTCAAAATCGTAATGGATTAATTTTAAATATCGATTCAAATAGTAGATGCAGTATCGATAAAGGATATTATCGATACGGTTTGCCCACCTTTATATCCTGTTCGAACATCCAATAAAATTAAGCGCTATTAAAATTGAAAGTTAATATCCCACCAAGCCCATTATCTGCCGAGTCCACATTAAAATTTCACCAGATTCTAGATAAAGGACCATTTAAACTATGAGAGTGAACAATTAAAGGAAATGAATGCGAACTTCTCACTCGATTTGATTTTTACAGTTTTTATTTTTAATTTTGTAAGCGATACGCTATATACCTACACGTAATTCGATTTTTCAAACGAAGAGTGAATAAGTTGCTTCTAGACATGATCAAATTCTTGGCAATTTATCTTCACTTAAAATCAGGTAGGAGAGACTGGACGAGGATCGTCTCGTGAAGAAAGCATACCAGACCCAACCCATAGGCCACGCCCGGTAGGGCGACCTAAGTACGTATCGCTGGAAAGACGTCGAGGAGAGTGATCCGCGAGAACTTCAGGCCTAGGACTGGCAATAAGTAGTGCAGGATCGACCGAAATGGCGTTCTCTTGTTTCGGAGGTCAAGACTCGTTTCGGGTCGCTGAGCCAGTGGAGTAAGTAAGTAAGTAAAATCAGGTGACGGTCTTCTTACTGAAGACCGGCATGAAGCAGCTCCTGCGCTGTGTTTCGTCGAGAGAGTGAAGGTATCGGAGGCCCAATTGGAGGGAAAAGGATTAAATGTTGGCAACTTGTGACCTACGGGTGTCCAAGTTGTCTATGATGAGGCATTGCTTGACCATGAGGTGATCCGTCTGCTCGTGTGCCGCCCATTACAATAAAAAAGGATGTATAACAATATAATGATACATTCATCAGCAACCCACGATCGTCCACTGCTGGACATAGGTCTCCCCCAATACACGCCACCGGCTCCCATTTTCGGCCACTCTCATCCAGCTCACTACCAGCCAGCCTTCGAATGTCGTCATCCCATCTTGTAGCAGACGTCCCAACACAATGATACATGATATATCACATACTGATATTTCCCCCACATGAAGTCAACAAATGGTTAACTTTAACTTAATTCAAAGCGTTGTAAGTATAAACGAATTTTCCTTTTAACAAGAACATCAGTATAAACGTTTCCAAATTGCAATAAAATTGTGCGGTCGAAAACAATTAACATTTAATTAATTTTGCTCAATGCGGCTGTTGCCGGCTCAAAAACCGAAACGGGGTGGCCTCGGGGTATTCTCTTAGTATATACTTCAATACTAATATTATGAATTAGAGGGTAGGGGAATAGAGAGTGCACCTGTGTTTGCGCACATACTAAAGCACTATAATATATCCTGCGTACGTGGCTGATCTTTAAGATTGGCTGCCGTAGCCGAATATCGGTTGGAGGATTTTATTTTTTGCTAATATTATAAAGAAGTTACCTGCCTCAGTAGCGCAGTGGGTAGTGGTTCGCACTTTGACGCGAGGGCTGCGCTTGGGGTTCCCTAAGATCCTCAAATGAGTAATACAACCTACCAAAAATGGTAAGTACCGCTGTTTGACTTTTCAGTTCAAAAATTTTCAGTGTACGAGTCACAGACTCTGGAAGAATAGGTCTTTTATTTGCAAAAGTAGTAACGGTGAATGGACGTAAAAATTTACTTTTCCACGCGAATAATCTTGAAAATAAATAAAAAAAGACGATTCACCTGATGTTGATCAAGATGTGCAACACCAGTAGTGGTCTCACAAGTGCGCTGCTAACTTTAAACCGTACACTTTTTGGGTTGGGTCTCTGGTACCCTGACACGGCGAAACATAGGGCAGGCCCTGTTCCACGCCGGTTTTCTATCACACTATAGTGTCACTCCGGTTGACCCCGCCACCTCATGCCGAAGCGCGCTCTTCCACGAACAAAGCAGTTATGTCATCAATTTAAAAACAACCATATTTCAGTTGTTACGTGAGGATATAGTCGTATGATAAGAATATGGCTTTGAGAAAATATCGTGTTTGACGCAGAGGGCATGTACATTCATAAGTAAGAAGGGTAAACAAACAAGGAAAACAAGGAGGGTGGCAATAGCGAAACGTTCTTCATTACTGTCAAACGTCGTAGGGAGATTCAACTATAGGCAGTAAAGAAAATGGTTCCATATCTAAGTATTTTTCATACTACAATTTATATACTATAAATCGCACATTTATTAATATATTTATGAGTTGAAGTAGGTTCATCTTCTATCTTCTATACTATTGATAAAAAAGTAATTTCTAAGGACAATGACAAGGCTTATAGGTAAACCGAAAAGACGAAATACTGGCGCCATGCAATCGACACACAGCGCCATCTATTGGATACAGTATGGAACTACTAAAGTACTACGTAAATAAATCGGGCTCCGAAATAAAGTAAGGGTGGGCCCTTTGCATCTTGCTTTGCAGATGCTTTATGTAGCATCTAAAGTAAAGATACCACCACTACTCTTGTGGCTGTACAGACTCAGCTCGCGACTTTACGTCTCGTCCGCATTTGCGGCAAGCAAAACGAGTGTTGACGGATCCGGGTTTCCAGCATGACGTCTAGCTCGCTTTGATGCAAGTAGGTTAAATCAGGCTTGATCTTATTGGGCTATGCGTTCAGAAACAATCTTCCTCCAGCTGAGATGCAGCAGCAAGAACCTCAAATTCATTACCGAGATGCCGAACGCATTCATGTCCCGTTTTACAGTCTTTCCATCTTTTTTTTTATTATTAAACTATAGGCCACAGGCTTGACCACAATCGCACCTGATGGAAAGTGGTAGGATGGTACTCGTTTGCCTAGAAGATGCCTGTTCACTCTGAACATTGGTTGACCGACTAGTCTTTTGGCGCAAACTTACGTCAAAAGTTACTTTTACGCCTGTATGAGCATAGAAACACGTAAACGCTCGTATGACTGCCAAAACGCGCTTCGAAAAAACGAACATATACTTACGCGCGTAAAGACGATTGGCTTGTTTGCTTAATTTGAGGTTTTATATTTCCGTACATGTTTTTTTATAATGCTATTGGTAGCAGACGAGCAGACAGATCACCTGATAGTAAGCGATTGCCGCCACCCATAGACACCTGCAACACCATTAGAGTACAAGTGCGCTGCCATGTTAGAGACTTAAAGGTCTTAAAGTCAAAACCGTCAATAATTACTACGCTGCCAAACTGTTTCTTAGAACTTAGGTACTTCGTGAGTAAATTTGGGTATGTACTACAATGTAAGCCGTAGCTCATGAGTAAGTCCTCTTGTGCTACGAAATTCGTAGCTTACTACAATAGGCACTTGCTTACTTGCTACACAGTATAATATTCAATGTAGTGACTTTTTGTATATTATTATGGGTTAATGCTGAGGACGCAGCAGTGACGCTATTTAACCATTAACTGTACATGGAAGATAAAAAAATCTCTTGGCTTACGCTCTTATGTCTTGAATATAAGGTTCAAAATGTAGGAACAGTAACACATGGCATGTTGTACGATGCACCGTTTTCAGAGGCCGTCTACAGCCATAGCGGTGCTCATTAAAACCACCATTGATTTTTTTTTCTTAAAGTCTCATATAAATAAAAATAAAAACAACGACGACTTCAAAAGGCAAGGAACCATAAAGTTGTAAACAGGGCCCACTACTTCAAAATTATATTTGAAGAGCAATTGAATCACAAAACCTACTACCAAACCAAAACTATTCTATAGTAAAACCACTTTCTAGTCAACACTTACCTTTGTAACATTTCAAGTACTCGTACCCATCCCAGCGGGATAGAGCTATCAAATTTAATTCGCCAAGTAGGTATCAAAAGTCGAGTGACCCAAGAATAGGGTGCACAAAGACTCGCTTGTAGATAGGGCAGAAAACTTATATTGGGTTGAGCGAGAGTACCGCGTAAAATCTTATCATGACCAAACAACCAGCTTACAAGTTCGCCGGTATCTTTTATCTTTTGTATAAACAGTCAGCTTGTTTATTTCCAGTTGCGAGCCACAACTTACCCAGAGTGGCCATTTGTTAAATTAAAATCACTACTTGCTTTTGTTTGCTGAGCTCATTGGGGGTACCGATGAGTTACACTTTTTTCCACTTGCGTCGATGTTTCTTTAGTTTGCAAGTTTTCTTTTGTATCTTTAATGGTTGTGATTGGAAGTAAAAGGTAATTAAATACATTACCAAACAATTGTGGGAGAGCCATGCTTCGGCATGAATGGGCCGGCTCGGCCGGAGTGATACCACTGCCTCACAGAAAACCGGCGTGAAGCAGCTCCTGTGCTGTGTTTCGCCGAGTGAGTGAGGGTACCGGCGGCCCATCGAGGGGGAAAGGGATAAAAGGTTAGCAGCGCACTTGTTGCATGTGTTCATGGGCATTGCTTACCATCAGGTGATCCGCCTGCTCGTCTGCTACCTAACACATAAAAAAATATATAGAAAAATATGTGTTTCAAACGTTTTATTAGTGTTAGTTTTGTTACATGTCACCTAAAATTTAACTTTCAACTAGTCCAAATATGGAATCGGACAATGTTTTCTAATTTAGATCGGTTCTGTTTTTGGATGTTGAGTGGCCAAAGAGATATACAAGAAGGAAATAAAATTCAACTAATGAGCAGCAAATTACAGTTACATTTACTAGTTGTTATAACCATGGGTCCTGGGTGCCGTGTGTCAGATTTAACAGAAAAAAATAAGGTTTGAAACACACCATTCTCATCTTATTTGGACTTAGCGTTTAACTCCTGGTTTCACCCTAAGCTGTCACTTAAGAGCAAGGTACACTTAGAGTATGATTCAGAATTCTCTGAACTTCGCAACACTTAAACTGGAAAACGCAACACTTAAACTGGAATCGCCGTAGAGTTAATAGTAGATATACGCACATAGATTTAAAAAGTCTAGCAGTGCATTCGGATTTGAACCTAGTAGGTAGGTATGTTAGTAGGAGTCACCGACAAAGCCCACCGAATCAGCAACGCAGAACTGACAACCGTTGGAGCTATAAAGTCCTTGAGCGGAGACCGCGACTCGGTAAACGTAGTGTTGGACGCCCTGCTACAAGATGGGATGACGACATTCGAAGGCTGGCTGGAGTGAGCTGGACGAGAGTGGCCGAAAATCGGGAGCGGTGGCGTGCATTGGGGGAGACCTATGTCCAGCAGTGGACGAGCGTCGGTTGCTGATGAGGTATGTTATCCCGTATGAAAGTTGCGTCCTTATCCCCACCTACCACCGCCAATCGCTTTGAAAAGCAATTCACTATTTGGTGATACATCAAATTCAGGAATCTAATGTGTGACAATAGCAAATCGAAATGCATGCAGAATGCATTGTGCATACAGAGCGGTTTGCGGTTGCGGACAATAACTGTGGCTGGGCTAGCTTCGGTTGCCCAATACTATTACTTGCTCGTTGTTGGATCAAATAACTCTATACTTGCCTAGATTTAGTCCCGGCTTTGGGGCTTCCAACCGCGATTGCGCTGAGATGAACCCCATAAGTTCCAATTGGCCGGATAGCGCATTTGGTAGTGACGCTGTTTCATACGCCAAAGGTTGTGGGTTCGATTCCCACCCTGGACAAACATTCAAACACCTGTGTTTGTTCAGTCTTTTATGAATAAAAATAAGGGGCAAATTACTTTTCTTAGAAGACAATTAAAGTTAATTAACGCCTCTGAGTGCGGCAGTTATCAGACGAAGTCGCAATTATTTTTTAAAATAATTAAATTAAAATAAACATTTATTATTTATCATTATAATTATTAACTATCATAATATAAATATGACTATTTTAAACACGGAATCTAATAAAGTTGTCTCGGATCCTAGCAATACCTAAATCTATCTATCTTCTTCTATACTATTTATAAAGAGATAACTTCTATAGACAAAGACAAGGCTTATAGGTTAGCCGAAACACGAAACGCTTGTGCGATGTAATTGGACACAGCGCCATCTATTGGTTCATTTCTGAATTACGGTCCCGAAGCGAAGTGAGGGCGGGCCACTAGTTGTCGATAAAACAAAAGTAGGCAGGTAATCCTATAAAATATTTTCCACTAGACAACAAATTACTTTGAAACAAACTTTGAAAAACACTAATAGCTTACGTAAAACTAGTTAAAATTTCTATGTATACGAGTACCTAATACTTTCATAAGCACCCATGTTAAGTTCTTAGTTTTGCAAGCCATTAGGAAAGTTGGCAGTATTTTAATTGGAACCATAAATAAAGAAAATAAAATGGTTAATGAAGTTTTCATGATGTTGTTTCATAATTTAGCAACTTGTTTTTGCAATACTTTGTAGTCGTAGTTACTTAATTGGCTCTTTGAGTAGTGGATTACAAAAGTTTTTACATTTTCGATTTGAAAACTTCGCTCGCGCAGTGTTTTTTTTTATACTAGAGGCGGCAAACGAGCAAGCGGGTCACCTGCTGGTAAGTAATCACCGCCGCCCATGAACATCTGCGAGATCAGAGAGGTCACTGATGCGTTGCCGGCCTTTTAAGAAGGAGTACGCTCGTTTCTTGAAGGTCCCTAAGTCATAGCCATCAGGAAATACTGCCGCAGAAACAGAAACAGAAACAGAATATTATTTGCTTAATATAGCAGCTAAACTATTCCACAAGACTAAGGTTCGCGGGAGAAAATTCCTCGAAAAACGCACAGTGCTAACTAAAGTGTTGCGCTCTGAACTGTAGGGTCGTGGGTTTGGTTCCTCGCGAGTCAATATAAGAAGGCTCCGAATGCCGGACGCGTTTACTCACCTACAAAATAAATGTTCCCGACAATACCAATGATAACTTTGTCACTAACGAGACTCATGAAACAATAGCGATGATCTTGAGTGCGCAGACACCAATTTTAGTAGAAAGTCTTCTTTTTTCCAAGTGCACAAACTAACGGTCATCGCTATTGTTAGATGCCGTGTACTATACCTCTAGAGTAGTAGTTTTCACGCGGCTAGCCGTGCAATTATTGGGATGGTTTTCACCGCGCCCCTGACTCGCCAGTCACAGCAGGACGCAGCGGTTAATAATTAATTTAGTAGAACCACAGTAGAACATTCCCTGAGAGCTGGCACTTGAGCGCGGGCGCCGGCAATGTGCGATAAATATGGCAATGTGGGTGGATTCAATTATTGATACTTACCTGCCAAGCCGTTAAAGATTATGTTGGTATAGTTTTGCGTATAGTGATGATGGGATAGTAAGTATATACATAGACCTCTTTAACTAGAATATCGGCGCAGAACATTATTGCTTTCTTAATTATGTAGTTTTACCTAAAATCTCTGCCTGAAATCTCTGCTCTCTGGATGCGTTGCCAGCCCTTCATGTATTCCATTTTAGTCCTAAAAAGAATATCTATCTATCTAAGAAAGCCATAATGTTCTCCGTCGATAATCTGGCTATAGAGCAGGGTTTCTTAAAGTGAGGGGTCCGTAGCATGTGTATCAGGGTTCTGCAGTAAGTCAGTTTGTATATATTTGTAAGGGGATTGTGTGGTGTAGGGCGCGGGCGCGAGCCCGGAATGCGCGTGATTCTGGTGTCAATAAAGACAAAAAACCGCTATCGATTGAACGTCGCAGATGACTGCGACTTGCCTTGTCGAAGACAGTCCCACAGTTTAACGTTCTCATTGAGGCCAAATAACAACACCATTCTCAATAACTTACTCGTGGTAATAAGTGTAATTAAAATTGAAATAAAAGTATTTTTAAATAGTGTAATAACATTTTTATTAAACAATTTTTTTACCATTTTTTTTTTGTCCGGGCCGAGGTCCGTAGAATTTTTCGAATTTCTAAAGTGGTCCATAACTGCAAAAAGTTTAAGAAACCCTGCTATAGAGGCTTATGTAGCTACTATCCATCATCACTTTATCCATTATCATACCAACATAATCTTTATTCACACATAGTAAGCAATAGGTGATTGAGTATCTTATAAATAAACTATGACCTTAAAACGTATTGTGCAAATGTTTTTTCCCAGGCATAAGTGAAATTACCTTAAGTACAGTCAGCCATTGAATACCTTGATATGTGGCTGTACGTACAGACCCTCATATTTTGATGTGACACTAGCGCTCCATTGCCGTGGCTAAAACACGACGCTATGGGAAAGTCATGGAAACTAGGTATTTTCCGGTTCAACTGAATCCGTCGTAACGCATTCGTATACACAGGTCTGGTTTTTGAAACGCGCGTGACACGTCGCATGCTGAACCACTCGTGGTTTAATAACCCTTAAGATATGTAACAGTCATATAAACTACTATTGAACCACTTCAGACCATGAAGACAACCAAAATGTTAACTAGAAAAGTTAAGCCTAATACAAATATGATTTTTGAAGAGATATCTACAAGTTCTACAGCAAATCACAAGGTTTTTAAATATAACCCGAAAAGAAGAAACACTGATGCGATGTAATCGACCACTAGTGCCATCTACTGGCAAAGGTACGAATTACTACGAAGAAGCAAATTTATTTTATGCCGAAACAAAGTGACGGAGAGCTACTAGTATTTAATAAATTAACTATAAAAATAAATGTTACACCACACATTTCAATCGTGCAGGCCCCTGCCTGACGGGTTTACGCGATCGGTTCAATTCCGCTAAAAGTTAGATTGACTGACGTGCCAGTGTTGCGAAACATTGGCTGCTATGACTAGCGTCAACTATCGGACGGATTCAGTTTGGCTCCTACAAAAAGTCAAAGCTTTTATTTTTGATTAAAGTTTTGCTCTAGTTTGGGAGAGTAGGGACGAACTATTTAGAGGTCGTAGAGAGGTACTAGGGAAACTACGATGAGCGTTAAACAATTTTCAGTTTAGCTAGAGCAAATATTGTATCGAGCACTGAAAATATTTTCAGAACCTAGCTTATTGAACGTACGTTACACTCTGATGTTCTCATGGTTTAAGTACCGGGCCGTGGTCTCGGAGTCCTAGGTTCGATTTCCGTCAAACAAAAGAATGTTTCAATTTTTTCGAGTATAGATCAGGTTTGTAGCGATAACTTGATTTTTGTGATGGAGGCCTTTGCCCTGCAGTGGGACAATACTTTACCTTAACATTTTATTCAAAATAAATTAATCGAGACGATACATTGTCCTGGTCCCAAATTAAAGTTTTCCCTTGTGTTATGGAAACCAGAAACAACAAAGGAACCACAAACACTCAGACCATAAAATAACACTCCTGTTAAGAGCGCTTGTTTGAACCTGTAGTGCCGCCATTTTGATTTATTATCTTTTAAAATTACAGCTCAAATGCTGACTTTAACTACTCTTTTTGCATCTGATCTGTACCTAACAGGTGTCTCATAAAACCTATCTCATGCACTAGCCTCACAATCCAGGTTGACAGATTTGTTATCACAAAACATTCTACCACTCAAAAATGTAAACAAATTGTGAATCTGAAAGATAAAAACAAAACGGGCCTCTGAAAATGGAATATAAACAAGACAGGTTTTTCCTTGAAATTTGAACAAACTAACACGCCCATCGTTCATTCACATTACAAAACTTCAGGAAAACTGCGAAACTATGATAAATGTGAGCAACGTATGTAAATGGCGCTAGGAAAATATGCGGCAGAACATGCACGTATGAATAGAAATACAGTAAATCAAAAGATCACATATTCCGAATGCTCCCAATAGGATATTTCGAAAGCTGCATTCTTTTTGTCGTGGCATATAAACTGCTGACCCAACACTTAAGGCGTATACGCACTGAGCGGCTAGCTGCTCATCTTAGCGTGTAATTCCCGGCTGCGTTCATAGCTGTCGCTTCGGAGCCTGGGGCTCACTTCAACCATGATTCAAAATTTGATGAATCTGGTATTATTGAAGTGACTGCGGTCTGATCCTTGCAACCCTTTAATAAGGGAACCCAGATCAACAAAACCGTGGTCACATGATTCAGAAAGTTATCCAAAACGTGCAGGTTTCCTTAAAATGTTTTCTCTGAGCGCCAAATTTAAAAAATCTAGGATGCATGCTCGGGATTTGAACCTTCGACATACCGCATTAAAGGCCCGTTCTTGTCCACCGAGCTGTCAACGCTCTCAATAACATTAAGTGGCGATCGGCAAAATAGCAGAATAAGTTTCGACTTATTAAAATTTACCTTTCTAGAACAGTCACCCATCGGGTTATTACTTTCAAACAACCTTGTCTCAGAGGGCCTATAAAGAAATCGTTTCGTAACAAACAATAAATATAATATAAGTATACCTGGCGCCACTAAGCAAAAGAGACGCAGAACGTGATATCCATGGGAATAAAGATTCGGTCGTAGATTCCGTTTTGTCATTCTATTCCCATTCGGCTAGCCTCAAGCAGCGCGTAAAAATCCAAAATAAACATCATCGTGACTTTGTAGATCGTCGTTGAAAAGATACGCCCATGGAGCCCCAAGACTTTACAATGCGGCTAGCCGCCTATACCAGTGCGTAAATGCCCTAAAGCGAAATAGGTCATCGTGACTTCCTGTGTAGATCGTTATAGAAACAGGCGCCCCACTGTCATGGGGCCATAGATAATACATATAAACTGAGACATGGGGCCACCCCAGGTTCAACAACGCGGCTAGCTGCCTGTACCGGTGCATCTTTACGCAGACTAGGTAACAGTGCCTTTGTATGTATGGTTATCGAAACAGGCGCCACACTGTCATGGGGCCACGCCAGGCTTAACAATGCGGCTAGCCGCCTATACCAGTGCGTAAAGGCCCTAAAGCGAAATAGGTCATCGTGACTTTGTATGTAGATAGCCATTGAAAACAGACGCCCCGCTGTCATGAGGCCACCCCAGACTCAACAATTGTACGCCCTTTGAGTCTCTAACAATGAGGTGCCAAATCAAACACTCGAGATCCCTTTACCGGAATGATAAGACGCTCAATTTGGATCTGCGATTTTTTTCCTAATATTTTTTTATTTGTGTACATATTTCTACTGTTGATACGATCTGGAACGAAATTTCATTTTATTTTATTTTTCTGTTTACAATTCGCTTTTGTGTCAACTGAGAGTTTGTGCCGCTAAAGTATCATGGCTTTTTATTATGCTTTGCTGACGAAGATTTGACGGAAAAATTTTCCTTCATCTTGTCTTCAGTTTGTATTCTGTAATCCGCTGAGCTGCATTTGATGTTGTGTATCTTGAATGTCATGTTGTCTTAATCAATTTTGATTTTTGTTTCATATTTGTACTTTAACGTATTACTAATTCTAAATATAAGTACAATATGAAATAAAACGTAACACAAATAATTTACAAGGTGACTAACTTTCAGTTAAGATCCAAGATTACCATACTAGTATTGTCATCACCAATTGAAAAAGAAAATACTATGAGTTATGTACAGTTAGCAACACGTCAGTTATCACAATCCGTCAAATTTTCTCAATTTATATTCAACCTAATGTGTATGACAGTAAAATGAAAGTCGATTGAAGAAATTTGCCCAATTGTGTATAGGTACTTCGATGTGTAGCTGTAGGTACGTACCTACGGATAGTGCTGTTGTTTTGTTTATTGTATTATTTATGTTACCAAATTAATGTTCACCTATTCCATCCAATTCACCATTACCTCCGTCTGCCTCGTCAGCGTATCGGGCGTGATATATTCTATTACGAGCACTATTCTGGCCAATAATAGACGTGAAAGTAAAATTAAACTATCGTTTTAAAAGTTACCTAAACAAAAAACGTTATAAGATTTCCTCACGCGCATTTATTCAAACACAGGCCGTACGATGATTAATGGGTAGCGACAGACGCAACAAAAACGACAACTTTCGGAAACTCGCGCAAGTTTTAAGTGAACTATCGTGCGCATGAGTTGTCAGCTGTCGTAACGCGCCGCCATCAATCAGGAGGTATAAAAGACTTTTCCGACACTTAATGGAGTTTAAACTTAGACCGGCTAGTGTAAATTAAACGTGATCTTCCTTTAAGATTTGATCCTGAGATAATCTTTTATTATCCGTCAATAATCTTAAAGGGAGTTGTTATTTTGTAGTTTTAGCTAGCGCGCGGTTGTCGGCGCGATCCTTTAATGAGGTAAATATCTACGATTAAGTAGTTAATTTCTTGTTTTTATTATACAAAATGTTTAGCACTTGTCACAATGATAAAACAGCAAGACACTCGACGAGTAACTACGTCAAGGCCAAACCGACAAGGTTTTTTATGACACACAAAATGAAAATTATGTAGGTCTTGTAGGTATAGGTCAAAAATAAATTTAAAAAAGATTTATCTTCGCAACGGGCTCCGAAAAACCTAACCATACTCATACTTTAGTACCTTGTCATAATAGCTCTACTTACTGATCTGACTTTTACTTTCTTTCACAGTAAAGTGTTGTGATGTGACAAAAGTGTACTATACAATATACCTACATCTTTTTGCAGTAGTTTTGTAGACCGTACGTATATACCTACGCTTATTTGTTTGTGGTTTTTCTATGAATTTATTTTTATATTATGTGTGATCAAGGCTTGTAAAAGAAAGTACGGTAAGCCACACATCAATGTATACAAAACTGTCAAATTTCTTCAATGATTCTCACTTTTATGTCAAACATGTTAGGTTCAATATCAATTGAGGAAAATTGACAGTTTGTGGTAACCTGATGTGTGGCTGTCTGTACCTATTTGACTTTAAAACTGTTTTGTAATTATAAGTAAACCACTAAAATACTTATCCACAACTTGTTCCTTGAACATTGATCAAGCATTGTGTCAGTACCAACCATATTATTCTAAGCTAAAAAAATACAGGATAGAAAAGAGTTTAAGTAATTCTCTCCCAAAACATCTCAACGTTATGTTAACAATGAATTAAATCATTATTTACCCGCCCATTAATCAAGATGAAGATTAAACTCAAAAATGTATCCCAACCCTTACTTTTCTTATTTAAACTACGCTTAAAACATAAAACCGCTCACCTGTATCCAGAGCCTGAACAGCTGATGAGAGGAGGGGAGGGGGGGAGGCATTTTTACCCTTTTAAAGAGGGGAGCTTGATACAACACCTGCGTTGCTTAAATTATGTAAATATTCTTTAATTCAAAGTCCCGTAACCTTTTTACGTTCACGCGTTTTGGCGTCCCGCGTTGGTAAATCGACTTTTTGATGTGTATTTAGTAACACAAAAGTGGGGCGTTTGCTTCCAGCGATTTTTAATAAACCCTAACAAGCTTTGTTAGTACTGCACTCTTTTTAGGGAACTGTTTTTTGCTGGCTAGCAGGGACTGTTTTAGCAAAAATGATTTTTATAAATATGCTGAGTTTGGTTAAAATAGGTACTTATAAATACATACTATACACAATAACTACTTATGATAACTTTGGTATCGTAGAGGCTAGTGAAAGATGGCTGTGGTTGAGATCCCGGATTTGATTACAAAAACAATGTCAAACCGAAATTAAAAAAATATACATGATTTAGGTACGTAGTATGGTGGTATAAAAAAGGTGTTATACCCGTTTCCAGATTTCAGGCTGACACTAAGAATTCTTTTATGAGAAAACCTGAGGTAGTGAACTACGCAGTTGTTAAAGTTGTATAACAATTCATACCAAGAGATGGCGTTGGGCGTCGTACAAATCGCGCAAGTTTTTCGTCTTTTAGGATTACCTAACCTATGTACCTATATCTTGTCTACTGTTTAAATAGTTTCGCTTTAACATCTTCGTTAATAATGAATCGAAATGATTTTTATGAGGCTCCAAACTAATCAAAGACGTATTGATTTAAAAACTTTAAAGGTGATTTTTCCTTAGCAATAAATTCCATAGGTCAGTCATTTAAAAATTCATTCCGTCCCAAATCGCTTTGCTGCCTAGGATATAGTACCTACCTATATTTACTGTCCTTTCAGGGAACAGTCACTAGCAAATATAGAATTTATTGGCTAGCCCATATTGTTTGTACATAAGCGTTCTCCTTAGAGCGTTGGATGCTCTCCAAGCAATAGTTCTGCTGGCTTCGTGCTCGGAAATAATGTTTCGACCGTTGTTTTTATACGGTGTTCATATATTTAGCTGGCTTACTCTGTGCCCTGTGGGATGTCAATAGGAAATGCGAAGGGGAACGTTTTAAAATAGGAGGTTGGTATGTTGCAGGTTTGCATTGAACATCGATTAAGTGAGCTGGGTACAAGTATCCACTTACTTACTTACTCGGATGGTCAAGTAACCTCTTACTTACTTCGATGGCTCTACGACCCAAAATGAGTCGGCCTCCGATACGAGAAGTCGAAATTTGTGGCAACTATTTTAAAAAGCTTATGTTCACCAATGGCATGCAACCGGTTTATGATGATGACATAATAATTACAAGGATTTTATTTCAAAAGCTAACTAATATTACAAGAAGGCTGAATTTAAGTTGAATCAATTTGAATTCTGATTATTCAGGAGGACTTTTTCTACTTTAAGAAATATTATATTTACGAGTATATTTGTAATTCCAACGTTGATTCTGATATCCGTAACACAGGTGCTTGAGCTACCTATCTCGGAGTCATAACAATGTATGTGATGTTGTAAGATATATATTTAAAAACGTTTCCATGGACACGTCGCGGCAATTATTTTTTTTATGTGATAGGTAGCAGACGAGCAGGCGGATCACCTGATGGTAAGCAATTGCCGCCGTCCATGGACACATGCAACACCAGTGGAGTCACAAGTGCGCTGCTAACCTTTTATCCCCTTCCCCCCGATGGGCCTCCGGCACCCTCACTCACTCGGCGAAACACAGCACAGGAGCTTCTTCACGACGGTTTTCTGTGAGGCAGTGGTATCACTTCGGTCAAACCGGCTCATTCATGCCGAAGCATAGGGATTTAGGGATTATGACGCATCGTGTTTGGTTAACAAGAGCGAGAAACAGTCGCACGCTTGCCATACAACACTGAATTTTACCTCCATTGTACCGTTGATAATATTGATTGCTATAATGACATTGTATAACAATAAATGTTACAGGATCTATTTCAACAATAGTTGAAATTTAAGTCTCAGGTATTCCAGCATTTCGTACTCGAATTTTTAAATCTGTATTGGCTCCAATTGTCAGTGCACTCCAATAGTCGGCCGGTGTAAGGATTACGTGCATCACTCGTTCCACGAACGAGCGAGTTTCATCCATATCGATAAAGTACGGTTTCAGTGTACCGACAAATTATTTCACACTTTAGCTGTATCTCGCTCGGTCAACCCTTGTAAACCGAAACGCAACATTATATGATACCTTTATTGAGACGATAGTCAAATAATAATGTCATCGATTAGTTTGCAGCGGCGGCCATCTTAAACCGGCGGCCATCAAACGTAGCTTGAACACTTTCGACTATTTAAATTTTCAAATAATAAAACACAAAATCTACATCGGTTCATCCGTTCAAGCGTGGTGTTTAAGTGTTGGCCTATAGTCTAAAAAAAAAGACTAACTTTGAAGATGAAGATAGCCACTAAGACGCTGCGTGCCCCCTTTTGATTGTAAGCTGATTAGTTATCCTTATGTGATAAGTGGCAGACAAACAGACGGAATACTTGATGGTAAACGATTGCTGCCGCCCATAGACACCTATAAATAACACCAGTAGAGTCCCAAGTGCGCTGCCAAAGTTGAACCCAATTTTCCCCGCATTTGGGCTTCCGGTACCCTCACCCACTCACGCAACACAGCGCACACGCTACTTCTGTGAGACCATGGTATAACTCCAGTAGACTGGCCCATTCATGTCGAAGCGTGTCTCCCATGGTCAGATAAGTTAGATACTACTTTATATAATAATATTTTCACTACATCACATACATTGATCTGACTCTGAGATAGGTAGCTCAAGCACCTGTGTTACAGATATCAGAACCAACAGTGGGATTACAAATATATACCTACATATAATACTTTTCTTCTGTAAATACATACTTATAATACATAGAAAACACCCAGACCAATACAAACAGACATGTTCATGCATACAAATGTTTGTACTGTGCGGGGATCGAACTCGCAACCCTTGGCCCAGACGCAGCATTCACTACCACTGAACCAACCGGGTCGTCTTTAACTTTAATTCCATAGTGTTACAATCACAGTAAATATTTTCCAACGCACTAACAAAACCTACCCTTAACAAGTTGATCTGCTCGGCCGTCCTATGCCCGGCTTGGGATTGGGACCGCGCGCCCGAAAGTATACCAGGTCGATAGCCAAATTTTATTATTTATGACGCAGATTTAGCCTTTGCCTAGGGACGGAACGAAAACGCGACTGTTATTCATGAAGGGACTTTTGTAGGATTGGTTGTTTGCGAAAAGACAATGCAAAGTTATTGTAGTTCTGGTTATAAAACGCTAGGAGGCATTTGTTAGTATTGCAATACTACAATTATAATCCTCTATTATTGAATAAGAACGGGCACCTTTTCAACCTTCAAATACGAGCATTAATTAGTCCAGTAGAAATAAAGTCGCAAAATGTGATGTAGTTTTTCATTTCTGATTACACAGAGGTTCACTATAAACTTTAAAAAACTTGTGCTAATTGAGAAAATTGAGAAATGTTCCACTGGGCATCTAGAGATATATGTAACACCTCGTTAATTTATTAAAACAATAATTATTAGAAAAATATAAGAAACATTTAACAAAAAAAAAATGCCTACCTACAAGGATGAAAATGTGATATATAACACACACCTCTAGATCTTACAAATCTGTATTCGTTTACCACTCATTCGGTAATGAGGGAAAACATTATGAGGAAACCTACACGGTACTAGCTACTTTTTAAATTGTTGATATAATACGAGTAGGTATATACGTACAATCATGGTCCAGTTGGTCTGGTTTCCTTGTTGCAAAGATCAGACGGCAGTTGCTTCATCATTGCTATTACCAAACTTTCCAAAACCTGGATCGTGGTTCAGCCGTTTGGAGGAGGAGGTTTGAACCACGTTTGAACGTCGTTACGTACAGCCACACATCAAAGTATAGAAAACTGTTAAATTTCTTCAATGAACTCTCATCTTACTGTCAAACACATTAGGTTGAATATTAATTGAGAAAATTTGGCAGTTTGTGGTAACCTGATGTGTAGCTGTCTGTACGTAGTTAGTTACGTTACCAAAACAACCCAGTCCCAGTTGGGAATGATGTGCTTTGTTTTGGTAACACCCTAACTGGGTCATATCGTATTTTAAAAACTCCTTTATTTTTACAACTCCCAACATAAACCCGTTATTCTTTAATTTTTATCTGTGGTTTTTGTTAAGAAAATATTCAAAATATCTCATCCCAGACACTCGGAGTGGAGATAATAAATTCTCGCCACCTGCCTACAAGGGTCCCTCATTTCTTTTGAGAAACAAAATTTACTGAAAAACGTACCTTTTGTGTTTTCTTCAAAATTTATACACCGTTCGTCCGCGCCTGCTATTTAATGTCAGAAAATGGCCGTTTCAGAATGAACAATCCCTGGTGTTTCACTAAAATGCTTCATGTATTTTAGGTCTAAAAAAATATTCATCGGAATGTTTCGTGGATGTTTTTGTGAGTGTAAATGTACATTTTGTTACAACGTTTAACGCGTGTTTGTTGTTTTATGGACAGACAAATTTGTGCATGTACAATTTGAAACGATAGAAGAGTTTTTTTTTTATATTATGTTTGCACTTGACCTCATCTCACCTGATGGAGAGTGACAATGAGGTCTAAGATGTAGTGTGCTTTCCCAGAAGAAGCCTATTCACTCTCGACTTAAAGACACCCAAATTGTAGCTCTCTGGAAATACAGAAGCCGGCAAGTTGTTCCATTCCTTAGCAGTTCGTACCAAGAAAGAAGAAGCGAAACGCTTAGTACGAGCTGGTGGAACTTCCAAGGAGGAAGATTTGCATTAGGTTATATTCAAACGAAATCGTTTCAATTTGCGATACTATGAGATGAATAAATAACAAACTACATACACTCTCGTGGGAAATAATCTTCATTCAAGGATATCTACAATTCTCACACATTTTTTTTATATTGAGATTGAGAGAGAGATGAAATTTAAGATATCCTCACTCCACCTGATGGTAAGCGGCCGTGAGATCCAAATATGAGGTTGACAGGTACAAATGAACAAAGTACCTACCTATTATACCTATTGAGTCGTCATTCTCACCCTGAAGGCCTGCTGAGATGCCGTTTCACGCCCCGCCTAAAAAACCCAGCTACTTATTGCGAGGAAACACATGAACTGGAATGGCATTCCATGACATGATGGCTCGGGGCAGGAATGAGGAGCTATACCTCTTGGTGCAAAATGTGTATTACGCTGTTTTCTCTCCTCTACCTAAAGGTTGTCTGAAGAAATCGCTACAAGCGATAGCCTTATTGTACTGTCTATAGCTGTTGCTTCACTCATGTATTCTATTTCTAACAGAAATAGATATATATAAAGAATATCTATCTACCATTTTTTAGAAAACCTAAAGGTTTTTCACTATCACAGAGAGTAATCGTTGAAATCTGCAATTTAATTTGATAATAAATAAATATCACCCTGATCAATGGGCAAAATATTTCTTTCTCTTCCTTGTTGATATTTAGCCCACATTGCATAAGATACATATATATAACCATCTAAAAATAAGACAATAGGGTCATCAACATGAGGAATAGGCATGTGGAGCGATAAAAATGAGTTTCCCTAACATCCTATTTAACTAGCGTTTTTCCTGTTTACATTATATCGCATGCGAATAAGGGTTCCGTAAGGGGATTATTTATTCATACATAAAATGCTTTGTCCTGGCTAACTGACTGACATTTGAAGTGTGTGTTCATTGTATGACGAAGGCATACGATAAGAAATAATACTTTGAAATTCCACCCCTGAGGGGGTGAAAAAGGGGGCCAAAGTTTGTATGAGTTTCGTATATTATTTATATGTTTAAGTGGATATTGCACTTTGAAGCGACGGTTGCGTTTGGGTTCCCAGGTTCGATCCCCAGGTCGGGCCTAAAATTTGTGCCTGCGTTTTTCTCACAAACTCGAACTATGTTCGAAAAATTTGACACTTTTTGCTCGATTTGCAAAGTACAGCCACACATCAAAGTATACAAAACTGTCAAATTTCTTCAATCGACTCACATCTTACTGTCAAACACATTAGGTTGAATATAGATTGATGATATTTGACAGATCGTGGCAACCTGATATGTGGTTGACTGTACACTACTCGTAAACAAAACAAAGCACGGAACCCCAAAATGCTCTGTTGTGTCAATGCTACACCGTTTTTTCACTTAAATCCTTACATTTATCTTCAACCCTTTCCCGGCTGTCGCTGAGAAGCTGCAAGGGACGAATCGCGGAGACGTCTCCTCACACTGACACAGTTAGTCTAGTAAAGAACTAACACGAGAAAAAAATAACCCTTAGGGAAATTATATTTTACCTTGCTGACGTTCATCATCATCATCATCAGCAACCCACGGTCGTCCACAGCTGGACATATGTCTCCCCTAATGCACGCCACCGCTCCCGATTTTCGGCCACTCTCATCCAGCCCACTCCAGCCAGCCTTCGAATGTCGTCAACCCATCTTGTAGCAGGGCGTCCAACACTACGTTTGCCGAGTCGCGGTCTCCACTCAAGGACTTTATTCATATTTGACTATATTGCTGACGTTACATACCTACATTAGTTCAAAAACATTTTAAACGGATATAACATAATATATAAGTAATTATCTGACTAATATTAAAAACGTGAAAGTTTGTGTGGATGTATGTCGTGGCCGTATACTTAGTAGGTAGTAGATTTCTCTGTGTGATTCTGATTAAGTGTGAGCAAATCTGCGGTATGACCACGACAAAGTATATTCATGTTTATCTATTAAGTTGCTATTTCAGGCAAAAACTGCTTTTGAATTTACAAACCAATCGTAATAGATTAGGTCTTTGTTACCATTTAGAAAATGGCTTTTTAGAAAAATCTGCGCTTTTTTTATGTTAAATCCATTAAAATACGAATGTAAATACTAAGCTGGCTTATTGGTCGTTTTAATGAGAATTCAAACTTTTCAACGATGAAAATGTTTACCATAACACCCTGTATAACACCATCATACAAAGCATACCACAAGCAATAATCCATCTACGTAATTGGCTGTCATTTATTCACCAGCAACAATCTGTAATCCTGTAGCGACAATTCATTTCATAATTAAGTGACGGCAAAATGAGAGTGATATAGACAAGGATTACTCAATTACACAACGTAATAACGTGATTTGACTAACATGAAATGCAGTAACAATGTATTATGTAATGAAGTTGTTTATTTCTAACAGCATGGATCATTAGTCGACGGTGACGGGAAATATGAAGAGGAAACCTGCGCGTTTTGGATACATTTTGAAATGTGTAACCATGATTTCGCCACTCATATCTCTGCCGCACCATTAAAAATGGAACTCGGTGCCGTTTTTTTTTTATGTAGTCGGTAACAGGCGAGCAGGCGGATCACCTGATGGTAAGCAATTGCCGCCGCCCATGGACACTTGCAATACCAGTGGAGTTACAAGTGCGCTTCCACCTTTTATCCCCTTCCCCCGAGTGGGCCTCCGGTACCCTCACTCACTCGGCGAAACACAGCACAGGAGTTGCTTCACGACGGTTTTCTGTGAGGCAGTGATATCACTCCGGTCGAGCCGGCCCATTCATGCCGCGTGGCTCTCCCACAGTGTTTCTTCTTGCCTACAATATGGTCTCTTTCAATCGAAGCGTAAAGAAGCATCTCGCGGGTCAGTAGGTATGGCAGTGCCAATCGATGTGATTTCGTGCCGTTGCATCCATTGTAACTGCAAAGTGGGCTCTCTTTTTGCTTGAAAATAAATGATTCCGTTGGTTTGATTCGTTTGTTCGTTTATTCGTATTTTTAATTGTGGGAGAGCCACGCTTCGGCATGAATGGGCCGGCTCGACCGGAGTGATACCACTGCCTCACAGAAAACCGGCGTGAAGCAGCCCCTGTGCTGTGTTTCGCCGAGTGAGTGAGGGTACCGGAGGCCCACCCGGGGGGGAAGGGGATAAAAGGTTGGCAGCGTACTTGTAACTCTACTGGTGTTGCAGGTGTCCATGAGCGGCGGCATTGCTTACCATCAGGTGATCCGCCTGCTCGTCTGCTACCTATCACATAAAAAAAAAAGGTTGCGATGATCAGATGACAGTAACCTTATTTTAATCTCTGTTCGAATTCTACTGAACATAAAGCATGCTCACTTCATTTGAGTAGACCCATTTCGAAGAGTACCTCTCCCGCGGTCGATGACTTATCGGATGGTAAAATCGTTTGTTTGTTCTAAAAAAACTAATTCCATTAACCACTATCAAACGCGAACCTTGGGGGAAACAGCCTAAAGTGAGGAGAGTCCGTAATTAAATTTGAAAGCCTTTCGACTATGTTGCCAGTATTAAATCCGCCTGTCACATTGTCTGGGCCGCTGAAACGCGATGCATTATGCACAGTATTAAAATATTAAAGAATCTAGTAATGGCTGCGGCTGGGCGGGCTCACTGCCAACTGGTTTCCACACACTTCGCCGTTTTAAACCCGTCTCCATAGATGTAGGTTAACGTCGGAACGTTTATGGCCAATTCAATGCCTTTCTTGATGCGGCTCTGAGAATATGGACAAATTCGGGAAGTAGTCGTCTTTATTGTGGAATGGACTATACCTGCTGTTTTGGTCAGCCACAAAGAATTATACACTACACAATATATAGAATAATATAGAAAATCACGCGCACACACACACTCACAAATAAACACGAGTGTAAGTGTGTGTACACTCACGCATACATACAACACATACTCATACATACACACACAAACACATACACACAAACTAACACATACAAACACATACACTCATACACGTAGGTAACCGCAAACACACGTCACAAAATACTTAATAGTACCTACACTTAATCTTTAAAAATATCTTAATCAGCTAAAAATACTTTTTATACTTATAAAAACATATAACACACGTCAGCTATGTAAATACTTAGACTATAAACCGTTGTTTGTTAAATAAATAAGTAAATAATAATAAAGAACTACCTGTTAGTTAGCATACACACATTATTCTTTAGTTTATAACATGTTTAATTTTAACATTGCCTTAAATTCAATATGTTTTCATCCAATTATCTAAAAAGGAATTTTAAATAACATTCATAATTAATTTCATGCTTACCTACTGTACCTTAAAATTCCATGCTCTTTGCTGCCTCATATGTTTTTAATACACGTATATTATGAATGAAGATGTGGTTTCACATTAATTTAACTGAGTGCTCACCCCGTCTGCGTATGAGCGATATGACGTCTGGTACAAAATTCCACCTATGTCATGATTAATTTTGCATATATTCGGGCCCAGTTTCTTTTGACAAAATTGGAAAGTACTCGATTTTTAGTAGGAAATTTGAGACTGAGTGTACATAATCAAATTGCTTTTATGATTCCACAAAATTGCGAGTTCTTTTCGTGTATTTTTTAGCAGTCGTATTTTTTAGATAAATATGAGGAGATGAGCATATTAAGTTAAGTAGCACACATTTTTTTAGCTTTCAAGAAAATCTAAATTGTAATTATTTTTATGAATACCTAAGCATAGGTACTTGAATCATGCATTCTACTCGTAGAAGCTAATTTACGTTTATTGCTGAAAACTAGATAATACATTATTTATCTGTAAAGAAACCGGTTTTATGTGATCTTTTCCAGTATGATGCTTATCCATAATATATTTATTACCGACTTTATTCCCGGGTCGAGCCAAAGTATGATTCGAATTTTTCGAACAAAGCTCGGGTTTGTGATCACCAATCCGCATAAGTCAAGCGTGGTGATTAAGCCTAATCCCATCTTAATACCTATGACTTGATTTCAATTTTGATTGGGACCCTAACAGATACTTTTCACTATACTCACTTCGCTTCGGGACCGTAATTCAGAAGTGAACCAATAGATGGCGCTGTGTCCAATTACATCGCGCAAGCCTTGTCGTTGTTTATAGAAGTTATCTCTTTATAAATAGTACTAGCTTTTGCCCGCGACTTCGTTCGCGTGGACTTCAGGTTCGTAGAAACCTCAAAAATAACACATAGGCTAAAGCCTATGTGTTATTTTGATGTATAAGCTATATTGTGGTAAAGTTTCATGCAAATCCATTCAGTAGTTTTTACGTGAAAGCGTAACAAACATCCATACATCCATACAAACTTTCGCCTTTATAATAGTAGTAGGATAGATATAGATGTTAACGTCGCACAATTACGCAAACAAGTGTTTCCGACAAACAAGTTAAAAACGTTATTTTGAACAACACAGAGTGTGGTAAATCGCTGAAAATTTATGTTATTTAAGTTAAAAACACGAATTTAATTCCGCAATGCGGTGTACGAGTTGCGTGGTCACTAATGTAGGCGATCCCCGTGTTTGAATATTTTAGTACGCGCCGCTCGGTAGTTTGATTTATTTAAAGTAATATTATCAAAAAATCTCGTTAGCTTATTCCGCCATTATAACTGGAATTTTCAGTGTATGCCATTTGTTGGTGCAAATTAATTTAGGTTGGGCATTTTGCTATAAAAATATAACTGTACCCGATTATTACACGATGTTTTAAAAATGCACTATTTAGGACATCAAATGCCCCTTGCATAAATTTTTGGGACTGACTCGGTGCAGTGTGTAGTGGGTCATACACTTTAAAGCGACGATTGCATTTGGAGTTCCGCGCTTGATCCCTGGGTCGGGCCAAAATTTGTACTTGAGATTTTCTGCTCAGAAATTCTCAGTCAGCTCGAAATCTGGAAGTATACGGACTTCTATCCCCGAGTATGGTATGGTAGCCCCATTCGTTTTGGCATACACAATTACGCATGATTTTGTGTTTTTTAAATTTTTGAAAGTGTTATTTTTTTATTTTGACAGCTTATATGTAATTCTGTTGTTGTATTGTGCATGTACAGTCGAATTCAAAAATATGTATACTCTTTAGGACCTTGTCACAGAACATGTACCTATAAGAAAACGACTTCCACTTTCTTATAAATATGTATTGTGACAAGGTCCTAAATACACACACTTACATATTTTTGAACTCGACTGTACCCATTATTATAAGGCGTTACCGAAAATCTAGCTTGAAAACCAGCGGTGCAGCAGTTGCTCTCGGCGGCTACAGCATGCCGAGACTTAATTTGCAACTTTTCTGTTTCTTTCTTTTCTTTTTGATGTATTCTATGTGTAAATATTGTCGTCAATAAATGTTTTTATACTCTCACACTGAGATCTGAGATGACTCTTTAGGAGGTTCGAGTCTCATACACCACTAAAGACACTTTGACTACCATCTGCTTTTGCTGGGATGTAAAAAGTAATATCTTTCAAGACAAGACTAGAAGTAAGGATTCTCCATTAACTGATATTTTGTTAAACCTAGATAATTAAATTATGAAAAATTGGCCCTTCTAAATGGGAATGTAACTAGCATGACTCTATATCAAAACGTACTTCATACAGAGTGCCAATTGAATGATGATTGTATATCAAACGTGTGTAAGCAGCAAGGTATGGCATCAATCACCGAAATTGCCCCTTATTACCACCACCGAGCGTATAATTTACAAAAACTATGGTCCCCGTATAAAACTAGGCACCGATTATTTAAACTCACGCTACAACAATGGCGATCAAGGTAAATCTAAATTTATTGAACCACGGAAGTTGTAATGACCTGGAAAATCGGGTCACTTAGTCAAACTATAATGAATGACCCAATTTCGGTTTTCAATAGCAGTAGTAGTAGGTAGACCTTTTTTTTTTTGTTGACGCTGGGAAATGCCGCTGACCCGAAGTGGGCCAACGTGGTCTTGCGACTCCTTATGCATACCCTCCTGCCGGGGGGCAGGCGGGTTATGTCGGGCTCTCCTCCGGGTGGGACCGGAGGCATACCAACTAAACCCCAGCGACGCTCCCGCATCGCCTGAGTAGGGGAGAAGACATGGTAGGTAGACCTAGCATACAATTAAGATATAAGTACCTACCTACAAAGTTTGTGAAATTTATTAATATACAGCTGTGAAGCGAAAATTATCTTCTTTCTAATTATGTAGGTTTATATCATTTTAAGAGAACTGTAGTATGTAAGTTTTTATGGAAAGAATATTTTGATGCTGACAATTTTAGGTAGCAGAGAGCAAACCTACTAGGGTTTAAAGATATTTAATATTATTAAATCTACTAGCTCTCTGTAGCGCTACCATGAGTTGACATCTAAAACTGACATAACGTAAACTATTGTTCTGTCTCTTTCAAATGCATCACAATGAAAGAGACAAAGCGATAGTTTTCGATAGCGATGATAGTATTTCAAACTCATGGTAGTGCTACTGCTACTATTTGCGACGTCAAGATGGGGTGGGTAATTCTCATAAAATTGTCAGCATCGAGATATTTTTCAAACCCATATACCTAGCTACGGAATTGGCATCAGAATCTAAAAAAAATGTCAAACTTAGTCTTATTCTGTTTAAAATATTTTTTAAAGGTGTAACTAGTGTAAATTACAGAGTAATAATGGATGGATCAGAAATTGTCGATATCTGGAAGTTGACGGTCTTACCACGCATCTTGACCCTTGATTCAGAAATGAACCAATAGATGGCGCCGCAATAAATTACATCGCGCAAGCGTTTCGTGTTTTCGGTTTACCTATAAGCCTTGTCGTTGTCTATAGAAGTTATCTCTTTTTAAATAGTATAGAAGATATAGATTTGTTTGTTACTATACTTTCTGCCAGTTTCACGCAAAATATTTTCGGTAAAAAAACCTTTACCAGCCTTAAAAGCTAGGCTAGGCTCAAATAATATCAAGCAAATTGTCTCTCAAGGTTTTATTTGGATGTAAAAAGGCTCATGCCATTTTTATTATGAATCTCCTTCATAAACCGAGGATTTTCTTCGAAAATGGCAGCATCATCATTTCAGTTCTCGTTTGTTTTTAATTTAATCTAACTCTACGTTACTTACTTAATCAAATTCTTGATAAGACTTTTATCTTCACTCATGTCAAATATTCAAATGAAGAACTTTAAGCTGTTTTGAACAAAAGAAAAATAAAGTAGCCAATATAGGTATTGTCCCACTGCCGGGAAAAAGCCTTTATCGTAGAAATCAAGTCATTGCTACTACGATGGGATTAGGCTTAATCACCACGCTTGCCTAATGCGGATTGGTGATCACAAACCCGAGTTACGAGTGTATTCAAAAAATTCAAAACACACTTTGGTCGACCCGGGAATCTAACCCGGGACCCCGAGATCACGGCCCGGTACTTAAACCATTAGACCATCGGGGCTTTAAGTAAATATTTTGCCCTATTTTTAATAGACATTACGACTATCCATACCTAAAATAATGAGCGTTAAAATCAAAATGACATCTGGAAGTGTGGCAGATAAGCTATTTTTATTTTCTTAGTATAATGTCGTGTCTCTCTAATCATTGACATTGGCAGAATCAACGCGCTTCAAAACGCGCGGGTTCAAGTCCATAAAAAAAGAAAAAGAATGCTAGTTAACGCAGTTGACTCTAATTTTAACTTTCAATAAACTTACATTGCACTGTTATTCATGCCATTCCAGCCACCCTTAAACACCGAACAACAGAGCATTTTCCAGTACAAACGACAAAGTTGCGACCTGACTTGTTTCCAACTTGTGCTGAGTTATGATTTAGAACTGTGCAACCCGACTATGGATATGATACATGGCACATATTCCTACCTCCGGTATTCCTAAGGGCAATACACAAACGTTATTTATGTTGCGCCGTAAAAATATAACAGTATTGTTGTTATGTTTCCTAATTCAGACATATTGCCTTATTGTTGTATGTACTCGTATGCTTACTACTGCTTTTTTATATCAAATTAGGTTTAAGTAATGAAATGCGTGTGTATTGCCAGTGATGACATACGGAACTGAAACGTGGCCGCTTACAATGGACCGCTTAAGGAGGCTCAAAGTCACTCAGAGGGCAATGGAGAGGGCTATGCTCGGAATCTCCTTGCGTGATCGTGTCAGAAATGATGAGATCTGCAGGAGATCTAAGGCCACGGACATAGCCCAAAGAATTGCGTGGCTGAACTGGCAATGGGCAGGGCACATTGCGAGGAGAACAGACGGCCGTTGAGGTGGAAAGGTCCTTGAGTGGAGGCCACGCGCAGGAGGCCGAAGCCGTGGCAGGCCTCCCACCAGGTGGACCGATGATCTGGTGAAGGTCGCGGGAGTCCATTGGATGCGGGTGGCACAGGACCGATCTGTGTGGAGAACTTTGGGGGAGGCCTATGTCCAGCAGTGGACGTCTATTGGCTGAAATGATGATGATGAATGAAATGGCCCGCCAACACTCATAGTTTTGGGTTGTGAAGGCTTTCGCGAAGCAGTTTAACCGTGGGATAGCCCCGCTTCGGCATAAATGGGCCGGCTCCGACCGGAGTGATACCAAGGCCTTGTCGAAAACGGGCGTAAAGCAGTGCCTGCACTATGTTTCGTCAAGTGAGTGAGAGTACCGGACACCCAATCGGGGGGAAAGGGGGTTACAAGGATGCCAGAGCGCATTTGTGGCTCCACTGGTGTTGTGGGTGTCTATGGGCAGCGGTAATCGCTTACCATTGGGTGATTGACTGCTCGTCTGCCACCTATCACATAAAAATAAGTAGGTACCTATCGATAGAGAGACTAAGTAGACTCCTTGTGCGTCCATACATTACATGACGCCTGGGCAGAGCATCTCAGCTTGAGTTTAGCTTGTACTCAACTCGCCTAGCATAGACTCACCTTTAGAAACGGAATGTTGCAAGGCGAGCCTCAAACATACGTAGACTTTGCATTTCAAACTGAGTGCATGCACTAACTTGCGAACTAAACCTAACTGTAACCTAAATCTAATCTAAAATAATAAGCCAAAAAACCCCGCGTTGTAATCATTATTCTCATAACCTCTTATACGTTGACCTGACTCCGTACTAAGTAGGTTAGCAGTTGTGTTACAGATCATCATCAGCAACCCACGCTCGTCCACTGCTGGACATAGGTCTCCCCCAATGCACGCCACCGCTCCCGATTTTCGGCCACTCTCATCCAGCTCACTCCAGCCAGCCTTCGAATGTCGTCATCCCATCTTGTAGCAGGGCGTCCAACACTACGTTTGCCGAGTCGCGGTCTCCACTCAAGGACTTTATGGCTCCAACGGTTGTCAGTTCTGCGGCTAATGTGACCAGCCCACTGCCACTTCAGTTTGCTAATTCGGTGGGCTATGTCACAGATATGGTGGGATACGGTGGGATATGGTGTTACAGATATCAGATAACAATAAACTTATATAAAATGCTTAAATACAGTAATTACACCCAGACACTGAACAAACACAAAAATTCATCACACGAATGTTTGTCCAGGGGTATCCTAACTCACGACATTTGGCGTATGAGGCAAGCCACTATCAAAAGCGCCATCCGGCCAGTCAGATATCGCTGAAAGGACGAAGCTGCTTAGGACCTAAAAGCACTAAACGTGTAAGATTGGGCAGAATTGGCTCAGGACCAAATAAACTTTGACGTCAGAGGCCAAGACCCTCTTTGGATTCGGTGAAACAGCATAGCAAGTAGATAGTTAACAAAAAAAAAAGAAGTAGCAGTCACAATCCCATTTATCACTGCAACAACTTTGAAGTCAATTTAAAAAATTATCATCGCATTCTGAGTAAATGCCATTTTGTAATACTTTTAACAGCCGTAAGCAAGCTCGTTCGAGCTAGTTTATTGCTCAGACCTCGTAAAACGGGGTTCGATTCCCGACCCTGAACAAAGTCATAAAATTGCGATAAACATTTACTATAAAATCTAGATCTAGTTTGCCTAAGTCCGAACCGATACGCGTAAACTAAATTTGTTTGAATTTGATTGTCTTTATAATTAAAGAGAGAAACTTGTAAATTACGGGTCCCGACGGTTTTAATTTCTACTAAGATACACTTTAATGATATAAACAAATAAATTCACACGTCATTTTGTACATTGACTTAACTCCGTACTAAGTAGCGCTACAGATATCAGACCACAGAGGAAATACAAATACAATACTTAAATACATAATAATATACCCAGACACTGAACAAACACAAGTGTTCACCTTTGGCGCAACAGGGGCAGGGTCACTATCAAATCAAAGTTATTTTTAGTTTTCTAGTTAATGTCAATAATAATAATAAATGTTAGGAGAGGTATTCCTGCAGTCTTAGAAATCATAATTGCATAAGTACCAATATTCTGCATTCTCTAATGATAAATAAACATATGCTTTTTTATAGTGAGGGCAATCAAGATGACCTCACTCCGCCTGATTGTAAGCGGCCGTGAGATCCAAATATGAGGTTGACAGGCACAAAAGAACTTATTACCTATTGAGTCTGTCATCCTCACTCTGAAGGCCTGCTGAGATGCCGCTTCAGCTTATAGGTTAGGTATGCTTATAGGTCATTTTCTGTCCTCGATTTTTTAAATTCTCTCTACTTGCTGAGGTAATAAAATCTTCAACCAGCTTCAGATACATAAAAGTGAATTGCAAAAATAGTAGGTTAGTGAATATTGCACTTAAAAAATTCCTCGGAGGGTTCAGGTGGGACATGAACCTTCCGCAAACCGGGCAGATATGCTATCCACTTTACACCATCCGAGCCAAGGGGCTAAGCCGACGAATTTCGTAAGTGCTTAACTCGCCATGAGCTGACGATAGTCTCATCAATATTGTAGGTATACTATACAATATCCAGTGGAAACATTATTACAAATATTTGACCACTAGTTAAGATGAAACTGCTAAACGAATATTTTTTTATTTTTGGTATAGCAATTCTTTGCAATTTATTCTTAAGTAAATATTGCACTTAAAAAACCCTCCACCTGAACCCTCCGAGGAATTTTTTAAGTGCAATATTTACTTAAGAATAAATTGCAAAGAATTGCTATACCAAAAATAAAAAATTATTAGTAGGTTAGTGACCAAATTCTCATGCATCTGTTGAACGAGGCCCGTGAATAGAGCAAAGCAACAAAAAGGGCCGCCCTTCAGACACGCCATGAATAGTGATGGCCACTGTCAATATTTATGAGCGAAGTTTTACATCGCCTGGGATGACCCGCAGTTTTTACACATACAACTGGCATAGTAACGAGCGGTGGCTGCTCAGTGAATAAAGATAGTGTTAGGATAGGTGACGTCAACGTAGCAACTACAGCCTCGATGGCGTTATGGCTAAGGTGTTCGCCCGAAGCGCGAAAGGTCCCGACATTTTCTAAGTTTTCTTGGGTCTGTGGATTCTGGGTTGTCGCCCCAGTTAATTATCGTCATCCGGTACCCATTGCTCTAGTTTGAGATCTGGGTATCTATTTTTTAATCACTCGTGTGACATAGCGTTGTCGCAAACGACGTATGTCATATTCGTTTTCTAAGTCGCATGACATTTAAATCTATTTTGACGTTTAATCTATCACGCGCTTAGTGCCAAAAATGCTGAATTTCGTATGTCGAACGAAAGTCAGTAGAAAACGTGCGCTCGACTAGCGACCAGTGAATCAAAAAAGATACCCAGGTTGATTGGTGTGATTGTCTGGCGCATTAAACCACCTCCCACGCGTACGGTGATCAAGAGATTGATTCACAAAACATCACTTGTGGGAGAGCCCGCTTCAGTATGAATGGACAGCGTCTGATTTAAATGCGGTTTTCTGGTTTCCGTAGCACAAGAGAAAATCTTAGTTTGGGACCGAGCATGTACGTGATGTTGTCTCAATTTATTTTAAAGGCCAAAAAGGCTTGTCACAAAGTAATCACGTACGACATTCTGTCATTGAGCAGTGCCTATGTGTGTGTAGAATTTTCTTGCTTCTTCTCAGGAGATGGGGCAAATTAGTGTCAGGTTTTTAGCGTTGCCATCTCCAAAATACTAAGGCTTGTCCAAAAGTAGCGTCAGAGATGTTCAGTATTTACATAATGTGAGTACGATGACGAGACCTATTTAGGGCTGCCTCAGGTTTTTACGTAAAAGCATTACGTTATTAAAACTCGAGAGAGTGTTGTGCAGAAATATTTTATCCTTATTTTTTCGTATCTAGAATAAGTCACCAAATTTTTGTCCAGAGGTAGAATCTAATCCACTTCTATATAAAGAGTTAAATTATTTTATTGATTAGTTTATGGTCTATTAAGAATAATAGGCCGTAAATCACTTTTTTGGCTCAAATCAAATCAAGTGGGAACTATTTTCCCTATGTATCACTTATTAAGAATAACAAAGTAAAAACGCTAAAATGATCAGTAAATAAATATTACCGTAGGAAAGCTACGCTACAGCGTGAATGGGCCAGCTCGACCGCAGTGATACCACGGCCTTACAGAAGACAGGCGTGAAACAGCGCCTACGCTGTTTCGTAGAGTGTATGAGGGTACCGGAAACCCAGTTAGGGGGAGAGGGGGTTGAAGGTTAGCAACGCACTTGAAACACTACTGGGGTTGCGTGTGTCCATGGGTGGCGGCAACTGGGTATTTGACTAAAATTTTTTTTATGTGTTTAATCAAAAGACGCCTCAATTTAAGAAACATCGTTAAAAGAATCACTTGATTCTCGTTTGAATTGCCTGAGATATCACAACTTTAAGAGCACATATTTTGGGCAGGCCCAAAAACGCTCTATACAAATGGCTATTGAATTGTGACGTCACAACTCAAACTTCTGCGCGTCTAGTAAATTTTGTTAAGTAGCTATATCAAATGTTTGGTTTAAGTAAATGGTTTTATAAAAAAAGGTGGTGGAAAATGTACGGGTAGTTCGATGATATATTTTTTTTTTATATTTATACTTTAAAAATGGACTGCCCATGAAACTTTAAATGCTCACAAAACCGAAGTGTTGCAGGTATATATGGTAGCCAAGGCTTACCATCAGGTGATACGTCTGCTCATATGAAATAAAACATCTCTGACAACCGTCATTGTTATACTTCTATTTAAAAAAGTTAAAATGGTTAGTAAGTGAATAATCGTAGTTCCTACATTGTATATTTTGGTTCAACCCTACTGTTCAAAGTTGTGACACTTTAATCGCTTAATGGAATGATGTGGCTAAGCTTTTTTAAATGGTTTCGGGAGCAACAAAGAGTTGACAAGTAATAAATTATTGCAGAATCAGGTTTCAAATTAAGTAAAATTAATAAAATATCAGAGAACCAAAGTTATCGACATAGCTCACCGGATTAGCAAGCTGAAGTGGCAGTGGGCTGGCCATATCTGCCGCAGAACTGACAACCGTTGGGGTAAACGAGTTCTGGAGTGGAGACCGCGTCTTGGTAAACGTAGTGTAGGACGACCTCAGGCCAGATGGAGTGACGATCTGTACAAGAGGGCTGGCTGGAGCTGGATGCAAGTAGCCGAAGATCGATCAAAGTGGCGAGCATCTGGAGAGGCCTATGTCCAGCAGTGGACTGCAACAGGCTGATGATGATGATGATGAATAAAATATCATTACAGTATGACTAGGCGGAGTTAGGCATAGCCAGGAAACATTGACAATGGATTAAATAATGAAAAAATAGTCAATTTTACATTACAATGTTACATTTATAATAGCATAAGAAACCCGCCTTTAATTTGTTTCGGAACTTAATCGTGTTTGAACTTAGTTCCCAACTGAATTAATAGATGGCGTTGCGTGTTGAATTCACCGCGTTTGTGTTCCGAACTTTCGGTTAACTTAAAAGTTTTGTAGCTGTTTGTGAATAGTGTACACGATGACCTTCATAGCCCAATGGATTAGATGAAGCACTTAAGCACAGCAAAATTCAAGTTTAATCCCCAATTCTCCTTTGGAATGTTTTTTCTGAATTCTCGATTGGGTATGCTGAGTGATAAGCTGCAGAGCGCTCACCAATTCAGGAATCCTATCTGAGACTATTCATGGCCGATTATTCAAAACACTATGCTAGAAATCGCAATTGTTGCGTATCAAATCTCATATAGAATAGTATAGACTTGACATATCCAGAGGTGTTTCAACGATTCGTACTTACCTATAATTTTTCACATGGAAGGCACGTTCACATCTACTGAGTAGCGCTGTGGGCAAGGAATGCAGCCTAAAGCAATTTATTCACGCAAACAAAGTCATGGACAACAGTTAGTATGAAAATAGCTACGAATGAAAGTTCTATACTAACGCAAGAAGTTGTAAAGTTCGTAGACAACTACAGACTAATTGCGCTACGAAGTTGCTACGACAAATAAGCCGCGACTACGGATAATGACTAAACAAACGTTGTTGCGGAGGCCAGAACTCACCTGGATTTATATACTTTAAAGTAACTAAGTAATACTTTGAGAAGTTTATAATTATCAATTACCATATAAAGTGTATTTTTTTATCTATCATGGAAATCGTGGTTAATGCTATGCGTGCTGTGAGGTCCACTGTCTTTATTATAGTTTTGGTGCATATTTGTTTATTTGAGTAATTTCTTGATTTATAATATTCTAACGTAGTAACTGAAAACTTTAAGTAAATAAAACATATTTTTTTGTTTAAGGAGAAATGAAGGAAGAAAATACGCGTTTCTACTCTGAAGCTTTATAAAGAATTAAGCTTTTCTTTAACCGACTTCAAAAAGGAGGAAGGGTCTCAATTCGACCCGTATGTTTTTTTTTGTATGTATGTCACTCGATTTCTCCGCCAATTATGAATAGATTTTTATGATCCTTTTTTTTGTTTGGTAGGCCATCATTCAAAGGCGGTTCCATATAAATTTAATCAAAATTGACTCAGTGGTTTTTGAAAAAAAAAAACATCAAAATCCAAAAAAAAAATTGTTCAATGGTATATATTGTGACTGTAGTTTTAAAGTCTGTTTTTTTTTCAAAAATAATTATCTTTACACAAAAATCTGTTTCATCAACAAACATTTGCGTTGGTGCGGGAATCGAACCCGCGAACCTTACTTCTCAACCGGCGCTCAAACCACAGCTAAATCGGGTCGTCAATACAATAAATATTTTGACTTTGACTTTTTAAAAATACGCAATGAGCGGTCAAAATTAAGGTTATCATTTAAGTCCATTAGAACGTTCTACATAACTATGCCAAGTACAATTTAAATTCAAGATGGACAAGATGTCGTCCTGAAATTCAAATTTCCGGGCGGAATTCTTTTCTCCTTCCGTCGAAACAGATGTTACTTAAATAACATTTTAATTTCAACTGTGGATAGAAAAAATCTTCCTCATTTCTGTTGGGGTGCTAGAAACATAGTTATTAGAGAAAGTAATCAAGTATGGGAGTAATATCTGTCGGCTACAGGCTGGCTAGGAAAACATATTTAGAAGAAAAACATATCTTGTTCTACTCTGTCAGTTAATAAAGTTGATAACGGTGGTTTTGTCGGTTTTTAATATTATTATTATTAGTCAATTTATATTTTCATTTCCGTGCAGTTTTGTAACCAATTGGCAAGGTTAAAAGGTAAATAAATAGAACTTGATAAATGCTAATTTACAAATTCAATATCGGTGGTCTTATCACTAATACCGATCTCTTTCAGACAATATTGGAGTAGAGAAATAATACAGAGGATTAACTAGGGGTAAGGCAGTGCAGATCTGTTATGTAGGTAATAAGATGATAATACATACACAGATATTTAGGTATAAAAAGTGTTATATTTATAATACCTAGGTACCATTTGAGAAAGTCTACAGACAAATGAACATTACCAGTGCAATTATGAATTAAAGTATAAATTTATGTTCTTAGTTGGCGTATTGCAGTTTCAGTTACCTGCATGCAAGTTGAAGCGTTAGCAAAACTATTAATTGCAAACAGCCCCAACTTCCCCAGGTTATTATTGTAATAGATACCTGGAGTTAGGAGTATTATTGATGTAGTGCGCAATAAAGGGCAATTAGTTTGTCTGCGCAGACGCGAACGATGGTCTTCGGGTGATATTTCATTGGTTATGTTGGAGTTGGCGTATTGTAGCATAGGATAGCCACATGTACCGATAGTAAAAGGCCTACTTTTTGGTATATCAGAAGATCAAATTACTCCTACAAAGCCCTGTGATTGCTTTCTTTTTATAATGTAACTCCACTGGTGTTGCAAGTGTCCATGGGCGGCGGCAATTGCTTACCATCAGGTGATCCGCCTGCTCGCCTGCTACCATACCCATAAAAAAAAATGTTGAAATAGGAGAGCTGATCAGAGAAGCGGATCAGAAAGTAGCTACAATAACGTTAATTAAAAAAAAAACAAGGCCGGCAACGCATCCGCACTCCTTCTGGTGTATTCGATGTCCATGGGCTGCGGTGTTCACTGACCATCAGGTGACCTGCTTACTCGTTTGCAATATTATTCAAATAATCCGTCTGTGTATAAATTTTCTGTGCCAAAAATTGAACGTACCCACTTTTTTTCTGTTGTCGATTTAATATACACGCAGTGGCCGCAACGACCCTAAATATCGGCCGCATATCCAACCCTTCTCTGCTCGTAGCGAGCATCATATTACAGGCGTTTCATTATGAAACAGCACGAAACCTGTCTTCACTCTTCTCGGAAGACGTAAATCTCACCCAACTAAAGTGACAAGCAGTTGAGCGCAGAATGCTAAAACAGATTCAAATTCGGCCACTGTTGTTGTTACTAAGAAGTTCATAACCCGTGCCCCTAACATTATCTTAGCCAACACATCGCCGTAGCAAGCGTGTTTGCAGAGTAAACTGTTCTAATGCCAGTACCATTTACTTCAGTTCAGTAACTAACAACGTTCAAGTTTCATACATTGGGTTCAACAAAGTTGAACATATGAGAGTTAAAGCCGAGAGTTGGCTCTAACTTGAGGTCTTCTCAGAATAGTGATGCAGCTTGACTCGAGTGAACTCGGACAGAACCACGAAGTTATTGCTCCAATTTGACTCGAGTGACATCGAATACAACCACGAAGTAATTGATCAGAAGATGTCATTCTTCGATCGATTCGGCAGTGGCGAACGATGTTGACAACCAGCCAGGTATGATGATACAAGTATAATTGTAAGTACAAGTGGCGCCCTCCACTAATTTCTTTTCTCCAGTCCAGTCTTGGTTAGGTAATCAATTAGGCTGAAGATCGACGATAGGGCAGCCGTGGCGTAAAATTGAGAAGAATGGCGACTTGTTATGTCAGAGGCCAAGATTCACTACGGATCGCTTAGTTATCAGAGTAAGTAAGTAACAATTTTCTTAATCACGATAATACCTAGCGGTTTAGATCCAAACTCAAACGCATCACTATCGCAGGCCAGCGTTGATGTCGACAAAAGTTATTAACGTTGTTATTGAGACAAATTTGCTCGAGTTCCAAAGTAACATTAGGTACACAAGTTTTGATCTTTTGGCTGCGGGTTTGTTCAGTTAGACGCATTCTCTTAGGGTTTTGTTCTATTGTAAGTTGTGGGATCGAGTGAAGTTGGAAGTTTTCGTTAAAAAATTTTTTTAAGCCTGATTCTAATAATCTTTATCCGAGATAAAGTCTATGGTGTAACTTTCACAACATGAGGCATTTTCATTGTATTATTATCGTACCATAGATTTTTTTTGTATAAAAATTGGTTTAAAATCGATCCTAAGTCGTATAGGCTAACTTCTAGGATTCCGGAGCCAAATGGCAAAAAACGATTCCCTAATAGATTTTTCATGTTTGTCTGACTGTCTTGCTGTCCGTATCTTTTTTCAAACTTAAAGTCTACAAACATCAGCTCGGTAATTTAATAAATTTTATCGTCCCAATTCTCTTTGAGTACCCAGATAACATTAAAAATACACAACACATCGCCATTTCCTAAGTAGGCACACGTCCGTCCCCGTATATGCTTAACGCAGAATCTATCAACATTTGCATCACGTTTCCAATATGTCGAGAGTCGGTGTTATTCGGTTCATAAATTCTGCGCCTGAGTAATAGAGTCGCCTGCGTGTCAGCTTTGTTGACAGCATATATTATGTGGGTTGGCTCTGATACACTACTACCACAGTGGAATTATTACAAGCGATTGTGGCTCAGTGGATGAGAACGCGATTTCCAAACAGGAGTTGCTTCAAATCTACACCTCCCCTAATTTTCAAATCTATGTGCGTATTTATACAAGGAGGGAAAACATCGTGAGGAAAAGTTTTTAAAACGTAACCTTGATACAATTGTGGGAGAGCTATGCTTCGGCATGAATAGGCCGGCTCGACTGGAGTGATACCACTGCCTCACAAAAAACCGTCGTGAAGCAGCTCCTGTGCTGTGTTTCGCCGAGTGAGTGAGGGTACCGGAGGCCCATCGGGGGGAAGGGGATAAAAGGTGAGCACCGCACTTGTGACTCCAATGGTGTTGCATGTGTCCATGGACGGCGGCAATTGCTTACCATCAGGTAATCCGCCTGCTCGTCTGCTACCTATCACATATAAAAAAAAATACAGTTAGACAGGTTGGACTGGCTCCCCTGTTAACGAGTTGCGAAGGTCAGACGGCAGTCTTCATTGTAATTACCAGCTCTCCAAACCCTGGATCATGGTTTAAGCGTACCCATAAGCGTTAACTATGGTGTTCACTTACCATCGGGTGACTCGCTTGCTAGTTTGTCTTCCTATATTATAAATAAAAGAACTATGTAACTCTGAACACTCAATGCCGAGGTCTACCTCAGCGTTGAATCCACACCAACTGGTAATTTAATTGCAGAAACGATATTATAATAACCTAATAACTAGTGTTGTTCTTACTAGTTCACTCGGAGTTTACGAAAATGAGTGAGCGGACGCCTTTCGACTAACAGATTATTGTGCGCGCTTGTTACTGACAACAGCCGTAGACGCACTGCGTAATGGTTTTGGTGTACCATTGCCCGAATATTTCCAACACACTTTTTAGCTTTATGAGCTCCTTAAACATGAAAAGCTTCATATTATAAGGTACCCGCGAGCGGCGATAATCTTACCATCAGATGATCCGTCCGTATAAGACCTGCGTGAAGCAGTGCTTTCACTGTGTTTTGTCTAGTGAGTGAGAAGGGTACTAGAAGCCCAGTCAAGGGGAAAGGTTAAGGCGCACTTAAAATTCCACTGGTGTTTGGGGTACCTATAGGTGTGTCAATGGCTTACCATCAGGTTATCCGTCTGCTCAGTCTGTCACCTTTACAGAAAAAAATCCTTTCAAATGTTATCTGCTGCAAGTATTACCTCTGTGGCACCTGCATTAGTGAGAATTTCACGATCCCAAGATTTATGTCGCAGGGCTACTGCAGCTGCCACGGTATAACAAAGCACGCAGTTATTTTCCTTTACATGTATGCTTAGCTTAACATTCTCTGATTGAACAGAACAGTCTCTAATAAGGACGTCACTTGAGCTCTCAAATATCACTTGCGTTTGTTACCGATTCATGTTGACTAAGTAATTGTCCTGTTAGTTGCCGTAAAGAAGGTAGCTCTATGTTTTCTTAATTGATTGAGGATACCTGTGATCCTAATGAGCAGTTTAAAGTTTAGTAAGTAGATGTCATAGATACCCGTTTGTAAGAGGTATCACTGTCTTATCGGTAAATGAACCGTCCTTTGTCAAATAAAAATGGATTTCTCGATAGTGAAACAGGATAATTTCACGATAGTAAAAAAGGGAATGAAACGAACTAGTTTGAGTGAACTGGTATTATTTGAAATACTCATCTAGGAAGTAGGTAACCAGTCTGTTTGCGATGACATACAAGTGTTATTGGGTAGCTATGATGTATGAAGCCATGGCAGAATTAACCTGCGTCATGTAAGCTTCACATATGACTGATATATTGGAGAGGAATGGAAGGGTATAAGGCGACGGGTGAGACACACTAGCGATACGAATTGATATAAATTGTTAGCTACTAAATTGAATATTTTTAACAATTTTCAAGCTATCGGCAAACAAGCTTAGTAGGTAAACGGCTTAAGTATACTTTTTATATGAAATGTGCAATGAAACTTGAAATTTTGATTTACACTTAAACTGGCCGGACTTGCACTCACGACACGTGAATCAATAAGTTGAGTGCAAAGAGAAAAAAAGTTATATTTATTTATTTATATTATTTTATTATATTTATTTAGTTATATTATTAGTGCGCCTTACCCATCGCCTTAAGGGGCTATACGACTGAAACTAGTGCCGCCAACCTTTTTACACTGATTGTGGCGAAAATATGATATTTTTGAAGAAAATAAAACATTACAGACTTAGATCCTAGTAAATTGGATTTTTCAAGATGCAAAACCATATTTCTAACACGCGACAAGTAACAATTATTACTAAAAACGGCCACTTTTAGAAATAATTGACATTATTGTTACTTGTCGCGTGTTTTATATATTGTATTGCATCTTGAAAAATTCAATTTACTTTTATCTTAGTCTGTAATATTTTGCTTTCTTAAAAAATATCGTATTTTCGCCACAATCAGTGTAAATAGGTTGGCGGCGCTAGTTTCATTCGTATAGCCCCTTAAACGTAACCGTGACACGGTAATTATGTAATCAAGCACCTCTGGATATTTCAAGTCTACATGCATATTTCTACGATCAGCTAGACGTTGAGGGAAAACATCGTGAGGAAACCTGCACGTTTCAAATAGTTTCCGAACCTTAGTTGGTCTTATTCTCTTGTTAAAGGGTTTGCAATTGTAAGAATCTCCAAATCCTAAGCGTACCTCAGGTAAAACCGGGAATTAAACCTACGTATCACATAAAAAAAAATTAAACGATGATTATTATATTAATGTATAAAATATAGAAATATCTCGTATTCATATTATTAGTAGGTATGTATTTATTATTTTTATTAACTTGTAACCTACTTAACAGATCTGTAATTCCTTAGCCCTTGTAAATTCGCTATATTTAGTTAGGTACCTATCCCAAGGTTGTCTGGAAGAGACCACTATTAGCAAGAAGACCACCGAGAATATATATAGTATATATATATAATATGACTATAGCTTACGTTCTGTAACTTTATGTAATAAAAAGTATCTATCTGTCTACATGCTAAGACAAGAGAGAGACTTCATCGCTCACAAAGCAGATTACGTTGTTTCCTGTTCCACATTTCCCCAAAAATTACCTGTACCAAGCCACCTAATCGAAAAATTCCATTTTCGCCCAATGTCCTTTATAATTTCCCAGCAGCCTTCCCTGTACGTGCGACGTTCGGAATCTAATTGCCGCGCGTCTGCCCCTCTGTTGACGTCAGCTCTTTTTGCTCCGCCGCCATGCGTTGCTTTTTAATTGCTTTCGAGGTTACTCTAACCGGTTCCAGCCTTTTTACAGTTTTTTTCTCATCACTCTAGATTAGAATGAAGCGTGGATGTAAAATACTTTTTTAATTTTATTGAAAATGATGGCCGCTAAGTGGATGAGGTTTTTTTTTGCGTTGGGCGAACGCCGCCAGCCCAATGTACAACGGACTGCAGGCCTAACAACTAAACCCCCAACGATTAATACGGGCGTCTACTAAATGAGAGGTTAAACAAATCCGTTTATAGGTATATCATCATCATTTCAGCCAATAGACGCCCTTTGCTAGACATAGCCTCTCCCAATGTTTTCACACATATCGGTCCTATGCCGCATGCATCCAACCAATTCCTGCGACCTTTACTAATTATACCTGAATACAAAATTCCGGCTTAAGTCCAAGCATGCAATTGGTATCAGCTTTAAAAAGCCTATGGGTATTCTCGTACAATGAAATAATTGTGGTGTAGCTTTCGCAATCCTTAAGCAGAAGAACCAGATAAATCAGAAAACACAGAAATCTTTATCATCATAATCAGTAGTCCAATGATGTTTTTGGTTGGTGCACTACAACATGAGAGGCCTATGTCTCCATAGGCCTATCTATGTCTACATAGGCCTCACTTAATATTTGCCAATCCGATCAATCTTGGCTACTGGCGTCCAACTCCAGATAGCCAACCTGCGCAAATACCTAGTCATAAAGTCAGTACTCCTGAGCTATTTTCACAAACGATAAGTTTATTTTCTGCTTTATGCAGCTTGAAGTTTTATATTGGCTTAATAGTGCAGTGCCTGACCATAGAGCATCGGCTTAAGTCATATATTTTGGGCTCAACGCGTCGCCGCAGTCTACGGAGGATGAAATTAATTTCGGCACAAAAGCAAGCATGCCACCCAGTTTGTGTGAGAGAGCGTAATATAATAATTAATTAGTGGTACGCCATTAACAAGGCCACACTAGTAATAAAATATAACTACATTATTATTTACCTCAATATGAATTTATTTTCAGATGATATTTTAAATGTGCTATTTATTTTATCCATTTTAATTACAATCGTGTAATTTTTAGATTTTCGCGTTGCATCGCATCATAATAATAAACGAAATAATATTAATGTACTTACTTAACAATAAACTCCGCCTTAATTCCCGTTTTAATACTTTATAGTTATAAACGTGTATACTAAAATTTAAAAATAACATGCTCACTGTAATATCATGTTTAATTAAACTTAGGCATAATGTGAAAACAAAATTCACTATGATTTTACAGTCAAATGCCAACTTAAAATTTTTAATAAGTACTTTTATAGAAATAGTAAAAAATGTATAAGTAATCTGGCTTAAGGCAATCTGCGTGATCTAATACTTGTGTATTATAAAGATTTTATAAGAACGACTTCTACTTTCTTATACATTATATATTGTGACAAGGTCCTAAAGTGTATACATATTTTTGGAATTGACTGTACATACTCGTAAACCTAAGTAAACGAGTGCAACTCACACCTGTCTAATTTTAATTACATATTTTTTCAAAAAGCTTTCAGCTAATTGATCAATTAGCTGAAATCTTACTAATTACTTATCAATTAGCTGAAATCTTAAATCTTAATCTAGCTTTATCTTATCGGTACTTTACTCACGAAGCAAATAACGATGTAACTCCAACGAGTATGAGGACGGGCAGACCATTATACGGGAGATTGAACAACTTAAGACCAAACAAAAAAAGAAAAAATTAAGGCGAAGACTTTACGTCGAAGCATAGGCTTTCGACGCAAAGTTTGAAAAAGTGCTTATAAATATCCAATGAAGAAAGAAAAGTGGACTTAAAGTTGAGCGGATTAAGGGCCTGCTTTAATGCAGTTGAAATTCTATCGACTTGTGGTTTCGTTTCTTTTCAAGTATCTAAAATAGGATAGTTTACAAATTGTTTGAAAACTGAAAGCTGTATTAACAACTAATATAATAAAGAAGAAAGTTCTGGAAAAAAAATGGGTTTTCGGACTTTTCCAACAAATAAACTAGAAAACTACTTTTTTTGATTTTAAAATGATTTCGAAAGTAGAATTTAAATTGTAACGTAGACTACACTACGTGAAAACGTTAACTAGACCACTTCGGACTATGAAATATACCTAGAAATTGTTAGGTAAATAACTGCCAATTTTAAAACAATTTCACAACATTGTATAATTTCCTCAATAAGCGTATAAATAAATTAGAAAAGCAAAATACGCCCCATCATCTACAGACTTTCCTCTACCTGTCATCTGTCAACCGTCGCCTTAACGCGCCATAACGTGGCCTCTAAAATGATTCGTTTAATAAACCCAGCTGCGTGGTTTAATAAATATTCTTTAACCGCAGACGGTGTAGATGTTTCCCTAATATAATATAACCAAGGATGTTGAGCTCGGGGTTGCAATAAAGGAATCATTATCGGTACGAAGTGTTTTCAGGGATTTCCCAGGATACGAGGAGACTAGGCGGATTGTGGATTAAGCATATTTCCTATACACGCGTAGATTGCATGGATTTAATTACCGTGGTTAGTTTAATTGGTGATGAAATTAATTGAGCAAATTAGACACGGATTATGATGTTTAATTGGCGATGTGTATACAGGATGTATTAATAAACGTTTACATCCCTTTGGAACACCATTATGCATACAATCATTGTATGGAAAGTTCTTTTTTAACATAACCATCATTATAATCTCCTTCGATATCTCTTCGATCGTGTCACACCGCTATCCTATTTAATAGTAGAGTAAGGGAATAGAGAGCGCACCTGTGCTTGCGCACACACTTGTACATGTCCTGCGTACGTGGGTGATGTAATTATTATGATGCCGCCGCAGCCGAATTAGCTACAGAATCATCTACAATGGTAATTGATCCATAGTCGACTAATAGGAGTAGTTATATAATGGAAATAAAAACTCATTATACTTATTCTTTATTATGATTATTTTATAGATGCGCACTCAACTAAGCACGTGAAATTTTACGATGGCACATTTAGGATCTGGCCATACGCCAGTCTAAGCCCCGCCACATATTCATAAACACCTGAAGTTGCTAACCCCAAACGTGAAAACCTGGAATCACCTATTGAAATTGGGTTCCGTAGAGGAAAAAATAAAGTATCAGTCCATATACTGTCCCATGCACTGCAGGGCAAAGACCTCCATCATAGAAATCAAGTCACTGCTACTAAAAAAAGCAAAAAATATGAAAAAGAGAAAAAATAACTCGGGTTTGTGATCACCAATCCGCATTAGGCAAGTCGTCATCGTCCAAAAGAAATGTTATCTAAATAAGTGCCAAGTTCAATGGTGAGACTACTTGGCTATTTTTTTATAATTAGTCTAATTATTGTGAACAACTAAAAATGTCATCCAACCGCATTAATATAATTCGTGAATGAGAATTAGCCAAGTAGGTGTCACCGTTGAACTTGGCACTTATTTAGATATAATTTCTTTTGACTATGAACTCTACACACCAAGCATTTTTTTACCTTGGCTACCATTTCACATTTATGGTTTTGATGGGAAAATAATTACCAGATTCCAAAGTTATGGCTTAAAAAAAACAATATCATTGTTACCCCGATCACATACAATTTTCATTACACTACATAGGTAAATTATTAATAATCATTGATTATGTTTCTTCCTACTTTCTTGAGATGTGGCTACAAGGGTACAAATATTATAGACTTATGTTTAGGGACAAAAGGGTTATGAAAACAAAAGTAGAAGTAATAAAGGATTTTTCTCTTTATAAGAAGAACCCTAAGACGCTAAATGAAACACATACAGGCCATTACTACCTGCGATATCTAACGTTTTATCTGCTATAAAATTATTTTTACTGTGTGTATCAAAAGCATAAATTGGCTGGAAATACTCTGCCTCGATGCAAACGAAGGCTGTTTTCAGTTTAGGAAATATTTCTATCGAATCGTTATTTACCAATGGCGTATTCGGTAGTAACCTCATACGCCAAAGGTCGTGGGTTCGATGCCCACTCTAGGACAAATATTCGTGTGATGAATACTTGTGTTTGTTCTGTGTCTGGGTGTCACTCGAGCCAGCGCATTAATGCCAAAGCGTGGCTATCCAGAGGGCATAGTTGAAGCTGGTTGAATAATGTTGTACATACGTTTCCATCCCAAACCAAAATAAGCAATATGGACTAACATGGTATTGATTCAAGAAATTTCCTCGGTCCTTCCTTTCCAGAACTTGGCAGTTGTTTACATCAAAATCGACGCTGCCAGAACAAGTCGTCGATATAAATCAGTGGTAATCTTGTTTGTTGGACCGAACGGCTGTTTTTGCATCCCCAGTATTGATTACGTAAGTAAAGAGGTCAATAATAGTAAAATGTTGTGTAACGAAAGTGAATTGGAGATGATGAAAGGAAGGTATACCTAAGTATGTCTTTCTCCGATCAACTTTTGTGAATTGGCGCGAGTTCAACTAGATGCTATTTCGAAATTGTTTTCTTGTTTGGATACAGTTCTTGCAAGCTGAGAATGCTGACAACTTTAACAACAACCTACTTACATACAGACACATGTGTGTGATAAACGGTGATTTTGAAATAAGGTATTAGCTCCGTATATATTGTCGATATCCGTTTCACCATTTTCTTTTTTGGATTTTGTGTTTAGACTCCTGCTTTTATAAAAACCTTAGATACAGTTTGAATGCAAAAGTGTCGCCGTCAATGAAGACTCCATTCGCAAAAGAGCGCTTAAAATAGCATTTTTGCAATCTAAAACCAATTAGTATGGATTAGAGTCGAAAATAAAGTTGGTACTCCATTTTGTTTTTGACCTTCGAAATTCTAAAAAGCTATACCTGTAAAGCTACGAGAGTCCCTTGCATGCAGGTGGCACAAGACCGAAGTGTGAAAAACTATGGGGGAGGCCTATGTCCAGCAATGGACGTCTCTATTGGATGATCATGATGATAGATATGTATTATACAGATTATATCGATGTTGGACTCTAAATAAAGAAATAGAAGAAACCTTATCTTCTTTATACGAGTCATCGGTAAATTTTAAGATTCTGATATCAATTCTGGAGAATTTAAAAGACTGGCACGGTAACGACATTTTTATGAGAATAACCCAGTTTACGCTGAGCACCTCTACCTCTAGGATAATTAAACTCAGGATTATTCTCAATATACCGTAAATGCTCAACGCTCCAGCATTAAAACGGGTTTGGTAAACTCCTGACTAAAGGTGACCTACTTTCGTGGAGTACTATACTATCACTGACTGTAATGGCCAGTTCAAGACTTCCAACTTTTTGACTACGGACTGACATAGAATGTCTGAAATTTAAATCATGAAAAGCACGATATGTAGTTGGAAAAACGCCGTTGATCTAGTGGTTAGAAGTTCTGGGCCGTGATCTTGGGAAAAAAGAAAAGGTACGTTCCGTATTTTTCGAACAAAGGTCTGGTTTGTGAAATCACCAAATTGTACTCGCGCACAATAGCGGAGAGCCACGCTTCGGCATGAAAAGGTTTTGAAGTTTGGCAGTGCCTCCACTGTTGTCGCTGATGTCCATGGGTGGCGGCGATCGGCTTCCACCAGGTAATCCGTCTTCTGGTCTACCACCGGTAACGTAATAAAAAAAGTTCATTCAACGTTCTTTTTTACCATAATCGGAACGGCGATTGCTAAACGAAACGTTTTACCTATTATAATTCAGTGGCTATCGTTATGCACCGCTAAAGATGACCTACTTTCGTGTATTCCTACTATGCTATTACTATGCAAATGGGGATGGAAGGTGGTTACATACAAGCGTAATACTAGTACGTATGTAGGATGGTCCCTACGGAATATTCAATCCAATAGGCCTTCGGGCCATGATTTAGATAGCGCAACATTTGGTCTGACGGGTATACCTCGTCTTAGTATAATGATACACCAATAATGTTCCGTCAATACGGCTATGGCAGCCAATCTCAACGATCAGCCATCGACGCAGGACAGGACACAAATGCACTCTATATTCCCTTACCCTCATATTTATAAGGGACATCAGAGTGACACGACCGAAAATGAATCAGGCGCAAGACCAACAGCTTTACGTGCTTTCTGAGATATGAGGGTATAAGACCGCTATCTTCCAGACTTCGGGCTAACACTGAGAATTTCTGAACAGAAAAACTCAGGTAAAATTTTGGGGGATGGAACCCGAGACCCCTAGTCGATTCACTTCCTACTGCGCCACCGAGGCAGCACAAAATAATTACACACAGTAGGTAGACTCAGCCTGATTTTGAATTTAGAAGAGTTCGTTGGCATATGCTAGGGTTGTTGCCCGGCATGAGTACATAAGCGCGCGGCCTCTACCACAGACCTCGACAGTTCGACAATCTAATGTCATAGGCTAGGATTAATGTGGTCGATAAGGCGTATTTCCCCGTTAGTGCGCATGCGACACGTTTTTCGCTCTTAGTGGGCAGCCTACTTTCTGTGTGTAATTATTTTGCGGAGGCAGTCACCTAATGTGACTCCTAATGATGTAACAGCCAATATTAGAAAAATAATTGAGTGTGTTCGTTGTTTCGGTAGATGTCACTGTACACTTTTGCATCGCGCAAGGAAAGCGTCCTACCGAAACTATGACCTCCTGCTAAACATAGTCTGTTCCAAATAGTACGAGAAATAAACAGCTGCAAGGTATTAAATAAATGGAGTTGGTAGTTTAATTCTCCCGTCTCCGTGGGGTGAGGGTGCCTTTACACGTTTATTATGAAACCTTGCGAATAAAAATAAGGTAGGTTTTTTTGTGTGATCCCAAAAACTTTCTACGCAAGCAATTTAACAACTTCCTGGGATCCTTTATTGCCAACCGAATGATATCATCTTGAAGCCATAAGAAAACAATTTTGAATTACTTCAGGAATTTTGTAGGACAATCCTTAATAAATATCGTCAAGAAATAATTTTCCGGGAAACAGAAAAACACAGGCGTGTTTTATACTCTAAGTTTATATAAATAGATTTTCGTGAAACAATAACACATTTTTCTATATTATCGTAATTTGATGAAGCTCTATAATAGCTTACTATTACACTTACTATGAATATAATACTTATATTATATTCATTATATCTATAACGTGGCTCATGTAATATAAATCACAATATCGATCGGGGTTTGATAGACACGTTTCGGCACCATATGTCATGAATGCTTGGTATAATGTGACATCTACAAACCTAGAATAAAATTGAAATTCTAACATTATTGATAGCTGATATCCATCCATTTAGTATAGTAAGTAGTAACTATTTAAAGTATAAATGAGAGACTTATAAATGTAACCTATGAATATTATTAGCCACTGTGGAATTGACGATGAGAAGACTCGACGTAGTTTTCGAAATGCAACCCAACTGAATTCTTTTCACCTTGTCTTCAAAGATATTTCGTTTTAACTGCAAAGCCCTGCCCTAGGTATACATGTGTGTCGTCAATTGCAATAGGTTCCCATAAAATACTTGTATGTTCTTTAAACAAGACCATGCTTCTGTCCATGTTCATACGTAGACTATTGCATACAGCATCATATAGGTCACAGCGCTTCTACCATTACGAAAATATCATCTGCGACTTGCAAATGCGAGATGTATTCGCCATTTATGCTGATGCCACGTCCTCTAAAGTTTAGCGTCGCGAAAATATCCTCCATTGCATTTTAAAACAGTTTGTAGAGATAACTTTCAATTTGCAGAAATTTTGCCAATTTAAAACGCTTTAGTTTAAAGAAATCGTTTTATTATTCTCCCAAGCAAGTATCAGGAAATACCACATTTAACATTCTAGACAGCTAGTTGCGGGCATGGGTAGAGATTTCTCTAAAACAGTGAAATTCTGTTTAGCACAACGTATCGCCATTCTGCCAAATAAATACGAAACACACATGGAACTCTACAGAACACATTACACTAACACCCTAGGGTTGTGTCGTCGCTTGACATCACAATCGATAGTACCGAATAGCCATTTCGAAATGTATATTGGTAATACGGACACTGCTAACTGTTGAATTGAAATAAAGTGCTACAACAGGTGTATGGGCGGCGACAATTGTGATCCGTCCTGCTGTTTTACTACTTATTACCTATTGAAAAAATAGAATAGGTACTACTTACTACTTCATATAAAAAAAAAAAAATTTATTCCAGTCAATATAAAAACACAATTTCCCTACTTAAAACTTAGGTCTTACTTCTTAATTGAAGGTCTTAATTTTGGTTTATTGTGATAATATACTTCACAATATTTTAAATATTCGGCATTATTGTCTGACACGACAGGTGAGTGTAGACATAAAGTTTCTTAGAGAAAATTTGTCGCTTCGGTTTCTGGGCTATACTTATTATACCTATAACTATTTTGAGAAAAAATTGAATGCAGTTTATTTATTGAAAAAAAGAATTAAAAAAGTTATCGGCTTTATAGAAAGGAATATGTTATTCTATTGAAAGTCGTACTGGTCGGGAAATATTGCTGCAACCATACCGTTCCACAAAACTGTAGTACGTGGTAGAAAGATTTACTTAAGTGGAGTAAACGTGGTAGAAAGATTTATTTAACGTCGTACAAGACCCAAAAGCCTTTTAAAGGTATAAAACAATTGATTTTCTATTGTGTCTGCTGTCTGGGCCTTACGACGTTGTGGTGATTCTAATAAGAGCGATGGCAGTAAAATTATTTTTATTATTAAAATATCGACAGATAAGCCATAAATATTTTGGCATCCCTATCACTGAGTCCCTATCATCAATCCGCCAATTATTGACGGGTTCCAGAGCTCAATATTTTATGGCGTCGTTATTGAGGCTCGGTGTTAGCGCGATTTGAATATGTTGTTCCTGTTTCTGTAGATTTATGGTGTTTTTAGTTAGGTTGATAAATAACACCATACTGTGGATATGAGTCAGTAAACGTAGGAAGGCGCCTTCTAACTAAATCTAGTGACGATCTGCTAAAGGTTTCCAAATACTGGATAAGAGCTGTTTTGAGGAATTAAGAAGTACTATAAACTATTTATTTTATTTATTTAATTTAATTACACAGGCTCTTAAACCTAATTACGTAACTAAACACAGTAACAAAAAAGAAAATAAGTAAAAATTATAAACTAGTTTTAAGAAATGAAATTAACAGCACATAGTGTAATTGTTTTGTCGTTACCGTATCTAATTTACTTGCAATCGTTTTTTTAATGAAAATACTGTCGAGCGTGATAGTTATGAACTGTCAGCCTATTCAAATACCTAAAAAAATAACGCTTTTGTAATAAATTAAATATTAATAGCAGTCCTTATTATTTTGTACACCTACATTTACTTACCATCTTACTGACAGTTTTTATAGCGGCAAGAAGTGGCTGTGACATAACAGACAGACAGACATGACGAATCTATAAGTTCCGTTTTTGTCATTTCGCTACGGAACCTATCTACTACTAAATCAGGCCAATAAATAGAAAATGTTGCGTTTCTAGGAATTACTCGCTATATGTGACTTACAACTCTTACAAGGTACCTTATTAGAATTTCTTTTGCGCGGTCTTGTACAGTCGAGTTCAAAAATATGTATACACTTTAGGACCTTGTCACAATACATATTTATAAGAAAGTGGAAGTCGTTTTCTTATACCTATGTACTGTGACAAGGTCCTAAAGTGTATACATATTTTTGAACTCGACTGTACCCGCCTCTGGGGCCGCTGCGTGTATAACGTGAATCGAATAGGAAAAGATGTGTAAATTCAACCTTTGGGTTTTAAATATCTCCCTGTCATACTAAAAGGAGATTATTTTTATCAACCGTTTCCGAGAAAATGATGGCTCCTACTTAGTATTCGAGGCATTTTCGCTCTATATTTTTGGGAAATTAGAAAATTCAATTAGAGCAGTAACTCAATTGATAAACAAACGTCTTTTGAACGATTTTTTGTTGTAATCTAATCACACCTCTAAATTAAAATATAATTATCTGTATAAGTAACCTTAAAAGTTATGATTTTCGCAAATATATTTAAGAAAATGTTCTTTTTATTACATATTATTATTATGTGTAATATTATATTTTATTTATGAATTAGTCGCCCTCATTTCGTTTCGGGATTTAAACTTTGACCAGCACCAATAGATGGCGCTAAGAGTCGATTACATTGCGCAAGTGTTCCGCCAATTCGGCTTACCAATAAGCCTTAAAGTTGACTCTGCGATTATTCTTTATAAATAGTACTAGTAGGCCTCACCTCTTTTCGTAAAATAATTTTGCTATTTTAACCTTTACCAATAGATGGCGTTGTGTGTCGATTACGTTGCGCCAGTATTTCGTCTTTTCGGGCTAAATTTAGAAGTCTTGACGCTATTTGTAGAAGCTGCCTTTTTATAAATTGTATAGATAGAAGAAGATAGATAACTAAACTCTGATTCATAATCATGTAAAGTAAACTGACAGATGAAAATGACAAGTTTCTATGCAGTTTGACATTTCGCATGTGTCAAATTGAGTGATAATGTATGGGGATGACACATTGACATCTGTCAGTTTACTTCACATCATTATGAATCAGAGTATAAGTAAAGTCCTATTATTTTTATGAATTACATAATAAAAAATAACTTTTTTATTTATAGTTACTGTCTTTTACCTTTCTCAACCTGTCGCGGGCTTGTTAACTAAGCCAGCGTAGAAACAGCTATTTTCTTTTCATTTCTACCAAGAAAGTAATTAACTGTGGTGTTTTCTAGACGTCCGGAGCCTTATTAAGGAAAGAGTAACTTTCGTTTATTTACATCAGTGTTTCTTAATTTTTTTTTGGTTTGGACCTATGTAAGCATTTTGGATAAAAACGTTGTTAATCTTTAAATGTTGTTGATGACATTTTTTAAACATTTTGTAGTATTCAAGACCAAAGAATGTTTTTATTTAGGTTTTTTATGAATTCTAGACCCTGGCTTAGCTTTTAGATAGAATATTTAAGAGTATCTATCTATTATAATAGATAGATAGATATTTAACTAATATAACATAAAGTCGTTGTTTTGTTTTTCTTTTTTGTATGGCAACTTTAAGCCATATAAGTATCTTACTTACTACAGATCTTATTTCGAGTTTTTGACGGAATATAATATAGAATTAACCTAAAATAGAAATTAGTTTTTCATATAAAACCGGCCGTATTATCCTATATTCATACAAAATTGATATCAGAATGTTAATTTTCGTTACAGTTTTAATTTTAAGAAGAGGCTTGCTAGATAATCTCTAAGTTCTAAGGTTACTGATATACATTTTGGAGGAATGTATAATTTGAAGAATGTGTCAGTGATGACATCTCTATCAGTAGAAAATTCTTTGGGAGCCTTTAAGTTTTACTCTGTACTCAAAATATGTTAACTTTGTATGAAATGGAATGGAGGAAAGGAATATTAACAATGTTCTATTCTTTGTTTAAGTATTTAATTTTGTGAAGCTGTTGGAGTTGTTAATTAACCTCTCAAATGCCTCTTGTCTATGGTCGGAATACTTTTTAGAATTGCTTTTTCAAGGTTTCAAGTTTTTCCAAATAATTCTTTGTTTTTAAACAGAAAATTTGACACAATAGCTTTAAACTCGAGAGGTATTTACATACTACATTGCAGTCAACTTCTGGTCATTAATATTCGCCCCTCCGATCGATTTTTCACTACTCGCATCCAGCTCTTACCAGTAGCGCTACCATGAGTTTGACATCTAAAACTGAAATAACGTAAACTATTGCTCTGTCTCTTTCAAATGTATCACAATGAAAGAGACAAACCGATAGTTTTCGATTGCGAGGATAGTATTTCAAACTCATGGTAAGGCTACAGCCGTCGTGCGCAGATCGTCACCCCATCTGGCGTGAGGACTTCCTACATTAACTTTTACCCCAGCGGACGTCAGTTCGGTGGCTGATATGGCCAGCCCACTGCCACTTTAGCTTGCTAATCCTGTGTGCTATATCGATGACTTTAGTTCTCTGCCGGATCACCTCATTCCGCATGCGATCGCGCAGAAGAGACAGATATTATACGGAGATACGCTTTAGCTAGATCAGGATCTAACTAAAGCGTATTTCCACTGGACGGAATAAATTCCTTAACTTGGTAAAACCTACTTACCTAAGACCTTGTTATTTACCATTTCCGTTTATGTGGGAGATTGTTTATCGCTATCTCGTAGACTGGAATACGCATTTTTCTGGGGCAATAAAACGTTAAGTGGCAACAAACAAACAGATAAGCTTTCACTTTTATATCACATACAATACGACTTTGGAGATCTCCTGGAACGAGTTTGGCTTTCCCAAAGCGTTTGGAACTGTTGGGAAATAAAAACATCTTTTTGTCATTCTCTAAAAGGAGCGTTTATAATTAGTGGCGATTGTTGTTTCCTTAGTTAAATTGTAAATATATTTTAACAAAATGTCTCTCCTAAAAAGTGACGGTGAAATTGACAGGGGCGTTAAGCATCAAAATAACTCAGAATGGATAAAATGGCGACAGGTCACAACAACAACATAATTAGGGGGTAGGTATTATTTATCTTCTATTTATTCATAATTACAAGAAGTTCTATAGAATTCTTTCATCATTTCCACGGCTTCAATTTCTTGGAGCTCACCCACGAACTAACTAAAAAAATAAGATGACTTTTCTAAAATTTGTTTTTTCAATTTGTTATTGAAGCTGTGAAAAACATTGAAATTACTTTGAGAGTTGGTTAGAAAATTAAATGACCGAGCTGCCCATTTTGATAATCTATAATACTCGTTACGTAAGTGCCTAAAAATACAAATCGATGTATGTTAATATGTTGGCTAATATTTATCTTTCAGCTAGGGATACATTAGAAATGAACCAAAATTGTCACTACTTGGTAATCAAACTGAAGAAACACAAAACACGAACGTAACCTATTTGTATGTATATTTATGTGGAATGGGTGATCAGTAGATGCATGATATGGAACGTGTAAGAGATCGATGTTTGAATTAGGATGACGTGTGAGAGTGAGATGGAAGACGAATGGCCGCGGACAACGAAAGATGAAAAGAAGATTATTATTAAAGTGAAGAAGTTATACCAAGAACCTGGTTTCCTTGCCCCACCATCCTACATTTATCTAATGACCAAACCACATTAAGGTTCTGCACTCAACCACACCAACCCAGAAATACTCAAAAACCAACTTATTTAGTTAAATAACTGCTTAAAATATGATATCACTTTCTAAGCCAACTTCAAGCAAAGACAACCGACCTGTTTAAGCGGCTCTTACAAAGAACCGTTTCACTATTTGGGGGTAAGACTATTAAATCTTTAAGCCTTTATTCCAAATTAGGAATTTCATTACATTTCATTAGATAATATCATTAAAGGAAGACGAACGGCAGAATGTCTTGAGAAATCCTGAAATTCAATTATTTCAGCGCCAAATAAAACAGCGTAGCAGATTGTTGGTGTTTAAATGTGAAACATCCCATGGATTTAATTAAACCCATTGCTTAATCACACTCGACCCAATGGTCCACGATAAATTTCTAATTAAATTATTTTAGTCTGGGCGGTCACTGCGCGTCTACTTACCTCATCGAGTTAATAGAAAATACTACATTATACGTGAAGCACACTGGGCGGAGTTAGGCTGGCTAGAAAAGCCATGACCCTACACGTACCTACACTGGACCAAGTAGGAGTCTAAGTGCAGAAACAGGAATCCACTTTACATTACATTACGTGAAGCAGACCAAAAATAAGTTTAAAAAGTCGGTCATGGTTCATCGTGGAAGAAAAGTGGTGGTAAGCAAAACAGCAAGTATAACTTGATGATCTTACCTATATGACTTAAAAGCCGTTATTTTTGGTAATATTTAGTTTTGGCTTTGTATGATTGCTATTAATTTTAATGTTTCCACTTTTTTCACTTAAAACCAATACGCACCTTTATTCAAACAAAGAAATAACTCAAAATTCGCGTTTTCTGAGATTTCATCAAAAACTGTAATAACTTAACAAGGACTATCGTTTCACTCGAACAGCCAATCAAATATGAGCAAACTGAGGGAAACAGCGCATGGTCCGCCTCTCTTTTACTAACACGCGCGAACAAGTTGATTCCGGTAAAGCGAAAGATTCACTGATGTGCCAACTTTGTTCAAGGTTTGACCGCTGCTCTTCCGTGTTTGAGTGAAATAAAACCAAACATTGCGGTGTTTTACTGCCAGATAAAATTTATTTTCTCTAATATTTAATCTAATAGTGCAATAATTTGTACTTAGTTCACTTTATTAGAAATAAAATTGAAATTTCTACGTATCATTTTAGACATAATTCTGTTTTATTTTAAAAGTTTCATAAGATACTGAACTTAATAAGACTTATTTCAATGTTGTACTGTTAATTCACGATTACCGTTACGGTATTTGGAGTTGAGTCTCTGTGTTAATAACTTTAGAAATATTACTTTTTCAACTTTTTAAATTAATTCACTATTAAAGTAAATTCATACATGTCACGTTACTGAAAGTATCGTAATAATGGCAATTTTAATCTGTATTTAGCATGGCGTCATTATCTAGGACGCGGATGATATAGGTTTAGTTGATCAAATTACATCAATATCTGATAACGATTCAAAAAAGTATGACCCTCATACATTAAATGACACCAAATTTGATTGTAAAGTAACTATCTATATCTATTTGATTGTAAAGTATCTGGAGGCACGGCAGTGCCTATAAATGATGGTATTGAAGGCTCCATCGGGGAGAAAGGGGGTTAAAAGGTTAGCAGGGGATTTGTGACTCCGCTCGTGTTTCGATGAGTGTCTATTATACGCCTGCTCCTACATTAATTCTTGTATGACTGTCATTGTACGGTGGCCAGCACATCAAGTTACTACAATCTGTCAAATTTCTTCAATCGAACCTCACTTTTATGTCAAACGTGTTTGGTTCAATATCAACTGAGGAAATTTGACAGATTGTAGTAACTTGATGTGCTGGCCACTGTACATAAATATAAATATACGTACGCCGCTCAACTAGGGCTTGCAATCGAATATTCGAAAAAAATTAATATAAAACTGTTCCGTATATTCGAATATTAGATCTGCGATATTCGATAATCGTTTTTTTCGAAATTCCTAGTCAATCCTTTTACGTGGTGTAAGATGATGGCATATTTTATTAAATGAAATGAAACAGAACTCCAAGGCACTTTCCAATACTGACCATCTTCTCTAGGACGGGCAGCAATAAGAGGTTCCGATCTCCAAGGGCGGTTAATGTTGTCCTTGATTCATCCCACGCAGGCATTCCGCCATTGTGTGCTGTGCGGTATCTTCCGCACAGTCGTACACATCTGCACCGGCAACAATGCATAGATACCTTCCAACTTAGCCATGTCATGAGAGGATCTGTGTCAACAGATAGCTCATCGATCCACCCCACTTTCTTCGATCCATCTGTCTAAGATGGGCCAGACCGGCTCCAGAATCCGACGTCGTGATTCAGAACCTTCGGTGTCGAACTAGTTTAGGCGCCGGCGCCGCTATTCACTTAGTGCCGTGTCCTGAGCAGCTCTTTACTACCGCACTACTGCGTCCAGCGGAGAATAATTATAAAAATGAATAAATAAATTGAAACAATATCACATACATTGCCCTGGTCCTAAACTAAGGTTTTCCCTTGTACTATGGAAACCAGAAACAACGAAAGAACCACAAACACCCGGCACCATTTACTGCAAATTTGAGCACTTTGCCAGTAAACAAAATCCTGGACTTCTGCGTCTAGATCCCTTAAGGGGACCTGCTATGGCGCACGCCACCTCGTGAAAAATGGTACGGTATCCTATAATTATCTGAACTTCCATGACCTTTTGTACTTGAAACAAGCCTTATGACGGTTCTTTAATGATCCCGACCAGATCGGTGCCCCGTATTGGGCAATCGATCTTACTACCCCATTTTTAAACGACGACAGCTTTCATCGCCTCCTCTTAGGTTGGGCAACAGCCGACTAAGAGCCCCCGCAGCGCCAACTAATCTCGGGACCAGCCGTTGCCGGTGCCCGGTAAACTCCCATCTGCTGTCAACCACGAGTATCAAGTACTTAAAGGTAGCTCCAACTGGGATGGTAGTCCCACCCACCACAATGGTGAATCCAGGAGGACTTTTTCCGAGGACTGAGAAACCAGATTGCCTCGGACTTGTGAAGTGTACCCCTTGACACAACCTCTGCCAGAGCAGTCAAGCGTGGATCCACCATTGTGGGCACTGTGGGCATGCCCACAGCCTTAAATTTACTTGAGACTTTGCACTTTCTTCTATCAACTTAGGATCAGCATTCTAAGAGATTCTAAGAGAGGGAGAGGGGGATTGGCGGGGGAGGTTGTATCCACAACTATGGGCGTACCTAGGGGGGGACGAGCCGCTAGGGCCCCCCTTCGACGATACCCCAAGTCGGAAAATCCTTAGATGCCCATAATCACGGGCGTAGCTAGGGGGAACGAGACGCTAGAACCCCCCTTCCACTATGTCCCAAGGCAGATAATCCCTACATGCCCACAACCATTTTTGAGGTCTGGATCCGCGCCTAGCAGCAGTGACAAGTACTGTAGCACCCCGAAGTTCAAAAACTCGGACTGTCACCAGTGCGTCGTCGACATAACAAATAACGCGCAAATAACGCGCAAAAACTATGGAATGAACTGTCACCAGCGGTATTTCCGAACCGATACGACCCACAAACCTTCAAAAAGCGAGCGTATTCCTCCTTAAAAGGTCGGCAGCGCATTTGCGACTCCTCTGGTGTTGCGGGTGTCCATGGGCGGCGGTAATCACTTACCATCAGGTGAACCGTCTGTTTGTCTGCCCCCTATCTCATAAAAAAAAAAAAAAATTACGCAGTGCAGAACGTAATTCGGCATGAAAGGGCCGGCTCGACCGGAGTGATACCACGGTCTCACAGAATACCGGCGTGAAGCAGCGCCTGCGCTGTGTTTTGTCGAGTAAGTGAGGGCACCGCAGGCCCAATTGGGGGGAAAATGCACCTTTTTATATAAATTTAAGTCTTTGTGTTACACTTAATTTTATCTTATACTGGAATAAAAGAAAAAAAGATGAAACCTTTTAAATTATAACAATAAAAAACAGCAACATTCTGACTTGCATCGTACCATTTTGAAGGAATTAAATTAATATTTTTATCAAAAAGTGAAATAAGTACGAACTTTTTTTTCAACAATATAAATAAATACCTTCCTTTTATAAATAACTATGATCTCCATACAAATTAATTTCTGTATGTTTTAAACTATTCATACCTATTTTTAAAACAAGGCTATTGTTATTAGTTTATTTTTTATTTAATTTTGAAGTACACTACGCGGAGGTGTCAAACTTCAAATGCGTTTTCCCACAAATGTGAAATTTTGAGTTATTTCTTTGTTTGAATAAGGGTGCGAATAGTTCTACAATGATCATAACTTGTCAACGTTTCCGACTGGCAGTTTGACTAAAGAAAAAGCAATTTTGGGTATTTTTTGCGTATGTGGTACTTTCCAATAACTCGTTGAGGTAAGTAAGCGTGCAGTTGCCGCCGAGACTATTTGGGTTCTGTATTCGCTCCAAAGAAAATCAGGATATTCATCGTTTAATAAATTATGATGGTTTATTCCTACGCAGATAAAACTTACATACATTTTGGGTTAACTAAATGGCAATTTCCATCTGAAGGCATCCATTTATTTTTAGATACAATTTAAATAACGTATTTTATGTACTCATTGCGGAATTTCGGCTTATCGGAAAATCTCTTTGTAAAAGTCGGCTTTGTGTTGAGATACGATTGTGAATCGAGTTTAAAAATATTTCAAGCATTTGCAGTATATGTACCTACATTAATATACATTGAAACAAAATTTTCTTCATCTTCTATTCTACATGGTTTATTATGGCTCTATGACTCTTGCATTAAAATGTCAACTTTTCATACATAATCTGTCACGTAGCTTGTTCATTTCGTGTGGGGAGTCACCAAAAATGGTTTTTCTATTTTTGTATGAAAATCTTAATAATCTTTTTTTTTTCATTTTACCTATGGGTACGTGTAGGATTTCTATGGATAGATCTTTAAAAATGGTAGTGAGTTTTTAAATCGTTTCTTTCTAAACTATATTAGTTGGCCGGCGAGACAGACAATTCCAAAGTATTTATGCTAAAACGTAGCGTAGTAACTTAACTCAGATTTAAATTACAATTCTATATATTTGCATATACAATACATTGTCATTGTTCTTAATTACAAATTAAGTTAATTTAGGGGTGTTAAAAATGACAATAACTCGCGCAAATTTCGTCCTCAATCCAGTTGATGATGATGACCCTCCACAAGCCACAAAGATTGATGGTGGCTGGTTATTAGCCAGGAACGGCTGCCAGAAACGTTTTTTCCTTCCCCTGATTACGTTTTGTCAACAACTTTTTATACCCAACCTAATACTTTGGAAGAATTCCGCTTGGTTCTTCCGACACCTTTCTTTTTAATCTTAATCTTGCTGGGGACGAACGTGACTTTGTCATATATAATTTATTATAGTTGAGATAAGGTTTATTTTTTTTTTGTTTTGTTAATGCGGTTCTTGATTCCACTCGGCAATGAAGGGCGTTTTGTAAAACTTGATTTAATAAAGTGCTTGATTTTACAATAGTTGAGGATAAGGAATTAAAAAGTGGTATTAACAGCTTCTTATTATGTCCTATGAAAAACTGTAAGTATGTAATTAAAGTTTACTTATTGTTCCGATCCCTCGTACGTATCATGTTAGTAATAAAAAATTGTTTCAGAAATATTTGATTCACCTTTAAACAATTTACTTACATTATAAAAACATTAAATTAAATTAATTTTCCTGATTTTGTGTGACTAATAAATAAATATTAAATATATAAAATCACAAATTACCAAAAATAAATGTATAAACACTGATTTATTCATGCAAATTAAACTGATAAGTGCGAATGCCAAACTTCATATAATTTTGTAATTTTTCCGTCTGTCAAATGGAGGTCAAATGCAGGGAGCGAGGGGCTTGTTGTAACAGGGGTAAGTAGTAACAGGCTCTTTTCACTAGGATCTTAAATGCAATTGACGTATTTCTTTGACTCGTTTTAACCTATAAACCACGCCGTATCATGTTGCCATAAGTAGTGTCCCGCCGGCCGGCGCAGTGAGTGGAATTGTGCATGCGCTTAATTTTTGCCAGGTAATATAAAATTGTACTGTCGAACAATTTTGGTTTACGTTATTATTATCGTGTAATTTCTAATTTTCTGTATCTTATTTCGATGCAAATTTATCTATCTCTGATAATGTGTAACAGTTTTTATGATTGCTAAATTGTTTAAATAGTTATCTTGATAAATGTTGAAAATCATACCAAGGGGTTAGTTGTAACAAAAACCGGGGGCTTGTTGTAACATGTTACAACATGCCCCAAGGACAACTTTTACTTGAAACTTACTTATTTCTTTCCCTTATTTCTAGAATGAGGGTGTATAAAAGAAAGTCAGAGCGGGTAACACATAGCCAAGAAGTATACGAGTTAGCGGCAGCTGAAGTTTTAGAAAAAAATTGCAGTATTCGGAAAGCTAGTCAGACTTTCGGATTATGTCACGTCTCTCTTTATAGATACATAAAGAAAAAAAAGAATAATGAAAGATTAAGAGTTGGTTATGTTAAGCCTAGACAAGTATTTACAGCAGAAGAAGAAGGTAAGATAAAAATATATATCGGCGCACTTGAGTAGGTAGGAATACCTACTCAAGTGCGCCGATATAATACTTTTTTTGACTACTCTCTATAGAGTTAGGAAACTAGCTTACCAATGCGGTATGCAGCTTAATGCTAAAAACATTCCTCCTTCTTGGCATCAAAATAACAGTGTTTAATTAAATAAGACTGCTAATTACTCAATTTTTAGGTATTGATTACTAAAAAGTGTATTTACGTTGATTTTTGATAAAAATAATATTATACTTAATTTAGAAAAATGTGAATTTTGCTAAAAACAAGCAAAGAATAAATGATTAGAGGTATAATTGTCGTTTATTTTTGGCGTTATTACTTGCCCCGGTAGATGTTACAACTAGCCCCAAGCACGAGGTAAGTTGTAACACCGCACTTCTTCTAGAAAATAATTTATTGTAAAATAATGACGAATATTTATGGTATTATTTTTTACTGGAATTGGTACAGGAAGAGTTACAGCATCCATCCATGTTTATTTAGTAGACATTTATTCAATAGATCTCAAGATATATTAGTTTTAATGAAAACTGTTACAACAAGCCCCTCGCTCCCCTACCTATAGACTTTAAACTTGGAGCTTAAATGATGGCATGACCAGCTTTATCTATAAGTTCTTCTCCACATTAAATTTACTCAGCTGTGCATCGCTATTGCACATATTGTTACTTTAAAATAAGACGCAGCATCCACAGACTGAAAATGCTTGAGGCTTAAGCTTATAATCCACTTTTATTAGACAATACCTGAAAATCCGTCGCTCCCGCAAAGATATCGCAATAAACCAAGCATTTTCGTAGGCACTCAAAATGAAGGTTTATCTCAGAATTGGCATTCGTCCACTATATTAATTCTGAACGAATTCCCGGGAATTCCCGGGCATTCCCGGATCCGAGTGGCCGTTAACCCGCGCTTTGAGACTTCTTTTAAACAATAAAAGCAAATTGAAGAGACGCGCTTTCCTTATTATGACGCGTTTCTACTGCTGGACTTTATTTGAGGAGACAATTTTAAGAAAGGATTATAAGATTCATGCGCTAAAAGAACTTGCGTTCTTGGGGAATATAAGAAAAATCTTATGTTGGTAAGTTTTTGTTTCTTACATTTCTGAATTTGGAGAAGTGAAAATTACAGAGCTACCCGCTAATCAAAAACGAAAGCGAAATAAACTTTAAGACTCTTATATTGAGGAACTACAATTGGTGATTGTAAATTGCCTGTTGCATTCTACTGCTGGTCATAGGTCTCTCTTCTTATTCGCCACTGCCATCGACTCTTCGCTACACGCAGCCATTGCCAGCCATCTTGTATAGATCGTCACTCCATCTGACCCAAGGTCCCACATCACGTTTACCAAGACGTGGTCCCGACTCAAGATTCGTGTACCCCAAGCGGTTGTCCGCTCGGCGGCTGTATGGTCAGTCCACTGCCACTTTAGCTTGCTAATAAATAGATTTTTGGTTATCTGCCGGATCACCTCATTCTGGATACGATCACTCAACGACTTTAAACTGCGCATCTCTGAAGGACTTAAACATTTCACTCATACATAATCATATCAATTTAATAAGGATTAGTTACTCTTATCATATGCAATTTCAATAAAACAGATTACCGCAAATATCAGAGTTAATCTAGCCCTTACGGAATAGCAATTTCGCTTTATTGGTACTCTTGAGATGTTTACGGCATCTAGTACGGTACGGTTCTACCAATATTGTTGCTATTTACAATCGGGCTAAATATTAGGAAAATCTTGTAAATGGGTCCCGACTGCTCAAAGTGATAAAAAGTTTTAGGCAATTCACGTAATGTGGTTTTGAGGATTATACGGAACCCTTATACATAGATTCGTCATGTCTGTTTGTCTATCCGTCCGTATGTTACAGATATATTTTTTGAAAACTATAAGAACTATTGTTGAAACTTGTTAGGAAGATGCATTCTGTAAACTGCATCAACATTTTTACCCAAAAATAGGAAAGAAACAATAAATTTTGGGAATTTCCCATATGAAGAACTGAAACGATTTTTTTAATTAAAGCTATGAGTGTACAAAACAAAAAAAAAGTATATAAATCGTTTATATTGGTATGTTAAACAATGTTACAGTTGTATTTGGTCGCTTTTATATATTTTTTAAGTCTGCTTAACTTCCAGACTGTTCGGTCTGACCTGGTATCAAGAATTTCTAACAGAACAACTAACAATACAAATAGTCCAAACGGAATGATGACCTCTCCTTGTCAGCGTGAATTCCAAAACATAAGTCTAGAATGATACGTAACTGAAGTTAATTTAAATTTTTTGAGGATGCTTCAGATAAAAGGGACTTTTTTAGAAACGACTTTTACAATTTTAGTCATGGAGATAATTAGGACACCTACTAATATGTAAAAGCTATTTCGTATTTTAGTACTTACATTCATTTTAGTCAAAAACTACATTTTCGCCGGGATGTTTTAAAATTTGCTGAAAATGCTTGTACGTGGACAAAAATAATACAAAAAAGCAGAGAGCGAAATGCTTTTTAATGCAGATCACACGTTTCAATTTTATAATACAAACGAGATATCAGTGAAAATCTCATTTTAGATTAAAGTCAGTACAAGCCGATCTCATTCCTATGCAGTTTAAAAATAAGGTGCATATTACGCTTCAAAAGAGCATTTGTGCTCAGAAAACTAGTAATAACGAGGGTGGACAGGGTAAAGTGGAATCTGATAACTAACAAGGAAAAACTACGAAACACAATCACTGATTCTGATAGTGATGTCATGTCTAGGTACTGAATATCGGGACATAAGGTTTAAAATCGAGATAGGTAGTAATATTTATTTTTTTATTTGTTCTTCATATATTATTTATTTCCCAGTTAACATTTCTTTGAATATTTATAGAAGAGTCAACAGTATTTTTTTTATTTATATAGAGATAAATTCTGTTGACCTCGACCAATTTTATACACAAACCGAAAAGGTGAAAAACTAGCACGATGTAATCGACACCCAGAGCTATCTATGGAACATGAACCTACAACCTTAAATTTAATTCCTTCAATACCACGATTGTTACAAAATGACATAAATGGCAGGTCTTTAACCTAATGAAGACTTATTAAACTTTTCACTAAATTTAAACTAGCTCAACAAATTAAACACATTAGAAATTAGGAGGTTTTGTCAAAGCTACGAAAGACACGTTGTTCGTGCAAAGATATGTAGAAACTTTTTGAGAAATCCAACATTTTTCGACTTTTAATAAAAAAATCGAGAGTTTTGAAAGGTTAAAGAGTAAGTGATTAGATACCATTGTCTAAACATTTTTACTTAAATTAAAATCAATGAGTTTGATATAATAATAGAAATACAAAAATGCAAAGCCAATAAACACCAATCAATCATTGAATGATGAATTTAACTCCCGGTTGCGTCCAAAGCTGTACGTAAAGGGGTACGCTTAGACTATGATTCAGAATATGTCCAAAATCGGGACGTGTCCCGCTCGCCCAAATAATGGCGAATCACTAAAGGTTAGCAAAGTTCGCACGCTGTAATAACAGCAACTTTTTGTCTCCAAAACACCGTATCTTACCGTAGGTGTTTTGATTTATGACATCCAATAATAAGGAACAATTTCCGAGGGTTGCTCCCGAAAATAAATGAGCGCCCCCTGTTTACCTAAGTTTAATATGGAGATTCTCATTTCAGATTCCGTTCTTTGCATAGATGAAAATTTAATTCTGATATTGGCTTATTTTGGTAAGAGCTCCAAATTCTGGGTCTGTTTATTGTAAATGCCTATTATATGACTGTTGGAATCGCTTTGTTTTCTTTGATCTCGTGTATGGTAATATGGGAATAGGTTTCCCGATAAATCTCTTCCTGCAAAATTAACGGTTTCTGGCTATTTAGCATCGAATGGAAATATGCAAATTTAGTACACAGAATGCATGGTACGTGAACGTTGTGAAAGCATAAGAGTTTTAATATATTTTTCGTCTAACTATTCTGAATTGTATTTTGATAAACAAACGGCAAGATCGGCAGAACGGGAGAAAATGTTACGGAAACTTATCCAACAGGGGGAAGTGTTATTTTTTTTTTAATTTTTGAAATTTTAGACTCCGGGGGTAAGTTTAAAATTATCTCGTCATCAGGTCTTTAAATATTTGTGATGACTATCTACTGAATTAAATTAACTACTCTAAAAGTTTGTTTTAAAATAACATAAGTATTTTGTATGTAAAAAATGGATTAGAATAAGATCTTGGATTTTTAATTTTTTTTTATTATTATTAATATAGCAACTAGCTAATTGAATTCAAGTGGAAACTTATGATACTGATCGATCTAAACCGAATAGAATGTTTGAGGTTATTAAAATTAACCCTGGCGCGATGTCATTGATACCCAACGCCATCTATTGGTTATAGTTTGGAATTTCTACAAAAAGGACCGGATCTCGAAACAAAGTGAGGGCGGGCCCTAGTGTCATAATATAAGTATTCATTCATACATGTCATATGACTAGATCGTGATCAAGGAATGTCTTTAAATTATTTAATTGAGTTCCTTCTAAATATTTGAATTGACTTTGTAAGAAAAGAATTTTAATTTTGCCTACGCAAAAACCCACTTATCAAATGATATTTCAATACCTCAGATTACGTTACTAACGTTTTTCAATTTCAATAATGAAATGGCTTGGCTAGTTTAGAAGGCAAAATAAACAGAAAATACTTTTTACCGCAGCATTTCCATTTGAAATTGAATTATAAAAACTCAATTAGCGGGTAAAAAAATCCATTAGTGATTTCAATTTCTGATTCAGTTTCAAGAATCTTTAAAAAAATTATGGAAGTATTCGATTCGGAAATTATAAATCAGTCAAAGCTATGAAGAGATGTTTTCTTTAATTGAGAAATTCTATTTTTAAAGAATAAATAAATAAATTGAGACAACATCACATACATTGTCCTGGTCCCAAACTAAGATAGATAGATAGATATTCTTTATTGCACAGAAATATAATACATGAGTGAAACAACAGCTATAGACAGACAACACAATAAGGCGATCTTAAGGTTTTCCCTTGTGCTATGGAAACCAGAAACAACGAAAGTATCACAAACACCCAGATCCAACACAAATATCTGTTTCATCAACAAACATTTGTGTCGGTGCGGGAATCGAACCCGCGACCCTTACGTCTGAACCGGCGCTCAAACCATTGCGCTAAACGGGTCGTCAAATAAATGTGCCAGACTATTCGTAATTTGTTTCTAACTTTCCTTAAGTATCATTCCTATATAAGTATCATTCCTATATAAGTATCAATGTATCATTCCAGTATCATTTCCTTAAGTATTTTTTATGTGATAAGGGCCAAACAAGCAGACGGATAGTAAGCAATTTCCACCGCCCATAGACACCTGGGATACCAGTAGAGTCACAAGTGCACATCCAACCTTTAACCCCCCAATTGGGCCTCCGGTACCCTGGCAAACAGCGCAGGCACTGCTTCACGCCGTATTTTTGTACCTACATTTCTACTCTCTTGTACTATGCAGCTTAAATTCTACCTCGTGCCAATAAAAAAATAATGTTCACATTTCGCGGCACAAGATATTTATCGTACACACAGAAGTGCGGCCGGAAATTACTTTTCCAATCCATATAGGCATCGCGTTTGGAAAGTCGATTAGGTTAGGTACAATTAATTTTCCATGAATTTTTCATTAGCGCAAAGTATTTTCTCTTTGAGACTCATATACATTTGTTGGGGAAAATTATAGTGATATTTATCACTACCCAAAATCGACCGGAATAGGTGAAAAGAGACCGCCGACATTGTACGCCAAATGTTTTTAATGCCAATGCCCTTGTTGTGTCAGCAACACGTCACGTTGTATACTGTTATAATGATCATAAAACATAAAAAAATATGTTTATTTGATTCTAGTAGCCCGCTCTCACTTTCGGGACTTAGTTCTTCTACTGGCGAGGCTCTTACTTTAAAATCTTGCTCTTGTTTTAATAACTCAAATTATGTAACAGTTACATTGCTCTTGGGTGTTTGGTAGTTTTAAATTTCTTATAGTATTTCTTATAGGTTTACCTAATTCAAAGATAAGAGTCATTTTGTATTTTTTACTTATCTTGATTAATTGACCATTCTTGACGACCATTCTATGTGTTTATTAAGTTTAAGTATTATATTTTATAATAATTCTGTTGTTTGATATTTGTATTACAGGTGCTTAAGCTACTTATTATGGAAATAGGCCATTGTATGATATATTGTGTGAATTTATTTATTTATCTTTCAGTATATTTATCTTTCGGCTTTTAGCCTTTTGTTTCCTATCTCCCTCCGCACACATTAACCAAAAATAATGGCAAAGAAAATATTACATACCTACATTACCTTTGTTTTCCTTTACTAATTTAGGTTATGTGATACATTTTAGCATTAAACAATGTAGATGAGCCTTTACCGTGAAAGAGCTCGCATATTATACCAGGGATTATGAGCTGTTTAATTACTGTCGAAAAATAACTGGGTACATATTAAAAGGTTACTTAATGTCTTGATTAGATAATAATTTCTAATTACGGCCAGATCACACGTAGTCAAAAACAAAACGTCTTTTTTATTTAATCTAAGGTAGTCGATAATATTTATAGAGAGAATAATTCTGGAGTCATCAACAAATCTTATAAACAAACAAAAATGGTGAAAAACTCGCGCAATGCGTGATTTCCCTTTGATTATTATTATTTGAGTCAGTCTTATGCCAGATTAGCTTTGAGCTAAAATAGCCACAAAATGAATGCCCCAAAACGTGAAACATCCCCGCGGCAGACCGAAGCGACGATGGCGTGATGAACTCGATGCTTTTAAAAAAGACCTGGTCTACCGCATTCCAGGACCGGAGTAGATGGAAAAGGGTAGGGTGGTCTTTGCCCTGCAGTGGGACATTACGGGCTTTATTAGATTCATTTAAAAATCCAGAGGTGTGGACGCGAACAACGATCCACCGTATGGAAGGTGCGTTTTTATCCACTGAGCTTCCATCTTTATTCAAAATCAGCTAGTATATCATTCAAAGCTCCGCGTCTCATCCCAACTCTCCACAAGAAATGCTAAGTAAAAGTGCCTTCTTTTACTCTCCTATTAAATTTCCTATTTTACAAAAACCCAAACAAGTAGCTCCTAAGTAGTGTTCGCTTTTAACCACGCCAAAAAAGCTCGCTAAAGCTCGTACTTGGTAAGAGCGTTTTCCTTCTCATGAAAACTTGAGCGTGACTTGCAGAAATCTGCCCAGAAAGTGTTTTCAGGCGTGAAAACAATTTTTATGCTTGAGCTTTTTTCATAACACTGGTTTTTATAAATTATTTATGTTACGGTGATATAATATTAAGAGATTTGCCTGTATACCAACATTTTTGGAAAACGTTTTTTCATGTTTCATGTTTGGAGTTCGATTTTTACTGGTGAATAAAATATCCCTTCGACTGTCATATGATTTACTGCTATACTTATAAATCGCTTTGATATCAAAGTCAGCAGAGTCAACTTTCTATGCCTTTTTATTAGGTTATAAGCGTTTTCGTGACATCATAAAATATTAGATTATTATTTAAATTACGTTAAAACGCTGTCATTAGCCAGTTCTAAACATCGCATACAACGTTGTCTCTCAAAGATCTCGTGGCTTGCGTTGAAAAAGTAGCTATGCATAAAAAACGGTGTCCTACTTGGAAGGGCCGTTTAACATCGCTCTATCATGGCTTCAAAAGAACTGCCTTAGACCCCGCGCAGACGATACTGCTGTACTAAGAGCGATTTTGCACTACGTAGACCCAAATACACGGGACAGAAAAAAAACAATCAAAAAAAAATTAAAAAAAAGAAGTAACACATCATTTCACACATTGACCTGACTAATTAGCTTAAGGACTTGTGTTACTGATATCAAACAACAGAGGAAACACAAATATAATACGTAAATACATAATATTATATTGCACACAGACACTGTGGGAGAGCCACGCTTCGGCATGAATGGGCCGGCTCGACCGGAGTGATACCACTGCCTCACAGAAAACCGGCGTGAAGCAGCCCCTGTGCTGTGTTTCGCTGAGTGAGTGAGGGTACCGGAGGCCCACCCGGGGGGGAAGGGGATAAAAGGTTGGCAGTGCACTTGTAACTCCACTGGTGTTGCAAGTGTCCATGGGCGGCGGCAATTGCTTACCATCAGGTGATCCGCCTGCTCGTTTGCTACCTATCGGCAGGTTCATATCAAATGAACCAACCGGCTAGTCAATCAGAAAAGGTTCTAGAGATAAACTAAAATCCTAAAGTTAGCACGTTTAACTAAGTTAAACATTCCTTTTTTTAAGATTTAATAAGTAGTATTCATTGACAAACATGAAAAATTGAAGATTTCGTTACTGGCTAGTTGTTTATACTAGTAGGCACAACATGCGATTTCAAAATTATGTGGCAGGGCGCGAAACAACAACCTGTCAGTCGACTTGAAGATTCCCCTCACCTATTTGTAATACTTCACCCCCTCAGAAACGGCTTGACGGTGAACTCACATCACCTTGAGGTCGAAAATTGGTCTGCCGGGAACTTTGCTGATAGTACGTAGCTGTTCTGGTTCTAATAATTTTGTGCTGTAGCGCTTCCATGAGTTGACATCGAAAACTGACATAACGTAAACTATTGCTCTGTCTCTTTCAAATGCATCACAATGAAAGAGATAAAGCGATAGTTTTCGATAGCGAGGATAGTATTTCAAACTCATGGTAGTGCTACTGTATCGTGTGAGCACCCCTTAAGACGGGCCGTGTCTCAACGTCCTACATTTATTACCCGCGGTTCTGTAAAAGATATTTTTTAATATTCGTCTTAAAAGCATAGAAGGCGATGACGGTATTTCGTGTCTTTTAATATTACCCGTTTGTTCTAGAATTTTAGACTAGTGTTGCATTAATAGAATATATTCTAGGATAAAACTTCAAGCTTATTAACTTCCGACTGATTTTGGGGATACGTCGACAAACTCCAAGAAGGTTCTATTTACATTGCGGCTTTTTGCAGCGATACAATTAATGTAGTTACATGTAAAACGAAATGTAAAATGTAATTGCATTAATTGTATTGCTGCAAAAAGCCGCAATGTAGGTAAATAGAACCTTCTTGGGGTACTTACCATCCGTCTGTTCGTCTGCCCTTTAAACTATAAAAAAACGAAGGTTTTCATCGGTACAGTCGCGCGATAGTAAAAAGCAAAATGTTTTCATCTGTCCATACAGAGTATGTACCGATAAAAACTTTGCTTTTTTCTACAGAGGTAGTTTAAAGGGCAGACGAACAGACGGATCACCTGATGGTAAGCGATTACTGCCGCCCATGGACACCCGCAACACCAGCGGCGTCACAAGTGCCTTTTAAGAAGGAATAAGCTCGCTTCGCGGAGACCGCGACTCAATAATCGTAGTGTTGGACGCCCTGCTACAAGATGAGATGACGACATTCGAAGGCTGGCAGGAGTGAGCTGGATGAGAGTGGCCGAAAATCGGGAGCGGTGGCGTGCATTGGGGGAGACCTTTGTCCAGCAGTGGACGAGCGTGGGTTGCTGATGATGATGATGACGCTCGCTTTTTGAAGGTTTGCAGGTATCTAATTAAATAGACCAGGGGACCTTTTGACTTGTAATATACTTTTCAAAATGTGTTTTAACAACGCGTCAATATTACCAAATACCTATATTTGTACAATATCACATTCTCTTCGCGTTATTGAATGCTTTGTCGATATTATATTTATATCTACAATGTACGCACATTACTGACGAGTATTACAAATGATCCAAATTAGCTTCCCCGAAATCTAACATTAGATGTTCCGAAATATCAAAACAGTTCTTAGAATAAGAAATGGTTGGGAAACATTTGTGGGTAGATTTTACTAATGATTGCTAAGTATGTTACGTGTGTATTTAGATAGGTAATATATTAACTACCTCAATACGTAATAAATTACATTGTAAATGAATAATATTGGAACATAATTTATCAATCATCCCATATCCTTCCGAGAAAGGATGATGATAGTTTTTTAAATTTTCGCGTTGCATTATAACTATAAATTATTAAAACGGGAATTAACGCGACGTTTAGTTCGCTTGTGACCACGGCTGCTGCAACGTAGCCGAAACGTCAAGCAGTAAGTACCTACATACAATGTACTTAAAAATAAACGTCGCGTTAATTCCCGTTTTAATAATTTAAGGATGATGATTCCAACGCATCGGTGACCTACCGCGCGCTCTTTTGCCTTCAACTTTGCCTTGCACCACAAATATGACATCATAACAACCAGAAAAGTAATCGATTATACTTGTTAAATACCTTCACATCACAACTGTCCGGCTCCCAACATTCTTTGTGAGGTGGGCACAACGGTTCAAAGTTTAATTCTAAACAAAGCAAAGACTAGCCCCCATGGCAGGGCGAAAGTGAACTTAACCAAGTTCGTAATTAGTGTTAGCGATAAGCGTCTTGGTTGGAGTCACAATGAGAACATTTTGTAGGTAGCCAGCAGCAAGGTAGGATATTAATTATCCTTACCTTGCTCCTCGCTACCTACTAAATAAAGAAACTTAAGGTTAAAATAAATGCGCAAAACATTTTAAGCCTTATCATCTAATCGCAAACTGAAGCATTTGCATAGTACCTAAACGCAAGAAAATAGTGGCACGCGCAAATTACAACAAATGTTCTCAGTATTATTTTACCCTGTGTCTCGGAATGCACGTTAAGCCTATGATCTTGCGCCTGATCCTGCGCCTGATCCTTTTTTGGTCGTGTCACATTGGTGTCCTATCGAAATATGAAGGTAAGGGAATAGAGAGTGCACTTGTGTTTTCGCAGACACTTGAGCTCTATAATATTATATCCAGCGTACGTGGCTCATCGCTTAGATTGGCCGCCGTTTTTGATATCTGTAACACTAAATTAATTTGGTAAGAAAGCAGGTCAACGTATGACCAGGAGCATTTGTTAGTGACCCAACCTCATACACCAAAGGGTGTGGGTACGATCCCTATCCTGGACAAACATTCGGATACTTGTGTTTGGTAAATTTTTGGATGTTTTTTTTATGTGATAGGTAGCAGACGAGCAGGCGAACCACCGCACCACCTGATGGTAAGCAATTGCCGCCGCTCATGGACACTTGCAACACCAGTGGAGTTACAAGTGCGCTGCCAACCTTTTATCCCCTTCCCCCCGGGTGGGCCTCCGGTACCCTCACTCACTCGGCGAAACACAGCACAGGGGATGCTTCACGCCGGTTTTCTGTGAGGCAGTGGTATCACTCCGGTCGAGCCGGCCCATTCATGCCAAAGCGTGGCTCTCCCACAGTATATGCATGTAGTAATAATATGTATTTTAGCATTATCTTTGTTTGTGTTTCATCTCTTGTCTGATGATATCTGTAACACAATTGCTTGCGCTACTCAGTACGCGACGGAGTCAGGTCAATATATGAGATGTGGACATGACATGTGAATTTATTTATCTATTTTTAACCCCCAACGCAAAAACGACGGGGTAATATAAGTTTAACATGTATGTGTGTGTGTGTACCTGTGAGTCTGTCTATGGCATCGTAGCTCCTGAACAAATGAACCGATTTTGATTTCGTTTTTTTTTTATAGTGGTTCACGAACATTAACTCATAACTTATGCTTGTAAGTAGGTATTTATAATCGTATTACGGAGACAGTAGCGCATCTGCACCCGCTCCCCTGGGCCGGTATCGGGGGTGTTAATTAGCGAACTATGACAAAGGACCCCTTACCGAGCCGTCCCGAGGCCTCATTACACCCAGTCTCGTAACTGCAAGCCGTCTACGGTTCTGTTTACAACATAGAATTAGAATGCACAAGAAAAACAATGCCGTTCGGCAAGCGCTACCTGAAAATGGTGTAATACGGGCTTTGGCGTGTGAAAAATCTATGTGTCTAAATTAAAGTAGCCAATCACCGGGCTATTTTAATTTGAGATGTCAAAATGTCACTAAGCAACCAATGACGTTGAAGTTGCTCAGTCTAACAGTACGCCATCTAGTGTTTTTTTCACTCACGATTGCCAAACCAATGGGGACCCATTGGTTAGGTTATTTCGTCTAGTCATACCACAGTCACTCTTAGAGTATTTGATCCTATGGCTCCACATTATACTAATATAATATAAGCATTTTCCATTATTTCATGATCAGTGTTCGCTAGGCCGTGGTGATCATTTGTTGACATGCCGTTACTTTATCATCTATCTATTTTTACAAATAATTAATTTAACAAGAATCAACCTTAACCATCCATCGAATTGGGAACCATCAATCAATTAATTTCATGACTTTTTTGACACATTCTAAGGTGGTTTAAGTGTGTTGGTGGAAAAAAGTCAGTGAAGTCAAAATTGCGTTGCCAACCTTTTCAGTAAAATGAAATGAAAAACAAACAACTTAGCAACTTTAATTACGTTTGGCGCAAAATTCTTTAAAATTATTCAAAACTTAGAAAACCAGTTTTATTTTTGGCCAAGGCCACATTTTGTAAAGTCCTTGTAATTAATCTCAGCCATTGAGCATCGCACTACTAAAACATTCAATGGACCAAGGACGAAGTAGGTTAGTAGCTAATTCATCAAATTTAATAAATAAATTCAACCCTTTTTACTTACCGTCATAAATTTCCGTTATAAAGATTCGGATCCAAATAAGTAATCCATTAAATTTGAGGTCGCGTTTTACTCGTAATTCTATCTTAATTTTAATTAAGGGTAGCAGGGAGTAACAGATGTCCGAAACTGATATCTGAGGATCATGGTACAACCCCCGCCAAGTTAAGGTATTAAATTTTTTTATAATAATAACAAGCTGATGTAGACAGAAACTTGGTCACCCGTTTTACATGGTTATCTCAATGATCGCTTAGATTCTCTAGCACTGGACATGTTGCATTTTCATGTGTCTTTTACTGCATTTACCATGGCAAGTGTTCCGAGGAGTTGTTTCAACATCTTAGTCAACGCCATAAACTATGACTCCATCCATACCTATCTCAATGGATGGGCGGAACTCTACCATGCGTTTTACTCGACTTTTTACACCTCAACCCAACGATATCTACAATAGAGAAAATCAAACTTGGCTCCATCAATCCATGATTATTATGTACATAATTTTAACAAAATACAGAACTTGGCTGCATTTTTACATGAAATGTTTCAAAAGGATTGATTATTATAATTAATCTAAGTACAAAATGTTCCTTTTGCTCAGAGAGGAAAATTTTACGATGTTTAAGTTCAACTTTTCTGATAACTTTTAGCCAATTATAGCTTTGTTAGGAAAGTTTATCATCAGGCCTCCGGTTCTTTGTTAAAGTGAAGATAAGTCAAAATATATTTTTATCTACCATTCGTCGGTGAGGGAAAACATCGTGAGGAAACCTGCACGTTTCGGATTCGGAGTTCCTAAAACGTGGAACTATGATTTAGTTGGTCTGGCTTCCCTGTTAAGGAGTTGCAAACGTCAGATGAGAGTAAATCATAGTTTATCCTTGGGAAACAGAAAAACACACCGAGACGAGAAGCCGAAAATATACGCATCCTTCCTCTCCATGGAAGACGCCAGCCGGCGCAATTATACGGGGGTAACAACGCCGTTTTGCACCAGCCATCTCTATTGCCTGTTAGATATGTCCGCTCATCCTTGGCTATCCCTATTGCTTCCATCCAAGTTAGCAGCGGACTCTGGGACAGCAGGAGGATCGTGGTTAGCATACTTGGTGACCATAATAAGAACGATGAGAGGTTGTCCAAGAGTTTTAGTCAGTAAACCCTCGCCTGATGCGGGAGTCCACAACGCATTTGTCCTGGGTCAAAATGTTTTTTTTTTTTATTAAATGTGATTGCACTTGACCTCATCTCACCCGATGGAGAATGACAATGAGGTCTAAGATGTAGCGTGCTTTCCCAGAAGAAGCCTATTCTCTCTCGACTTAAAGACTCTCGAAATACAGAAGCCGGCAAGTTGTTCCATTCCTTACGTCGTATGTTCAGCAGCGGGCAGATAAAGGCTGAAGATGATTCTCATCCCATTGTACGTTTACGAGAAAAGTTGAAAAAATAATGCAACAAAAACATCTCCCCGATTTCCCGATACCTTATTTATCGCTTTCATTTCAGTTCAATTGTGTTTTAAATTACTCGTGTGATTGCTGGATAATTTGTGAGATTCTGCGGCGTGATGAGCCTCACTCTGCGAATGTTTGTGACGTTTCAATGTAATGGGCACAAAATGTATATAATTGGGATGTTTTCGTAACTGTCAATAAAGAGAATTGATCAATGTCAATACAGATTTTTCGATATGTGAATTTTCCGTGTGGGAGTCGGTAATGGGCATGTGATGTTTGTCAAGGATGTTGATAGAATTAGGTCAGATGTATAAAAATAAAATATGTTGGACATTCACTTGCCATAAAATAACTCGGCTCTAAGTATAAGCACACTGCCGTACTTATAGACGTCGTTTAACCTTAATTATCATATTTTGCTTTTTATTTTTTAATAATGGTTCATTAACTATGGAAAGTTTTTATCGGTATTAAAATAAGGGTCAATATGTTTTTCTTAAGTGAGAATTACAGTAGATTGCGAACAGAGTGCGACAGTTAGTCAGGATCGAATGGATTGATAGAGTTCTTTTTTATGTGATAGGTGGCAGACGAGCAGACGGATCACCTTACGGTAAGCGATTGCCGCCGCCCATAAACACCTGCAACACCAGTAGAGTTATAAGTGCGCACTTATGACCAACCTTTAACCCTCTTTCCCCTAGTTGGGCCTCCGGTACCCTCACTCACTCGACGAAACATATCGCAGGCACTGCTTCACGCCGATCGTCTGTGAGGCCGTGGTATCACTCTGGTGATAGTAAGAACGTCGACGTAACGAACGTAATGTCATTATTAATTAGGATTTTACTCACTTGCAAAAACCTTCTTTACTAAAAAAACATTTCATCGATATAAAAATAAAGAACATTCGAGGAAAAGCGCCGCCGAAAGTCGGCGAAAAAACAAGAAAACATCAAAATATTAACCCCCGTGCGCACTAGACACAACCGTTACGTTTCCAGCAAAGATTAGGCCTTTGAGTGGCTCACTCTGTGTACACGCAGCCGTTCCATCACCGATTCCGTTCACGCGCTCACTCCGAGCGCGAATCGTAACGAGCCACGTTAATAGTTCCAAGGAAAAGTTGAATATTACCGAGGGAAAACGGTACAAAGTGCTGCCCTGAGATATATTTATTCCCATTTCTTTGCTACGTGTGGCGCAATGGTATGATGGTATTTGTTTTGTTTGCATAACGGCTACGTTACATTAGAAGGGAAACTTGGAAACAGTGTTCCTTTGTTTTAGGTGGCAGACGAGCAGACGGATTAACTGTTTGTTAGTGATCAACGCGCTCATAGACACCTGCCAAACTTGTAGAGTCACAAGTGCGTTGCCAACTTTTAACCTCTTTCCTCCCATTGGGCCTCCGGTACCCTCACTCACTCGATGATACACAGCCTAGACGCTGATTCACGCAGGCCATGGTATCACTCCGGTTGAGCAGGCACATTCATGCCAAAGCATGGCTCTCCCACGGCTTTTATGTAATAGGTGGCAGACGAGCAGACGAATCACCTGACAAGCGCGCTACCAACCTTGCGATCCAGTTCCTTGTTTGTTTTTCGCGGAGGTACCTTTTTCTAATTATATTTCAAGAATTATGTTTTTTACTTCATCATGTCGTCGCCATGATGACCCCTGTTTTGATGAAGGCTACCTCATGTGGAAAATCCGTTAGATGGCATACACGTAGACTGAGGTCCAACTACACGGTTATTGGTTATTTTTGATGTGAGATGTCAAAATTTCACTAAACGACCAATTACGTTGAAGTTGGACCTCAGTCTACACGTACGCCATTAAACGGATTTTCCACACGCGGTAGCCCCCCTTTTTCTGAAATACAGTTCTGCCAACGCACTAATATATACCTTTCTCTAATTTTAAGTGTGTCATACATTATGAGCAAAAAGAACATCTAATTATAATTTTATAAATTTACAAAACAAACATCATTAACATATTTGTAACTGCTGAATAAAATATAAGGATGTATAATTAAATAAAACAACATTCAGTCGCTAAAAGAGTATCACGCGCAATAAAATAAGCGACTACAACTCGCATTTCCCGTAGATACGAACCGAAACTACTGGGAAACAAACAATGGGAATAATCACAATATGCAAATAGAGATTTAAATAAAAAATGGGACGCGACCGTTTATCCGTAAACATTGTACCGAACGGACAAAAAGCTGGCGTTTTTTTTTTTCACCTCCATTATCGAATGTCCGACTTCATCTATGTTTTGACAGTTGAAAATTAAAACAATGGAACAATTTGGGATTTGTTTCAAAAACAGCGTAACCTCTACGGCTTTTTACACTTTATTAAAATGGAAGGATAGACACAGGTTGTACCTGTGAACATTTACATCCCTTTGAACACAACTCTTCTACTAACGATTCTGAACAACATTGTTCTACGACTTTTGGAAATTCGCAGAAAATTTTTTTCGACTCCAACTTTGTATGAATAGTTGAAATTTTGATTTTGGGAATTTCCAAAAGTCATAGAACAAAATGTTGTTAGAATCCTTGAAAAAAGACGTGGTAACCTGTATAATTTTTTTTTTGGATTCTAAATCTAAACATGTTAACTTTTAACTACCTATAGGAATGTATAAAAAAAATCATACAATTGTTTCATACATGCATGAAACAATTGTATGATTTTTTACTTTAAAATGTAAAAAAAGAAACCTAAATTATTCAGGTGACCTTCGAATAATTCTGACTTCTATTGAACCCTAGCAAATTGCGTTACGACACAAATAAAACTGGACCGTTTTCCGTTTTCATTTGTACAAGATACTACTATTTTATGGTCGCAAGTGCTAGTATTTTCCCGAAAGGAATTTGTGACTGACTGTACTTTTGTGCGGGCCACCGGCGATGGTATGGTTTTTGTCTCACGATTATCTTCCAGTTTTCATCCACATGTCATCATCATCATCAGCCTGTTACAGTCCACTGCTGGACATAGGCTTTTCCAAATGCTTGCTATTTTGATCGATCTTCGGTTACTCGCATCCAGCTCCAGCCAGCCCTCTTGCGCAGATCATCACTCCATCTGGCCTGAGGCCGTCCTACACTACGTTTACCAAGACACGGTCTCCACACCAGAACTCGTTTACCCCTACGGTTGTCAGTTCTGCGGCAGAATGGCCAGCCCACTGCCACTTCAGTTTACTAATCCAGTGAGCTATGTCGATAACTTTAGTTCTCTGCCGGATCACCTCGTTTCGGATTCGATCACACAGAGTAAAACCGAGCATAGCTCTTTTCATAGCCCGTTGAGCGACTTTAAACTTGTGTGAACTGTGGAAACGCACCCTTAAGATGGCGATTGGCGATATGTATCAGACAAATCCGCGGCCCTCAGGCTGTCTTGTCACGAGCAAGCAGCGAAACTCCTACATAAGGCTAACTTTGTTTACGTCTCGCCTCAATTGTTTACGGGTTAAAAATATCTGCGGATGAAATAACGTACATATGCCGCCATTTTGATTTGAATTTGACTTTGTTGAAAACAAATAAGCGGAATGAAATCGATGTGGTTTCCAGGAAACAAAAGATGCGCGAGATGTTCAATTAGTAGGTACGTACAGCCACACATCAAAGTATGCAAAACTGTCTAATTTCTTCAATCAACTCTCATCTTACTGTCATACACATTAGGTTGAATATCAATTGAGGAAGTTTGACAGGTTATGGTGACTTAATGTGTGGCTAACTGTACCTATGTGACATCTAAATCTTTAGACGCGAATAAAGAACCTTATCACTGTACTTTAATAGTACCCACTGATAAGGAAAGAATACGTATTCAAAATAAAAATATTCACGAATTGAACACTTCCATATACAAGCACTGGCAAGCTATCAGACGAACCCTCAGGCCGTGTTGTTACAAGCAAGCGGCGGAACTTCGCCTACATGCTGGTTCTGATTTACACTCGGCCAACTTTGCGTTCCGGCTCAATTTGTTCACGGGTTAAAAATACCTGCGGAAGGAGTGACGTATGGGAGGCGGCCATTTTGATTTGGGTTTGTGTCGTTGAAAACAAATTAGCGGAATGGTTTCAGGCGGGAAGATTGATTACGATAGTACCAAATTGGTAATTATTGCTTTCGTACCTTAAATAAATAAGGTTATGTAACTTAGTATTATACTTCTTGTTGCCGCTAGTACACGTACGATGGATTTGACTGGCCGGTTAGCGCATTTGGTCACTACCAAACCCTGCCTCATACACCAAAGGCCATGGGTTCATTCCTACCCTGGACAAACATTCGTGTGGTGAGCACTTGTATTTGTTGAATGTCTGGGTGTTATTTATGTATTTAAGTATTAGGTGTTTATGTTTCCTTTGTTGTCTGATATCTGTAACATAAGCGCTTAAGCAACTTAGTATCTACAGAGTCAGGTCAATGTATGAGATGCGTTGAGAATTCATTTATTAATTTAGGGGCGTCTGGCTCTGAAGAATTACAATAGTGTAATCCAGAAGCGAAGAAATTATAAAAAATAAGCTTCATAAATTGACGAAAGACTGTCCGTCACGAACTTTTAGGCTATAGCTACAAGTATATCATAAATTGATGACAGCAAAAACAAATTAACTTATCTATCACTGAATCTTCAATACAAAATCTCGGCCGTCGAGCGATATAATATTACGAGTAAATTAAAAGAAAGTGAATCTGACTTATATTAAATTAATCTTCAGACATCTGTTGTAAGGCCCGTCGACTCGGAGAGATTTCAGCATTAATGAATATTTGAATTTTTAATTCCTTGTATTTAAATGAATTTGCTAAAGCGGATTTGTAAAAAGAAGCTCCAGATTTGAGGATTTTCCAATTAAATTTTGTTCTTGCTTAACACAATAACATGGAAGATTACATTTAAAGTTTTTGCAATATGAAAGGAAATATTTATACTTTTTTACAAATAACTAAGTTGACGCAGCTACTCAAGTGAGCCTTAGCTTCCGATAATAGGAGCCTCTATCTAGGTCAATCCTGCAAAACCTCCTGCCAGACATCTGCCTGTAGACTGCGCAAATCCTTTTCAACTTCATCTCTCTAGCGGCACCTTGGACACTTGTCTTGACCATTTGGCCATCCCAGGGTTCGCCTCTTACGACAAGCCGGGAATCTTTTTTTTCTTCTTCTTGAAGTGCCGCTTCATCACTAAAGATTGACCATCAGCTCTTTAAATTGTGGTTTCACTTTACGAAAAGGGCGTATGGCTAATAAAGAGTTCGACGAAAGGCAGACCATCAATATCAATCCTAGGTGTACGGTGTAGCAAACTAAAGGAAACGTCCCGTTATCGGCCTAGCATATTGTACAGTAAGGGTTGCGAAAATCGAGAATAAACATTTAACATTATAAGTGTCACAAATCTCTCTTTCATCTTAGCGTATCCTTCCGGTTGTGTCTGAAGTTGTCGTTTTGTTGCTCAGGGGTACGACCATGATTCAGAATTTGGGGAGTCTTTTAATTATAATGAAGTGACTACCGTTTGACTTTCTCGCCGCTGTCAGATGTCTCCTGTCACATGAGATGAGTAATCTTTTACGTTTGGTTATCACAAGTTGTCAGCGTCATCACCAAAATGTATCTTCTTCCCGCCATGATAGGTTTTCTATAGTGCTGCTATATTTGTATGTTATATTTGTTTGCTACCGTTCCAATTAAATCATTATAAAGAAATTGGATACTAAGAAAGTTTTGCAGATATATTGACCACTTTTGAACAACTGTACACATACCTGGCCAAGCCTCCATACTATTTGGGACATCACCATTTACCTACACTCCATTTCCCAGTTCAGACATCATTTCATATTTAAGCAACAGCTTTGCGAAAGGAAATAATTTCTCTTCCCGCTCGCTATTTCAAAGTCGAGTTATTGGACTGGGACTCGATGCGACTAGTGATAAATGCTAAGGAATTTGAAGGCATCGATTTATTCATAGTTGCACGCGGTATGTCGTCGCCAGGTGGAAATTAAGTGTCGTGCCCGGCTGTGAGACTATTATGTGCGAGGATGAAGGAAATTGGCACGTCAGCAGTCAGTTCCAAGACTATGATTATTATTGGTATTGTTTTACGTGATGTTCGTGTTGCAGGCAACTTGAATAGCTGTTCCATCACCATCATAGCCTTTTTACTCTCCACTTAGCGTGTAAATTCCACCAGTGCGACTTGGCTAGTCAGGTAATTTTTTACTGAAGCTCAAAATAACTTTTTCTTCTTTCGTGATGTGATCCGAAGCATTTTCATGCATGATGCAAGAGTATGCGACTTCTGGGTCGATATTCCCAAAATTTTCTTAATGAGACTGGGCAAAAAATGCTAGTGTTCCACTCAGCATTAACTGCCATTTGTTGTTTAAGTGGGATCGTGCAAACTGGACCCGTTTCAGCTCGAAGTGTCTTGAGACTATTATGTGTGAGGATGAAGAAAATTGGCACGTCAACAGACAGCTTCAAGACTGCTATTATATTTGTATTGTTTTACGCAATGTTCATGTCGCAGTCAAATAGCTGATTTGATCATTCAGTCACAAACCTAAACTGCGCCATCCAACCAGCTTGAATCATATTCAGCTGTACCTATCATCACTTACAATATTTAATGAACTCCAGCTCCTAGTTGAATGCCGCTGTTTAGCAAAGAGTCTAGACAGTTTATTATATGCCTTTTTAATTTTAGTTGGCTGCGACATTCACATTGTTTTTGTTGATGACAGGTTCAAGTGTTATGTAAGATTTCTTCCTGCAGCTGGCGTAAACGAATAAAGGTGAATATTGTTTACAAAATTTTAGAGATAGGTAGTTCTATTATAAGCTTACTCTTATGGTAACTATGGTAAAGATATTTAATTTTGACACGGAGTTGTAATACTTTTGCTTAAGCATCGAGTCTAGTCTTATTTAGTTGAACTTTACCTAGAAACCAGAACATACAGACAGACGTTAGTGATACTGTACCATTTTTAGGGTATTCCACATTCAATATTCAGTGGAGAGCTGTAGAAGGGCTCTCAGAGACCGGATCGGAGGCGGCTGTTCTGACCGGATGGACGTAGAATAGCCATGATGGCGGCCCTGACGGAAGCTGACACTCGTGTGTCCTACGATGGGTATTTAAATGGAGGTCGGAGATAACTAACCTACGAAGTTAACGTCAATATACCTACATAGTATCTATATCTTTGCTATTAATTAAGAGAAAAAATCTAAAAAGCTGTTATATTTAACGTCTATAGCGTCAAATATAACAGCTTAATTGAGTGGACGAAGCTTATAATAATTATAACTAGCGCGATGTATTCGACGCCCAGCGCCATCTATTAGTAAAGTTTGAAACTAAAGTATCGTAACAGAGTAAGGGCGGAATAGTGTAGACTTTAAATGCAAAACATAATTTATCTTGCCCCTCTCTTCTCTGTAAAAGTACCAAAAAGTGTAGTTATTGCTACCTAATAATTACCATTTTTAGTAATAACACTTTTTTACAAGAATAATTTAGCCTATATAGCCTATACGAATCTTCGAATCCCAAACTTAAATACCTTTTTAATCGTAAGTGGAGACCTTAAAAAAAACCTTGTAGCTACAATTAACATGAACCAATTGGCAGCATTCAGAGCAAAACAGAGCTACAGCCTGTAATTACCTTTGGCCAAAATGAAAATATATCAACCTTCATTATTTCCGCAATCTTGTAATTCAGATCAAAAGTTGAAATGTACCCCCTCGGGTTGGAATATTTCGTGTACACTTCGCATCTCAAAGCGAATCACGAGTCATGATTTCCTCAGTCTGTCTGTCGCATGTCGCCTGAGGCTTTTCTTAGTAGAGAGTTGGCTTTAACTTGAGACACCTACAGCTGTTGTGGTGCTAAGGAAAGGAGGATGGTTAAGTGATTGAGAAAATCCAACCAGATTCTGCTGTCATTTTATTTTACAGAATATTTACTACGGGTAACTTTATTGACTAGTAGCTATGTACGCTAGACAATTGTAGGTAGGTTTCGACTGAAACAATCATCAGCAACCCACGCTCGTCCACTGCTGGACATAGGTCTCCCCCAATGCACGCCACCGCTCCCGATTTTCGGCCACTCTCATCCAGCTCACTCCAGCCAGCCTTCGAATGTCGTCATCCCATCTTGTAGCAGGGCGTCCAACACTACGTTACGTTACGTTACTGAAACATAATATCGGATCGAAATCCACCAGTAAAAGAAGCTTGCCCGTTGAGATGCTGAGTTTTTACGCAATTCTATGAGTGAATTCTACTCCGCTTCGCTCAGCTTCAGTGAATAGGTACTCAGCTATACTGCCTGGTGATAGAGTGGATTAAGTACTAGGCCGTGGTCTAGGGGGTTCTGGGTTCGATTCCCAGGTCGAACAAAAAGTATGTTCAAAATTGTTCGAGTTTTTTATCACCAATCTGCCTTAGGCAAGCACGGTGATTAAGTCTAATCCCACCATTTCGTGGTATTGACTTGATTTTCATGATGGAGGCGTTGGCTCTGCCGATACAGTATAAAGGTTTTTTGATATAGATTAATTCAATCAAATTATCTCTGATTTGTTACTAGGATTTCGTGCCAGACTGGTGGAATGTGATTTCATTTAAATGTTATACCTACTTACCAATCTACACAATTCTGCACGCAAACAAAAATATTCTATACCGTTTCAGTGTCTGGAAGTCGTAAGTAATATGACTCATTATTTCTCAGCTTTAAGCTGAAAATGAAAAAGATATGCTTTTAAACCTGCAATAAAGTAAGGATCTCCGTTAAAATACTCTTTGGTACGTAAAGAATCTGATTTCGCCAAGCAGTTGAGCAATAAATGTGTTGAACGGAACTACAAAATTCGTATGCCTGGCAAAAGTTTGTCGCTAACGCAGAGAAAGTTTTTGCTGGTAAGAACTTACATGTTTTAGTAACTGGAATGATTGCTAACAAGGTGAACTCCGTTTCAGTTGCCAGGAAATCTGCGTGGTTTAAGAATTTTATGTAATAAATACGTTCAATATTAGACAACTTTTAGACTGAAGACAAAACTATGTTGAGAGCGAGTGACACAGTGGATAAGATCGCGCGTTCCATACGGGAGGCCGTAGGCTTGAATCCGAGCATGGACTAGATTTTTTTTTTGTTTATGTGCGTAGGTAGCAGACGAGCAGGCGATTTTTCATCATCTCGAGTACCTAGTACGTGCCTATTTTAATCATTGGCAGTAAAGGAAAACATCAAGATGAAACCTGGGGACCAATCAATTATTCCCGTGCACTCGACATTGAAGTCGAATAATGTGAGGTCAAAATCATTTTAACATCTTTTTATGTAACACTTTCACGCAAATAATGCTATTCTATTCTAAGAATTCTGTATGGACGAATGTGTGAGATCTCTTAATTCGACTTCAATGTCGAGTGCACGAGAATCACTCCTCTAAGGATAATTTCTGAAACGTGTAACCATAATTCAATTGGTCTGGTTCCCTTGTCTACGGGTGCGAAGGTGACACGGCAATCGCTTCATTGTAATTAGGTACCAGATTCTCCAAATCTTGGATCATTTTCTAAGCGTTACCTTGGGCTCCGAAGCGACAGCTTTGGACTCAAACAGGTATTACACGCTGAGATAATAGATAGATAGATAGAGAGATAACGTTTATTGATATAGATGAGAAGATAATACAATAAAGCAGCAGATTTCTAGTGGCTATTTTTACACTGTATTCGTCCTAAACTCGTATTGTTCGAAATCTACACTTCCAAGCAACAAAATTGACTCAGGGCCTGATTTTCATACAAACAAGCTCTTTAAAGTCTTGCAAATGTAAAAATATGCTTTGTTAAATTAAAGTACCTATTCGATCACGTCTAAATTTGCTAGATGTCGTCAAAATTATTAAAAAGCATAATTTTTTAATGTTAATGGATGCCAAAAAAGTTAGTTTTTTTTTAATTCATCACTATTCACCTAATTCACAAAGATGCCCATTTCTTCAAATCTAATACAGTAAGTTGTTACAGTTAAATTGTGTTCCATAAATGCGGTTTTAGATAAGCGAATTATACAGCGCTCGTTTTTTTGAAGCGCGTGTTTTGGCAGTCGTTTGAACTGTAAAAACGTCATAGAAAATGAACACGCCGAAAGATGCACGTATACGCGCGTGTAGCTTTTTTTAAACGCTTATAAGCTTGAATCCTGGAACGACCGTAAACGCGCAGAAAAATACGCTAATCTGAAACCACTCTAGAAGACTATAAAAGGTATGCAAAAATGAACTTTAATCCGTTGTATTTTAAAGATATTGGCACGTTTGAGTTGTATTTTAACACATTACCTGAAAATCGAACACATCTTACATTTATTTACATTAACCCCTAAATCACATAAAGGTACTTAAGAACTCTTTTATTTGTAGGCTCACGAATCCTTAGCATGTTTGTATGTAAATTAGGTCCTAAGCCAAATAAAACTAGGTTCTGTGTGGAAACATAATGTAAGCGTTTGAAATTCGTATTGAGTCGAATTAGTTGCTCGCAAGTGTATATCAAACACCTGCACATATCTACGTACTCTCGTAAAATAAGATCGGCTCACTGAGCTGTGATATCGTCTCTATGTACTTTATATCAGCTAAGCTTCGAATGGATTTCGACATGTGCGAAAGAAATTGATATTACAATTTTTAGTTCAACGTACTTGTAGGTAGAATTTGTGCCTCGACTATACAGAATGAATCGATAAACAAAGGGTTTATCCACCATATGATCTATCACCCAATCAGAACATTTGTTCTGACTTTTGGAATATCAGGAATAACAAAAACTCTTTTCATACAAATGTTATATTAGATCCACGAAATTTTGGCCCGTGCCCTTAGAAAATTAAATATTGCTTTGTGTTTATAAGAAAACTAGTGGCCCGCCCTCACTTCGCTTCGGGAACGTTATTCAGAAATTAACCAATAGATGGCGCTGTGCTCAATTACATCGCGCAAGCGTTTCGTGTTTGCGGTTTACCTATTAGCCTTTTCGTTGTCTTTAGAAGTTATCTCTTTATAAATAGTATAGAAGAAGAAGATAGATAAACGTTGCCTCTCTTTGTATAACAGTGGTAGGGGTTAGTTTAGGCTATGTATGCATAAAGCATGCATTTTTCACAGCGACAAAAAAAATAAAATAAAGGATACACTAACTTTACATGTCGCAAGCTTACTATTTTAGTACACAAGTTGTGAGTGTCCATGGGTAGCGGCAATCGTTTAACATCGGGTAATCAGTCTGCTCGTCTGTCACCCATTGCATAAAAAAATGGTATATTTCAGGTTCAAATTAATGGCCCCGACCAAAATTCTAAAAGTAAACATCCCACTCCAAAATGATTAAGTATATTACCTTATACTACAACGCGCGGGGACAAAAAATGTTCCTCTAAGAACTACCTACACCCACGTCCATTATGGAATAAAGTACAAATCCCAGGTAGGTATACCTACTAATGGAAAAGGTAGTCCTAAAAATAAGTAAGGAATAAGCAAAACGATTCCATGTGACGTGACGCAATAGTTTTGGCACGCGAAATATTCCGTCCGTTAGTTTTGGAATTGAATTTGACAAGGATACAAAATTTTGTGCGAAAGCAATTTTCTAACTTTCTATTCCAAATGCGGAAGTTTCCGGATTCGAACCCAGGTTGAGTCAATTTAGAAACCGAACTTCTTTGAATTTCTGGTTGCGATATACTGGGAGACGCCTCCGGGTGTCGTCTTCTACATTATAAGTACAGGAAACGCGTGTTGTATTTTGTATAGGACTTGACGCAAGTCATTGTTCCGTCACTATGTTTACTGTGAGGAAAAATATGGGATAGGAGCGTCCAAACTGATATTTTGTTCAATACAAGTGGTTTAATTTGAACTTATTTAGTTTATGCTCAATGGATATCATGGAAAGAATTTGTTAATAACTAAAAGGTAAAAAACCACATACTAATTATACTTACTACTTATAATAGAAGATTTGCGCAATGTAATCGACTCCTAGCGCCATCTTTTGGTATTGTTCTGAGTTCAATCCTGAAAGAAAGTGAAAGCGAGCTTTAAGCATTACATCATAAAATAGTAAGGCAGCAAAATTAAGTAATGAAATCGCATGTGTATATACGAGTAATTACTTAATTATATGGTTAAAATTTATTTTAAATTAGGGCTCGTTGTTTTTACTTCATACAGTTTTGTTTTAGAACTTAAGCCACTTTGGCTCTCATGGTGCGTTATTATTATTATGTAATATGAAATTTCATAAAATTATATTCAGTAGTTTTTGTCTAATAGAGCAACAAACATACAATACGATCACGCTTTTAATACATGTTAATAGAAATGTGTCACATTTTCACCTTTCTGTTTACTTGTACTTTGTATTCTGCCACAAAGAAATATTTGATCCGATCGCTTACGGGATGAATAATTTCTCCATTGAATAAATTCAAATGCATGGAGACATCTCAAACAAATTGGACCATTTGGAGAAGCCCATTACACTGTTTATGCAAATAACCATAATCAAGATAAATAATCCATTTAAATTTTAAAGGGACATGAATGCCTGTATAATCTTTGAAATATTCGAGCAAATCCGATTAAGAGCAATGTAATTTGTTTTAGTTATGAGATAAACCGCGTTAAGCAAGTTTATTTGCTAGCAATCTAACAAAGTGGGGGATAGGGGGGATTTTAATAATTGTAAGCACTTTGTGCTTTAGTTATGCTATTGTTAAAATAAGTGGTAATTTTTCTTTTTCCCTAGATTGCTGGGATTTGTTAAACTTAAAAAACAAAAAGAAAATTATGAAAGGTTGAAGAAAGAGAGTACTTTTGATTGCGTACACGCGTCTTGAGCAACATATGTATACTCTGATTCATAATCATGTAAAGTAAACTGACAGATGTCAATGTGTCATCCCCATACATTATCACTCAATTTGACACATGCAAAATGTCAAAATGCATAGAAACTTGTCATTTTCATCTGTCAGTTTACTTTACATGATTATGAATCAGAGTATAGATATATCCAGCGAATGTGGCTGATCTTTTAAATCGGATCGTAACCCAATCGGTTGAATGAATGAATAAATTAATGTATGAATAAACTTTTTATTGCACACAAAATAGAGTTATAAAACTTTAAGCTTGTTAGTTACCGGAGTAATGTACAACAAAGGCAGCCTTATCACTACGGATGGAGTGTTAAACTCTAAAATCATTCTCTAAACAGCTCCGTCAACAATCAGCTTAGTTTTGAAATAAAAATATTCAAATATGCATTGCCTTTCCATGCAGTCGCTGCTACGCGAGCAATCCCCTCGAAAGTCGAGTATAGTCTCGTAACAATATGCGAATATCTGAAATACATCTCAGTATATTTTGCTACACTTTATTGTATTGGATTGAGGAAGGTACTCGCATATGAAATAGTTGGGACTGTGATACGGGTGGTTTTGAATGTGAATGTTATAGTAAAAGGTACCTAATTTGTTTTTTCAAACAAAATACAGGTTAAGTGTTTTTTAAAACCTGAGAACAAAAAAAAACACTCTCACGTCAAAGCAGAAAAGCGATATTTTGTTTTTTTTTTTTTGAGCTTGATACCAATCGAGAGTACTGGTTATCTGCGAAAAATGTGTGGAATAGGCCTACAGAAGACGGACAATAAAGATTCCCCTATAGACGTCAAATACTGAAGCCTGTTCTATCTGTCGATGCTCATCATACTTTTGTTTTTTTTGTTTACCCAGGCGAAATGCGTTATGCATACCCGCCGGGGGGCGGACGGGTTATGTCGGACTCCCCGTGCATTACGGCGGGGATAAACCGACTAAAGCCCCTGAGACTCTCCCTCATCGTCCATCGCGGGAGATGTCATGGGGCCATGTCACTGACCATGGCACCATAACATCCCCCGTGTTTATCATACTCGCATCAAGTTCAATAAGTGATTACTGCAGCCTACGAACATGCCAAGGAGGCACAAGTACGCTACCGATCTTTTAAAAGGAGTTGTGACTTCACTGGTGTTGTGTATCCAGTCCATGGCAGACATGGCATGACGACCATGGACACCACAAGATGATCCAACTCTCACTTAAAAAAACTGGTTTTGTATCGAGTCTAAGAGCTGCCAAGTTACCATAAGTCAAAAAAATGTGTAAAACCATGTAACAGATAGGTAGTAAAAATGTTTTCCTAACCCATAAACCCACCGATACATGCGGGTAAGCTAAGTTATGTCGCAAGTTAGCAGGCTAACTGTCGACCCAGTTTTCCAGACATCGATAAAAGCCTCTCCTATTGAAAATAGGTAGGAGGAGGCTCTCTGTAACCGACTCACTCTTGACACGGAAAATGGAAGTCAAACATTCCATTTTGAGTTGGTTTCGTCTTGGAAATGGTATGAATTTTAATATCCCTCTGTTGGCTCGGGTATCTGTGGCTTAAGGTTCTAGATGCTAACTAGATGTGTGATAAAATTTTATGTTAACTGGTAAAAGCTAACTGAAATAAGTACTTGAATGTTTTGATTTCACTTAGTAGAGAGACACAATGACATAGTATGACCTGTTTACGTTTCATTGGATGAGTAAGTATAACACTAAAATATTATACCTAATATCCACAATCGATTAATTGTCTATTCTTAGAATAATGTTTCAATAAACACAGTTTCTTTTATTACACTCGCATATTATATTGAAGGAGCGACCAAAGTCAAAATTAAACGCAGAACACCAACCGCCTACAAAGTGATCTGAACAAGTTACGCAACGCACACATACTCACAATGCGATCTCAGTATGATTCAACACATGTCGAAGATAAACTATAGGGAATATTATATTTCTGAACATAACAGGGTGTATCTGTGAACATTTACATCCCTTTAGCCACCACTTCTACCAATCATTCTGATCAACATTAATTGCTCTATGACTTTTGGAAATTTGGTTTAAAAAAGTTAAACTTTTCACACAAAGTCGTTCGTCACAGATACCCTGTATTGACGTTGGACTGTAGTTCGCTGAGTTGATGCTACTAAAAAGCTGACATTAGCAGAAAACTCATAAGACCTTATCATCCAAGCCACCGACAAGACGAAAAGTAACTCAAAACAGCAAAAAACATGTAAAACATAAACAACATAAAAAGAGGCTAATCCAGCTGTCGATCTTCAACAGCCTGTATATGGCAACAAACCCCTCTGTCTACTATTTACTCATGATCTCTAAACAGCCCAACAATGAGCGGGATGCAGCATAGTAGTAATGGTTATTCGCTCTTTGCTTGCCGCTTCGTTTGACCAGCTACGCTGATTAGCGAAGTCTGCCGTGGGGTTTGTTTGCCGCTCTTGTTTGCACTCTGCTTTGGGATATGAACCCTAATGTGTGGACTTCCCGGAATTTAGTATCAAACTAAGCATAGCAGCCACGTATTGTGTCACTGGGGTTTATGGGAATCACTTTCGAGTTTACTTTTCCAAATACTAACTGTGGTGTAATAGTAATTTTAACTGTGGGAGAGCCACGCTTCAGCATGAATGGGCCGGCTCGACCGGAGTGATACCACTGCCTCACAGAAAACCGGCGTGAAGCAGCCCCTGTGCTGTGTTTCGCCGAGTGAGTGAGGGTACCGGAGGCCCACTCGGGGGGGAAGGGGATAAAAGGTTGGCAGCGCACTTGTAACTCCACTGGTGTTGCAAGTGTCCATGGGCGGCGGCAATTGCTTACCATCAGGGGATCCGCCTGCTCGTCTGCCACCTATCACATAAAAAAAAAAAATTTTGCTAACAAAAACGACCCGTTGTTCCAGTAGTTTAAGTACCGACCTATGATCTTGGGGTACCGGGTTAAATTTCTGGGTCGAGTAGAAGTACCTATGTTTTAAATTTTTCGAACATAGCTCGGGTTTGTGATCACCAATCCGCATTAGGCAAGCGTGGTGATTAAGCCTAATCCCATCATAGTAACGATGACTTGATTTCTATACCTACAGTGGGACAGATAGCCTGATACCTTATAAATTAGACCACTAACACTTGGGCTAATGAACTCTCCAATATCAATGTCATCCGAATCCGACTTTCTATCTTCCATCTAAACTATTTGAATTATCTTTGATTTGAGACTAACTTTTATTTAACCAATCATGGCCACATTGCATTCAGTTTTCATAATTAATAACAATTACATTAAAATGCAAATCGTGTCTTTGACATATCTATTTAGCCTCATTAATCAACTGAAAAGTTTTGACGTTTAAAAATAAGAATTTGAGAAATTGACGATAGGTCGTAATAAAACTTCGTAGACTAGCTAAATAGTTCGTTATCAGAAAACACGATGTTGAAAAGATAATTTGGGATAACTGAGCACTTTGGAAACAAAATAATTCATTGAAATTAGTCGGGGTTGTGGTCATAAATTCGCTTAATTGAACGAAGTATTTTTATAGAATTCTGTTCTCTCTGAGACTAGGTAAACATATTTTTGTTGCTTTTGTTTTCTATAGTAAGTGATTTGATTATTTTTTCTACTGACACTTTCTAATTGAATTAATTATAAGTAACATTTTCTTAATGATTATATTAATTTCTCTTAGAGATATTATTATTGTCGTGGCAGTCCTTAACTCCAATCTTTTTTTAATGTAATAAATAGGTGGCAGACGAGCAGGCGGATCATCTGATGGTAAGCGATTGCCGCCGCCCATAAACACCTGCAACACTAGTAGAGTAGCAATGGCGCTGCCAGCCTAACCCCTTTTCCCCAGTTGGGCCTTCTGGTACCCTCACTCACTCGACGAACACAGCGCAGGCACTTCTTAAATATTTACTTATCTTCTATCTAAATATTAAATACATTGCTTAGTAAGTATTGTAGTAGTTTCATTTGTGTATCTCTGGTTACATTAACACTGGTTGCAGTATAATACTGCAGGACCCGGTGAGCTATCTCAGCTCCGTCCTTTAAGCCTACGCTGAGCTCCAGCTTAGGTTCTGAGCGGCCGCAGTATATTACATACTGGAGTGCCTCATGAATGAATTGTCTTGATGCTGAGCTTCGTCCTGTTGATGGACCAATCTGTAAGCAAATATTGTAAATGGAAAAGTGTGTCTGTCATGCTGTTTGTATGTTTGTCTTTCTTTTACGGAGCGACGAATTGATGTGATATTTTAAGTGGGGATAGGTTGAAGGGATGGAGAGTAACATAGGCTACTTTTGCCCCTTCGTTGCAGAGGATAGTAGGTCGCATTTTAATTGGTTGCGGTTGGGGTCCCGATATTAAACTCCTTGGTCGGGTCAAAATTAGTACCTAAGCTATTCAGTTAAAAAATCTAGGTGTCAATCCTTAGGTGTCCTACATCTCCCGGTAGATACAAATGTTTTACTTCACCTTATTTAGTAGGCTCTTAACGGCGTGAGCGATCAAATACGCCTGCAGCGTCGCTCACACAGAGAATTGCTAATAGGATTATCTCCAACCAAAACGCACACCAATGTCCTACCTCGTAGGATGTAGGTATACAACTATACGTACGGGCACGGAGACACGCATTGCGGTAAGCTAGGTATGTCTTTATAATGAACTAGAGGTCCGCACCCTCTCCGCTAGACCAAATTTTGCTTGTAACTCTAACTTTTTAAAATCGAACCTTCACCAATAGATGGCGCTGCGTGTAGATTAGATAGCGCAACTTAGCAACGTCGTTGTTTGATATCCTATCCATTTAGTTATACCTTTGTACATCTATATTACAAAATTAAATAGAAAGAAATTTAAATACTTTTAAAATATATCCGTATGCAATACTCGTATAAGGTAAATTATAATTAAAACAATTTACCACTTAATGAACTAGCCTTATGTTTGCACTAATTAAAAATGAACAAACATAAGAAGTATTCATCACATACGTGTGATGACAAAACGAACATACGTGTTTGTCTAGAGCGGCAATCGAATATTTAAAAGCGTTAAACAGGTTTACTAATAATAAATAAATTATAAAAATAGGGAAACCATTAATTAAAAAGCAAAAAGGTTGTAAATCTTTGTAGGTACAACGCTTTATTAAAAACAGCACGCACACACTTAAAATGTTTACACATGCGGCTTAATACAAGAAAAACATCCATCTTGATATTTTGCAAGAACTTTAGCTGGTTACAAACTCCAATTAACTTTCCCCGCTCCACAAATGAATAGGTAAGTCCGAACACCTACCTGTACATAGGTATCTTACAAAATTACCTCAAAACCACAACATTACTACCCATTAATAGGGTAATTTAAACACAGTTAACGTTTCACATGCTCGCGTGGGGAGACCGTTTAAAGCCTTTATCGCGCATAATGGCGGATTTAAGCGTATTTTTGTTGTTAACGTGAAGTGTCTTCGTATTTCATGATGTGGAGAGTATCGGTTTTTACTTCGGACGGTGTTTGCGCTACGTGTCGGATCGTAAACGGGAGAAAAAAGGACGTTTTATGTCTACTTTTAAGTAATTAGTATACTTCTTGTTCATCAGAGCATGCGAGTTCTATAACACACTCCAATCCTTTCACTGTCTCATTATAGAGACGACCCGTTTGGTTCAGTGGTAGTGAATGCTGCGTCTGGGCCAAGGGTTGCGGGTCCGATCCCCGCACAGTACAAACATTTGTGTGCATGAACATGTTTGTTTGCATTGGTCTGGGTGTATTCTATGTATTATAAGTATGTATTTACAAAACAAAAGTATTATACGTATAATTTGTATGTAATTCCACTGTTGGTTCTAATGTCTGTTACACAGGTGCTTGAGCTACCAATCTCAGAGTCAGACCAATGTATGTGATGTAGTGAAATATTATATTATTATATTATGATTTTGCTCAACGATCGACCCACCGATCCTAAGGTCCAGGATAAATACCAGCGCTGGGCGTTCCCGCCAAGCTTACCTATATACTGAGACTGATACCCATTGTCAAATAATAAATACGAGAAAGCTACCAGATAATGAATATTATTTCACTAGGATAAATTTAAATTTAGCGTTAATTACTTGGTAACTGTAATTAATTAATGTAACTGTGTATGTATCTGTAACTCGACAATAAACCTTTATTTTTTTATTATTCTTGTTTCAAATATGGCACGCTTTAATGTGGTTTTAGGTTCCACACAATCGGGCTACCAATTGGAATCACTGTCTGCTGTCGGGCCAACTGATACCTACTGAGCAAACAAAGCCGGTAACGGTCAGTCGCTGTCTGTCACGAGATGTCGGTAGCGGCCATTAGTAGTATTGTGAGTGACTCTCTATTGTTTATGGGCTTGCTATTGGCTTCATACTGAATCCTAGAGTTGATCTGAAGCTGTCACAACAGTTCAAGATAAATTTCTTGGTGGCCAGTGTACTCGATTCAGCGGGGTAATTCTTAGACTTTTTTAAACAGTTGTGGGTATCCACAATTTTATCCAACTATCTGAAATTCCTCACCGTTGAGCTAAGGGCAGAAGTATAAAAATCCAAAGGTGAATGCTCATGCAATCCACTGAGATACCATTGCTCTAAAAGACAAGACCTTTTTTTAATGGTCATTACAACACGCTTATTTTTTTAATTTTCTTGAAAGCATTGGTTTAATGGTATAGCATACAGCCTATGCTTTTTTACCTTTGAGTTCTTAAAATTGGAAGATTATGACATGGGTGTGGATAAAATAATTTTAAAGGCCAAATCTTTTGTTTCTGCTAAACAAAATTTAATAACACAATTCTCTACCTCACTGCGTCGGCCTTCTATAAATTCAGAAGTCTCATTAAATTCATTCCCAGGGTTATAAACATCTTTACAGGTTTACTGTGATCCAGGCTTAAGGCAACTTAATTAACTTTTATTCCTGCAATATTAGAAAAAATAATAAAAACTCGGAATGCGCTTTTTAATGCTCCGTAGCATCTTGCGTATATCGTAAAACTTGAAATTATTTAAGTACGTTTTTATGGATGTGAATGTAGCAGCATATTAAAGCTAAGCATAATATTTCGTGTTCCTAAATAAAACTGCGATTTTAGTTATGTTGAAATTTTAAAATTTGAAAACTGTATCAATAATGCACATGTTTTTTTTTTGCGTGTAGATACTATAATAGAACCTTGTCGGCAACGGACTGCTGAAAAGTCTTTTCTCTTCTTGAAACGTACCTAACCTACAACGTCTCGGTTAAGGTATTGATTTTTACATCGAACCACACGCAAGCGGCCGTCATTCCATCCTCATCATCTTGATGGTTGGCGATCTGCACTGTGCGTTTTTCGAGCAATTTTCTTCCTCGAATCTCAGTTCAACTCTATGGTTATCTGGCTACTATAAGCCAACGCTCATGACGAATACTCTAGGATCCAGCTGACATGCACGCATATTAAATTCCACTGTCCAATATTCAAAGTGTACATTTTACTATAGGCCTGAACTTCACATACTACGAGCGAAGGCCTCTCGGTATTCCATAACCGACCTAACTTCGGCAGGATTTACATGCGATCAATGACCGAGTTAAAGCTAGCTCAAAACAAAGAGGCGTTGTTTGGTTCTTGCAATTGGGGCGTAGTTGTTTTAGGGCCAAATATATACACATTGTATCTGTGAACATTTATTTTTCTTTGACCACGTCTTCTAGCAATCATTTTGAACAACATCTTCAATGAGAAAAAATAGTGCCGCTTGTTGTCATCATCAACATCATCATTAGCCACAGCGTCTTTGAAGATGAATAAAATTGGTGGGACTCGATAACGACAAAAATGGCTATAAATCCCTATTTTTTATACTAGAGGCGGCAAACGAGCAAGCGGGTCACCTGCTGGTAAGTAATAATCTATTACCCGACGACCCGTTTAGCGCAATGGTTTGAGCGCCGGTTGAGACGTAAGGGTCGCGGGTTCGATTCCCGCACCAACACAAATGTTTGTTGATGAAACAGATATTTGTGTTGGGGCTGGGTGTTTGTGGTTCCTTCGTTGTTTCTGGTTTCCATAGTACAAGGGAAAACCTTAGTTTGGGTCCAGGACAATGTATGTAATGTTGTCTCAATTTGTTATTTATTATTATTATTTATTATTATATATTGCTAAATATTGCTGACCGGCATGTCTTGCCACATCGATCGCAAATCCACCCTAAATCCGCTGGAGAAGACATGGCACGACGTAGCTTTTTCTGCTTGTTGTCAACATACAGTATATTGCGATAGCAGTGATTCGTGAACTCCTAATAGGTCAGCATTCCACTCCACCAAATAAGTAATCAATAATGTCATCTGGTACATCGCCTTTGCGGAGCTAAACGTCCCTAATTTATTAGCTGAACATCGGGTCAATGTGTCACGGTGATGGCCGATAGTGTAACATTTTATGGGTGGACCGGGAAAAATACGCTGTGCGTACAAACCGTTTGCTAAAACAGGGAGCTGCTACTTTACAATTATTTACTTTTTTTATGTGATCGGTGGCAGACGAGCAGATGGATCACCTGATGGTAAGCGATGTCCGCTGCATATAGACAGAACACCAGTCACAAGTGCGCTGCCAACCTTTTACCTCTGTTCCCACCAATTGGGCCTCGGGTGCACTCACTATCAGGTGCGCCATCTAGAGGATTTTTCACAAGCGCTAGCCCTCATTGCAGATGGTTATAATTTTTGTTGTGTTATTTGTTAACTTGGCAAGGGTTTCAGTCGTTCTTCATAAACATTTTTTAAAATTAAAATTAAACTTCCAACCAATATTTGGCTACATCAGCAATCTTTGCTATAATAATTTATAAAGTACATGACTCATATTTGTTTTGTAACGCTATCTATGTTAGTAAGTACAGTTAAAATTAGTATTTTTGATACACCGCGATGTACTCGCTATCAATAAGATGCTGTTATTAAACGTTGCAAATGCCTACAAGTGTATTTTCGTACAATTATCTATATCCTAGAATGTGCCAAATTCAGAGCAAGTACCAACTAAAACTTTCATTTAACATACTTTAGACGCGCTTTACCTACATACATATATCTGTCCATTTCCTGAACTACGAAGGCTTATATTTGAAGCAACTAAACACGTCCGTATTTCATAATAGTAATGAACGAGCTATTTCGTTCCGTCTCTAGCCATTTACTACTCGAGTGCGACGACTCTACCCACGTGCATAAAAGACTGGTTTACATAGTGCGAACTAGCGTACAAGTCAGCCAACCTAGGAACTATGTAGGTACACTTATTTTTTGATGTCCCAGGGTATATATGTACGTACAATATATGTACATACATGTCGGTACATTGGTCCGTGTACCGACTAAACCCCCTGGACACCCTCTCATTGTCATTAAGTGGGGAGAGACCGTGATGACCGGTACGAAGCCTTCACGCTCCACGACCCTCCCTGGACGGGGCCCACAATCTAAGATTCGATCTTAGAACCTCACGATTTCAAGACCGTAGCACAAAATAATTACACACAGAAGTTAGACTTTGACCTGATTTTGAATTTAGAAGAGTTCGTTGACATAATGCTAGGGTTGTTGCCCGGCATGAGTACATAAAGCGCGCTGGCCTCTACCATAGACCTCGACAGTTTGACAATCTTATGTCATTAGTTAGGATTAATGTGGTCGAAAAGGCGTTTTTGCCTGTTAGTGCGCATGCGTGAGTACATGACATATTTTTAGCTCTTAGTGGGCAGTCAGCCTTCTGTGTCAATATGTATTTTGTGATCGTAGCGTACGCCACTTGGCTGTCTGGCTCGACTAGATGGCGAGCAGGACGCTGATGAATGGGCTGGGGGGCAAGGTAAGGCAATCGCACTGTTAACGCAAGAAATGAAGAGAACTCTTCTACTACTTCAACATTTTTTTTCACTCGCCTACACGCCACCTAGCAACAAAAAACTCAATCTTACTCGACATCGCGGCCACTCGCACAACTGGTCAGCAACTACTAGGTGTCGTGTTGATAGCTGATACAAGCCGAACTACTGGCGTACAAGAACATTAACAGAGTACTTATCTGTCTACTGGTTAGGGAATCAGCTCGCACTGTGTAAACCATCCGTTAGTCTCAGCAACTAAGATGGAATAATTGGCTGACATTTCTACCGAGATGATCTTGTTAAGGCGAGTAATACATTGCTAGAAGCATTTATGTTCCGGTTCGTTAGAGAGGCAGCTTGAAGATGGAATATTGAGCATTATGTTCAATTTACTGACTGACTGAAAGACTGGTAAACTCCATCTATACTATTTATAAAGAGACAAACTCCATAGACATCGACAAACCTTACATACAAACCAAAAAATCGAAACAACGCGTTGCAATCGACGCCCAGTACCATCTATTGGTAGACAGTGGAACTACTGTCCCGAAACGAAATGAAGACGGGCCACTAAAAGTAAGTAAGTATCAGCCTATATATTCAGGGCAAAGGCCTTCATCATAGAAATCAAGTTATCGCTACTATGATGGGATTAGGCTTAATCACCACGCTTGCCTAATGCGGATTGGTGATCACAAACCCGAGCTATCCACTACCACTAGCCACTAGTATCCTATATAAATATTTTAACCGATATTCGGCTAAGGCGCCCAATCTTAACGATCAGCCATGTGCGCAGGATAATGTTCATGTGTGTATGCAAATATGAGCACTATATGCTACTGGTGCATTGCTCTATTCCCTTACCCTCTTAATTCGATGAAACACCAGTGTGATACGACCGGAGTAGATCGGGCGCAGGATCAACGATTTAGCGTGCTTTCCAAGGCACGGGGATACACAAACTTCCTAGCAAAGCTTATAAATCAGACTAACACATAGGGTACAATTTTTAAAAATATATTGCGTGGATTTTCCAAAATTGGAAAATTGGCGCGGGCGCAGGCTTGTATTTGTTTTAATGTAATAGATAGCAGACGAACCGACGGATCACCTGATGGTAAGCGAATACCGCCACCCATGGACACCTGCAACACCAGTGGTCTTACCTTTTAATCCCCCTTCCCCTGGATTGGGCTTCCGGTACCCTCACTCACGCGCGAAACATAGCGCAAGCACTGCTTCACGCCGGTTTTCTCTGAGGACGTGGACTCCGGTCGAGCCGCCCCATTCATGCCGAAGCTGATAAAATAATTGCACCGTAATTTAGCGCACAAAGTTCACCGGGTTGAGTCCACACGAAGCTGTGAGTCCAATATAAAGTTTGTCAATATTTCCGTTGAGCCGGCTGATAGCAGCCACTCATTGATTGGGCTGGACGGAAACTAAGTTCAGCCGCTTTCCGGGAGAAGAGATCAAAGCGAAGTATCATCAGGACAAAGTTACTGTATTGCTTATGTTGGACATTGAAAACAATTAGTAAACGAAGAAGATAGAATTTTCCAAAATTGGCGTACGAAGTTGCGGGCGGCCGCTTGTATTTTTTTTATGTAATAGATGGCAGATGAGCCGACGGATCACCTGATGGTAAGCGATTACCGCCACCCATGGACACCTGCAACACTAGTGGTTGGTAGAATATGTACGTGGTTAAAGGGATTTGTGTGTTTTTTTACACATGCGCCCAGTGTATACAAACATGTATTACAGTCAACAGGAAAAGTAGATGATCAAAATCAAAAACTCTATACTCAATGTTGATCGAAGTTCCCGTCAGAACTGCATGGTTTCAAATTCATACAGTACTGACGCGAATTCCGCTCAATAGTAAGTATAGAGTTTTTGATTTTGATTATCTACTTTTGCTGTTGACTGTACCTAATATGTACTCAAGACACGCCTAAAATCAAACCATTACTATGTCAGGGCTGAACTGCCTCGAAGTCACACGTGGCGGCCATTAAAACCACTCGGCGGCAGGCTTCGTCCAGGCAACTTTGCATCGGCAAATTGAGACACATATTTTTCAGTACTCAGTAAATGCTCGTGATATTAGTAGATATCATTTATAGGAGATACATCAAAAATATTTTGTATTTTTTATAATTTTTTTGGCCTTTCAACCCTATTAATCACTGGTTGACACAAGAAGTTTACACAGGAACTTGAATTTATTATTCATACTCATAACTGTATGTAAAATGTATGTTTTCAAACCTTGGCATGACAGAAGCTACAATACATAAAAATAATACTATCTTGTAAATGTGGATCAAACCAAAATGAATGATGATTAAATTTGCAATAGGAAATAGAAAAAAATTGAAAAGACTTAAAAATATCACCAGTTGGGTCCAAGACATCATCAATGTGTGGTGTAAGGCACCAAGCCTGGGATACGCAAAAAAGTTTACCAATATTTTTAATATTTAGTAATCTATATTGATCAGTGTGTCCTGCCTGTTATGACCTACGGTGCCGAGACGTGGACCCTTACAGTACGGCTAGCCCACCAGCTTAAGGTCGCTCAGCGTGTTATGGAGCGAGCTATGCTCGGGGTGTCGTTGAAGGATAAATAAAATCCGAAACGAGGTTATCCGACAAAAGACTAAAGTGACCGTCATAGTGTATCGAATCAGCACGCTAAAGTGTTCAAAATAATTGTTGATCACATAGCGACTTGTTATTTCCGCTAAACTCCGGATTTGTCACTAAAAGTGTACAACTATAAAAAAATTAAATTTGAATCCAGAAAACTGTTGTCATGTTTCTGACAGCTTAGCAGGAAAAACTCATAGCGGTACAACGCGACGTCCCATATCAAAGCCAAAGCGGTGTGTATGGCGTTTGACGCATCCACAACGTTGGATCTCTCAATTCAATTCCGCTCCATTTTTGAAGCATAGATTGAGTGGCAGATGTTTCGTGGACGCAATCAAACGAGCACGGAACGATTTCAAAATCCAGTGAAAAGTAACTCTTGTTATGGAGGTCCCTAATCGTGACTCTGTTTTGATATCTGTACTATTTTAAAGGTTAATTTCAAACCTTTTACGCAATTTTAAAAGGTCAAATTCGCGCGATGTAATCGACACCCAGCGCCATCTATTGGTACAGCTTTTAACTAATATAGAAAAGCAACTACTACCCGTGCGGATAAACGCTGGGATTAGAAATGGCGGCGCAACTATTCACCTCTCGCTCGCACGCTATTTGCGTCTATACTCGCACACGTGGGTACAGACTGACAAAAAAAAGCTGCGTTTTAATAAAAATTTGTGAGCTAGTTTTTCCGTGGTTTTGAACCTTTCGTTAGTCTTGTCATATTTTGTTCGAAAGGTACGTTATTGCTCATTACTATAGGCTATGTATGTACCACGGGCGAAGCTGGGGCGGACCGCTAATAAATGTTTATTTAATATATTTTTGTGAGAACAAATTCGTTTATAAATGCGATAATTATAAATTATTATTTGTTTATAAACAATTTCTTTTTAGGAATAAATAATTTATCACAATCTGAATTATTTTCATAGATTTTTTACATAAATACAGTAAAAAATACTACTTACAAAATAATAAAACCTATAAAACATACTTACATATTATTTGAATTAATAAAATAACAAAACATTTTCAATGCTAACGATATTTTCTACGATTTTTCAGTTTACTTATATCTAATTATAATTTTACGTACTTAGTATGCTGACGGTACCGACTCGTCGGTCCGCCATTTCTAATCCCAGCGTTTATCCGCACGGGTAGTAAGTCTTGTAGAATTACGTCCCGAATCGATGAGAGAACGGGCGACTAGTACAATTTAAATAATAATATAACGTTCTCTTACCGACATTTCGACAATGGCGAACAATCTCAATGATGAACTATGACGAACGACATAATAAACAACTGCACAAATGTGTGCGCAAACACAAGTGAACCCTTACCCTTATATTTCGACGGCATATGTCCACAACTGACTGACGAGGGATAACCCTTATCGAGACACGTTGCCTCGGTAGCACAGTGGCTAGTGGGGCTTTAAAGCGATAGCTGTGCTTGGAATCTCCGTTCGTTACATCGGGCGTAAATATGTAGCCAAGTTTTTTTTTAATGGACCTGTTTATTTTCACAGGGAATCGAATTATGGCCTATAATCTAAATGGAAAGGTATCTACTGAAAGGGCTAGCTTTATAAATTGTTAAATATTTTTTATAATTGTTTATTTTTTGTTTGTGCTCCTTTAGTTATCTTCTTTACCATCAGTAAATATCGAATAGGAGTAAGTTTTTGGATTGTAAAATCCCCCTAAATCTAGCATAAAAATTATAGGGTCCTCACAGGTCAGGCTATGCCTAGAAGATCCAGGATCCACTTTTATAGATTTTTTGCAAACACAAGTTAACTTAATCTTATAACTTAAAATAAATAAAAAGATACTTTTTATTTTATTTCGATTTAATTTCTTATTAACTCTGTATAAAATAAACTGAAAAATTTTTGACATCCTGTGTAATTCAAGTACTATTTACACATGTAAGATGTATCTTATACCATAAACTTATTATTATAACGTGTTTAAATTATGACAAGATTTAAGATACGTAGATAGTGCAGGCCGAATAGGTAGGTATTGGTTTTTTTTTTCGTTATAACTTTTATTTTGCAAAGTGTTTTAAATTCTTTTAGTTTACAACCGTGGCCACATTATGCGCAGCACAGCGAATATCGCTTACAGAAATTTTCTCGAAACTTAAAAAGTTGCAAGTTTTAACCAGACACTATGAATAATGCATGTTTTCTCGTTCAGATTGATTTATCTACCCAGTCCTCACTAGTGGCTACAAACAAAACCTTTGTCTAACCGAGAGTGACACGTGAACGTCAGTCACTCCTCTTCTAATTGACGTGGGTGCGAAAAAAGTGAGGGTGTTCAGAGAGAGTATTTATCCTTGTAACATACCAATAAGTCATGAAGTCGGTGTCAACGGCAAAAGTAGACGATCAAAATCTAAAACTCTATACTCATTATAATTGAGCGGAGTTCGCGTATGAATTTGACACCATAATATTAATTTGCGTCAGAACTGTCACAGAATACTTAATAGTACATGTACAGAAAGCCCACTCCTAAAAACCGTTTATGGAAATGAAGACTCAGGCTACCATAACATGACGTTGAAATTCCGACCGCCCAGCGTTCAATGCCTACCATTATTCATACCTAGAAGTGCGTTCTCTTTCTATCGCAAGCAACTGTCGCGAGTGGGTCGCCGCTCGTTCGTGATTTTTTTACTAATTTGCCCCTCCGGAGGGGACGCCGCATCTACTTGCAAGTTCGATACCTACACGCGGAGTGGGACAGGCCTGGAACTGTATGAAATTAACACCTTTCAGCTCTGACACGAACTCCGCTCAATAGTGAGTAGGTACAAAGTTTTTTTATTGTTTTTTTTTTCTTTTGCTGTTGACTACACCTCTGTGCAATGATGGGGCGTGGTGACGTGTGTTATAAGAAATTTCGAAATTAGCTCGAACTTTTTTTGTTACGTCATAGGTGGCAGAAGAGCAGGGCGGATCTACCCGATGGTAAGCGATTACCGCCGCCCTTAGACACCTGCAATACCAGTAGAGTCACAAGTGCGCTGCCAACCTTTAACCCTCAACACATATACCAAATCTACAAATGCTATAGACTATAGACCAATACTATTTACAAAAAGTTACATCGTACAAACATGGACCTTAAACCTTATTATACTACTAATTGTAAAAACGAAACATTACACCGTTGCAATTGATACCAGCGCCATCTTTTGTTAAAGAGTAAGAAACTAATGTCATAGTGGTATGACAGTGTTACATCCATAGATTGAACTTGTCAAATATTGGTCGAATCGTAGCCTGAAGCAGTCATAAATTGGTAACTTTAATTAAAAGGCACCGACAATTTCAAAGAAAAGGCGCGTAATCTCAGAGTACTCGTAACACACTTAGCCGAGTCGACAATCAAAATAAAAAGCCAATAAATAGTCTGTCGACGATGTTGAATTTTTATTTTAAGTGCCCATTCGCGACTCGGCGGGATGCTGTAAAAAATTTACGTGAACTGGTGGCAATTTTGCCGCACAAGAGTTTTATATAACATTCTTACGGCGCCGATGACGTCATAAAGCGTGAAATTTAAGCCTTTACATAGATGACACACGGAGGAATAGTTGTGAAGACGTTGTGGCTTACGGCTAATCTCGAAGGCAAAACATAATACAGAGCTTAAAAGGCTACAGGAAAATATACGTTTCAAGAAAATACAAAACATTATTTGGAGAAATTCTGCACGATTTAGCGCACACTATGACTTTACTTGTTTCCATGCAAGTCTATGGCCGGAAATAGTTTACTATCAGTTAATCCGTCGCCTTATACTTATAATCAGCAAATGGATTTTCGAAAAATATAGTCATCCGCAAAATATACCTACAATTTTTAAGTCCCTAGACACTGACAGTTAAATAAATCATTTTTATAATATTCAGTAGTTCATTAATTAAAGATCACTTTATTTAAACAATCAAAGAACGGATGGGTTTTGATTAAAAAATTGAGATCGGTTCTAAGAATGGGGAACCCCGCGAAATTCTTAATACGTTTCACAGAATACATAATACTTGTCAAGTTTCAACAGTATAGTTCTTATAGTTTTGGCGAAAATTTGCTGTGATACGTAGACAAATAGACATGACGAATCTATAAAGGTTCTGTTTTTTGCCATTTGGCTACGGGCCCTTAAAAAGGAAACCCCGAGAGAAGACTGGGAGCTTGACTGCATGGAATCACTTATTTAATTACTACGCTGGCTCAACGATCCAAAGTGGGTCTTGGCCTCCGACGTCAAAGTTCGCCATTTTTTGCGGTCCTGTGCCAATTCCGCCCAATCGTGCACGTTAAGTGATTTGAGGTCTTTGAGGCATGGAATCAGGGTGATTAAAAAAAATTGAGTTGTTCACCACTTTTACGTACCTACATGAGAGGTGAACAGTTTAATCAGCCTAAAAAAGTACCAACTATTTCTTCCGTGTGTCATTCGGTCATTCGTTTTTTTTTTTGTTCCACGAACGTTAGAACTGTGTGTACACGGGATAATCGAGCTTCTTTTCAAAGGAGCGGAAGAAGGTTTTCTTTTGAAGTAAAACGCTGTTGTTACCACGAGAATTTAAACGAATTCTCTGAAGTGCGAAATATCATGAACGCGATCGAAAATAAAGAAATACAAGTTGGATATTTTATATTCTTTAAATATATACTATTTATAAGAGATAACTTCTATAGACAACGACAAGGCTTATAGGTAAACCGAAAACACGAAACGCTTGCGCGATGTTGTTAAGCACAGCGCCATCTATTGGTTCATTTCTGAATTATGGTCCCGAAGCGAAGTGAGGGCGGGCCACTAGTAAAAAATAAAATACTTATCTCAAATACTATTATATTTATCTCAAGGCAATTACTTAAAACAATTAAGATTTCGGGTTTGACAGATGAATTAATGAATGAATATGCTTTTTATTGCACACAAAACAGAGTAATACAGGAGTAGGAGGACAGATATTTTACCTACTCATTTATGTACTAGTAACCCTAGCCCACCCTCTCTTCGTTTCGGGATGTTAGCTCCACCCAATAGATGGCGCTTGGCACCGATTACATCGCGCATGTGTTTTGATTTTCGGTTCGGTAACGTTAAGCCTTGTCGTTTCCTATAGAATTTACCTCTTTATAAAAAGAACAGATATAATTTTGTTTCACGATTACCTCAATAATACAGACATAATGATGTCATAATATTATTGTGGCTATATCGTTAAGCCTTTAAGAGAATTTGTATAACTCTAATCAAAATGAAGCTTTTTATTGGAACATTGGAAAAGAGAGTAATTACTGATATTATTCCGATATTCTTCGCGGTAGAAATCAACATTCCGAATCGGTGGTAGATTACACAATAACCATTCATAAGTATATCTGGAACCAAATTGAATAAAGAATTCCTCGTACATAATTTATACAAAAACCCTTTCTTATTTTGTTATGATTTTAAGGAATGCGCTCTTACAATAAGATCATTTTGTTATTCATCTGTTAGTTCGTTTTCTGAAGAACGCAAAAAGCCAAAGTCGATATTATAAGTCAATCTATACCCAATCCCGATTGTAGAAAAAACATGTAATCCAAACATGTAGGATTAGAACAACATCGTTCTATTCGAAAGGCGTACGCTTTATTTTGATATCAGTATTCAAATTTTAAAAATATCATTCACAACTCGAGGATCGAACGGAGATCGAAGCAGGGAAATTTATGGACCTTGCGCAAATATAGGGCGTCATAACTCATAAGTGCGCCGCACATACTGATTAGAGAGGCTAGACAGTCGCAGGAGCCGCTGAGGCGAACGACTGGGAAAACCCAAAGGGACTCCGGCTGAATTTTTACAGGCACGTGTTTTTGAATGTGGGTTACGTGATATATGCACTAGCGGTAGGAAAAGATAAGGCCTTAAACGATCCCTTTATGAACGAAGATAAACCTTTCGCTTCGACGAAAGAGATACTGGCGCGTTTGAAAGGGACGGCAGCTGCACTGCTGAACAAGAAACATAGGCTTCCTATGTTCGCCATTTCATACGTTTTTCGGCTTGAGGCATCTAGTCTATTAAATACCAGCGGCTTTTCGCAGATTGTCATTCCATCCAACACGATACCTTTACCCGCACCCTGAAAAAGGGTCTTAACATACGATCAACGACAATAAAGTGATCTTTTAAGGATCTCGTTTTTTCCTTATGCAGCACGGAACCCTAATAAACAAAAGATGATTTATTAATATAGAGGATTTTTAATCAATGACTGAATCCCGGGTAAATCCTTTTCCTGAATGCGAATTTAGGTCCAAATGGACTTCCTCAGTAGGTGTGTCGCAAATTAATACAAATTACTTTTCCCATTGCCCGTTGCTTGTTGGTAGATACAACCTGTTAAATTTTGGGATCCCGGGATCTCGGGATTCCGGGATTCTCCTATGTATCTTGAACCCGTTGGTAAGATATAATATTTATGATTTGTATCTGATATTGTTAATGCGATTTCGTCAATCCTTCAAGAGACACATACTTGAATACTGGCACATTGTAAATACTAATATGATTGTGAATATTTACAGACCACTAAGATAGACTCTTGATTGGCGGCGACACTTTCAGAGTGACCCCACACCTAGCGTCGTCTAGCGGTGGCGTCTTGCCGGCGATCAACCCACACTAGCATTTTAGGCGTTGCGTTGATGAGGCGCCCGAAACGCTAGTGTGAGCAGTGTGGGGAGGTCACCGGCAAGAAACCGACGCTCAAAAGACGCTAGGTGTGGGGTCACTCTAAAAATTGTCACCGCCAATCAAAGCTTCATTTCCAGACTCATAATGCATTCACGCTGTATCTAGGGTGAATTTCTATTATCGAAGTTTCCTGGGATCAGGAACAGGGTCATTACAGACAACCCTATTGGAACGTTCCTGACCGCAGACTTACCTGCTTGCGAATCCTGAGCCCGTAAGCCCGTGAGATATATTTATTGCCGTACAAAGACTTTCGTCTGGTCAGTGAACGATATTTTACAGATAGATACTTTGTAATTGGTTTCTACTCGACTGTGAAAATGTATTATTATGTGACTGTAACTTCTTCTTTTTGACTTTATCTACAGTTATTGGCTCCTGAGGAAAATTGTACCACATTTTTTGGGAAAAGGTATAATACTTGTTACTTTACTACTCGACACGAAGATAAATTCAATAATTTTTGGACCTCTCGAATCTCGCAGCTTGTTTTTATATAGTAGGTTGCAGATAAACAGACACTTCACCTGATGATAAGCGGTTTCCGCCGCCTAATGACACTAGTGAAGTAACAATGCGCTGCTAACTTTCCCCTGGATTGAAAAACCAATCGGAAAACCATACAAGAAATTATTCATACTTTTGGGAAGTCGTGAAATGATCACTTTTTTACATTAAATACTTTACGGGAGAATGTGCCTCTGAGTGTATTTATAGACTTTATATTTCTTACTGAACAGCAAGAAATAACAATGGCAGAATGGCCAATAACAAATGAAGCCCCGGTATATAAACAGGAGCCCGGAGCGGAAGAAGCGATGTCACCTGCGAGCCATCTGCTTCCACGCAAGCTGATTCCGATTCCGCTCATGAATATTTCATATTTACACTCGAGGACAACGGAATTGGACCCCTGTCGATTTCACAGCATGCGACTCTGAAGTTAACAGTTGCAAAAACGGGGTCATTTCATTTTATATCTCAGAATGTTAGGTACTCATGGTTGAGTCTGTCCCTTTGGAATCTGGGATACGCTTGAACTTTGTAACTTTAATCCAGAATTGGATGAGTCTGGTTATCACTGAGACGACTGTGTCTGACCTTCGTGACACCTAGGCATGGAAATCATCATTAGTAATTAAAAACTATCCACAAATTTGAGAAACTATCCGAAACGTGCTGGTTTCTTGCAAGCAAATGGTAAATTACGCACATACATTTGAAAAAAGTATCACACAGAAGGTATGTGACATATACACTGAGCTACTTCATTATACTTACACAATCAAAGTCAAAGGTATTTATTTTATTTTATTTTATTTTCTTTATTCGGTAAACAGAACAGCATTCATGAATAATGAAATAACTTCAAAATAGTTAATGTTTGCTAATTAAAACTTTATGATTGCAATTTTTAAGTGGACATCGAATTGCATGCCTAATTTATTCAAGAGCCCTAAATAGTGTCTACAGATATTAATTACTTAGTATTAGCATTGCGACTAAAGATGAAGTCAAGATTATTGTTTTATTTCAGATCAAAATTGTATATTAAATATTTTTATACCTACAGACTTTTGCACTTTACATCAAAGTTTTTCGTTGATCCGATTCCATTGTCCGGCAGTGTAAGTTGCACGGACTGAATGGCACAGGTCAGACCAAAGTTTCGGAATCAAACGCGTTTGTTGAATGCATTATTGTGATGTATATGCGACTTGTGACTGGAAGAACTGCAATGCTGTCTTTGTTCAATGCATAAATATGCTGTAGCCCTACCATGAGTTTGAAATACTATCCTCGCTATCGAAAACTATCGCTTTGTCTCTTTCATTGTGATGTATTTGAAAGAGACAGAGCAATAGTTTACGTTATGTCAGTTTTCGATGTCAACCCATGGTAGCGCTACTGAGCTTCTCATACTCAAAATATATATTATCGGGCTTATTATACATGGCACTTACAAATCGTCATTCATTCATCATCATCTTCCTGCCCTATTCTCAGGTTAACTGGGGTCAACGCATTGTGTTTTCTTCTTCCATTCGTCCCTATCATTCATCATCGTATCATCCACCCCCTGCCGGTTTTTTGATCCGTAGTTACTTTTTGGTTAAATTGACTTTGACAGTCGGTTGGAACCAATGGACAAAATGTTTATCCAACTAAGTACTCAATAAAGTATATATCCTGTTTGTATAAGGAAAAATACATGTCCGTTTCGGATGGTTTCAGAAATGTGTAACCCTGTTTCAGTTGGTCTGGTTCCCCTGTTAAATAGTTGCAAAGGACAGACAGCAGTCGCTTCACTGTATAATCATCATCGCTGCCCTTGTATTGTCCGTTATCAGACATATACCTCCTCCAAAGCCTTCCACAATATTATAGGACTATCATGTTTCCGGAGTATCTTTTATTAAAATCTTAAAAAAAGTTTTAAATTCACTACTTTATGTACTAGGTACTTTAGGTACGTTTTTCCTTAAATAAACCTAATCATTCCATTTAGAGGCAACTACAAAACGGCACCGAACTTCACTTCACTTCAGCTGAAGTTGTGAACAAACATTTGCCCTAGCATTAGAGATCGGATTATTCCAAGTAAACAAGCTAAATAAGTCAAAGGGCACGTCATTCCATGTATGACGAATGCTAATAATGTCACAATCTAGCATATGGCGGTGAGGACACTCCCTCGAAACTCTAAATAGGTATATACGAACACGAGTCTTCATAATGCTTAAACACAATGTTGTCTATCCTTAAGGGTCGGGTCAAAATTTTTACTGGGAAATTCGATCTCTAATTACACAGCTCCATACTGAAAGTGTTTAAAAGAGTGATCCCGACAACGCTGTCATTAATACACTTACAGTTATCATCATCATCATTTCAACCAATAGACGTCCACTGCTGGACACAGGGCTCCCCCAATGTTATCCACACAGATCGGTCCTGTGCCACCGGCATCCGAGAACGACGGCTTAACTTACTTTCCGAGGCGAGGGGGTACAAAGACCACCAACTTCAGACACTGAGAATTTCTGAACAGAAAACTCAGATACTAATTTTCCGACCAGTGGCCTTACCATGAGTTTAAAATACTATCCTCGCTATCGAAAACTATATCGCTTTGTCTCCTTTTCCTATATTGTGATGCATTGAAAGGGACATAGCCATAGTTTACGTTATTACAGTTTTGCGATGTCCAACTCAAATTGGTAGTGCTACTGGGGATAAACCCGGGGACCGATCATTTAAAAATGCGACCGAGGTAATTAAACTTGAGATTATGACAGCCTCATTGCATTTCTTTCTACTGCGCCCAACGGCCCCAGGCAATACCGAATGAACTACTGCGCATCCAACTCGATCAAACAGCGATTGTGTATTAAGCTTTCCGCTAATGTTGTTCCTGATTTCATGGCAACATTGACTCGTTAGTATTAGGAACAAAATATCAGATAGCAACGTGATTTTACGTGCTGTGTGTAGTTTATCTTTATACTATTGACCCGCCCTCACTTCTTTTCGAGGCATAACTTGATTGGTACTGGACCATGCAAGCACAACAGCAAGCGTAAACAATACTTACTGTTGAACTTACACTAAAACTAAGAGTTAAGAAGAAGCTTAGCCAGAAGTAAACAATGTTTATTACATCATATTTCCATCAACACAAAATAATGTTTCATCAGTAATCTGAGTTACATTTTATACTCATATTATACAAATTATGTAGGTTTAGAGAACCAGGCCGCCTCTCGCAGAAGGATGCAAGTATTGTGGTTTTCTATAATGAGATAACAAAGGAAGGCAAAAATAATAGAAAATAAAAATTAAGTGACAAAATTAAAATTCATATACTTAAGTTAAAATTGTGTATTTTTAAAACGCTATTAAATTTTGCATTCATGGCGAAAAGAGACAGACAGGATGCGTCAAGAAAGATGAACAAAAGCGAAAAGAACTAGGTACTTTTTATTTATGCCACTCACAAAAAGTTATTATTTTATAAACAATTTTTGGGTATCATCAAAAAACCTTTTGTTCACAGGATGTGTATGTGTAGTGGGGTGTAATTAAATTACAAAGTCCATGTCATTCTGGCAAGCAAAAGCCATTTAACAAAGCAAAAGGACGTTATATAAGCTAGAAATTTAAGTTTTAAATTATTGTTTTAAGTTTCTTTGTTTCTGTGCTGTCGCAAACTCTACCAACATTGTTTAAAAAGTACTTACTGTTTGGAAGTAAGTAGATTATTTTAAAAAATACTACTAGCAGGGACTTGAACAAAAAGAGTATAGGTACAAAATCCACCCTGGCGATCAAGTAACTCACGCATAAAGGCATTAGATAGGCTGAACACGATCAGTGTGTCTACCATGAGTTTAAAATACTATCCTCGCTATCGAAAACTATCGCTTTGTCTCTTTCATTGTGATGCATTTGAAAGGGACAGAGCAATAGTTTACGTTATGTCAGTTTTCGAAGTCAACTCATGGTAGCGCTACTGCGGATAAAACCCGAGACCGTAATTTAAAATGCGACCGGGGCAATAATCTGAGATTATAACAGGCTCATTGCATTTCTTTCTACTGCGCCAACGGCCCCAGGCAATACCGAATGAACCTACTGCGCATCCAACTCGATCAAACAGCGATTGTGTATTAAGCTTTCGCTAATGTTGTTCCTGATTTCATGGCAACATTTACTCGTTAGTATTAGGAACAAAATATCAGATAGCAACGTGATTTTACGTGCTCTATCAACATTTTAGATGTTATTAGTTTATCTTTATACTATTGGCCCGCCCTCACTTCTTTTCGAGGCATAACTTGATTGGCACTGGACCAATAGCAAACACAACGGCAAGCGTAAAAAATGCTTACTGTTGAACTTACACTAAAACCAAGAGTTAAGAAGAAGCTTACTCAGAATAAACAATGTTTATTACATCATATTTCCATCAACACAAAATAATGTTTCATCAGTAATCTGAGTTACATTTTATACTCATATTTATACAAATTATATGTAGGTGTAGGTTTAGAGAACCAGACCGTCTCTCGCAGAAGGATGCAAGTATTGTGGTTTTCTATAATGAGATAACAAAGGAAGGCAAAAATAATAGAAAATAAAAATTAAGTGACAAAATTAAAATTCATATAAGTTAAAATTTTATATTTTTAAAACGCTATTAAATTTTGTATTCATGGCGAAAAGAGACAGACAGGATGCGTCAAGAAGGACGAACAAAAGCGAAAAGAACTAGGTACTTTTTATTATTACCACTAACAAAGAGTTATCTTCTATCTTCTATACTATTTATAAAGAGATAACAATAGACAACAACAAGGCTTATAGGTAAACCGAAAACACGAAACGCTTGCGCGATGTAATTGGACACAGCGCCATCTATTGGTTCATTTCTGAATTACGGTCCCGACGCGAAGTGAGGGCGGGCCACTAGTTATATTATAAACTATTTTTGGGTATCTTCTAAAAAACCTTTTGTTCACAGGATGTGTATGTGTAGTGGGTTGTAATTAAATTACAAAGTCCATGTCATTCTGGCAAGCAAAAGCCATTTAACAAAGCAAAAGGACGTTATAAGCTAGAAATTTAAGTTTTAAATTATTGTTTTAAGTTTCTTTGTTTCTGTGCTGTCGCAAACTCTACCAACATTGTTTAAAAAGTACTTACTGTTTGGAAGTAAGTAGATTATTTTAAAAATACTACTAGCAGGGACTTGAACAAAAAGAGTATAGGTACAAAATCCACCCTGGCGATCAAGTAACTCACGCATAAAGGCATTAGATAGGCTGAACACGATCAGTGTGTCTACCATGAGTTTAAAATACTATCCTCGCTATCGATAACTATCGCTTTGTCTCTTTCATTGTGATGCATTTGAAAGAGACAGAGCAATAGTTTACGTTATGTCAGTTTTCGATGACAACTCATGGTAGCGCTACAGAGCACGAGTCAAGTTTTTTTTTTCTATGATATACATGGCAGACGAGCCGACGGATCACTTGATGGTAAGCGATTACCACCGCCCATGGACACCTGCAACACCAATAATATCACGCTTACCTTTTAACCAATCTTTCCATGGATTGGGCCTCCGGTACCCTTACTTGCGCAGCGAAACACAGCGCATGCACTGCTTCACGCTGGTTTTCTGTTTAGTAGGTATTTGACGGTTTTGTGTGTCTTAGTTTAAATTATCTGTAATTTAAACCAACTTAAAGTCAACACTGAATTTCTATCTATGTGGATCAGGGTCGTATATAGATCATGGTCCGAACCAGACCTCCTCCTACTCTGGGAGATGGGGAGGAGCCGATGGGAGTTAGGTAATAGCTTAAGGTGATAATAGTCCGGTTGTATGTCACTAGGTATATGGGATATGGACCGACGATCTAGTGAAGGTCGCGGGAGTCCCTTGGATGCGGGTGGCACAGGACCGATCTGTATAGAGAACTTTTGGGGAGGCCTTTGTCCAGCTGTTGACGTCTATTGGCTGAAATTATGAAGATGATGATCTGAGATAGATAATACATTGCAAGTGGAGAGATAACCAGAAACCCGTGGTCAAATCAAATAGGTCGGTATTTTCTGATGTAAAACTAAAAAATGTCCTTCACCGTGCGTCAAATTTCAACCGAAATGAAAACAGGTAAACAGCATCCGCAGAATCCCAGCCGGGCCGTGGCGTCACGCCACATTACCCCTTGCGCGCCACCGCCCCGCTGCCGCCCCGCCGCCCCGCCGCCGCCCCGCGTCACACTGCAATGAGCGCATTGTACATCGCACACAAAGCCCCAGTAATGGATTACTGTGTACTCTGTGGATACTGCTAATGGCAACGCCGATAGAAAGGAATCCTTGAACCTTCTTAAGGTGGATTCCGTTTTGATCCGCCCTTTATCCGGAGTGCGTGGAACGTGGTATGTTTCATTACTGGAACATGTGCGAGTATCCGTGCGTGAAGTTTAAATCTGTTAAAAAAATTAAAACTTTGTGAATGAGCGAGAGAGAGAGAGATAGCTAGATTTAACTATGGGAGAGCCACGCTTTGGCATTAATGAGCCGGCTCAACCGGAGTGATACCACGGCCTCACTTAAGACTGGCGTGAAGCAGCGCCTGCGCTGTGTTTCGCCGAGTGAGCGAGTGTACTGGAGGCCTAATTGGGGCGGAAAGGGGGTTAAAATTTGGCAGCTCACTTGTCACTCTACTGGTGATGCAGGTGTCTATGGGTGGCGGTAATCTTACCATCAGGTGATTTATTTTAATGATTTGTTTATGTAAATAAGCTTTTCGAAGACCTATTAATTTTAAACTTTCATTTACCTCTGTAGATTGTCAATCATTTAAATTAATTACGTGACAACTTTGTTTATAACTCGTAATAATGAAATGTTTCAAATTGAAGATTTTATTTATCTTCGTAGTCGAAACTTAGAAACCCATTAACGCTTTAGTTACTTCAAAGCAATTTTGGCTTTGCTTAGAGATTGGAGATATTATTTGAAGGAGTAAATTAATTACCTTCCTGTATTTTGTCACCAAATTAACTTGAAGCGCCATGTCCAAAATTACCCTCACCCGCTAACAGATTTTAATGCATATCTGTGGATTCACCTTGGCGTCCTTATGATGTGTATGTATTGTGACGTCAGCTATACATATGGCGGTTTACAGCAAATCCAATTTAAAAGGATTTGTGTACCTCAAAAGTAAAAACCATGGATTTATTTATCTGTAGGAAAAATCGAACACTTATAAGATTACATTCTTGTCCGTCCCACCAGTCCGTCCCTTTGACTATCTGCACAAAATAGGTATGTGCCGTCTATCCGAATGCCAAGACACCTTATTTCGGTTTTTTTTATAATATAGGAAGGCAAACGAGCAAGCGGGTCACGTGATGGTAAGTGAACACCGCCGCCCACGGACATCAGCTACACCAGAATGAGTGCGGATGCGTTGCCGGCCTTTTAGGAAGGTACTTATTAGAGAAGAAAAAGATTTTAATGTCTTGCCGGTTCGGAAATATTGCTGCGGGAAGTTGATTGCACAATGAGGTTATTTGGGAACCATCGATATTACAATCTCTAGATATTCTATCTTCTATACTATTTATAAAGAGATAACTTCAATAGACAACGACAAGGCTTATAGGTAAACCGAAAACACGAAACGCTTGCGCGATGTAATTGGACACAGCGCCATCTATTGGTTCATTTCTGAATTACGGTCCCGAAGCGAAGTGAGGGCGGGCCACTATACTTACATAATTCCATACTGAAAGCATTTTAGTGCGATGCCTGAAAATATTTTCGTAATTAACTCTCAACCCTCGGTTTTCTCTCAAGCCGAATTAATAGATAGGGCCCATAATTATCTAATCCGAGCTCTGTAGACAGCATCAAAGGAAAAACGTCTTTGTTGCCAACTTTTGGATAACTTTTAATGTAGGTAAATTACGTTAGGAAAATATGGTAATTATGTAGAATGGGAAAACCTTTCTACGTAGGTTACGTTGATTTGAGAAGCGTAACATAAGGGAAAGAGAAGATACAAAACAACGGTTTTCAGTGAAAATGAAAACATTTTAACCAGTTTTTTTTTATTCTGAGCTTTTTTTCACTGTCAAAATCTGTCGAAGTAAAGACTTATATCATGAAAGACGGAAAACAATAACTAAAAGTAAATACGTATCAGCGTAATGCTGTACAGTCGAGTTCAAAAATATGTATACACTTTAGGACCTTGTCACAATACATATTTATAAGAAAGTGGAAGTCGTTTTCAAATACATATGTACTGTGACAAGGTCCTAAAGTGTATACATATTTTTGAACTCGACTATACTAATGCAAGGTAAAGGCATCTATCATAGAAATCAAGTCCTTGCCTAAATCGGATTGGTGATATAATGTTTACCATACAATAACTCTACTATATAGTTTTTTTTATTGAGAGCAGATAGGTATGTATGATCTGTTTTAAAATAAGAAATTTGTGACTCTTAAACGCTCATAGGCATGTAAATACCTAATATCATGACAGTCAATAACTTTTTATAGTTTAAACGTTAACCTCTTTGAACACCTGAGCACAAAATACATATTGACGCAGAAGGCTGACTGCCCACTAAGAGCTAAAAATATGTCATGTACTCACGCATGCGAAAACGCCTTTTCGACCAAATTAATCCTAACTTATGACATAAGATTGTCAAACTGTCGAGGTCTATGGTAGAGGCCGCGGGCTTATGTACTCATGCCGGGCAACAACCCTAGCATATGTCAACGAACTCTTCTAAATTCAAAATCAGGTCAAAGTCTAACTTCTGTGTGTAATTATTTTGTGACCTGAGTGTATAGCGACATCGGACTGACTGTACAGATTTCGTTTTATCGTGTACCTAGTAACTTTAGATCCTTTAAGTGTTTCTGTTCTCAGAAATACGAGATTTAATTTAACTAAGAATTTTTCAAAGAGAAAGTTAAAAACGCCCACTTCATTGAAGCTTTGATGTTTTATTTTTCAGTCCATTCATTTCGTTTATTAGTCTTGTTGCTGGTAGTAATGAAATTGGAAACGTATTTCCTTGTTTGTATTTTAATTTCATCTAAATTGGAATTCTGAATTTTGATTAAGTACAGTCAACTCCAAAAATATGTATACACTTAAGGACCTTGTCACAATACATAAGAAAGTAGAGGTCGTTCTACTTTCGTATAATATTTATTATGACAAGGTCCTAAAGTGTATACAGGGTGTATCTGTGAACATTTACATCCCTTTAACCACGTGTTCTACAAACCATTCTTAACAACATTTGTTCTATGACTTTTGAAAAGTCGCATAAAAAATTTTCATCTTTCCATACAAAGTCGGTCATGTGACTTGGTTATTTTGTAAGTCGAGGGAGTCGTAAATTTTTTCGAAGAATTTAGAAAAGTTGTTGAACAAATGTTGTTCAGAATGGTTGATAGATCACGTGGTGTAAATGTTCACAGATACACCCTGTACATATTTTTGGAATTGACTGTACCTAATGTCATATTAAGTAATCAATAAATCAACGCCGTTTTGAAATCAACATTACAATTTATTTTGTTTGAAAGTAGAAATAAGTGCCTAAAAATTTTCCTGGAATTCTTTTTAGAGTTCCGTAGCTAAAAAAAAACTGAACCCTTATAGATTCATCATGTCTATCGGTATCTTGGTCGCAGTATTACTATTCTGAAACTATAGAAAGTATGCTTTTGAAACTTGGTGAGTAGATGTTTTCTGTAAACCGCGTTAAGATTTTTTAAAAATTGGAAGACCATACTATAACTGAATCAACTTAACCGACCCACCACCCACTGCACCACCGAGGTAGATAAACTAACTAAAACCATCTAACCATCTCCTGTACAATCTAGTTCATGTATAAATAACAGTCGGGAAAATTCAGGCTTCAGGGAAATATTGGCGAGAAGCCTGCCACTGCCAAGGTCAAAGGGTCAAGGTCGTTCGTTTCATAGAAACTTCGGTTTTATCATAAAAATCGGCTGAGTGCGAGTTAGGCTCGCATATTAGGGGTTCCTTTATGTGATAAGTGGCAGACGAGTGGACAGATCACCTTATGGTCAACGATTGCCGCCGCCCATAGACTTACAACACCAGTTAGAATCACAAGCGCGCTGCCAACCTTTTATCCGCTTCCCCTCCGGGTGGACCTCCGGTACCCTCACTCACTCAGCGAAACACAGCACATGTGCTGCTTCACGGGATAAGTTATTGATTAAATTACCTCGATTAGGATTCAAATCCGGGGCATTTTACGCTTGTGCACTACACCCATTGCGCCATAGAAATCGTCTATAGCAGCGGACGTCACACTTTACTCTTAAAGGGCCACATATCAATATGAACATCAGGGCCCGGGCCGCAGTATATGCGTTTCAAGAGCTTTTGCATAGGTACATATCCATAATATAATAATAATAATATTTCACTACATTACATACATTGGCCTGACTCTGAGATAGGTAGCTCTAGCACCTGTGTTACAGATATCAGAACCAACAGTGGAATCACAAATATATACGTATAATACTTTTTTTTTGTAAATACATACTTATAATACATAGTAAACACCCAGACCAATACAAACAAACATGTTCATGCACACAAATGTTTGTACTGTGCGGGGTTCGAACCCGCAACCCTTGGCCCAGACGCAGCATTCACTACCACTGAACCAAACAGGTTAAATCCATAGTAGTCCACACTATTCATATAAATGCGAAAATGTACGTTTATAACTTCTCTACTCAAAAACCACTGAACTGATTTCTGATAAGTACGAATATGTAGTTGACTAGTAATTAAATATATCTACTTTATCGCGGGCCGCACAAATTACGTCGGCGGGCCGCAGTTTGACGACCACGGGTCTATAGCATACACCTAGCGTAAACCTTCTGAAACAGTGCAGTACGCGCAATAAAGTTCCATCTATCACCAGTTTCAATGCGCGTTCCAATCTCAGCGCAAACGCCACTGAATAGGTTATGTCCAATTAACCCCGTGACGTATGGGGCGGTATCACTCATCGCGCGATATTACAGCCTTAGCTATTAATTACTGCTCGTGGGTGAATTAAGCCGATTACGCAGGCTGGTTCGCGTGATTTGTAGCTTTGAATTTCATGTCCGATTTTCGTACAGGAATTTCATTGAACTTCTATTCCATAGCCACAATGTTATTTATGAGCGGAGGAAAACCTACAAACAATTTTTGCAGATCGCAGGGTACCAAATATTTTGGCTGTAATTAACAAAACTTTAGTCATCAATCACTTAGCCTGTATTGACTGGTTATTTACCGAAAGGTAGTGACTAGGTGCTAATTGGTTTATTTCTGGACATAAGAAAACGAAATGAAAAGTAAAAAAACAACAATGATAAACCTCTATTAGGCTATTTTGACAACATACTCTTTCTGGAAACAGTAGAAGCACTACGTGAAATACAATTTTTCGGTCTAACACTAGCTTAAACGCACGTTCCAATAACCGCGCAAACGCGACTGAATAGATTATGTTCAATTAACCCCACGACGTATGGGGCGGTATCACTCATGGTACGATATTACAGCCTTAGCTATTAATTACTACTTGTGGGTAAATTAAGCCAATTACGCAGGCTTCGCGTGATTTGTAGCTTTGAATTTCTTGATTTGATTTTTATTGAATTTTATTTTTAGCATAGAAAAATTTTGTAGCAGGGTGGCGATTATAAACTTTTTTTGGCTGTAGTGATAATTGACTAAAACTTCAGCCACTACCTATGTTAACCAGCTAGATACTTTATGCTACTCTTAGATCTAAAAGATAATTAGATGCTGAAATAAGTATTTGGTAGCCCAAACGTGGGTATTAAGTTAAACTTTTGTAGAATACTCTAATTGACAGGAAAAAAAAAACAAAAGTGAAACGTAGAATTTTTAACCCCGGGGTGATTTAATCGAGAAACATAACCTTCCTAGAAACAGTTGACACACTAACGCGCAATACAATTCTCGATCTATCACCAGCTCAATCTCGGCGCCAACGCCACTGAATAGGCTATGTCCAATTAACCCCATGACGTATGGGGCGGTATCACTCATCGCGCGATATTACAGCCTTGGCTATTAATTACTACTCGTGGGTGAATTAAGCCGAATTACGCAGACTGGTTCGCGTGATTTGCGGCCGTTGGATCTGGTTGGATTTCAGCTTCGGTTTTCGAAAAGGCATTAGTGGGAAATCTTTTGATCTGGTTGCTTTTTTAGGGTTCCGTAGCCAAATGGCAAAAATCGGAACCCTTAGCAACATCAGTGGTGTCACAGGTGCGCTGCTTACCTTTAACCCCCCTTCCCTGGATTGGGCCTCCAGTACCCTCACTCACGCAGCGAAACAAAGCGCATGCACTGCTTCACGCCGGTTTTCTGTAAGGACGTGATATTATCACTCCGGTTGAGCCGGCCCATTCATGCCGAAGATAATTTAACACTCCAACGTTAGAAACACTGATCATCGTCGAAATTTGAATCATAGATTACTTATACAAAAGTATGCACAAAACGAATAAGGTACTTACCTAGAACACGAATTCGCAAAACTTACGAATCGAAACGCGCCAGTTACATTAGAAATGGATTACCAAACGTTCCTGCACCAAAATACCTCTCCGATTTTCGGAGGAATCATGTTTGTCGTCTGCTACAATGCTGCTGAATTGATATGCAGTGAACGTATCTGCACGATTACCAAACGTACCAAGTTATGTTCCAGGAGGACTGAGGTTAGTTTCTGGATTTCAATTCATATGGAACCATGCATACTTACTTAGGTACTTAGCAAGGACTAAATCAGTGATTGGTAACAGTTAAAATAATGACTAATTACATTTTTGTAAGCAAAATGTGATAGATGGCAATCGAGCAGACTGTAGCGCTACCATGAGTTTACAGTGACAAAAAAAAAAGAAGAAAAAGAAAAAAATCTATGAAAAAGTGTACAGCGCCTCTACCGGTCACTTGAGAAACTAAAATATAGTATGAGTTGTCAAACAGAAACCTATCAAAATGTATTCGCTAGCGAGTTTTTCGTAGCGCTACGAGTTAGGCTACGAGTTGACATCGAAAACTGACATAACGTAAACTATTGCTCTATCAAATGCATCACAATAAAAGAGACAAAACGATAGTTTTCGATAGCGAGGATAGTATTTTCAAACTCCATTGGAAATACCACGAGTCACCAAATTTGACGGTAGTATCTATAAATTTACGTACGTGTTCAATCGAAATCCATTCGACGCCCGTTTACTCGCTATCGACTGTAGTAACGTTATGTTACTTTTCGATGCCAACTCATGGTAGTGCTACTGATCATCTGATGGTAAGCGATGGGCGCCGCCTGTAGACACCTGCAACAGTTTGCAACACTAGAACAGATTCACAAGTTCGATGCCAACCTTTAACCTTCTTTCCCCATTGTGCCTTCGGTACCCTCACTCACTTAACGGAACAGAGCTGGCGCTTCACGGCGGTCTCCTGTGAGGCCGTTGTATCACTCCGGTTCTCTCCCTCGTAACCTTTGATAGCCTTCCACTGAACGACAAGTCGCTGTACTGAATCGACAGTGAGTTTATTCAATCATCATCATTTCAGCCAATAGACGTCTACTAGACATAGGCCTCCCCCAAAGTTCTCCACACATAGCGGTCCTGTGCCACCCGCATCCAAGGGACTCCCGCGACCTTCACTAGATCGTTGGTCCACCTTGTGGGAGGCCTGCCACGACTGCAGCTTCCTGCAAGCGGCCTCCACTCAAGGACCTTTCCATCCCAACGGCTGTCTGTTCTCCTCGCAATGTGCCCTGCCCATTGCCTGTCCTGCCACTTGAGCCACGCAATTCTTTGGGCTTTGTCTGTAGGTGTGAGTTTTTGTATCAAGCAATAAACTTGTTACTGATACCTGTATGTGTGAAGACCTACATAAACATAATAACAAGCCGTAGTTAGATTAGAGAGAGATTAGTAAACGTCCCGTGTTCGATGAAGACGCATTGCCTGGAATCGACAGGTGGCCGGTTCTGCTACATGATTGATGTCAAAGCGTGCCGTGTCTGCGACATTTGGACGGCAAAGAGTGGCTGCACAAATGTACAGAAGGGTCTCTCTAATCTGACCACGATGGTCAGATTAGGGAGAGATTAGTTAACATTTATTATTCGACAGGTGGCCGGTTCTGCGACATGATTGATGTCTTCGACATTTTGGACGGCAAAGAGTAGCTGGACACAGGCACAGTAGGAACTTGTGACCAATTTAGGTAGATACTAGTAAAGGTGGGAAACATCCCCTGTTAGACAGGTGGCTGCTATTGCTACATGATTGATATCAAAGCGTGCCGTGTCTGCGACATTTGGACGGCAAAGAGTAGCTGGACAAATGTACAGAAGAGGACCGTAACCAGTTTAGGGAGATACTAGAAAAAGTGGTAAACATCTCTTACGCACGCACAATAGCCCAAATAGGAGTCTAGTAATGTTTATTTTAGTTGACATGGTCCAAACGTCCTTGGGCTACGATGCGATAGCTTTTGATGCAACCGAGAATGTCACGCTAGGATGATGATGAATACAATATAAATTATGCCTTACTTCAGGTACGTCATGTTAATCCACTAGTAATATTAACACTGTGGCAAAAGTCTGAACATACAGAACATTTAAGATATAAGAAGATGGACAGCCAAAAATATATTATCTTATCTAAATAGTAAAACTTTCTCCAGCATAACGACATCACATTTCGAGTACATAGGTATTGTTTGTTATATTTCATCCGAAGAATTTTTCGCCAGACGCTGGCATTCATCTCGCACAGACAGATAAAGGCGCTCACTATCTTCCAAGTAATTTAACTTATTCATCGCAGCGCTCCGGCGGTACGTGCATTCGCTGAAAGAAAAGGGGAGGTGATCCACGGGCGCACCAACTTTGGAGCGCACCAAATTCCTTGAAGCACAAAATATAAAGACAGTTGGCTCTAGATGGATTGATAGGTACACTTTATTGCATAAAAATAGTATTTACCTAATAGGCATTACAGATATAATGCTACACTTTTACCTACTCCTAGCTGATCTGAGATCTTGATAACAAAAAGTTCGTCATAATTACAGCAGTATACCGTATAGTATTGTTCAAACAAGTCTATGTGTGCTTAGCTGCGTATTACCTATGCTTTGAAGCATTCCCGCGGGGTGAATGCAGACACCTAGAGCGTATTCAAAGCCCTATTATATAAATAACTTTTTTTATGAATGTTTATTGATGGTTAACCTGGAATTAAAAACATAAGGGATACCACATAGCTTACTTAGTAATAACACAGCTTACAAATTCATCTACAAACTACCAAATTGATCTGATACCTATGTACTAAGTCGATTAAGCAATTGTGTTACTAATATCACACAATAGCGTACATACAAATATGTATAATACTTAAAACCCAAATATTACGTCCAAACAAAGAACAAATTACATGTTTTTTATCTCAATTTTTATTTGTTTGAACGGGCATCAAACCAACGAACAATCTTTAATGCTCAAGCCTGTGTCAAAACCAAATGCACCCGAGTGCCTAACGGGCAAATTGGTGCGCTCGCGCTCTGAAGTTTCTTCGCTTTAATGAAACTTGGTGCGCCTTGAAGAATACCTCAAAATAAATGGGGAGAGATCGGAGTTCCGGGCAAATGAAACGATTTCACAGCGTTAGCAGTAACGACAGTTGGTCTGTTTGTTGGTGGAGGTAAATGGCGGCGTTAATATTCCTTCTCTATATTTTTTTTTAATTTTCCAGTTACTTGGCATGCGTTTGCATTAAAATTTGCATTTATAAAAGTTCATAGGTACTTGGACTTATATGAATTAAAAAAAAACGCCTACCTACTGGTTTTCCACACGTGACAACTCGACACACAGTCGCCGTGTTGTTCTTAGAAAACGATACAATTGTTGATCCTTATATTGCTTCAGTACTTAGAATCTTTTCAGCTGACTAACGGCTTGACAGAACTCTTATAATAGGAAGATAAATCTAACTTGTACCGAATTGCATTTTTTTTTCTCTATCAATATAATTTACCTTTTTTATGTGATAGGTGGCAGGCGAGCTTGATGCCGCCACCAATACCAGTATAGAGTATAAACACTCGCATTCCAGTGGAGTTACAAATGCGCTGCTAACGTTTTGATCCCCTCCCCCCACCCTGATTAGGCCTTCGTTAAAAAAAAGCAAAAAAAGTTCGTTAGCAAAATACAGTGCAAGCAGCTTTACGCCAGTTTTCTGTGATGAGGTATCAGTAGTGCTACCATGAGTTGACATCGAAAACTTACATAACGTAAACTTGCTCTGTCTCTTTCAAATGCATCACAATGAAAGAGAAAAAGCGATAGTTTTCGATAGCGAGTCTAGTATTTCAAACTCATGGTAGTGCTACTGTCTCCGTTTAGCCACATTATGACAAAGCAAGGCTCCCTTAGAGTCAAAAACCTAAATTCTTCAGCCCGTCTGGTGCATATTTATTCTATGACGTCTACTTGTACACTGGTCAATGGTTTGTATCAATCAAGGATTTACCATATTAATTACAGAGAGGTAGCATTGTGTATTGACTACTTAGATGGCGCCGTGTCTATAGTGTTGTGCCCCAGTACGAGAAGTGTCGGGCTCGAAACACCTTTGCTTATGTGAATTATTATACCGATTATACTCATGGTATAGAATTGCCTAGTACGGAATTATTGCGAAACATTTATAGAAGAAAAGGTTGAAATTTTATAGCTGTTTACAGTCATTTGTTTGTGGCTTGTTTGGTTTTTCAAAGATTGTAAAGCGTCTTGCAACATTCACACTCTTGTCGGCCAAGGCAATACGAGACAACAATACGAGACAGCAATATTTTTCATTAAGATAGGTGGCAGACGAACAGACGGATCGTAAGCGATTGCCGCTGCCCCCAAATACTGCAACCCGCCAAGATAGTGATCCACAGGAGTGTTACCAACCTAACCCCCTTTCCCCCCAATTGGGTATATGGTAGGTACTCTCACTCACTTGAACTCGAATCCCAGCACAGGCGCTGCTTCATGCTGGTCTTCTAAGAGGCCGTGGTCGGTCGAGATGGCCCATTTCATGCCCCGACGGAGCGAGTGCCCTCTCCCACGAGATAATACAGAGATAATAGATTGTTTACAAATATCCTATTTCTCATTTCTCTGTCGTCTGGATTACCCTCTTAATTATGCAACTGGAATATGAGCAAAAAGTAAAAATAGCGCCGCTTGAAGAACGCAAAAGAAAAATTCTTCTTGAATGCACTCCGCCCGTGAGTACGTAAATGTATATAATATTTCTCCGTAATGTCGCCCATACGTCTTGTGTCATGTGCAACAGACTTTTATGAAGATCTAGCTTTGCCTCAATCTAAATGAAAATATTTTTCGGTTTTGTTTTTTTCTCTAGACCTCTCTTGCTAGATTAAACCTATGTCTTGTCTGTAAGAATGCTTTGGTTTAATTCTAAGAGCTTTATGTGGGAGAGCCACGCCTTGGCTTGAATGGCGAGCTTGACAGGCCTCATAGAAGACCGGCGTGAAGCAGCCTGCGCCGTTTAGTCAAGTGATTGAGAGTACCGGAAGCCTAATTGGAAGGAAAGGGGGTTAAAGGTTGATTGCGCACTTAATATGATGCTTATAATATAATAATATTTCACTACATCACATACATTGGTCTGACTCTGAGATAGGTAGCTCAGTGGAATTACAAATATATACGTATAATACTTTTCTTTTGTAAATACATACTTATAATACATAGAAAACACCCAGACCAATACAAACAAACATGTTCATGCATGCACAAATGTTTGTACTGTGCGGGGATCGAACCCGCAACCCTTAGTCCAGACGCAGCATTCACTACCACTGAACCAAACGGGTCGTCATGATGATCTACAGGTGTTGCAGATGTCTATGGGCGGCGGCAATCGCTTACTTTATCCGTCTGTTCATCTGCCACTAATCCATGCCACCACAAAAAAAGAATGGTTGGCAAAACACGGTTAAAAGAGTAAATATAAATCTTTACCGATGCACTATAAAATAAAAAATTAAAATAAAATAACATTTAATTCAGATAAGTAACATCCATATTTTGTGTTAGTAACAATTGACTTAAGGACTATTATTAGAATTATTAGATTATTAGACTGTGTACGAATCTCTCAGCATCTACAGTCAGTTATTACTGTAGTATCTATTGTATGCGCCCACAATAGTATCATTACTTTCCCTTTTAATATATGTGTCTTGCGTATGGTAAGTATGCTGGTTTCCATCGTATTCCATCCATCATCATCCATCCTTCAACTTTTACACAGGGGAACCAGAACCACTTGAAAGCTCTTTTAGTAAATTGCCAATATTTTAGCCGAAATTCGACTCTACTTTCACATTTATCTAATGAACCAAGGTGCCCAAACTTTCCTTTACCCGAGAAATCGATTAGCGAACTATTCGATGATATTCGGTCCCCGATATTTGTCTTGACTGCATCGAGTGCAACTCCGAGGGACCTAGTTGGACAGTTTTCAATTACTCCCAACTTAGTTACGTTCGCTTACGTACTTAGCTCCTAGTCAACAGGGCACCATTTGCTTAATCTTATCTTTTAAAATACTTTCTGTCGTTTTAAGTTTCCACTTTATTTGCGAGTTATTGTGTAAGTTAGTAGATGCACTTAATTGCCCTTATATAAATACTCTACACAGCTAAGCGTAAACGCGCTTAAAGTATCGCCGCTAACGAGGGCTCGATTTGCAAAAGAGCGCTATTTAGAAATTCCAAACCACTTACTTTGGATTGTTGAAAATAACATTTAAATTGACGGCATTTCCGAAATTCATAATATCTATACTTAGCTATTAATGACAGCGGTGTTGGGATCACTTTTTTTTTTTTATGTGATAGGTAGCAGACGAGCAGGCGGATCACCTGATGGTAGCAATTGCCGCCGCATGAACACATGCAAAAAGTGCGCTGCTAACCTTTTATCCCCTTCCCCCCCGATGGGCCTCCGGTACCCTCACTCACTCGGCGAAACACAGCACAGGAGCTGCTTCACACCGGTTTTCTGTGAGGCAGTGGTATCACTCCGGTCGAGCCGGCCCATTCATGCCGAAACATGGCTCTCCTACAGTTAAACGCTTTTTCAAACGCTTTCTAGCTAGGGAATATGTACTTCGATCATGTGATCGAAGTAGGTAGTGATTGGTGATAGTAAGTTGGCAATTTAGACAAAACAAATAATAATGAAAAAAAAATAAAACAAATTAAAAGAAAAAGGAGTTTCTTGTTTTTTTGTAAACTTTTTAAGCTGTTCAGGTAGAAAAAAAACAGCAGTAAAATAAACCCACAATAATGGTAAAATATCGGTTATTCCAAAAACCTCGAAGTCAGAAACATCCTATAAACTGATATACCTAATTTAACATGTCATGGCATACTCACTATGTGTTGACGGATTCAACAAAGGCGGAACATGCTAGTTTAGAACAGTAAATAAGCTGATTGTTCTACAAAGTTTAAGCAAGAATCCTTGAATAATTCAAATGTCGCTAATGACTAATTTCCTTTGCAACATCATGCGAGAATGCTAGTAAAAAGGCAGTAAACGTTTGCGTGAACGTCACAGATAAAGGGTTCTTCCGTACCCGATGCAATTAGGTGGCCAATTAAAATACTATCAATATACCGAGCAAGGAACCCGGCCACGATAACATTGGTTCTGATTCACTGGAATGCTTTCGAATCATTTCCATAAATTGTATACCCAAAGCTAGTCTCAAAGAATTCGCCAAAAACGATAAAATCGCCTTGTAGGTAATACCAAGTCGAGCAAAAAAGCAAAAAAGCAGCGAAGCAATTCAGGCCATTTTCGATCCCCTGTAATTTCGTTGTGGATAAAACTAGAAGACTGAATTTTCAGTAACCATGCAGGCATTGTAAAGACACGGTATATTTAAAATTTCAATCAATTTGAACCAGTAGTTTAAGAATTATAACGGGCCAAAGTTTCTTAATTTTGTCACCCACTGACTCACTGACTGACATCCGAATCAATTTAATGCATTACTTGTGAGATACATCGTGTAATTGCCAAGTCAATAAATGAATAACCGACTTGGCAAAACAAAGATCTCACCACTTTTTACGGTAGTTGCGAGACTTGTTTTTTTGACAAGTATTGTTTTTGATGGGATGTCTTATTGTTGGAACTCATGTAATAAGGTCTTCCTATCTATACCTCCCACTTATAAACGGATAAATTCTATAGACATCGGCTAATCATAATATCGAAACATCAGCGCGAAGCAATATTATAGGCACCCAACGCCGCCATCTATTGGTTCACATTGTATGTAACTAATAGCAAAAATACGTCGCAAAACAAAGTGAGAGTGAGTCACTTGTATAATCTATAAACACAACATCTTTTCAGCCATCTCTTTGTTTCGGGATGTAATTTCTCTATTAGTTGCAATAAGTGCCAATAGATGCCACTGGATGTCAAGTGCTTCGCGGTAGTGTTTAGGAATTTCGATTTCAACATCCTTTGCATGTATTTTATAGTATTATATTTGATGATAATGAAATAATAGTTAAGAAGTCTATTTATAAATACGTGTAACTTTAATAACTAGGTATTTAAAGCAGTATCCTTATATGAAAGAAGGTGAAGACGATCCAGAAGTGATTATTTATCGATTTTCCCCAATTTGATGCGATAACGCGGTAACGGCCCCTTCATCGAAGCAAAAGGTAATGAACCAGATAATTTTTTCGTCCTTTACGAGGTTGTATTAAAATACCTCTCATTCTACGCCCTATTTCATGCACATGAACCGGATAATGTGGCTACTTAATTCGAAAACTATGAACAAAACAAATATTAATTATCCCAGATAGCAGGGCAGAGGCCTCCATCATAGAAATCTCAATCACCATGCTTGTCTAATGGAGACTGGTGTTCACAAACCTCGAATGGAAGCCACGTACAGGAAGTCGCAGCCGTGGCAGACCCCCCACAGGGTGGACCAACGATTTGATGAAGGTCGCGGGAATTCCTTGGGAATGCGAGCGGCACAGGAGCAATCTGTGCAGAGAAAACTGGGGGAGGCCTATACCCAGCAGTGGACGTAAGTATATTTGCTGAAACTATGACCACAAATCCGCATCTATTCTTAGCTGCACATAGTCTTTTATTTCCTTGCCCCATAGTCTGATAGGGCATTGTGTATCCGATAGGACGGAGTGTGCCAAAACTTGCGCGCTTCTTTGGTACAGGGGTACTCAAGAGTATAAGACCGCCATCTTGAATTTGGGCTGAGTTTTTTAAACAAAAAATATGATATAAATTTGAGCACGACCATCTGGCACGAGAGTTAGGGTGTGAGCCTTCCGCTCCCCACAAGCCCGGTGACTCTGTACATACAAAACCACACACGTAGGTTGACAGAACCGACCGACCGACAAAAAAAAAGAAATAGCACGTAACTTTAAAATGCATTCCACAAACCACTACGCCCCAGCAGTCAAAGGTACTAAACTACGCAGGCAGCAGCGAAAATTTTACAAGTCCCCGCTACATTACCCATTCGTCTACTATGATTGTATTCTGCTATGCAATGCTCAACAGCTGGTAAGTACCTTTGGCTGAAATGTGCATTTGTAACCACATGCTTAATGTGATGTGTTAACAATCAGCCACCAATGGCTTAGTGCACACGTGTATACACAGACACAAATGTGCTATCTATTTCCTTACTCTAAATTCCGACGGGACACATATGCCACATCTAAAAAGGGATCAAGCGTACAACCAACCAACAGCCTCATGTGATTTTCGAGACTGGGTAGTACAAGATCGCCAGCTTTCAGACTTTGGAATCGCACTGAGAGGTTTTGACAGAAAGACTTGGTAGGTAAGTTAAGGCGTGACCAAAGCATAGAACCCCAAATGAAGAAATCGCTTTCCAATGCAATTCTCAAGCCACCTCGCCCCAGCAGTCTCAGGTACTAAACTACGCAGGCAGTACCGAACATCGCTCTTACAAGCCCCCGCTGACAAGACAACCTATAAACTAGCAGCAATGCTCGGAACGACGTTGTTCAAACAGATAGCTCGACTTGCATTACCCATTCGTCTTCTGTGATTGTGCTCTGCTATGCAATGCTCAACAGCTGGTATAGCAGAAATGTGTATGTTAAGACACTTAATACTAAGCAATACTGATGTGGGTATAACGCCCCGTTGGTCTAGTAGTTTAAAAGTACCAGGCCGTGATCTCGGGTTTTGATTCATATCATTCGGGTTTTGATAGAAGGCTGGTTTGTGATTACTGATCACTATCCGCGTTAAGCAAGCGAGGTGATTACCTAAGCCTATAACAAACCCTAGATGCATCGTTAGTGCTTTAAAAGTGTCACCGCCAATGAAGGCTTCCTTCGTAAAAGAGGGCTTATTAGCATTTTCGAATTTTAAACCAATTAAGTACTATAAATTGTATGTGTGCATGTGAATGAAGAGTCGAAAATGAAATGCTCCATTTTGTTTTCGTTCAGGATGGTTTTGCAATTAAAAATATTTATAGCTGTAAAACTACTATTGATAGCTGCAACTGCTGTGTTGGGATCACTCTCAGTTTTCACGATGAAATACTTACATAACATGAAAACTCTTAAAAATAAAACACAATCGTTATTAAAATACAAAATCCGTTTATTTACATTTACCTACTTACAAAATACATAACTATCAATATATACATAAAACCTATATCACTATACTTATATGCACGTGTTTGGTTTAATATACTTCTGGATAGCACATTTTGAACTAATAATGAATAAGATAATGTTTACCTAAAACCAAAGTATAACATAGGACATATTACTTTTTACAAAACGCACCTTAATTCACATCAGTCAAAAACACATGTCTCATAATTTCACAACAAAAACAAACAAATAAATAATAGACCAATGCTTTTTGGTAACTAGTGTTTAAAGTCTTCGTCCACTACGGGTCAAGTAAAAGAATTTAAACCGACTATCTTATATTTGTATTAACAATACACCGGTCAACATTAGTACCCAAGCGCTGAAACACACGTGGTCAGGTCAATTAACTTAAGGAATTCCTTATAAGACTTTTATAATAACTTTTATAAGACTTTTTAAATTGATTCTGAGTACTGGGTAAGGTAAAAAAGCTCCTAGCTCAGTAACTACGGATTCTAATAATGGACAAATCTGAAATATGACCCAACATAGGACATTACTTTTTACAAAACGCACCTTAATTCACATCAGTCAAAAACACAATCATGTCTCATAATTTCACAACAAAAACAAACAAATAAATAATAGACCAATGCTTTTTGGTAACTAGTGTTTAAAGTCTTCGTACACTACGGATCAAGTAAAAGTTTTTAAACCGACTATCTTCTATTTATATTAACAATACACCGGTCAACATTATCTAGAGATTACTCCGTAGTGCGGTGTTTGTACAGTCGAGTTCAAAAATATGTATACACCTTAGGACCTTGTTACAGTACATATGTATAAGAAAACAAGTTCCACTTTCTTAAAAATATGTATTGTGACAAGGTCCTAAAGTGTATACATATTTTTGAACTCGACTGTACCCAAGCGCTGAAACATTCGTGGTCAGGTCAATTAACTTATGGAATAAGACTTTTAAAATTGATTCTGAGTACTGGGTAAGGAGATCTAAGGTCACGGACATAGTCCAAAGAATTGCGTGGCTGAAGTGGCAATGGGCAGGGCACATTGCGAGGAGAACAGACGGCCGTTGGGGTGGAAAGGTCCTTGAGTGGAGGCCACGCGCAGGAGGCCGCAGTCGTGGCAGGCCTCCCACCAGGTGGACCGACGATCTGGTAAAGGTCGCGGGAGTCCATTGGATGCGGGTGGCACAGGACCGATCTGTGTGGAGAACTTTGGGGGAGGCCTATGTCCAGCAGTGGACGTCTATTGGCTGAAATGATGATGATGAATGACTGGGTAAGGTATAAAAGCTCCTAGCTCAGTAACTACGGATCTTAATAATGGACAAATCTGAATTATGACCCAACATAAGACAGTTTTCTTCTGTCATTCTTCTTCGTTCCTTTCGTTTAATGATAATTTATGTACCTATATAAAATATATATTTATTCTTAAATTTGTTCCTGTTGACAATACTCTTTTACCTAGATTTATTACTATAGTTACTGGCAATAACTAATTTAATTTACAATTTTTACTTATCTAAGGTTGTTTGCCTCAAAATTTACTGGTCAACATGTTTTCACAATGTACCTACAAGTAACCAAGTGTACTTGGCAATGCCATTATGTGTACGGTACATTTTGTGTACGGTGGCCAGCACATCAAGTTAGGTACTACAATCTGTCAAATTTCTTCAATTGAACCTCACTTTTATGTCAAACGTGTTTGGTTCAATATCAACTGAGGAAATTTGACAGATTGTAGTAACTTGATGTGCTGGCCACTGTACTATTGTACTTACCTATTCATTTCCACATTTCAGTCGCTTTTTCGTTGTAACGCCACTGTTTTTTGATGTTGGTAAAGGATCTCACAATTTTAGTAGAACAACTTTGTTGTGAGAACTGATTTTATTTTCAAGTATTGTTTATTCATGGGATATCTGTTACAGATGTTCGAAACATCGAAACGCGTCTTCGTGGATGACGAAAACTACACCATACAATTCTAATAGTTTTGACCCTGAAGCTCTCATAATAGGTAACAGGAATAAAGTCTATTTAGTATGTTTGATTACCGAAATAAGCAATCATTTTGCTTATTTTGATGATCTAAAATGCTAAAGACGCTTTATTCTTAATTTACCTATTATGAGGATTCGGGACTAAAAAGACTAAAACTCGTTAAGTTTTAGTCTTTTAATAGAACACATAGTAAGTACATGGGACCATTTAATTGTCGTAACAAACTATGATAAGCGTACACTTTTTTACTGCCTAGCCTATGAAGATTAATGCTATGAAGATTCCAGGTTAGCTTGGCATGTACTCCTTGATGATTCTCGAGACTCATCTTTTGATTCCTTTTCCTTCTTTTTGGAATGAACTGTAAAAGATATTCAACATTAGACAATATTACTTACTTACGTTAAAGTATTTCACTGACATTATAAAGTATGCAACTACTCGTATGCCAAAAATTAAAATGCGCTAGATACGCGCATTATCTTATTGGGTCGTGTTCGAATCAGAGTATGGACAAAGATTTGAAAAACCAGAATTCGCACCTACGAACTCTCGATAAGAAGCTGCATGTTCTTATTGCTATCAATGCTCTACTTACCAAATATATTGAGCAACACCTTCTCGATGCCATGTATCGGCGACTCAAACGTGACGCACAGTAATGCGCCCAATGTGAAGGTTAGTATCACGTGTGCGACACCGTATTCAACCTGGAAAAATAATAACAATAAATACAGGGTATATAGTAAGTAAAAGTATAGTATCAGCCTATCTGTTTCACTGCAGGGCAAATGCCTCCATCATAGAAGTCAAGTTATCACTACTATGATGGGATTAGGCTTAATCACTACGCTTGCCTAATGCGGATTGGTGATCACAAAACCGAGATTTACTCGATCAATTCGAAACATACTTTACTTCGGCCCGGGAATAGAACCCGGGACTAACGGGTATTTAATAATTACTACGAGTATAGCTGACGGCATGTAAGAATAGCGTTGACCGTTAGTTTGCGCACTTGTAAAAAAGATGGCTTTCTACTAAAATTGGTTTCTGCGCACTCAGATTCGACGCTTTTGTTTCAAGCGGCAGACTATATGACAATCACTATTAACAAATACAGCTATACATATTCCGTCGCTCCAACAAGAGCTAAACTGTTCTCAAGTTAGTGAAAGTTAAGTAAGCACTAGCAAATCACGGAGAGTTGGTGCATAATTTAAACAGATGGATAATGAACAACTAACGAAGTCTTCCTTGTCTGCGGAGAGCGGTTGCAGACTTACTCCTGCTGGGCTAACATGCGCAACACGAGATAATTTGTCGACACTCGTACTTTGTCGGCACAAGTTGCGTCTCGCTCACCTGACTGAGCGGGATAAAAGGATGCGCTCTCGCGAACGAGAGTCGACAAAATTTTGTCGCGGTACGCATGTTAGGCCTACTGGTAATGTTACGTAATTAAACACTTGGATACTATTTTTTATCAAGGTCCGTGCCTTTTTTGCTACAATCTTATGAAATAAAATTAAAATTGCATAATTAAAAATATCTTAATTGTGTGTTGTGTGTGCTTAGTTGTATTTGTGCATTGTTTAATTACTACTTTTTTTTTTCTTAAGTGGAGGTGTATCACTTTGATCCTATAACCTACAAACCTGGCGGTCTTTCAACTACAAGAATAATAGTTCGAAATTGCAAGAACTCATTGTACCTTTCACCTCCATCATTGGGCCTTTAGTACCCTCACTAACTCGAGCGAAACACAGCATAGGCGCTGCGTCACGCTGGTCTTCTGTGAGGCCGTGGATCACTTTGATCGAGCCGGCCCATTCATACCAAAACGTGTCTCTCCCACGGGAAAAACGTCCAGCCTGCATATGGACCAGATCCAGTCACATGCCGAAATCCACATTATCCTTCCATATTTATAAATAGGTAACTTCAATATAACGACAAGGATTATAGATAAACAGAAATGATAAAATACTACAGCGATGGCATCTATTGTAATCGATGCCCAGCGCCATCTATTGGTTCAGTATGAAACTACTGTCCCGAAGCAAAGTGAGGGCGGACCACTGTTATGTATGGAATCCCGTTACATGGAGTGTGATTTATGCGCCTGCGTTTTCAACGGGAAGCACTAAAAATAACTTACCAAGGAATACATGGTAATGTGTAGCGGATGCCGCAGTTGGCCGATGAAGTACAGCTCGACAATGCCGTTCACCAGGTACGAGCTGAAGGTCAGCCTCGCCAGCGGCATGAACAGCTTCCACGAGAGGAACTTGTTCATTATCCCTGCAAAGCATAGGTAGAAATGAATTGACCGATTTAAACGTAGGATAGCCACGATTCGGCATCAATCGGCCGGCTCGACCGAAGTGATACCACCCTCACAGAATACAGACATGAAGCAGCCTGCGCTGTGTTTCGTCGAGTGAGCAGGGTGCCGAAGACCAATCGATAGGAGTTTATAGGTTGGTACGCACTTGTGACTCTACTGGTGTTGCAGGTGTCTAAGGGTGTCAATCGCTTACCATCGCTTACCATCAGGTGATCCGTCAACTCGTCGATCACCTAGCACATAAAAAAATTACTACATGTTTCTGTGAAAACACAACCGTTGGTCATTCTTATAAAGGTGTCATTGCCATGGCAAATACCCCAACCCTCCGAAATGGACATCAGAAACTTAAAATATTACAATTACAATCATTAATATCATTATAGAACATTTTTTGCAAGACTAGATTCAGAATAGGATCAGGTAGTGTCAAGTAAACTAGGGTCCAAGTAGGAAACTGTAAACTTTTTCGCTCTACGAACCCGTATTCCGCCCCATAACCCTGGATAAGCCACGATCAGCCCCAGGTATATTAGTTGGTATGCTATTGATCGGCCTCAGATTAGCTGAAGCCCCATTCATTTAAGAGCCCAACACTACCCGTCGGTCTTCCAGACGGCGGGTCGCCGAAAGGCAGCGATGTCGACTCATTGCATTTTGGGTTGGAGGCATTTTACATGGGTGACCAAAAAAAAACAAAAAGGAAAACTGTAGACTGACCTCCATTTCCAGTCGCACAAGCGATGATCAGCCACCCATTGGCAAGACCCCACGCCAGCCTGTGGAGGGACGCGTACGCAGCCGCTTCGACTTTGTTGTATGAATACCAGTCTTGGTAGAAGATCCAAACGGAAAACGTGGTTACAACGCCAAGAACCAAGTTGGTTATCCATGCCAAAGTCTTTATGGGACGGGAGATTTTGTAACTGCAAACATTAATGAATAAAATTAAAATCATTGATATGAAAATGTATTCAACCTGATGTAATATTTACAATACATAATAATTCATAATTAACATCTCATACTTTGACCTGACTTCCGTACTAAATTGTTTTAAGTACCTGTGTTTACGGATATCAGACAAATATAATAGTTAAATACACGAATTTTTTGTCAAGCGTGGGGATCGAAACCACGACCTTTGGCGTATAAAGTAGGGTCACTACCAAATGCGCCATCCGGCCAGTGATAAAATTCAAACATAATAATTTGATTATGGAGTTTTCCTTCTTTATGTGTAAAACTAGTGGCCCGCCCTCACTTCGCTTCGGGACCGTAGTTCAGAAATGAACCAATAGATGGCGCTGTGCTCAATTACATCGCGCAAGCGTTTCGTGTTTTCGGTTTACCTATAAGCCTTGTCGTTGTCTATAGAAGTTATCTCTTTATAAATAGCATAGATAATGATTGTTAAAGTTATGACTTACTTTTCCGTCTGCAAACGATATAAAATGTATCCCATGAGCAATCCCATTAAGTAAGTGGTCATTTTCAAATGAGTTTTTATATAAACTTTAGAGAAGTAAAAGTTTGAAATGATATCCGTAAATTCTCTGAAACAAATGAAAATTAAAATAATGTTATTCTTCAAATAAAGAGACAAGAAGATGCATAAAAGTACTTTTCCAGTATAGATTCTACTGATTTGAAAACAAATACGTACAGTCACCAGCAGAAGTTCAAAAGAAGCAGGAGGTCGCGTAAGAACTGTATGAATCACGATGAGGTTATACAGAGTTTGCGTCAGAACTGTATGAATTTGTCAAATTCCGCTCAGTAGTGAGTATAGAGTTTTTGATTTTGCTCATCTACTTTTGCTGTTGACTGTACCCTACATGCAGAATTACGGAATAAGGCTTTAGTGACTGATTTATATACTCCTTGATGGAAACTGCTCTAGTAGCAAGCGTAGTGTAGGACAACACAAAGAGTGTATTGGACAGCTAACTAGAAAAACTGCTTGATCAAAAATTTAGATGAAATCTGGAGACTAACGAGCAAAGTATACCAACGCTTAGCAGTTAACACATGTTATTGATTGATTTGACTTACTTGGCATATATCATCATAGTGGGATCCAAATTGTCCTTGAAAGTTATAATAGCAGGTATCAAGACAGATATGAAAATGGCGATTCCCATGATGGTAGGTCCTGCTCGCTTCCACCGCCACAGACCATAGATAAAGATGGGCGCAATGATGAACAGCTGAGTGTCTACTGAGAGATACCAGGACTGGAACATACACTGGAATAAAAGTCATTTTTATTAGTTTGTGGCGACATCTACCATCGTCTGAAAAAAGAAGTTCACCATTACAGTATCATCCAACCACCAGCAGATGGCGCTCATTTGACTGTTCCATACAAGATCCAAATTCTCATATCATCCTACATCGCGAAAGCAAAGTTCGCATGTCTACTTGGAATATATACGACAAACCAAGATGGTACACCGGACCATGGTCCCCGAGCTATAGGTGGCGGATGAGCAGACGGATCACCTGATGTTACACTCACGCACTCGACGAATCAGAGCGCAGGCGCTGCTTCACGCCGGTCTTCTGTGAGGCCGTGGTATTACGCCGGTCGAACCGACCCATTTTTTTTTTATGTGATAGGTAGCAGGCGAGCAGGCGGATCACCTGATGGTAAGCAACTGCCGCCGCCAATGGACACTTGCAACACCAGTGGAGTTACAAGTGCGCTGCCAACCTTTTATCCCCTTCCCCCCCGAGTGGGCCTCCGGTACCCTCACTCACTCGGTGAAACACACCACAGGGGCAGCGGCTTCACGCCGGTTTTCTGTGAGGCAGTGGTATCACTCCGGTCGAGCCGGCCCATTCATGCCGAAGCGTGGCTCTCCCACTGTAAAAAATTATACCGAAACGTGGCTCTCCCACGGTTGAAACCGTCCGTTTACAACCACTGGAGACTCTGGAGAGTCGCCGGCCGGAAAGTGCGATTTAATTGTATTAAATTATTCTGCTCACCATATTCTCAGTATCCACATAGTTGTTCACGTACAGTATGTTGACCCACCAAGACTTTATACACCTCTCCTGCTCTAGCAGGATCTTGTCGTTCCACAGCGGACCCTCCCCAATTTTCGGGAGCCACGTTATGTAGAACCAGATCACGACCAAATATGAAGGTGTCAACCTAGACAAATAAAAAACTTACTTAAAATGTATAAAAAATTAAGAGCACAAAAGGTCTATGCTAGAGCAACCGATTACGAGCTAAGCGCAGGCACAGGCTTGGCTCGGCTAGCATAGATCATCGTTCATCATCATCATATTTTGATTGCGATCATCATGAATCATTGCGAGCGGGGCTCGTCACAACTTACATCGTTATTTTTATTGTTTTAATACCAAAACTCTATTAATAGGTATCATGAACAAAGCGCCTTTAGCATGTTGGATCAAGAAAAGAAGCGGTATAAAAATCAGCTGTTCCATAGAAAATAGAATATCCACCCGGCAATTATAATATATCTACGAATGACACAGTAGATTTTTTTCGCTTATATTGTTGCTGAAGGGGTTTCGGACATTAAAAAGCTAATAAAGTAAAAGAGTACTACACGTAGTCTAGCTTACTATCTTCATAATATCGGTTCAAATTCTAGGCGTTTTAAATATTCATTATGCCTGACATTATTCCCTATCTGCGTAAGGGTAGGCCTAAACGCTGTCAGTGTAGACGTAATAGTAATGACTATTACTAGGCGACGTACACCCAGCCGTCTAAACGGCGATCCTCAGAAATTCATCAGTTAGCCCAAGATTTTGTAGCGTCTACAACGTTAGCAATTATGAGGACCCACTGAGATGTTTGGCCATTAAACCGCTTTTATTTTACAGTTTATTTATTTAATTATTTAGGATAACCAACAAGACACACCACAAAATTTAAATTAAATTTTTCTTTATTCAGTTTTCAATCCTTTACAGAACATGATTGACAAATTTAGCACACTTGAGCTTGGATACGTTTTACATATTTTGTTTTGCGTTAATGTTGATGTACTGTACAACTTTTATGTCTTTTAAGAATGTATGTAGGTGCATGTGTGTCCCATCTTAAAATTATCTATAAAGTATCATAACTAAAGTTTATAAATTGCATTCAATTGTTCTTGCATGTGTCCAATCCATCCATCAGAGGATCGGTCTGTTTGTATGCCAGCTGTCTGCATGTTATTGTTATAAACTGACCTCCGACACAACCAAAGAGATCATATTGTGCTGCTAGTTTGGAGTGGCTATCTGTGTACGTACGTAAGCCTATAAATCTTTCATTAAACTTAGACATAGGCTCTTGCGCACTAACCATATTTCTCCAATCGTCAGTCCATCTTACTTGCCACATACTCGTAACATATGGCGTGCACGTTCCCCTATGTGGTATATGGTAACCTTAATGATTCGTGTCATTTCCCTCGAGTCCCACACGAAGCCATGAATCTTGTACTACTTATAACAAGTTAAGTTTACTCGGCTCAACCATTATAATGAATGATCGTAATGCCCTACTATAATTCCTAGAGTAATCCTCATCATATGCTTCATAATTGTAGATGCGTATAAACGTGACACGTCTGGACCCAGCTTTAGCGTGATAAAATATCCCTGCAGCTATTAGGACTGGTGGCTTATAACGAAGCCGTCGTAACGAATTAGAATATACCTGTCAAATTCAAACAAGCGACGCATAGTGCGTAAGAAAGGGAGAGGAACTGCATTTCGGTCGTGATGTCCGGTTCATTTTAGGCCCTCTACGAGTTAAGCGCTACCTATTCGTGGCCACATGGTTGCAGGGCTGCCATATTGTAAGATTGGATACAAAGTAGTGCACTGTATCTATGCTATGATCATTTCGTCTACTACGATATAAAAGTACAGGATAAAATAAAACGTAACGCAAAAACTTGAAAACATAAACCCCTTTATTACCAAACTGTTTCAAGTAAGTCATGGTTTGAAAATCATGCTGTCACTTTTATTTGTCACATTTATAAAAGTGACAGCATTATTTTCACTTTGAAATTTTGAAATAACTCTGATGCTAGCTTACACGTGCTGTCCAAACAGTGCAGTGCGAGTCACTACTCCGTAGCTAAGTACTCAGCATGTTAGCTTATACACCGTCTTCCACTGTGTAACTCTCCTTATACTCAAGCATGTATTACTCTACTAATTCCGTTCCACCATTCCTCTCATCTGAACTCGAAATAAACGCCCACGTTCAGAATTTCCGTTTGATTCGAGGTTTATTAATTAATCCGTTCAAATTATCACGGCATGCGTAACCAGCGGCTCATATCGTCTCAAAGCCTGACCTTGATTGAGCCTTGATTGGTCGCACGACAAATTGAATTCGATTGCGTAACATCTCACTATTACCTATGCGATTGAATTGGTAACGCTCAATATGTAGTAGGTACATACGTCGCGTATTGACGCTACAGTGTCTGTATTAGAAATTTTTTCAAATGAAAATAGTTATCTATGATAGGTAAGAACCCAATTTAAATATAAGTACATAGCATTAACGCCCCTTTGGTCCAGTAGCTTAAGTACCGGGCCGTGATCTCGGGGTCCCGGGTTCGATTCCCGGGCCGAGCAAAAGTATGTTTCGAATTTTTCGAACATAGGTAGCTCGGGTATATGATCAACAATCCGCATTAGGCAAGCGTAGTGATTAAGCCTAATCCCATCATAGTAGTGATAACTGGGACAGTATATAGGCTGATACTTTACTTTACCTACATTGTATTAAGTTTTGTAACCTTTTGTGCAATAAAGAGTGTATATGTATCTATCTATGTCTATGTATTTTAACTAAATTGCCTCTAACCTACAAACTTTTGTCACGCTCAGAGATATCATCTCATTTTGACCTAACTGTAATAATAGATAATAATTTTGTATCACTAATACATAATAGTTAATAATGATAATTTTGTGCCGTCTGATATTGAGGCTGTGAGTTATTTGATGGCAGTATTTCATTAACTTTAGTATTAATTATAAGCTGGAGGAGATGAGTCCTTGAGAGACCGCGAATCGACAGAAGGACGCCCTTAGCTCTAATTATCTAAGTCGATTGAAATATGGATGGTAGCTCAGTATATAAGAACGTGCCTTCAATTCTGAGTCTTAGTTCGAAACGGAGCATGCACCTATGGATTTTTCAAATGCACATATGCGCACATCGTGAGAAAATTGCACGTTTTGAATAGAAATAGAAATACGTATTCCTTATTCAATTTAAGTCATTATAGAACATAATTCCGAATATGCCGCCAACACATTTTCAACCCTAATCCATTAGGTTTTAAATTCCGAAAACGCTAAATACCGCTCTTTTTCGAATAGAAGCTGCATGGGCGGTGACACTTTTAGCGCTTGCATATATCTATACTCTGATTCATAATCATGTAAAGTACTGACAGATGAAAATGTCAAGTTTCCATACATTTTGACATCTTGCATCTGTCAAATTGAGTGATAATGTATAGGGATGACACATTGACATCTGTCAGTTTACTTTACATGATTATGAATCAGAGTATAGGATTTATATTATGATTGTAGTCTGTGACTACACTTACGTAACATAGCCTGTGACAACACTTACCACTCATCTGACCATTATCTCAACGATAAAGAAAAATAATTGTCATACATAGTAGTCTATTTCCTTGGATTATTGTAAGTTATTTTGCTCAAATGAAACTCTGTAACTTATTACTATTTGAAAAGAGTAACTACTGAGTTTCTTGCTGGTGTCTTCTCGGTAGAAATCGACGTTCCGAACCAGTGGTAGATTATATTATGTTTTGATATTCATAAGTATTCTGTATGGACCTAACTTGAATAAAGATTTTTTCTATTTCTATCTATTTTATCTTATGAACACGAAACCGAGTCACTCACCTTATATAACGGAATATGATCAGCGGCAAGGGGTTAACTTTCCCTCTCCGCTTGTCCAGCTCAGCCAGGAACAGTCGGCTGAAGAGGAAAGCGCTGAGCATCAGGAAAGTGTCTACCAACAGCATGCTGTTCAGTATGAGGGCGTTGTTTGGGTTCTTAAGAGCCTGAAAATAAAGTTGAATATATATTTAAGAACAGTATTGATAGTATCGACAGGGGAATTGACGCAATACCTATTGATGATTTACGCCAGTAATATCGCCAGTCTATCGATAAATAATGGACTTTCGATAGCCAACATTCGAAGTTAGTTTTTTATGTCACAAAATAATTACATACAGAAAGTAGACTGCCCACTAAGAGCTAAAAACGTGTCATGTACTTTTCCTAGCCTATGACATAAGATTGTCGAACTGTCGAGGTCTGTGGTAGAGGCCGCGCGCGTATGTACTCATGCCTAGCATGTCAACGAACTCTTCTAAATTCAAAATCAGGCTGAGTCTACCTTCTGTGTGTAATTATTTTGTGCTTATGTCTTGAACTATCAGTATCAGAATTAACGAATCTATACTATTCATTAACATACAGACTATAACTATTGAATACTAGGCTAGTACCAAATGCGCCCTTGGGCCAGTCAATACCCAGATAATCGTCAACGTCGACAATCATCGTTGAAATTAGCCGCTATAACCAAAATATCGTAAGGACATTAGTACTTTAGCGATCCAGTACCTACAACCATTTAGATAAGTAGGTACTTCAGACCAATGTTGGTCTAAGCTAGGTACTCTACACGTCTACACATAACCTCAAAGCACGGAGCCATCATTCTTAACGGACAATCAAACCGAAGTGGTGCCCGCAGACCATTTGCTACCCGTCAGTCTGGCTAGTGCTTATTCACTATTTCACTAGACTAATGACTTAGCCTTCTCTTCCATTACTAACGCCTATATGCACAGACAACCGTATGTTGAGCTACCACAATTTTGTCAATTGATATTGAACCAAATGTGCTTGACAGTAAGGTTAGGGTCGGATACGTATTTATCCGACCCTAACCGTACTAATATGTTCCAGTGAGCCGCCGTGTGATTCTTAATAAAAATAGGTCTTAAGGTATGAAATTATCGTTTTCTACCTGGAGATTTTCCGAGCAGTTCTATTTCCTATACAATTATTTTCTAAATAAACCTTACAAATTAACTATATTTCATATGCTTAGTAGCAATGCGAGGATGAATGTTCTGAAATAGAAAACTAACTTTTTATAGAGAGATGGTTACATAATTAACTGTGCTCTAACGAGTCAGCGTCTAAAGTTGGTACCTACGTCTGGAATATATTTTCAGAAAAACGCTTTGTTTGTTTAAAAAGTTACAAAAAAAAAAAGTTTCTTATAAGATTCTCTTTCTCCATTAAGAAATGATAATATTTGATCTGTATTTTGCCAAAATAAAAACAAACATTGTTAAAGAGGAGAGCCCGACATAACCCGAGATGACCCTCGCTAACTCGGGTATGCATAAGGCACGCATTTTTCACAGCGACGAAAAAAGATATTAAGCTACGCCTTGTAAAATAATGGTCGAAGAATATTTTTTACTTTAACCTACAGAAAAAAGGTTGTCATAATATCAAGAAAACTATTGACCTTATCAAAATTAATTTTTATCTTATCTATACTATTTATAAATAAGTAAATTCTACGGACAAATACATCGCTATAAGCGTAGTCTTATGTCTGTATACCGAAAAAGCGAAGCATTTGCGCGATAAAATCGACGCCTACCGCCATCTAATTGTTCAGATTGCAACTAATGATCCGAAACGAAGTGAGGGTGCGGTACTAGTTATATTATAAAACTAGTGCCCCGCCCTCATTTCGTTTCAGAACAGCAGTTCTAACTTCTACTGTCTACTAATAGATGTCGCTGGGCGTTGATTGCATCGCGCTTGTGTTTCGCCTTTTCAGTTTGTATATAAGGTTTATCGATTTCTATGAAGTTTATCTCTTTATAAATAAAAATAATATAGAAGAAGATTATTAATAACATAGTTGATTACATAATGTTTCCTAAAATACCTACATAGAAACTTTTTTCAATTTCCTGAGTAATCATCTAAATTATTAATTAAATCGTGACCGGCGTAGTGCAAGGTAAATGTACACTATTTGCTCTCGATATAGACAAATATTAGCTTGTTATTTTGCGTCAATAATTTTTAACAAAAACATGTACACTATGTAATGTATGCTAATCCTAGAGACACGTCATGTAAGTAATTTGCCTCACAGAAAACCGGCGTGAAGCAACTCCTGTGGTGTGTTTCGCCGAGTGAGGGTACCGGAGGCCCATAGGGGGGGAAGGGGATAAAAGGTTAGCAGCGCACTTGTGACTCCACTGGTGTTGCATGTGTCCTTGGGCGGCGGCAATTGCTTACCATCAGGTGATCCGCCTGCTCGTCTGCTACCTATCACATAAAAAAAAATTTTTTTATTATAACTTTTGAGTGCATCAAATATTTGTTTGAACTCGAAACGATGAAGTACTCGATGAAAACAGAAACTTACGTTATCCCATCCTGAAGCATCCATGACAGGTCCAGTACCAACAAACAAACTCGTATGGCCAGCCAGGATCAAGATCATGGACACAGACTTAATCCCAGAGATGCTGCTCAGGCCAAGACTGTTATTCTGCTTCGTGGAGAGAATCTTCTTCATGTTGTTGAACAGGGAGAAGCTGATGATCACCTCGTGGGTTATTGTTTTCTTCTTAAGTCCCCATAAGATGCAGTAGACTTCGTATAGGGTGCAAATGATGAGGATGGATAAGAAGAACAGCATTGCGGATCTGGAAAGATATGAAATGAGATGTTGTGCGAATTTATCCACTCGTCCTACCAACCATTCTGAACAACATTTTGTTTGGGAATCGCCTAATAAAATTTTAAAGTGTCATAAAAGCCGGTCACATGACATGATGATTTTGTATGGGGAGTCTTGAAATCCATTGAAAAATTGTTTTCAATGAATTTCAAGAAACCATAGAAGAAAATGTTGTTGAAAATGGTTTATTTATAGAACACGACGTGGTTGGAAAGATAAAATGTTAGGACGTAAACCTTATGTAACTACCCAAAGCATATTTCTATTAGAACGTGCTTCAAGCGAAAGCTTTCTTAAATTAAAAAATAAGAAGTTGTATATTATGATGATTTATTGTAATCATTCACTTTTATAACAACTAAGGAAATGTAACAAGTAAAGACCAAACGGATGACGTCATAATGAAGCAGTACAGTCGCCTGCAATAAAATGTAAACACCTTGACTCTTATGCTAAGACTATAAGGTTCATATTTCCATGAGGTTGTTTACTTATTAGTGCACGTGACTGTACCTAGTATCCACCCCCCTGTTCAATCATAATACGTCAAAAGTTGCCGATAGGTGGCGCGGGGTACGGGAAACGTTTTTCTTGTATGTCGACACTTCCTTTTATTAATAGATAACGTCCGTGTCAGAAGAAATTTTGTGTGGCCTAATTTTTTCTACCCACACATTTGGGTAAGAATAACCAGTGCTAATATTAACGAAAAACGAACTAGGTCAAACTAAACTGGTAGGTTAACACCTACACTAACGTGTTGCTGATTTATCGATAGTTTCACCATCGATTATTGAATTTGAAAACTATTCAGGCTAGTAGCGTGTCTAATAACTTATGTCTGTCTAGGCAAATAGTATCTCTATACTATTATCCGCTCTCTCTTCTATATTGTTTACTACCACGTTTCAGAAATTATCGTAAACATGCTGGTTTTCTTACGATATTCACCATCAATGCCGAGCGAAAAACTTACATAAGAGTACAATACTTACTTACTTACTCCACTGGCTCAGCGACCCGAAATGAGTCTTGGCCTCCGAAACAAGAGAACGCCACTTTGGTCGATCCTGCACTACTTCACAACTACTTATTGCCAGTCTTTGGCAAAAACTACTCGTTGCGGGCAAAAAGGATAGAATTCTGGGCCCAGTAAAACTATAAGACAATAGCTGGAGCATACGTACAATGCCGAAATAGAGAAGATTGTGGACACGCCTAACGTCATCAGCGAAGACCAGACACATCGTCTTCGCTAGGCTTGGCCACCTCGAGAGACTGGACGAGAATCGTCTCGTGAAGAAAGTATACATACAATACTGATTTTAAATACTCACAAATAACCAACATCAACTGAAGACATCGTAAGTAGGTTTCTTGTAATAGCAGTCCCTGTCTTGGACTTGGACGGAGGTGGTGTTTGCCCACAGAGCGGGACAGCACGTCCCCGACAAAGCGTTCCACAGCATTCGCATCGCAGGCGCTTGGGACACAAATGGCCCAACGTAGGATCTCACCCCTACCCGTACGGAGCTGAAAAAGAAAGTACACTGAAGGTGAAAAAAAAAACAACGGGGCCTTTGGTTAACTTCATCAGCAACCCACGCTCGTCCACTGCTGGACATAGGTCTCCCCCAATGCACGCCACCGCTCCCGATTCGGCCACTCTCATCCAGCTCACTCCAGCCAGCCTTCGAATGTCGTCATCCCATCTTGTAGCAGGGCGTCCAACACTACGTTTACCGAGTCGCGGTCTCCACTCAAGGACTTTATGGCTCCAACGGTTGTCAGTTCTGCGGCTAATGTGACCAGCCCACTGCCACTTCAGTTGGTTGGTTAACCTAACTTCGAATTATTTAGAATGGACTTACTGACTCGATGGTAGTGACCGTGTGCTGTAAGTCACAATTCCCCCCCTATTGGACCTTCGATTTGGTTGTAACGTCAGGTTTATTTTAGGCCCACTAAATTCGACTCCACAGGGGCTTCCGAACTCCGTCTTTGATCATTTAAGTTGACCACGTCGTATTTAATTTACTTGTCGTAATACTATGTACATAGAACCTTGAAGTATTTGCAAATATCAATTAACAGTCGACAATTTTTTGGTCACGTCATCATTAGGTATAAAAGCCGATAACTGAATTAAATATACAATGATGTACATATTACTAATTCAATACAAATGGTATGGTATATTTGTTGACCGCCGTGAAGAGGGCAAAAACTACCAATCCAATATTGATGTAGGTAGGCGGGGATTTTTCTTGCGATAGGTATGTAACATAAGATTATGTTCTAAGAACTATAGAAAAAAATCACGTTATTCCATACAGATCATTAAATTTACATTTAAAGTAGTACACTTAAGTTCACTGTCGAGTCATCTGTGACAACGTCAAAACCTTATTTCGTATACCTACTGGTTTAGTAGCATAACCTATCAGCAAGGCAATTTATTAAAATATTATAATTCTGTGCAATAAATTGTATTACAAATTCCACATTTTAATATAAAATCTAAACTAAACCTCAAACAATAAGTCATTTTAAGAGAACAATACGGGCAATGCTCATATTTTATGCCGTTGCTGTTTGCCCACCCGCGGCAGTAAATTGTTATTTGACAAACAAAAACTCTTAAAAAGAAGCCCTAGAATTTTAAACTACAAAAATTGAAATGAGTAAATAGACATTGCAAAAAGGATTAATAAATACGAGGTTTTGTGAGTCACAATGGATTTTGGTTTTTGTTTAATCCTGAAAAATTAAAACGACGGGTTTTTTAAGAACTAGAAATATGGGCAATGTTGTTTTTTTTCTGTTAGAAATTCTTCCATTTTATTATTTTATGCTAACTTGCTTTATTTTATACGATAGGTCGCAGACTAATAATTAAGCGATTGCTTACGCCCATAGAGACCCGTAACACCAGCGGAGTCACAAGTGTACTCCTATAGAGCTGCCCCATTCATGCTCGTTTGCATGCTATCTGATAAGAAATCACCTTTTTGATATCCTCAGCTTGGTGCCACCTAATAGTAGCGAGGCAGTACTGCCCCTGGACACCATCACTGTCCTCGCCCCTGACTCCGACGCACTCATCGAAGTTTCCAAGGTGGTACGAGGACCCGTAGAGGAGACCTTCGGGTGATTTTGCTGATGCATCAAACACTGGAAAGAAGAAAAACAAAGGTTAAAGTTGGACATACTTTCGCTATATAGCGATAGCGAGTGGAACTCCCTGCTGAGGTCTGTTTTTCCCGATAATCTGGACATCTTTAAGGCAAGAGTGAACAGGCATCTTCTAGGCAAACGCGTATCATCCAAGACCTCATCGTCAGTTTCCATTAGGTGTGACTGTCGACAAGCGTTGACCTATAGTCTAAAAAAAAAAAACACACACATCATTCTCATACATTGACCTGACTCCGTACTAAACGGCAACAACTCACACAAGTATGGAACGTCGCGTTCTCCTCCCGCTGTTGTTCGCCACCGCTTCGTTCGCAATACTTTTTTTGTTTGGCTTAACTTCTATAGGTAGGTACGTAGTAGTTACATTTCACTGTCCTGGAGTAGGTATTTATTATTTTTAGGCATGTGTCCTACCGTGGGAGGCCTGCCACACCTGATCTTCCTGTACGTGGTTTTCATTCAAAAATGTCTAGATACAAATCGATTCAACGAATTCGTATTTCAATTCCCCTTGAATTTAAATTTGCACATTATGAACTAACGTAGCGATAACTTCTTGTCCATTGTTAGGAATTAGCTTCCATGGTAGGCTTGATTCCTAACTTGGACTTGGTCTTCAAAGATTTAATTTTTTAATATTTTTGAACTATTTATTTTAAGATAATTAATAATTTACATTTTAAATAAATATGTTGATATGATAGACATAATGTGATTCTACCAACGGAATCGAAAAGTTGACTCTGATGAAAATATCCGGCAAGAAACTCGCCAGTTACTCTTTTTATTTGACAAAATTTTTATCATAGGTAATGTTGTGTGTCCTCAGACCACCTCCTACAGTCCAATGCATAAAATGAAGAAATTAAAAAGCTAAGAATGAGGTAAACAAGAGCAGACCAGGAGGCCAATTCTCAGTTTTAGCCTTCTATGTCGAGTCGACTTCATAGAACGCATAGACCAATAGGAGAACAAGATAAGGAATGTCGACTATAATCTGTGTTCTCCTATTGCTTGTACGTTTCATGAAGTCGACTCGACATAGAAGACGAAAACCGAGAATTGGCCTCCAGTCCCGAAAGTCGGCACCTGTCACAAGTACATATGACCTATGTGTCAGCCATCATTTTTTTTTCAACCACTATCACTTCAATACTCAATAGTCAATATTTTTTTTGCCAAACCATATACAAAAAAAGATGTTATAAACTTGTGACTCCAGTGTGTGTCCAAAGGTGATCCGTTTACTCGTCTGCCATGTCACTTAAAATAACGTTGAAGGCTCTGCAGCCTTGTGACTGCTCACATGTTTGTTTGAAGCATTATATGCTTAGGAGTTGAATAATTCAGTCTAATAGTGGAATTTCCAATCCAATCCGATTATATAAATACTTGATATAAACGCGAAGATGTTTAAATATACCTACCTACTCGTACATTGAAGCACTTGAGTACTGCTTGATGTTTCGACCGCCTTCAACGGCCGTGGTCACAAGCGGACACCTAACGCGAAAGTTTAAAAACATATGTTACTTAGTTTGAACATCTTTAAAACTGTGACGTCAGGGGTTAACAGTCGGTTCATAATAAGAAGTTATAAATATTCAAATACTTGACCTGTACCTACACAGTGCGCAAGACAGGCAAACACCTTATTTAATTCAACTGTCTGTCAATCAATTTGAAAGTGGAGAAAAAAATTAAAAACAGTCACATTATATACCTACATGTTAACTACAAATTAATAATGATAAACACATTGGTATGGAACATTCCAAAACGTTAACCTATTGTTTTTGGTCTTTGGAGGAAAAATAATGTCACGCGGAAACTCACAACTTTACATATAAAGTACCTAGCTTAAATATTTAAACGTTGTCGATGACATTATAATATTTAAAGGGAATAAATTATTTTGTAGAGGAAACTGGAAATAATAAATTATTATGAGCATACCGGAAAATTAACAATAGGGCGCAAAACTGTTTGCAAATATACGAGTATTACCCGCGACTTCGTCCGCGTGGAATAGAATTAATGCATTTTTAATTATTCAATCATTTTCACCTCCCACCCCTTTAAACCCTTACAACCTTCTTTTCGCAATAAAAAGTAGCCTATGTTCTTTCTCAGAGGCTAGACCATCTGTATACCTTTCATTAAAATTCGTTCAGCAGTTTTGGCGTGAAAGGGTAACAGACATACAGACAGACAGAGTTACTTTCGCATTTATAATATTAGTTAGGATTATGTTTAGTTAAACGAGCCAGGACAGACAGACAGACGGACATACATGACGAAACTATAAGGGTTCCTAGTAGACTACGGAACCCTAAAAGTAGTTTTTTATTCCATCCTGTATAATATGACGCGTACAACCCTTAAGTCTATTAACCTTTTATATAAGTAGTTCTGTTTTCGTAAAAAAATCCCTTTACTTATTTCTTAACCTATCTTTAAAATTAACATTCCTTTTACTTCTTAATGGGCGTAGAAAAAGCTGAAAAGACTTATAAAGCCAGATTGCGTCGGAAAACTAGTCGTAAATAGTCACAACATTTCAGAGAAGACAGAACAAAGAATCTCTGTAAACGTTTGCAGATATTTTAAACGAATGCTTTCAAATATTATAAGGTTGACAAAAATAATTTGTCCGTTATATTAAACGTGTTTTTAAAACGACTTTAGCCTAAGTAGCTTAGTAAACAGATGTAAAAGTTGTTTTAAGTGATAGGTGGCAGACGAGCAGACGGACCACCTCATGGTAAGCGGTTGCCGCCGCCAATTACACCCGCAACACCAGTAGAGTCTCAAGTGCGCTGCCAACCTTACAACCCTCTTTATTGGGCCTCAGCTCCAATACCCTCACTCAGTTGATGAAACACAGTCGCTGCTCCACGTGGTCTTCACGCCAGTATCACTCCGGTCGAGCTGGCCCATTGCGCGATGTAATCGCCAACTAACGCCATCTATTTAATTGGTGTGTGGTACTGGTATTTAGAAGAATCAAACTATCCCTAAACGGCGTGCGGACGGCGACAGGTGTAAATATAAAGTAATACGCATATAATACCACATTTCGTTGTGCGGTACGAACCGGGAAACGATTAGTGTTAAGGACGACGCAAGGCCCGCCGGTTTTCCGCTACGCACTAACCCTATGCTTCCGTGGGTATCTTCTACGTAGGATCATTTAGTGCTATTTTTTACATTATAGGTGGTAGCAGACTGATCACCTGATGGTACCCGCAACATCAGTCAAACGGCGCAGTGGCTAAGGTCGCCCGTCATGCCATGTGGGGTCAGGTTTCAGCCGCTTCATTTTAATTACCAGACACCCAAAATCATGGATCAAGTGTGTGACGAAGCAAAATTAAGTTACTACGTTCAACTATTATGTGATAATATCATTAGCAACCCACGCTTGTCCATTGCTGGACATAGGTCTCCCCCAATGCACGCCACCGCTCCCAATTTTCGGCCACTCTCATCCAGCTCACTCCAGCCAGCCTTCAAATGTCGTCAACCCATCTTGTAGCAGGGCGTCCAACACTACGTTTACCGAGTCGCGGTCTCCACTCAAGGACTCTATGGCTCCAAGGGTATATTAAACATAAGATAAATTGAGCTTATCCCTAACTGACTTAGAAATTTTAACTACTATGTTATTTGTTAATTTTCATCATCGAAGTAACCATAATACATAAACTTACTGCTACATATTAAAACACTGACCATTCACAAAAAATATACCTACCTTCACACAATTTAAGAACTTATTCTTAGTGCGTCATTCTAAGCCAAATTGATAAAATACTTATAAGCTTTTCAACCTTGTATTTTAAGCAAATAATAACACTCCAGTTCCGTCTGCATGGACTGAGCAAATAATGAAAAAATAGAAATATACACATTCGATATTTGAAGATTTACCACGATTGCAAACTTTGTTAAATGACACCTTTTTATTTGAAAAAATCACATACTAGGATCATTGAAGTTTTATGATTGAAGGATAAAGTAAAGAACAGCATCAGCGTATATACCTACTATCCTACTGCAAGGCAAAGAAAGGCCTCCATCGTAGAAATCAAATTATCACTATTATATATTTCTTTTTATGTGATAGGTAGCAGACGAGCAGGCGGATCACCTGATGGTAAGCAATTGCCGTTGCCCATGGACATCTGCAACACCAGTGGAGTAACAAGTGCGCTGCCAACCTTTTATCCCCTTCCCCCCGGTGGGTCTCCGGTACCCTCATTCACTCGGCGAAACACAGCACAGAAGCTGTTTCACGCCGGTTTTCTGTGGTATTATTATGGCTTTTAATCACCACGCTCGCCTAAAGCAGATTAGTGATCACAAACCCGAGCTATACTCAGTATATAGGCTGATACTTTTTTTTACTTTTTTAGATATACATCTTACACTATGTATAAACAATAAATATTATCAGCAGCTAAATAATAAATGTTGGGAAGCCTCGGATTTCAACCGCGCTAGATATTTCAAGGAATACCTATGATAAAGGAGCGCTAAACCTCAACGCGATGTGAGGTAGTGATGTGAAATTACTCGAGTGACATCAAAAATAAAAGGGAATGAATGAATTGTCCACTTGAGTGAAGGATGTTAAACTTGCTAAATATTTCAAGGAAAACCTAACGAGCTAGTTATTAGCTTTTTCAGCTAAGATTGCGCTTTTGTTCGGCAACAAAAAAAGTGAAAATGAAGCAAAAACAACGAAAGAAAAGCCTTCAATGAACCGAGTATGAGTCATTAGCTCTTTACTGACAATAAATTATACAGGTTGCATCTGTAGACATTTAAATCCCTTTTAAGTAAAAAAAAATCATTTATTTGACACATTAAAAAAACAGTTACCACTGTTACTAGTGATTACCACTTCATTCTGCTAACCATTTTGAACATCATATGACTTGGAAATTCATATTAAAAAAAAACCCGGCATTGCACGGACACCTTCCACAGCCCGGTTGGGGACAACTCGACTTTTTCGGCTGTCCCCTCCAGCTCCCCAGTTATCTCTGGGGAGGGATGTGAAGTAAGGTTCTTCAACCCGTCCTCATGTCTCCTCCCCACTCTGGCGATGAGGGAGCGTCGCTGGGGTTTAGTCGGTATGCCTCCGGTCCCACCCGGAGGAGAGCCCGGGTCAACAAAAAAACAAAAAGCTCCCCAGTTATCTTATTCTATTCGTCCCTGTCATTCGTCATCGTATTATCCACCCCCTTTTCAGTCGAGTCTTTCACACAATCCATCCATCCCTGGTTCGGCCGTCCTCTGTTTTACTTGAGTGATAGTGATAAAATTTGAGTGAAGTCGCATCACTATGTGAGGTCTCGGAGGCAGACATCTTGACACTTTGACACCTGTCACTGGGCCGCAATAAAGCGTGTCTGTCTGTCCGAAGCCCTCTGAACCGAGGGAAGTTACAAGGGTTATATTATTGAATAATATAGGTGAGGAGACGTTTTATGTTGTAAACATTGTTTGATTATGAAGGAATTGGAGATAATAACCAATACACGACGCGACCAATCTCAACAATCTGCCATTAAACCTACCTATAGTAAACTAGTGGCCCGCCCGCACTTCGTTTTTTTTTATAATAAAGGAAGGCAAACGAGCAAGCGAGTCACCTGATGGTAAGCCTGATGGTGCTGATGATCGTCGTTTCGGGGCAGTTCTTCGTGTCTACCAATAGATGGCGCTGGGCGTTGATTATATCGCGCTAGTGTTTCGTCTTTTCGGTTTGTATATAATATTTGTTGATGTCTTTAGAAATTATCTCTTTATAAATAGCATATATAGAAGAAGACAAGTGTCTTTCTCTCATATTTCTATGGGGCATAAGTGTGACACGATCGAAGAGGGATCAGGCGCAGGACTAACAGCTTAACGTGCTTTCCGAGGCACAGGGGTGCAAGACCGCTAACTTTGAGGCTGACACTGAGATTTTCTGAACATAAAAACTCAGATGTAAATTTTCGCCCCGAATGAACCCCGAGGATCGATCCCAGGGCGCCAAACGCAACCTTCGCTTTAATAAACTACAAGCCATTGTCACTGCGCTACCGAGGCAGTCAAATTAACAGTATTTTTTTTTTATGTGATAGGTAGCAGGCGAGCAGGCGGATCACCTGATGGTAAGCAATTGCCGCCGCCCATGCACTGACACTTGCAACATCAGTGTAGTTACAAGTGCGCTGCCAACCTTTTATCCCCTTCCCCCCCGAGTGGGCCTCCGGTACCCTCACTCACTCGGCGAAACACAGCACAGGGGCTGCTTCACGCCGGTTTTCTGTGAGGCAGTGGTATCACTCCGGTCGAGCCGGCCCATTGATCCCGAGGGCGCCAAACGCAACCTTCGGCTTAAAGTGTGATTCACTATCGACTGCGCTACCGAGGCTTCAAATGTAAATCGTATGTGTACCTTCCATACGTGTGTCTCTTTCTCTCACTCCGAAACATGCTAAGATTTACTATATGTGTGTGTGCGTAGCCTGTTTACCTCGCGATGTCTAATTATGTATTTTGTGACGAAAGTTAGAATAAAACAGAAAAGAAGTTACTTCAACATACAAGTACTTCCTCATCTTAATTTCTCTCGCGTCATAGCGTACTGGGCGAATAAATACAGTGTGTGGCCGAAAAACTGGGGATAATATTAAAAATAACAACATTCCATCACCGTTCAATAATTACTGTGAGTCTATAAAACTTTAATCTAATGCAAACAAGCGTTGGTCTTCAATTTTCATAAATACTAATAATCGTCTGAAAGGGATCCGAAGAGCGCTGTCATTTAGGTAGGGGAACCCACGACCTTTGGCGTATTGAGCAGGGTCACTACCACATGCGCCATCTGGCCAGACAAAAAATCTTTGAGAGAATTGGTTCTGGATCATACTTAATTCGGGCTTCTCGGTACTTCCCGACAACATTTACATTACTCGTGGTACCACAAAATAGACAATAAAGGCTACCATTGAAATCAAAGAGTCCGCTTTAAATCAGTATATCGAATCCCTGTCTCTTCCACACGTGTGTCTCTCGTTCACCCCAAAACATGCTGAATCACCCCGAAGTCACTCCGAAACAGTCTAAGAAATAGTGCCAAGTGAGGAAACAAATTAACCTACCTGTTTAACCTAAACTTTTTCTATACTAGGTTTTTTTTATGTGATAGGTAGCAGGCGAGCAGGCGGATCACCTGATGGTAAGCAATTGCCGCCGCCCATGGACACTTGCAACACCAGTGGAGTTACAAGTTATTCTTCTTAACTGTGAAGATTTTTTTCCAAATTATGTTTTTTTAACCTAATTTTTTCTATAGTATTCTTCTTAACTATGAAGAATTTTTTTCCAAAACTATGGAATTTTTATGGTCAGTTTTAAAATATTCTAATAGAATATATCTTTTGTTTTTTCCGTTTTCAGACTACACACTGTATTTCGCCAGGAGCACGTAAAGTGCTACTCTACCAAGTTTATATTAGAAAAAGTTTTTATAGCAGGTTACTCCACATAACGAAAAGCATCATTTCGAAACACGAGTAGGTTCGCACATGTTTTCAGTGAACTTATCGTACTCGTTTGTTCTCATGAGATAGCGGAAAAAGTTAAGTAGTCACTTGTTTTGAAAATGAAGAGCGAATGAAACCTTCTATTATCTCTTATCTATACTATTAGAAAGAAGAGATACTTTCCAAGAGACAACGAACGTGGCTTGTGTAATTAAGCACAGCGCCATCTATTGGTTCATTTCTGAATTACGGTCCCGAAGCGAAGTGAGGGCGGGCCAGTAGTACTCGTATAAACCCTATAAAACTAGATACAGTGTAAAGGCGCTAAAAGTGTCCCCGTCAATGAATTGTCCATTGGCAAAAGAGCGCTATTTCGTATTTAAAATGCAGTAGGTATAGTTTTTTCAACGCCCCATTGGTGTAGTGGTCCGTGATCTCTGGGTCCTGGGCTCAAATCCGCCTCGTATTTTTCGAACATAGCTCGGGCTTGTGATCACCAATCCGCATTAAGGCAAACGTGGTGATTAAACTTTATTCCATTATAGTAGGGATGACTTGATTTCTGTAATGGATGCCTTTGCAATGCGGATGGGACAGTAAATAGGCAGATACCTACTTTAATTTACTATAGTTTTAAAGATTTTCGCGTTGCATTAGGTATAATTATAATATATAAAAATGCAGGACACAGATTATATAATTGGCATTTCTCTGGATAAGGATCGAAAAAAGTAGTGGCGAAACGAATGATGTTCCAATTACGGGTAGGGTCATAATTAATAGCTGAGTCTATTTTAATACTTTTTGATATTATTGGCGCCGACTTTACAAAAAAACTTCACACAAAAACGATAATCATTCGATAATCTATATCCTTATGGTTTAATTTGAGGGCTATTACACATTCTGTGCCGTGGGACGCTATGGTAGCTTATTTAAATAACTAGTAACTTTTATTACTAATTTTTTAAACCGGTCGAAAGTCAACTTCACTACATTGACCCTAATCAGGATGTTAATTTCAATAATTATGTATCAGACAGCTTTTTAATATTAAAGGTCATAAAACCCACTTAAGGGATAAAATTAAGGTTTATTTTTAAATTCTCACATCATTTTATTGAAAAATGTTTTTCAGCATTTTGCTAAGTAGTTAGTATTAAGACTTCTGTGTATAGTCACGTTGAGGTTTTAGCGCAAATCTATGCAATGTTTACTTTCTCCTAAAACAGTTAAACCTTAAGTAGGAATTTGGAAATAAGGATTACCCATATTATACTTATAATTTCCTTATGTAATTTAACATAAAACTAAACACTTGTAAAGTTGTCATTCCAAAATTTTCACGATGTTTTATGAAAATAAATTTATTTCAATACATAAAAACATCAAGTTAAGAACTTTATTATTTCAACTGTTCAAAAGCCTTGAATAATAGTTACCTATTCATCAGGACAAACTTTTGTAAATACTTGTAGATATATCAGGTAGGTACCTACATATTTGTTTCTTGACCCTTTTAATCAATTTAAGAAATAAATAGGTAATTTATAAGCATAATATCCTATTATACGTTACTACTTACTACGAAATACTTTTATGTTGTAGCCCCATAAAGTATATGGGACTACTATGCAAAATTAGTTTAAAATGTTAACAACAGATATTCAAGGTTAAAAAACCTCATGTTAAAGGTACAGACAGCTACGCATCAATATACGAGTAATATACAAATCTTCCAAACTTAAATTAGGGTAAGAACCTAAATTTCAATCAAGTTTGGTTTAATATGTATATGACAATGTATGTGATGTTGTCTCAATAGGGAAAGAGAACAAGACCAACTGAGTCATGATTACACGTTTGAGAAATAATCCTAAATGTTAAGGGGTTAAAGGTTGGCAGCGCACTTATGAGTCTGCTGGTATGGCAGGTGTCTATGGGTGGCGGCCATTGCTTACCATCAGGTGATCCGTCTACTCGCCTGCCACCTATCACATGGAAAAAATGTGCAGATTTTGTAATTACATATGTTTTACTTTTCCTTCACCGCAAACCTGATGTTAGAAATATGTATTTCTATGCATGTGCATACATAGATTTTTAAAAATACAGATCATAACATAGATAACTGTGGGAGAGCCACGCTTCGGCATGAATGGGCCGGTTCGACCGGAGTGATACCACTGCCTCACAGAAAACCGGCGTGAAGCAGCCCCTGTGCTGTGTTTCGCCGAGTGAGTGAGGGTACCGGAGGCCCACCAGGGGGAAAGGGGATAAAAGGTTGGCAGCGCATTTGTAACTCCACTGGTGTTGCAAGGTCCATGAGCGGCGGCAATTGCTTACCATCAGGTGATCCGCCTGCTCGTCTGCTATCTATCACATTAAAAAAAATGTACCTATGCTTGGATTCAAACCTACGACATCCCGTATGGATGTATCCATTGCCCCTCTCCAGGACAAGCACTTAGTTATTTCAGAATATCTTACATAATATGTTGTTGACCTTGACCACACCTGATGTTAAGTGAAGAAGAGGATTTGTTTCAGTAGCGCTATTAGTAACTTTAGCGCTGTCAAAAATTGTAATTAGCAAATCTATACAAGGCAATGCTATTTATAAGTATGGTTTTATTATATGATGTAAATCTATTTGTCATCGTATATTGTAGAGCAAGGTACGGTAAGTCCGCTAGCAAAAACAACGGAATATTGTCACATTTCAATGTTTTTGTCAATTATATTTGACATTGGGCTGACTCCGTATTTGGACATGCCCTAACAAACTGTCAATCAAAACGTTTTTGCTTCGATGAATATAAAACTAGGTACTAAGTAGGAACATATTTTTACTTTTGGTATTAAGCAATTCTTATGCAATTTTAATTCATAACATATGCATTGTTGATAAAATGTAACTGGCGGAAGAGGTGCTACCGTTCGCTTTTGCAAATGAAGAAAATAACCACCAATAAAACTTGGACCGTACACATTGACACAGTGCACATCCAATGGGAACGCTCTCATAAAAAAAATTCGTGTCGGATGAATTGTTTTTAATCAAAAGGTGCCATTTTTATTTTTATTGTTACGGAATAAGGATAAAAAGGTCCTGTGACGTCCTCTACAGGGTGTATCAGTAAACAGCTACTTGCCAGTTATCGACGAGTTTGTTCTGCGATTTTTGGGAGTACGTCGAACTTGTTCAACATCCCATACAAAATGACCAAATTACGTGACCTTATGTTGTAAAATTGATTTTTAATTATTTTATGATTGACTATTCAACTGTCTAAAACTCTAAATAGACAATATTGGGTATTGTTTTAACTCGATAAACTTAGAAATTGGTAAACGTACCTATCTCTTTAATCATTCGACATTGGTAGAGTATTAGTATTTGCAGCAAAAAAATATAATATATAAATTGACACACCATATACGTCCATAGTTTCAGTCCCAAACTAAGTTTTTCCCTTGTACTATGGAAACCAGGAAAAAGGAAGGTACCTATTAGGTACAGCCTAATCACTCAGACCCAAAACAGAAATATCTGTTTCATCAAACATTTATATTTGGATGGTGAAAAACTCAATTTTACAATAAAACCAAAATAGTACAATCTCGCTAACGCTGTTAGTTTTTAAGCTAGAGTAAGTAGGCTACTTCTGAGTAAGCCCGCTCCATCGTAGGCTTCTTCTCAACTCTAGAGTTCAGTATGAAGCCAAGGGCAAAAAACATCGCCATAGTCAATTATAAGTTCGCCGCAAAACATAAAAATATTTGCTTAGAACTGTTAGAAATAAATGTTACATTTCTGTAATGACTAGTTCTTAAGTTCGATTTTTGTGCAATAAAGTACCTATACCTACATAAGTATCTATCTATTAGAAATATTATTTTTCTAAATGTAAAATTTCCGTAATGTCTAGTCCTTAAACTTGATTTTTGTGCAATAAAGTACACCTATCTAATAGAAATATTCTTTATATCAAATATTACGAGAATGTGAGCAACTGCTGATTCGTAAAGTCAAAATTAGTAGAAGAGCTGGTTTTAAGAGATGTTAATGTTTAACTATACACCCTGTAGATGAGAGCACATTAGTAGTCCCTTCGTAGGCCGACCTTCCGGCACATTGGAGCGAATACCTAATCAGACATTCGGGAACTCAAGCCGTCGGGTGCATGCTGCTCGTGCTGTGCACTGTGGTATTGACCCAAATTGTGCAATTTTATAAGGCTCACTGGGCTTACTTCAACATCGACTAATGTTGCCAACTTTTTAACTAGCGGACTAGTGGATTTGTAGGCTGCTCTTGAATTTATTTGGAATTCGGTGACCTCAGAAATTCTTATTTTTGTTGTAACAATTATTTGCAATTTATTCTTAAGCAAATAATGCTCTTTAAATAAATATTGCACTTAAAAAATTCCTCGGAGGTTCAGGTGGGACCCTCCGAGGATTTTTAGGTGCAATATTTACTTAAGAATAAATTGCAAAGAATTGCTATACCAAAAATAAAAAAATAATGCTCTTTAAAAACTCATCGAAGGTTTCAAGTGGGAATCGAACCCACAACCTTTCACATACCTTTCTTTCGTTCATCTTTCTTATTCATTGTTTATTAATATCCGTATCATTTGTTATTAATTTGTTAGCGTGACGTGTAAAATATTTATGTAATTTGCGATAGACTTGATAATAAGGTTAAAAGGACATCCTCCTTTTTGGTCCAAATAGGAAAGTGCCGGCCGAAAAGATATTTTGCTATATTCTGCTAGGACTTGTCCCCCTAAATATTTGATACTATCATACCGTAAAGCACCATAGGGTCATCCTCCTTAGTTCCAATCGAGTTTCAGTGAATTAAACTAATCAAAACCATCTTGCATTGTATTTCTAATGTTATATTAGCTTTAAGTTCTGTAATGTGTAGTGCAATAAAGAATATCTATCTATCTATCTTGCCTCTCTATCATAAGTGACTGACTCAGTGGCACTATTTATCCTAACATTATCACAATAGACACATCGTTATATAACATTTCAATTAGTATCCTTTTTTAGCCTATTCTCGCGCAAAAAAACTATTTAATATCGTAAATTGCAGTGTCATATTTTAAATTTTATCATAGAGGTGCAAGGGTAAGTGATAACCAAATGTACGATA